>CM076571.1:531865737-532570762 GCA_034641835.2 Pinus albicaulis | reverse complement strand
CCTAAAGACTCCTCACTTATAAGAGGGCCTACCACCTACTTCGTTGATATATTATCATATTTATATTTGCTAGAAATTTTTCCTTGAGTAGAAGAAATAGGTAGTACAAACACACACAGTGAGCTATTAGAATGTCATATGTACTTCATAAACTGATGAAACTTAGTTTGGTTAATAGAGTAAACTAATGAAAACTGCTTGGGCTCTTGTATTACCAAAAATCTTGAAACATTGAACTTTGTACAATGAATTATACTCACAACATAAACAACATTTCTACATGGTTTGTCGTTATTAGTAATTGGCAATTGCACGAGAACATAATCACTCAGTAATTTTTCACTTGAAAATTTTGGAGATGAACTTGGTGGTATTGTGGCAGTCTCCACAAACACAAAGGTTCTTTTTGATCTAGATAATTCTTTAAACTTTCATTTTACAAAGATTCATCACTAGATTCTCCAAATCCATCTTTGTTCCTGACTGCTGCAATATTCTCTCCTCAACAGAGAACTTTATTATCACTGATATACAATCACTAGTTTGTCTTGGCCTATCCTGTGAGATCATGATTGAGCTCATAAATAAAAAAAGGGACTAAAATATAGATCATAAATAATAATTGTGTTTGCACTTGAAAAAATTATTCCAACCCCCACCTTGCCTTCCGCCCCCCCTCCTACATGAGTTGAAATAAGGAAAAAAATTCATTATCTGGGCTACTAAGGTTCTTTATTCAATGAAGATTTCTAATGTTGGAGTGCTCCCATCCATTAGACAATATACAAATTCTAAGAAATTCAAGAAGTCTTCTAGTAAATCAAGCATCCATGTCCACCTTGTTTCAATTGTGGAAGTGCCTTTCCAATACCTGAAGCTTTCTAGACGATCCAACTAGCATCTCAAATACCTTTCTTAGAAAATAACTCCTTGTCCTCGGAAATGATATGATGATTTACAACTTGGAAGGAGGAGAATTTTTGTAATGACATATTCAAGTATTAGTTGTAACATGATTCAGTAGGACTCACTAAACATGGTTTGCTAAACAGTTGTCTCTTGAAAAGAAATTTTTCCACCTTGTCAAATAGCTACATGAGGCGTTCCATATAATGCTCAAATAACAGAAGAAAGTGATGATTTTACTTGACATGAAATTCATAGAGGAAGAGAATAAAGGGAAAGAAAATAATGTTGTGATTATGTTCCTCCAATGTTCAAGCATATATGAGAGTTTTATAATAGCTACAATAGATGTGAGGCAGTGTAGAACTGCTTTCGAAAGGTGCATGAGGTCTCCATTTTTTTGTTGTTTTTATTTTTTTTAACTTCTGCACCAGAAACCATCTTTATTTTTAAGCTTGGTCACATTTGAAGTATTAATAAAAAGCATATTTTCACTTCCATAGTCTCCCAGACCTTACCAGCCACTAATTAATTCCCTATAACATCCATGCAATTCATTGTCTTCTCAGCATAATCTTGAATACAGACAAACAAGCCCACAAAAATATGCAAGCTTGAGGCAACTTGTCATGTTCCCTTGCTGGCCCCTCCTTCATCGAATTTGCTTGACATTGAAATTCTTGTTTTCAAACCAGTAACCCAACTTTTTCCCTCTATTAGGCAGGCCTATTTTTGGGAAAATGTCTTTTTTTGCTCCACTAATTTTCTATAACCAAACACTATAGAAAACTTGAGCTAATTTCGAAATTTGCAAAAACTCCTCAATGAAGTCCCAAACTTGGTTGCGGACTTTCCTGATCGATTCATTTTTTACAACATAAGGTTTCAACCAAGACTTGTCCAATGCTTGGAGCTTGTCATGATTATCTATTTCCAGCCACCTTGATGGTTGTTGAGGAAGGATGCATGGTTGCAACTCATCCATGTCTCTCCTTTCCATGGTTTTGGAGAGGAAAATTCAAATCAAGAGGGTCTATTATCATCGAAACTCGAGAACATTGTCAAAGAGTTTACGTGATATATTTCAAAACATCCTAAGTTAGCAGCAAATGGAACTGTCTATGAAAATGAGATGTTGGTTCCTTTTTTTAAATTCCCTTATCTGACATTAGCTTTCTCACGTTGACTACATCATCCCATAGAAGTAGCATAGATGTTCAACAACATCACATATGCTCCATTCAAGTGTCTCGAGTGGCAGAGGAGGTCATCCATGCATGCATAATGCTCCACTCTAGGCTTCACACCAGAATTTCGACTAATTCAATCAAAATGATGATAGCCTTCATCTACTGTAGTCCTGCATGGTTGTGGCCAGATAAAATAACAATGAAGATGATATGGCATACCTTAATGTCTACTTCTTGTATTTCATAAAGAGTGTCAGGGAATCATGCCCATGCATTTGATACCCACGCTGCAGAGCCACTAAGTCAGAACATGAATGAAAATAATTATTATGGTAACAGAGTTAGGCTTCACCTTTGAAACTTGCATTCAACTGAAGAGTTTCTAGGATTAAACACTATGACCAAATTGAGTATATCTCACAATGATCGCACTCCCTGTAATTACATCTGGGTTCATTCCTGTCATTTTGAAGTTGATAAAAGAGTCCTAACACCTCTTCACAATATCCATTCAATGCATAACAAAAAATTATTAGATTTCATGAGATCAGATCCCTATTTTTTTGCAGCGTTTCTAATTCTACACAAGAAGTGAAAGCACTGGCAATAGTGACTGAATTGGCTTTCACTCCATCCAGCTGCATTTTAGAAAAGGTATCGCTACACCATTTATGTGACCATTCTACTCATACTTGGATATCGTCACGCATTACATAGGGTTTCGACCTTCCCATCTGCATTTCATCAAGTAGCTTTCCTACCTCTTACACAATTTCTAATTTCAAAATATCCTGTAGTCATGGTGTTCCATGTAACTGTGGATTACCTTGCCCTGCTCCAGGGCTGCAATCCCAGTGCACGCCTTGAGGACAATTGGAAAGGTGTGTCTCCACTTAGTCCTCCCTATTGCATTTGGTAATACAACTTGAGGGCTTCTTGGAAGTTTCCATCCCTGACACTCTGATAATAACATTCCATGTAGACACATTGTGCTTGGGAATTTTCTCAAACACCTGGTGTGTGCCCTTCATACTTCCAAAATAAGCATACATGTAAAAAGTGTAGCAGGATCGCTAAAAAAGAGGCAAATTAGTGATATGGGAATTTCAATCTGCATGAGAAATGGTAATCGATTCAATTTGGTGTTGGTTATTGCATTCATTACTACAATATAAAGTCAAATGTTGAAAGAGTCTGGCTATGGAAACTAGATTATTTATCACCTAAGCAACTCAACTTATCATTTTTTTTTGGTTTCCTAGACTATTTGCAGTGCCTACAAGGATCAAGACAACAATGAGTGGTATCATTGCATTTCAAGGCTATACAAAACCCCCTGAAGACAATGCTAAGTATGGGAATAAAATATTTAATCACCTAGACAACTTAATTCACTAAGATGCTAAGATTTTTTAATCTCCTACAAAATGCATGATGATTTTTTGCATTAGGGAAATAGTATGCTATTATTTTTTTGTTTTAAATCACCATGACAATGGTCATTAAATTTATGAAAGGGTTCAAAGTTGTGCCACTTTGTAATATCAATTTTCTAAATGCAAGCCATATTCTTGCAGAATATGTTCCAAAAGTTTTTATAAATTACTGAAAAATAGAGGCAGCATTATCAATGGGAAATAAATAATCATTTTGCAAGCCCCTCAAATCGTTTTTAAGGTCTACTCCCATTTTCCCTCGCCAGTCATTGTTTTATTCAAGCCTAAGATCTTCATAAAATTATAAATTATCTTAGGATAAATGGGTTCTTTTAGTGGTCAGCATAACTGTAAACTACAGATCTATCACTCAAAATCTATACATATGATAAGGCATCCTCTCTACCTATGGAAGAGAAGATATGCATTAAATAGGGAAGTATTCTTTTGTTCCTATATTATATTATAACTTTAAAGATAGTAATAGATTTACACAAGGGACATTCAAAGATAGGTAGTGTAGCAATTGTGCCCCAAAATTCATAGAAGTAACTTCCTCTTGTTGATTTTTTCTTTGACATGTACATTACTTTGCAGTTGGATAACACTTCCTATTCCATATTGGTGTGGGATAAAAATCTTCATAGCATAAATATACATTTATCAGTCTTGATTTATTCATTGGAGCATATGCATATTTCACGCAAAATAGTTAACTTAGTTTATATAGATTACAATCTCAAACTTGTTCTAAGACTTCTATAGAATGGAATAAATGTATTCTACTTGTATGTTTTGTACTTCCCAACACTTCATTTACACCTCCGCCCAATTTTCATAACTTCCATAACCATTAGATAGGCACTTGCAACTTCGATGTTATTTTTCTTGTCTAGTAAAATATTTGCCAAGACTTACAAAGTTTTATAATTTATCGAAAGTTGTATAATTTAGAATTTATAAAGTTTCAAGGTTTAATTTTTTAAAGTCTAGTTCTTTAAAGGGTGCTAGCTCAATGGAAGAGCACCTTCTTTACAAGCAGGAGGTTGGTGGTTCAATTCCATCGTGTCGTGATACTCATATGGAATGGTGACGAAGGCTCTTTTGACTATCACCAATCAGCTTACGGTGACATTTTTCGACCCTCACCAATGAGCTTATGGTGACATTTTTTGACCCTCACCAATGAGCTTATGGTGACATTTTTTGACCCTCACCAAATATGAAATGGTGAGGGTCAATGACCGTCACCATATATATGCATCAATAGTAATGACCATGAAAGGTCCATCACAAAAAATCGTTGTTGTTCATATGAAATGGTGACGGTCACTATCCGTCATTATAATCAATATTCGTGACAGACCTTGAATGTCACCACAACACATACTTTCGGCGATGCCAACTTTGGTGACGTTCAGTTTTTTGGTGACGAAGGCTATTGTCTGTCACCGTTTCTCCTATAAAATGGTGACGGTCACTATCCTTCATTATAAATCATTATCGGTGACGGACCTTGAATGTCACTACAACACCTATACTTTCGGCGACACCACCTTTGGTGACGTTCAGTTTTTGGTGACGAAGGCTCTTTTGACTGTCACCAATGAGCTTATGGTGACACTTTTCGCCCGTCACCAATGTCCTTTTTTCTTGTAATGAACATAGGTTAAAGGGAAGTTAACTATCAATTGTATTATTAGCGAATTGCTTGGGCACAATTATAAATTCAGAGGAAGGCTCATGAATGATTGCGCAGTCAATGAAGGTTTATTATCATATTTAATAGGGATTAATTGCCTAGGGATTGCATGAGAAAGGCTGGGCTAAGCAGGGGTTGAAAATTGACTAAGTGTTGGTCAATTTTGCCTAAGAATCGCTAGTCATTTTTTAGCAGGATCAAGGTGAGACGATCGGTAGAGTGTAATATTTTCTCGGTGTGAGAAAGAACTGTATTGTTTCATGATTCTTTTACTATGTAGAATATATGATAGATGGGTTTTGAGGAGGTACATTCCCCAAATATATCTTCTGTTGTGTGATTGATAATTTCCTTTCTCTTACTTGCATGTGATTGAGTGAATGTGTTTTATATTCCACAAATATAGTAGAAGGATTCAGTATCTTGTTTTAGTACATTACATGATCGGATTCAATCCATTGGTATAGAGTTTCTATATAGTTTATACATGGTATCAGAGCACCAGGAATCACAATACAAGAGAAGAAATTAAGTTTTTGTTGTCCAGCTTCAAATATCCATATTTATTCTTCAGGATCCAACATCATATCAAGATGTCTTTTAATGGATTGAGACTAACTCGAGGGAAATTTGAATTATATTGCATGGAAGGATAAGATGGAGGCAGTGTTGGAGGAAAACGGGTTGAATTAATTCATAGATATTGATATTCCGAAGCCCGCAACAACAAATGTCGAACTTCTTGATGCATGGCATAAGAAGGTAGCAAAGGCGAGAAGGATCTTGTTAGAGGGAGTTCAAGATAATATTGTCTCGAGTCTCCATAGGAAGGCAACTCCATATGCTATGCGAAAGGCCTTGACAGATCTCTTTTAGAACAACAGCGACCAAAGCAAGTTGGCGCTGAAGGACAAGCTCAGAAAGATCAAGAAAAAGGAGGGCGAGACAGTACCAACATACTTGGTGAATTTCACTCAATGTCGAGATCAACTTGGAAGTGTTGGTGTGACCATATCCGATGATGAATCAGTGAGCCTAGCACTTATAGGCCTTCCTAAGAGCTGGCATAGTTACAAGGCTCTATGAATGGGAGGGAGAAGTTACCAGAGTGGGAGCATCTATGGTCAGATTTGGTAATAGAAGAGATAAGGTAGAGCACTAGAGACAAGACCTCCAGCACAAACAAAGAATAAGATTGTGCATTAGTGGGAAAACAAAATAAGGCCAAGGGAAACAAATCCCAAGGTGAAGAGGGTAGGAGGGACTTGTCCAAGATCAGATGTTTTCACTGTCATGAGCATGGGCACTAGGCTTAGAATTGTCCATAGAAGAAGGCAATCAAGAAGGATCTTGCAATTGCAACGGATGAATCATTGGATTCACAGTTCGAGCTTGATTTTACTTTCATTGCATGCATGGCTAGCACTATAATGGGATGCATGTGGTATCTAGACAACGGTGCCTCGTTCCATATGATGGGGAATAGATGTCTCTTCAGTAACTTGGAGGAGAAGGACCTCCAACAGAACATAGAGTTTGGAGATGATGGGAGGTATAGCGCGTCCGACATAGTTATAATTACCTTTCAGAGGGATTCTGGATCCTCTCTCAGACTAGCAGATGTTTTGTATGTTCCAAGCCTATGGAAGAATCTTGTCTCCATAGTGGTATTGGAAGATTGTAGTTATGACGTGATTTATAGAAAATGAAAGGTGTTCCTGAAACACATAGCCATGAGACAAGTGAAGCATATCGGTTCAAGAGTCAAGTACCTATATGCACTTGAGGTTGAGGATGCATGAAAATATTTGAGGAGAAAATCAAAGGTTAGAGACTTTGTGGTTGAGAGGGAGCACAAATTATCTCTCAACATGTAGCCTCAAAAGCAGTCTTAGAAGGTTGTGGAGAAGCCACAATTGGAGAAGCAGAGAGGAGACCGAGTGGAAGAGTCCACTCAAATAGAGAACTCCAGGAGGGGGAAATAGCGAGCCATAAAGACAGAGGGAGTACATGCAACTATACCTCCAGGTGTGAGGTGGGGTGATGTGCAGATATGATCCCAAGAAGAAATTTGGGAAGGTTCCATTGAGATGGTGTGTCTCATGGATTTAGACTGGATACGAGGAGCCCACGGTACAATAGCAGTAGGAAGGATCGATTAGATTGATGCAATCAGATGTTATGTAGATAGAAATCAAGGTGACAGATGTTAGATACTGGAGCGCAGATCACAATTGGAAACAGTGCAGAATGCATGGATGCAGATGTCAGCAGCAGCGTAGAGAGTCCAGTAGACATATGCAGTAGGATCCAGTAGTTAGAATAATCTGATAACATATGCATTATATTGATTCAGTTGTTTGAAGGCTATTCAGTTTCTAGAGAGTTTCATGTGCAAACAACACTAGAGTAGTGTTGCATGCAAGAACATTCCAAAGGTACCGGATCAAGATAGATTGATTCCTTTCTTCACTACTACATTTGGAAGAAATTTCGACACTTGGTTCCGATGCTTTTGACCAAATGTCAGAAATTTCCCCAATTTTTTTCCATCCCGCCTGAAACCATCGCTATACTGACGTTTATAGAAAAGTGTCGCAATACCGACACTCAGAAAAGTGTCGCAATTGCGACGTTTGGAGGAAGACGTTGCACTTGCGACACTATGGCCCAACACGTCGGTATTGCGACGACTGCAAGTGCGACACAATGTCTAAGTGTTGTAATTGCGACGTTTGGAGGCCTTCGTCGCAATAGCGACGCCTTTTCTGTCGTCGATATAACGACACTTATATGCGCGCTAAATACAAATACGAAAATTATATGCACGCTACATAAAAATGATTTTATTGTTTCGTATCCGTCGCAATAGCTACATTAACATCTGATATCACGCGCGCATTCGCCCTCCGCTCTTGCAGAACAACATTCGCCCTTAGCTCTTGTAGAACAGAATTTTCCCTCAGCATTCGCCCTCAGCGTTCGCCCTCAGCTCTTGTAGAACAGCGTTCGCCCTCAGCTCTTGCAAAATGGTAAGTTCTTACTGCAGGCCCTTCCTCCTATAGTAGGGTTGACTCTATTTGGGTTTTTTTGGTCAATTCCATTGGATTGTGTTAGGCTGTAGGGTTCTCTCTAGATGTCAAGAATCAAGATTCAATACCCTCTATTATCTTCATCACCCAATACAAGATTTAAATTTTTCCCAAAGAAACGCTTATTAATTTGGTAGCCATTATTTCTCCTTGCTTTAAAACCCCTACATTTAAATGAAAACAAGCATTGCATTTCAACTACAAAAATCTATTAGTGTTCAAATGTACATGTGTGCTACATTAACGTCTGATATCACGCGCGCATTCACCCTCCGCTCTTGCAGAACAACATTCGCCCTCAGCATTTGCCCTGAGCTCTTGCAGAACAGCATTCGCCCTCAGCATTCGCCCTGAGCTCTTGCAGAACAGCATTCGCCCTGCATTCGCCCTTAGCTCTTGCAGAATAGCATTCGCCCTCATCTCTTGCAGAATAGCATTGGCCCTCAACTCTTGTAAAATGGTAAGTTCTTACTGCAGGCCCTTCCTCCTATAGAGGGTTGACCCTACAGCCTAACCAAATAGCTCCACTTGAGAAAAAATTTCATAATCTTGGGGCTGGATATACTGCAGAGCAAACAATTGTAGTTATCATTCATGCTCCAATATATTAATATAATTTTTACATTGAACTGGAGAAAGGGAAACAAGCAAATGCTAGCCATCATACAATGCTTTGACATAAGAGTTTTGAGTGACATACTTGAAAAAAGAACTCATCGACTGATATTTATAATCATTTGAGTTATTCAAGTTAAACACAATGTCAAGAATCAAGATTCAATACCCTTTATTATCTTCATCACCCAATACAAGATTTAAATTTTTCCCAAAGAAACGCTTATTAATTTGGCAGCCATTATTTCTCCCTGCTTTAAAAACCCTACATTTAAATGAAACAAGCATTGCATTTCAACTACAAAAATCTATTAGTGTTCAAATGTACATGTGTGCATCACTTGTGTAGGGTATTCCTTTTCCACTTTCACATTATCCAAGAATGTGTGTAGTATAGTTCATATTTTTTGTGATTTAGATTATCTTGAAAAAGGAAAGGTAAATTATTTCCCATGGAAAAAGAAGGTTTTCCCTTTTTACTACCGGAAATGGTACAAAAAAGTTCCATTTCTACCCGAAACTCCTATGAAACAAGAACCAAATAAAGGCCATGTCCTCAATGGACATCATTTGGCTTTGAAAATGGCCATTGCACCGTGTTGTTTCTTATATTACAGCACGATAGTTTCTTAGGTCATTTATTGTTTCTTGATATGAAAAACAACCAAAGAAATCGTGAAGATCCTTTTAAGAAATAAATGACCATTTCTCAATCATATCTCAACTATTTTTTATTTTATTCAGTGGTTGCTTACTTTGAGAGAAATTTGACACTTTATAAGGAATATAACATAAAAACACAAAATGGGAAGGAATTGATGAGGTAGATGACCTTTAGTTGTTGTCAATTAAGAATTGATAATACACGATGCATGTTCTGTACTGCAAACTAGATTCCTTCCTGGAGTTAGGACACAGAGTATTGAATCAAAGTTGTAGTTTCTAACTTCTTGTATTGGTTCATCAATCTTGAAATTCATACATTGCATGTCTTCATTGCTTCATGTTTGAATCATTTGCATCATATCGTACAATAGGAAATTAGGAATTATGATTATTATTAGTTTATGGATCTGTTAAGTTACTTTTAAGTTTGCATGGTTTAGTGTGAAATTATTCTAGTCCCCAAACACATATAATCAAGGAATTATAACGTGATTTCAAACATTAAATATCAACAAAATCGCTTAAAGGATATTGAAAGGAAAAAGGTGATGGAAGATAGAAAGTGCCTTACTTAAATGCTCTAAGGATTTTTCAATAGTTGCTCCAAAAGCTTCACTTCAAGGCCCTTCAAGATCGTCTCCAACAATGCTATACCATCAGCTTCAACAATGTTGCTCCAAAATGTCCTCAAGGTATTCACAACAAGTTTACTAGAAGTTGCTCCAACAATATATTCAATAAGGTCTTCATTGTCAACTCGTCTCTTGTTTGGGTGCCTTAATGTGCAATGACATGTTTCCAGGACTGAATTCAATGCAAGGCATATTCGAAACTCTAACTTTGTCGTCCGGTGTCTTATTAGAAGTTATTTCAGTTTTCATTTTGTGTTTTTAAGTTAGATATTGTTTTCAAGTTTTTACATTTATAATTTTATTGCAATGTGGCAGACTGATGAGAGCAGTGCAGGAACAACCCAGAGACGAGATGATCGCGGAAAGAGGCCAGCGGAAGAACATGTAAAGTGCCAGCATTGCTCTATCTTCAGGTACTTTAGTTATTTACATAATTGAAATAATATTAATTTTGTTCAAATATGCAGACACCTATCCATGGTATGCCTGATGATTCCCTCTTTGAGGAAGAGATTTCTTCATCCCTATCTCCAGTGTTCTTGTTGCGAAAAAACGCACGAGATGCAAGGTCAGAATTTAATACTTTTATAGACACGCCTCAAACACCTGAAACAGAAGAGAAGATAAAACAACTTATGAGCCAACTAGAAAGATATCAGGTAATAATAAAAGGTCAAAAGGATATTTTTTTTGTTCTGCATGAGATGAATTGTGATAGTTTGATTTTTAATTTTTACATTGACTAAACTAACAAAAAGTTCTTTTGTATGTAGCGTTTTCTGGCACTTGCTGAATTCAGTGTTGGTGGTAGTGGGACACAAGGGCAAGAGATTTCCCAAAAACCCTCTCGTACACCTTCTACTCCTTTAGGTGCCAGCCAAGAAACACACCCTGCCCAAGCAGACACCCAGCCAACTGCTGAATGTGTTGGCAATGATGAGGCTGATATGGCCAACTACATTATTGCGTTTCCTGGAGCTACACGTGTCAGCTCCACAAGGACCATTAATGGCACATTGTTGGTGAACGATGAAGGTGTCCCTATAAAGCATGTACAAATCCCAGGTAAATTTTAATATTTTAACTATTTCATGTACTTTATCTAAAACATATTTATCACGATTTTTATTTTTAAATTAATCATAATATCTTTTTTCTTTTTTTTTTCTGTGTAGGAAACAATGAGTTCTACAGGTATCTGGAGAGCCATGCGTTGGTAATTTTTGGCCCAACCATACACACAGGGTGGAATTCCCAGAGTTCTAACCTGAAAAAAGAACTTCTAGATTATCTAGAAACCCTTTTTGGGGTCAGCATATTTGACAGAACAGCGGTGGCTCGGGTAGCCGGAAAATATTTGAAATATACCAGGGACACCTATAAGACGCAATTGCAATTTAACCCTAGATATGAGCGTCCTATCACAGTTCCAAAGAGTGAGTGGAGAGCACTCATCCATGACGAAAAAGAGAAAAGGGCAAAGAAAGAAGGAAAAATGCCAACTGGACACGCAAGGTAAATTACAACTTTAATTCAATAGCTTTAATTTTCTCTATGTCTAAAATAAAAGTGTGCTACGTCATATCTGACTTTAATATTTTGATGCTAGGTTTCCTGACACCTCAAAGGCAACCAAAGCTAGGATTGAAAAAAAGGGCCATCACAAGCTAGGCCAGGGCGTCTACTTGAAATTGGCTGCAAGAATTGTAATTAAGTAGCTAAACATCTTATAATTAATTTTATCGCCTTCCAACGTTTTTGTAATCCTATCAAATATGATTAAAAATACACAATCATATGTAATGTGGGGTGATGACTTCGAAACAGAAAGTAGAGAGGAAGATAAAAATATCGCTTTCCATTTCGGCTATCAAGCCGTAGTTGAACGTCGCAGAAGCTTGGGGCAGGTCCCAAGATCCAGAATGCCTGATAAGGTAAAACATTAACCTTTCAATATGTTTGTTTTCATCCATAAATTTAATTTCTAACAACTTTGTTTAAATCAGGGGAGCAACACTACCGACGACGCAAATAACCCAGTTTTAGAGCCAAATGTAGATGATCCTCACGTGCAACCTGATCATTGTAGTAGAGACCAGGCCGACAATGCTACTATCAGTGAGGGCCGTGACGGTAATTAATTTCCACTTATAATTTTTTCTAATTATACCTTGATGGTTTTCCTTATAACGTTTTTTGTTTAAATGACAGAGAATGTTTCCCTTGAGGATCTTACCACCAGAGAGGAAGATAGGGCAACAGTCCCAACGGCGACAACTGGTGCACGAGGTAAATAATCTCATTGCAATTTTTTTTATTAATATTACCGAACTAGTTCAATGATATTTAAAAAATGACAATTAAAATTTAATATTATCTGTTTTTGTAGGCGATGCCCCGTCATTGGATGAGACCAGACATCGTGACTACGCAACTAGGTCAGCGGCGACAACTGGTGCACCAGGTAAATAATCTCATTGCAATTTTTTTTAATTAATATTACCGAACTAGTTCAATGATATTTAAAAACTGACAATTAAAATTTAATATTATCTGTTTTTGTAGGCGATGCCCCGTCACTGGATGAGACCAGACATCGTGACTACGCAACTAGGTCAATGACGACAACTGGTGCATCAGGTAAATAATCTCATTGCAATTTTTTTTATTAATATTACCGAACTAGTTCAATGATATTTAAAAAACGACAATTAAAATTTAATATTATCTGTTTTTGTAGGCGATGCCCCGTCACTGGATGAGACCAGACATCGTGACTACGCAACTAGGTCAGCAGTGCGGGTCGAAAGGCACGAAACAGGAGCAGAGCATGATGATATTGATGATGTAATTAGGAGATTTAAAAATAGGAAGAAGAAAAAGAAAATTCGATAATGTAAAATATTGTATTATTATAAGACAAACGTTACCAATGACCATACTTGGAACGTTTTTTGCGTTATATAAAAAACTCATTTATCATACTATTTTTATGTCAAGCATTAATTGCAATGTTTCCTTGCGTACTTTTGTTGAATTGTTTTTTTATTAGTTATTGAATATTTTTTTTTATGCTCATGAAAGTAAAAAATGAAATATAGATTGGGTATTGGGGAATTGAGAGTGATGTGAGGGTGGGGGGGAGGGGCCATAAGAGCTTCCACCTTCACGTGGTTGGCCCTGTTTAGTAGAGAATAATTTATTGGAGCGATTTAATCTTGGAGCAAACCTCCCTTGATCCAGCTTAGCAACAAAAAAGTCACTGTTGACTTAGTTGCTACTCTTTCAGATCGTGGGAGGCTTGTTCCAAGTTCATGCGACTCCAATAAATTGTTCTTGAAACGAAGAGGAGCTTATTCGGGTATGTTTTGACATTTTCAACATATGTTCTAACATTATCATAAGAATGCATCTTAGAGTAAAAAATACTACATCAATTACTTGTATTTATTGTATAGATAATGATGGATTTTGATTGACTTGGCAGTGCAGGTACAAATCCTCTTGCATCATGAGCAATACAACTTGTCAACCAGGGTCATGTCCGGGATATTTTTGCTTGTGCGCTTGACCAGGTTCGTAATGTCACATTTTGTAAGTTCCTTTACAGTTCATAATTCAATATTAAGCTTGTTCATGATTATTATCTGGGTTTTTTGTATGTGTTTTTTCATCTATTTGATTGTAAGCAACTCTGCATGTTTCATGTTGTTCACTATGATTTCTCCCATTACCACTCCCAAGATGAATCCGAATTTATGGTTACATAGGTTACTTTATTGTTACTATGATTTCTCCATTTACGATTTCATAGGTTACATCATGTAAAGTTGTCAATCTCAGGTTGGTGATGAGCTTTAGTTCTCCAGATTTGGGGCTTTTCTGATATTTTATCCCTCATGTCATTCCTGCATCACCTTGTTGTTTGAGCATGCCAATTGTCTACCACTTGTACCAATTGTCACATGTCAATCTCTGAGTGGTGCCACATTTCACCTATTTTCAGTGAGAGTTTAGGGTTTCTCTAACATAGCTTCAGAAATCCGATTCAGTGCCTGCTTGAATATTGTCACATAATACTCATCGTTTGGATTGATGAGCATGTTCTGAATGGTTGGTTGATTCATAAGAACCACCCATATAGTCATCTTGAGATATTTCAGAAGTTTTCTCAGGTTTCCTTTTTCACCGTTTCTAGTGGGTGGGATGGTGTGGGGTGATCCATCAATATTGGTGCTCTTGTAGTAGGGAATTTGTTTTTGGGGATATAAAGGAGCATTTGATGTAGATATCCCATTGGATGCATTCATAGATGGACACGAGAGGTCAATAATTTAAATTAAAAATATGCAACCTCTAGCATGGCAACCTGAAGGCTGCGAGAGACACTGGTTAAAGATTGTTTTGTGCTGGCCTTAATATAGTCGTGATTTCTTTCTATTATCTTAATGCAAATATATAGTCTGGTCTCATTAAAATGAGGATTTTGGTTGTATTTCTCTTTGGTTGTTTCTCTCTTAATGCTCCAGAAGTTGCCAAAAGTTGTGATAGTTGTTTAGTTTGCCTGTTACAACTTAAAAGTGGTTTTTAACAATGGGAGTCATGTTTTTTAAGGTTCATACTAATATGAAGATCTTGTAATTCTATATTCAGCATAAGAGAAGATGGCCTCTGCTTTGGGCGGTATGACAACAATTGCCACATCTACCTCATTAGGTAACAATGGAAAGGGGAAGAAGTTGGGTGCAATGTTTGATAATTATGGTAGACAATTGTCTTCTCTTTCAGTTTTTTCACCCATTTCCTTTAATCGCTCAAGCAGAAGAGGGACTCTGAGATTACGCGACAGAGAGAAGGTAGTTAATACCAGAGCTATGGAAAAGGAGTTGTACTTCAACAAGGATGGCTCAGTGACAAAAAAATTGCAGGTCAGAGAAAAAATTATGTTTAAAGGAAGGTCACCTGCACGTGAAACTTCACTGCGGTGGATCTTTCCTTGTCCACTTATATTCGATTTTAATGTGTTATTTTAATTTTCATGGAGGGTTGTTTTGGCATATGGTCTGGCATTCAATTGCACACTTACTGAAAGCATTGTCAATTTGTCTTGCAGGCGGTGTGAACAAACTTGCTGATCTTGTTGGAGTCACCCTTGGGTCGAAGGGCAAAATGTTGTCTTGGAGAGCAAGCATGGTTCTCCGAAAATAGTTAATGATGGTGTGACAATAGCTAAGGAGGTAATTTGTAGATGTGTGCTATGGTTTTCTTTTTAACATTGTATTAGTTCCCCCTCTTAAATGTCTTAGATTTGGTAGGCATAATTTGAAAACTCAAAGGTGAAAGGAAACATATTTGTTACCTAGTGGTCTAAAAGGAAAGGGTTATGGCTGAGTCAAATTTTATTGTTATTGACAGTGTATTGAAATGTATCTCAATGCTATGGTTTTGGCCTTTTTATTGGTTGAATTAGAGGACCCGGTTGAAAATATTGGGGCCAAGTAAGCTGGTTTTCCTTTTTGTTGATGGTTTGGTGTATCTAATTGAATTAGTTGCCTAAGGTATTTTTGGTTGCAAACTCCTTTTAATTTTTCATACAGTATTGGCCTTTTGGAATACATTTGATTGTGTGGTCTTGTTAGATCTACAACATTTGTAGTTGTTTAGTCTTATGGCCGAGGTGCACTTTTATTATGGAAATAGTTGATGCAATATTTTCATTTAATCCTTACTGTAGGGTAGCATGTTTAGAAGTTTCTTGTGAAACATTTGGTATTCAAAATGACACTTGATCCTATACAGAATCATGCACTTGACTTAAAAATTCATATTCAAAGTGTGCCAGACAATTCTTGCAAAATTTCAAATATTTATGTTGTTTTAAACAATTATCTTTTTCATGTATTGGATGCTGAAAATGTGAAAAAGACTTTGGTATGAAACCAACTGGTGAATAATTTCCAGCAAAACAACCACTTCCAAGACATGATTTAGAAGTAGAACATATGTACTTATGAAGCATAGAAATATATCCTTGATGCATTGTCAATGTTTGGATAGGGTTATTTTTGGAGAAAATAACTCCTTATTCCTAGAATAGTGATCTTCAATACAAGTAAATGCCAGAGAAGAGAGATCATCGTGTGACGCAAAAAAACTGAAATTGGACCCCTAAGGAGAGCTGGTGTGTCTACAATCGCTCTGTCAGCATTTTCCCCTGGTTTACACCATTCTTTTCCTCCAGCCTGGGTCCTAATTGACTTCTTTCTTCGGTTTTATTTATCAAATTCGTAGAATTTGATAAATAAATACCATCCACAATGGTTGGACTTTAATTTATATTCCCGACTTTATATTATCTCCAAGCCTTATAACCAATGTTTAAATTTCAACACTTTGTATTTCTACTCCACGTTTCTTTTTAAATAAATAACTTGTAATGAACTTTCGGCTATATATTTCACCACCCAGCCTTACAACAATCACGCTCCAAACTTATGCTAATTATCCGCCAATCGTTTAATTAAACAATTTCATTATACTCCGGCCCCACCTATATATATCAATAACCAATCAAACACTCGTATCGTACCTGGATATCCTCCGCGCACCTTAGTTAACCTCTGGGCAAGTTCAACATGCGACCACCGTCCGATGGCCCTTCTCCAAATCAACGACTCTTGGCAATTTTGCTCGGCTTCCAATGTCGGGCTTTAACATGCGATGGCGCGGGTTAAATAGTGGTTTTCCGGGGGTCACTTCGCCACATGTCGCATTCCCTATGGAATCACTCGCGAATAGGAAATACCGCCTACTCCGCAAAAGCGGTGTGAAATGGGCAACCCGCTTTTGTGATTCCGCTCGTGGTTTTGGTACAAGGCTTGACCACGGGTGCAAGTCTGGTTCCGCTATTCTTTTTTTTGTTAACTCATGTCCAATCCTCGGGTTAGGTTCCGAAAGCACAACAATCTTGTCTCTTTATTAAGCGGTATTTTTATATTTGAACAGTGTTCACGACCCCGGTTCTCTACACAGACCTCGCCTTTGGGTGGGGTGAGTTCACAGGGTTATCCAACAATTTACGGGATTTCAAAGACAGAAGAATGGAATTATCAGTACCCAATCGCCTCACAGTTAAACAATTATTCACAATTAGCAGTTTGAGATAATTCAATGGAAACTATGCTTGGAAATCATTTAACTGGAAACAATTGTTCACACACAGAGGTTTATTGCAGAAATCCCCTCTCTACTCTCCTCTTCCCTCTCTACTTTTATTCATCCAAGGAATTACAATTTATATACATAACATATGGCTCTTCGGTTCCTCTGAGAGGACCGTTCTAGAAATCAAAAGGTCTAATTATAATAATTCAACTAATTGAAACTGTTCGACTCCTACAACTCTAACTAGTCTAAGTAATACAGTCAGCTGAGGTATTGACACCTAGCTGTTACAACTCAAATGTTTTCGAACCCTCCTAGCCACAACATGTGGACAAAACCTCCTACATTGCTGGCTAGTGCCTAATGCCCCTGAATCATCGTGTGACATAAACCTATTAACAAAAGTGAACAGGGAATGATTATTAATTATGGCATACTAAGTTGTCAGTGATTTTGACTATTTGTCTTTAACATGTAAAAACGTTAAATTCCAAACTTACATCATCAAGGTATTTTAGTAGATGCGTGATAGGTAGTATGATAGTATCATATTACCATTCTTCCTTGAGGAACCCACTTCATCCATTAAGATTGCTTTTCTAAAGAGTAACATTGTAGATAATCTTATAAACATTTGTTAACTATTTTTGTTTGACCATTTGATTGTGTTTGATATGTAGAACTCATGGCAGCTAGTGTTTCTCCACTCATATTAAATAATTATTTCCAAAAATTTCTTGTTACTATTACTTTAGGAAAACCATGAAGACTATGAATTTCTTTCACGGACACTTTTGCCACTTGGCTTGTTGTTTATGTACTTTGAACTCTACAAAAAAAATCTACAAAATTTGTCTATATAAATGACCACAAAAATGTAATACTTAC
The DNA here is from genome assembly GCA_034641835.2 of Pinus albicaulis. Classification (NCBI taxonomy): domain Eukaryota; kingdom Viridiplantae; phylum Streptophyta; class Pinopsida; order Pinales; family Pinaceae; genus Pinus; species Pinus albicaulis. The sequence continues at coordinate 532,552,471 of CM076571.1, read as the reverse complement.
CTTTATATTTCAGTAACCCTGTAATAAAGTCTATTGATATATCTTCTAGTCTTTGAATATGTATGTGGAATGATTGAAGTAACCCTAGAGATTTTACTATCTCTCTTTTATTTATTATGCAAACCTGACCTTCTCTTACAAAATTTTGAATATCTTTCTTCATTCCTTCCAAAAATATATTTTTTGATCCTTTGAGATGTTTTAAGGAACCCTGCGTCCTACCATCGGAGAGACATGGGACTCCCTTAATATTTTTTTATTCAAATATGCTTGCGTGCATAAAAATATTCTACATTTGCACCAAAGTATATCTCTCTTTCACTCCCAATGCTCCATAGAGTTCATCCCATCCTTTATAGATTTTAGTTTTTGTTTAGTACTATTGTCATTTTTCCATTATGGCAAGCTTCTTCTAGCCACCTAGGAATAGAAAATGTAATTGGATATAAATTTGAGGCCTCTTCTATTTTAGAAAGAGCATCATGTACTAAATTTTCCTTACCCTTTTTGCAGATTATCTCAAAATTAAAAATTTTCATTTTTTCTCCTCATTTTTGTTAATCTTCTAATGAAAATCATAGCTTCAAAAAATACTTTATGCTATCATGGTATATCTTGACTTTAAAGTACCTCCCAATAATATACTATCCCCATTTTTTATTGCATGTAATATTGCTTCCATTTATTTTTCATACGTAGATTTCTCCAAATATTTTCTTTGAATTCCTTGCTTTTAAAAGCCAATGATATCCCTTATTGTGTTAATGTTACGTAAATTCCTTGTCCTAGTGCCTCACACTCTACTATGAATGTTTTACCAAAAGTAGGTGCAACCGATGTTGGTGTAGAAGACATAGCATCCATTAAAAGAGAGAATGCCAAAGTAGCCTCATCATTCCATATAAATGATATTTTCTTCAAGAGATATGTGAGTGGACTTGAAATGCATGCATAATTCTTAACAAATGATCAATAATATCATGTAAGTCTAAAAAATCTTCTAAGAACCTTGATTTTCTTAGGAATAGGTCATTTTGTAATAGCTTGCATCTTTTGAGGGTCCAACTTCACTCCTTCCTTTAAAACAATATGAACCAAATACTCGAATTCTTATTTCCCAAAAGCACATTTGGATATTTTTACATAAAAATGATTGTTCTCAATAATTTATATAACTTTTCCACATGTTTACTAGTGTGGCATTCCCATGATTTATTATAAATATGTGTATTATCAAAGAAAACCAACACAAATTGTATAAGATGGGATTAAACAAAATTGTTCTTAAGTCGAGCCCGTCGGACTTCAAACGGTGATAAACCATAATTCAAACCAAATTTGCGTTCCAAAATAGCCTGCTGACGTCGGCCAATTTTGTGACGTGAAAACCAAGTGAATTCCACCCTAATCTTTTTCGGGTCCGAAGTTGGGCTGGCGTATGGAGGGAGAGTTGTGACGCGAATTTCTTATCAAATTCGCCCTTATATTTTTCGGGTCTGGATTTCCACTGCGCGAGCGGCCCAAACAAAGATCCGCTCCTATCCCTCTGTGACGAAACCATCGTACATGCTGACGTCATCAATCAAAACCCGCCACCCTTTTGACTTTTTAAATAAAACAAATTACGTCTGCGTCATTTTAATTGTTCTGTGCGCTAGCTAGTCTTCCATGCAACAAAAATCAAAAACCAACTGTTAACGCTTGCTGACCGTTACCTTGCTGAAGAGAATTGAAGCCGAGTATTTCAGGGTTCTTCTGTCATAACCAGCGCCTATTTAAACACGTTTCATTTCCCGTAAACAGGTATTTATTCCAATTCCTTGCTAAACTCTGTAAAAAATCCTGGTTTTAGTTTTAATTTTGCACTAAGGTCTGAAAAGAAGTTCAGTTTGGTATTTTTCGTTCCTAGAACTACAATTATATTCCCAAAACTGGTAATTATGCCCCTTTTCCACAAAAACCCCGAAATTCCATTTCTGAATCCACAAGAACCAGAAATGGAAGTTCTTGTAGCTCTGAATGTCATGCCCATCAATGCCCCTCACAAGGACTTGGATTATTTGCCTTTAGCCGATATGGATTTTCAAATTAAGGACTTGCATCTCAGTGAGAATCCTCTTCGAATATTTTGCCGCTGTAGAGACAATTATTTGAATGGTTCTGACATCTTTGGACTTTGGGAATCAAATCTTCCTATGTACCTTCTCCCCTTAGTCCATATTTTTCTTGATTTAATCCATTATTGCTACGCAAATTATGATCCCAACCAATGAGCAGTTTTATCCCCAAGTCAAAATGTCCTTTTCCCAATAACTGCTCAGTCCATAAATGAAATGCTACAATTCCAACCTGGTCAAGCTCTCACTCCCTTATCCATGGTTGAATTACTTGAGAAATCTACTAAGTTATCCCATGAAGAGTTAAACCGCCTATGCCAAACCTTCATGTTACCAGAGCATCAGCCTAAAAATGTTGTGTAACCAGCTCCAAAAATAGAAGAAAAGAGATCTCAACGCCTTAGAAATAAGCCACTTCGAGGGGGAAACCTCCAATACATTACATAAATGAACAATTCTTGGATAATACAAATGAACAAAACCTCCTTCTATATATAGGAGTCCATGGGGCCACAATATAATCCTAGTGGGGCCACAATGTAATCCTAGCCGACCTAACAATAATAATGTAAGGGCACAATAATAACAATATGGGGGTTACGGGGGTACAATAATAACAATAAGGGGGGCTACACTAACATAATAAGGGGCTACACTATTAATATAGGGACTTAACATGCCCCTCTCCTTCAAACAAGTGTTGTCCTCAACGCTTGATTATTTCTTGATGCTTCTGTATAGAATTCTCATCCTCCCATGTGGAATATTCTACAGGAAAGTTCTTCCACTTGCTGAGATACTCTGAAATTGATCGTACTTGTTGAGTTATTGTTTCTGTGACTGCTTCAGAACTTCTTTCGATGTGATGTTGATATTCTTGTTGTTTCATTAGATTCTGCACCAAAGTTAGGTTATCCTTTGAGAGTTGGAGAACTTGTTGTTGATGCTCGATGTCATCTTTCACTAATTTATCATCCATATTAGCTATTATTTTATCCTTCAAACCATCCAACTTAGCCTTCATTTTCTCTTTTAAACCATCTACGTCATCTTCGGTTGCTCTTCGTAAGATCGAAATTTGTTGCATTTGGTACTGTAATTTTGATATCTCATACTGAAATTCTTCCTCTTCATGTGTCATAGTATAGATTTCTGAGGGCATAATGGGTGTTGAATTCTTTTTAGGAGGCATCTCAAAACAAAATACTGAAATATATGCTCAATAGGCCCTTGGAATCACTTCAAACTGATTTTTCAAACAAGATTTATGCAATTCGAAAAGACAAATAAACACCTTTTACTTGCTTTTGAGGAGCTCTATATTGAAATTTGATTATCTCTGTGATTGGAGCTCTTCAATATCTGAATTTCAACACTTAAGTAGCCCTATGAATTCTATTTTTAATGCCACTATGACCTGTTTGGAGCAGCGAAACCCTAGAATCCCAAGCTCTGATACCAAATGTTGTGAAACCAGCTCCAAAAAGAGAAGAAAAGAGATATCAACGCCTTAGAAATAAGCCACTTCGAGGGGGAAACCTCCAATACATTACATGAATGAACAATTCTTGGATGATACAAATTACAAAACCTCCTTTCTATATATAGGAGTCCATGGGGCCACAATGTAATCCTAGTGAGGCCACAATGTAATCCTAGCCGACCTAACAATAATAATTTAAGGGCACAATAATAACAATATGGGGGTTACAGGGGTACAACAATAACAATAAGGGGGTGCTACACTAACATAATAAGGGACTACACTATTAATATAGGGACTTAACAAAAAAACCCTCCCCCTTATGGTTATACTTTCTTTACTGATGAGGGTAGACTTATTTTAAACATGATATCTTCCATAATGGGCTTCAATACTAGTGAGTATGTTGATCAGTTAACCCTAGTATTGTTATCCATTTTTACCCCTGGACAGCCTCCTGTTGTCAAGTACGATTTTGCATCTTATATTGCTGACAAAATCCATGATCAGTTCATGATATTTGAGAATGAGAGAGTATTTAAGTATTCTTCTGTCATATATCATCTCATGATTTACTTTCAGTCAGAAAATTTCCCTTTTTATGTTAAGAAACTTGATGCAAAAGGGAATCCTAGGTCAGTCATCTTTTGGTCTGCCATTACTCACAATTCCTTTGATTCTCCTTATTCCTATAATGAGTTTGTCGACCTTTTTGTTCATCCTGCAACTACCTTGTTGACGGGAGTCTCTCCTTCTACAATTAACAATGAAATCAAGAAAATCCTTCAGCTCTCAAAGTAGTACAAGATAGGTGACTGGTACCTATATCAAAACTACAAAGAGATCAGGATATATGGATGTGAATTATGCCCATTCAAACTGCCCAAGTATGTCCCAATGAGACTCTTTGCATTAGAATATTTCAGGCAGATGAATAATTCAGATATAATTCATTTTTGCAATGCAAAGAAAAAGGCTCAACTCAGGATCAAGAGCCAATTAGGTCCCTTCATTTGTAACTCTAGGGAAGCTGGAAAGGAAGCCGAAAGGATTTTATAAGACTATCTCAGACTACAAAAGAGTTTCTACTGGGTGCCTTATGATCCAAACAACTTTATCTGTGATAGAAGAATGAAAAATAAATTGTCACCATACATCCATCAAAGAATCCCAGAAATAGAACAATATGCTAATATGGATGAATGGACAGAAGGGACATTGGTTGAAAAATATAGTGAGCAGGTCAATGTTGAAAATGTAATGAAAGATCTTGAAAAGATACTTGACCTAGAATCTTTTGGACAGGTGTAGGGATCTTCTTCAGCCAGGACTTTACAACAAAATTTGCAGGAGATTAGTACAGTAGCAGTAGAATCTAAAGGAAAAGAAAAGGAGCCTGATATACAAATAATTGAAAAATTCATAATGACAACGCAACCAGAGACTTCTAAAGAACAAGTTCAAGGACAAATTCCTCCTACTCAGATCAGTGAGCCAGAAATTTCTATTTTACAAACTCCTCTGAATATAGAAAAGGGAAAAAAGAGAGAGGTTGAAACAACTACTCCTATTGGTGGCTCTTCTGAACAGCAAGATGTTAAAAGGCAGAAATTAACTCCCCTTCGAGAAGATGAATCATTTCAGGAAATCCCTGACAGCCAGGGAAGAGAAGACAGTCAGCAAACAGATACAGGTAGTGGGACATCCACTAATTTTCAAAAACAGGGAATACAGAGGCAACAAAGTGCAAAAATATCTTCTTTCAAACCTCCAGTAAAAACTGCCTGGGACATCAAAAGAACATTCATCAATATAAAGGCCAGGAACGATCCACTTAGACTTCAAGTGTACAACCAATTTTTGAAGATGGCTCCGAAAAATCAATAAAGATTGATGTCAGCTTATGACATCCAATAGGGTAAGATGTTAATGAGCCATTTGAAGCCCCAGGTGCAGCAGCCTCAGATAGCTTCAGATTACGTTAGGACTAAGTTTGAAGTCTTAGCAAAGGATATCCATCCTTTAGATCAAATTGAGCTACACAAGAAAACAGGTGAGATTATTTATTCTACTCTGACGGATAAATCAATGATGACCCATAAGTTGCAGGATTCTTTGGATAATACTAATACACAGTTGCAGCTTGAAAAATCCTCCTCCCAGGCTAAGGATAATAGAATCAAAACTTTAGAGGAAATAATCATTGGTTTGTGTCATAATCCTAAAGATGTGAAATGTATTGAAGCTTTGATCAAGAGAAAAGATGATGATATTGCAGCTCTGAGAAAACAATTAAAGTTACCTGCCTCAAGACATCCACAGACTGCAGAAATCATCAAACAAAAATTCTGAGGAAGAACTAATGGATTTTCTCTTAAAATTGAATGAGCAACTTACTGCAACTGAAAAAGAGCTTGAGAATGCATTAAAAGATAAGCAGGCAAATATTCTAGTATCTACAGTAGGAGTAGTGACAGGTACAACAACAACAGGTCAGCCAGCAGAATTGTCACAGAGCAACACTGCAAATTTGAACACTGATGAATTAACAAAGTCAATGGAAGATATGAACATTAAGGCCATAGAGCTTCACAAAACAAAGGAACAATTGGCCACTCTAGAACATAAATATGATCTTTCAAAAATGAGTGTTGCTAATAAAACAAGAGAAGTGAACAAATTAGAAAAAACAGTCAAAGCATTGGAAAAGGATCTCACATTGGAGAAACCTTTAAAAGAAATAAATGAAATTCTTTGGGATAATATCATTCGATCAATAAAGGATGTTTGGTCCTCAATTCAAATAATGGATGAACAGAATAACTTAGTTAAATTGGCTCTGGATGAGATTGAGAGATCAAGACAAGAGTTGGGAAATATGCCAGAAGAGGCCAATAGACTTATACATTTTTTGAATACTTAGACTAAGAATCAACTTGCAGAAATTGGTATTCAGGACAAGACCGGAACAATTCTGGAAATAAAGAGAGTTTTTACTAAAATAACTCTGGTACAGAATTTAGAACGAAGGTGCTCAGATATGCAAGAAGAAATCATTGCCTTCAGAGAAAGATTGAATATTTTGTTAAATAGAGGATTGCCCAGTCCTATAGTTGCAGAAGATAAGCTAATGGACCTTGATAGTTATGTTGAAAAATTGGACAAATATGCTGATAATCAAGCTAGTGATTCAACCAGTTCATCAACAGCAGCATTGCCTACAGGGAAAAACCTTCATGACAGATTGGAGAATTTATTTTATCTTGAGCATGAAGTAAATCATTTGTTCCCAAATCAACCTAATTTCTTCAGATATACTGAGGCTGATGAAACACTAAGAAAGTTGCAAAGGACCAGAGTGCCAGAAGTTCAATGGTGGGAAGAAATGATGGAACTTTTGTAAAAAATTATCCTTACATAAATTTTTGCCTATTTACCACGGTATATCATGATAAAAAGGATAAAAGGATGAACAAAGGTCAAAGAGTATCAGAGCAGTTAAAGAGTATCAGTTAAAGAGGTCAAAGAGTAGCAGTTAAAGAGTATCATATTGTCGATAATCTCCATGTGGACCGTTACTGGGTTCATGTGGACCGTTACTGGGTTTTATATCAAGTCCCTGTATGTGACATGGGGTATTTTTCTATCACTGTCTGGGGTGGGACTTCCACATTTCTGGATGGATATTTAGGTTCCAATCTTCAGATATGAAAATGTAATGACTTCATGCACTGTTTTACTTCATATAATATATTCAAAACAACGTTTTTTCTCTTGTGAAAAAAAAATGATTAATGTTTATCACTCTACCTTCAAAACTAGCGATGCTGGTCTATGTTGCTGGTTTATTGATATGTTCTCATGGTATTTTTATATTTGGGACATATCACACTCCTCACATGATTAGCGTTTTTCTTTGTTCAAGGATTTTGGGTACTTTAATTTGTATTTGGAACAATGGACTTAGGTACTATATCTGTTGTTTTACTATTCTACATACTGCTATTTCACTTTCTTATAGATGCCTTGGGCATATTTGGATGCTTTCTCAGATTTGTCGATAATCTCCATGTGGACCGTTACTGGGTTTTATATCAAGTCCCTGTATGTGACATGGGGTATTTTTCTATCACTGCCTGGGGTGGGACTTCCACTTTTCTGGATGGATATTTGGGTTCCAATCTTCAGATGTGAAAATGTAATGACTTCATGGACTGTTTTACTTCATATAATATATTAAAAACAACGTTTTTTCTCTTGTGAAAAAAAATGATTAATGTTTATCACTCTACCTTCAAAACTAGCTATGCTGGTCTATGTTGTTGGTTTATTGATATGGTCTCATGGCCTTTTTATATTTTGGACATATCACACTCCTCACATGATTAGCGTTTTTCTCTGTTCAAGGATTTTGGGTACTTTAATTTGTATTTGGAACAATGGACATCCGTACTCTATCTGTTGCTTTACTATTCTACATACTGCTATTTCACTTTCTTATAGATGCCTCGGGCATATTTGGATGCTTTCTCAGATTGTCGATAATCTCCATGTGGACCGTTACTGGGTTTTATATCATGTCCCTGTATGTGACATGGGTTATTTTTCTATCATTGTCTGGGGTGGGACTTCCACTTTTCTGGATGGATATTTGGGTTCAAAAATTCAAATGTGAAAATCTAATGACTTCATGGACTGTTTTAATTCATATAATATATTCAAAACAGCGTTTTTCCTCTTTTAAAATTTCATTTTTTTTTTAAATTCAACCTGTCATCACAATTCCGACGCCTTGTAAGCGTCGGAATTGCGACAGATTAGAAACGTCGGAAGAGCGAAAGTATAAACACGTCGAAAGAGCAACGTTCAAAACGTCGGACCACATTTTGTCGTAATTGTGACAGTTTACATACGTCGGAAGAGCGAAGTTCAAAACTTCGGACCACATTTTGTCGTAATTGTGACAATTTACAGACGTCAGAAGAGTGACGTTCTAAACGTCGGACCACATTTCGTCGGAAGTGCGACAGTTTACAAAGGTCGGAAGTGCGACGGATTGGGAAACTTCAGAAGAGTGACGCTTGTTTGGAAGCGACGGAAAAAGTTTCAATAGTGCGACACTTTTTAATTGTGTCGGAACTACGACAGTATTGTAAACCACGTTTTTCCCGCCCTCGAACGGTCGCTCTTGCGACGACTATGTGTCGGAATAGCGACGAATTGGCCGTCGAAATTTCCGCCAAATTTTCTAGTGCTTGTTGAGAGGGAGTGTTGAAATTTACAACAAGAAACAGTTAAATTGGCATCCAGAAACAAAATCCAGAAAATGGCACCCAGAAATGGCTACCATGTGAGGCTTTTGATCTAATTATCCCTAAAGTAAATTGGAAAATAAATTGCAATTTCATCTCATAACAACTTGTATCAGTTAACTAAATCAGAAATACTGAATTAGCTCAAGAAATTCGAGTTGAGGGTAAAAGGTGAGGAATGTAGAGTGATTCTATTATTTTGGGGGTCTAGTTGGAGTTAATGCATTAGTTTATTTCATGTGTAATGAGTTAACTCAAATTAATTGAGTTAAAATCAGTTTAACTAGTTCTAACTAAATTAAGAATTAGTGAGAGGACAAGTGAATTAAATTAGATTTAATTCACAAGTAGTGATCTATCAAATAAATGACGATTCACTATTATTAGCTGCATGAATTTCAATTCTGATGATGACCCATTTGAGACAGAGGTTAAAGGGAAGTTAAATATTAGTTGTATTATTAGCGAACTTCCCGGGTGCAATTATAAAGTCAGAGGAAGGCTAATGAAGGATTGCACAGTCAAGGAAGGTTGATTTCCATATTTAATAGGGATTAATTTCCAAGGGATTGTGTGAGAAAGGTTGGGCTAATCAGGGGCTAAGAATTGGCTAAGCATTGTTCAATTTTTCCTCGGAATTGCTAGTTAGTTTTGAGCAAAATCAGGATGAGAAAATTAGTAGAGTGCATGATTTTCTCGGTGTGAGAAAGAATTATATTGTTTCATGATTCTTTCACTATGCAAAATATATGATAGAGGGGTTTTGAGCAGGTGTCTTCCCTAGATATATCTTGTGTTGCGTGATTGATAATATCCTTTCTATTACTTGCGTGTGATTGAGTAATCATGTTTTATATTCCGCAAATATAGGAGAAGGATTCAATATATTGTTTTATTACATTACATGATCGAATTGAATCCATTGGTATAGAGTTTCTATATAATTTCTAAATTATATGACATGATGATTGGCCTTTGTTTACCAAAAAATATTGATAATTCAACTAATCAACATATGTTTGGGTTTTGGTATCCAATGCTAGAGGATCGTAAGGATCTAATCCAGTTTGGAAATTTATTTGCAGTTGTTCCCATATGGATTCTATTGATGAGATTCCACGAGTAGATATATATATGGATTCTTAGGTTATTAGTCCTATTATGAGTTCTTATAAATATTTTCATTTTCTATACTTTATATTCTTGTGGAAAATATTTCCATTTTCTATACTTTCGAGACTTTGGGTATATATGCTAAGAGTTTAAAATTACGATTATATATATATATATATATATATATATATATATATATATATATATATCCTACTGAAATTTCAAGAATATGTATATGTATCAGATGTTGGATTTTTAAGCCCATTTCAATTTGCTAGTAAATATTTCATATTGTATGTTCTTAAGTTTTCCTAATTACGTGTAAAAGTGTTTGTAGGATCTTCATTTTTCTTTGTATGTGTAATTATAATTACTATGAACCTGTATTATACATATTATTTATATTATTTTTTTCTCATTTATTTTCAAACATGTGATACTTTTGTGTGCATTTTAATATTTACATTTATATTTTGATAATATATAGTTCCAAATATTTAGGTATACTTGCAATTCATATAATTATCATAGTATTTTGAATCAATTATACGGGTTCCCTATTTTGGTTTTAATATGAAACAAAAAAATTAAGCATTTTGGTTTTACTTGTAGATAGGTCGAGGTACATGAAAAGATGTTTGAATTATGTTTATAAGATTTCCAAAAAGCCTTATATATTTTCATAAGTTTATGTGGTTGGAAAAATACCATATACCATTTTCATGTCTTTATATGGTTGCAAAAAAAAACTTGTATTGTTTTCATGCTTACATTTTTGTTTCTATTATAAATATCTTATTGTTTGATGCTTATGGTTGTATTATAAATATGTTATTATTCATTGTAGACATGTCAATTGAAGTGATAAGTAAGTGTACAAGAGAACAAAATCTGTCACGAACATCATGTGATAGGTCCAACGAAAGTTGTCATTTACAGTATCAACAAAATAGGGACACATTTAATGAATGTAAGAGATATAAATATCATAGAATAACCAGTGAAACCACTCTTCAAAATATTTTTCTGATTCTATGTAAATATCGTAGTATGGATGATATCATGGAAATAACATTTCTCATTAATAGTTTATTCTCATAATATGTTCCTCATCAGCATAATTTTCCTCTTGGATGCTCTCTTGACAATGTTCATAATATTGGGGAAACTTATTTCAATCGAGAAGATCACCATGTCAATAATGTGCATACAAATTTCCACCCTAACCCTTTTGGATTTGAAAATGCAAGTTCCGAGCAAGGCAAAGGTTGCAAAACATCCATGGTGGAGGCAGTGATGGAATTCTATGTAATGATTTGGATGATAGTTTACTTGGCCATCTGTTTGATAATTTAGAACCAGTTGTTTGAAACATCGAATCTTAATTTTACAATCCCCCTTCTCAAAGTAATGTTGTCCCTCCAAGAAAATTAGTCATGGCTGATAGCATTTCACATGGAACAATGAATGTATTCCAATGATATTTTGATTTTTGCGGAAATATCAATTGTTTTATTATATTCTCTCTTTAAAATTTGGTTTTACCTAACTTATAGCATATTTTCTTCTCTTGGAATAGGATACAACTCATTTTAATAGAGGTTAAGAAATGAACTCCCTGAGTGTTCCATCTACTAATCTCAGAAGTGAATATGAATCATGTCATCACCTTCCTCTTCATTCTCCCACATGATAAAATTGGCAAACTAATGTAAATGCTGAATGTATTTTATTTTTTTTCTTTTTTTTCTTTTTAGTTGGTTGGAAATTGAATTTTAAAATGTATTTTATTTTCTTTGAACTCGACACAACTCATTTCAACAGAGGCATAGAAATTAACTTTGTGGATGTTCCATCCACTTATGTTAGAACTGAAGAGGAACCATCTCATAACATTCATCCATATCACCAAAAAAATGTAAATGTTGACTGCATTTTATTTTTTCTAATTTTTTCATTTGTCGTTAGTTGGAAATTGTAGTTTACAACCTCTTATGACCAAAACACCATTTCATCCTATCAGGTTGGAGAAATGCAAACCATAACATCAAATTGGCAAACCAATGTAAATGTTCAACGTATTTGATTTTTTTCTTTTTCATTTTTTAATCTTTATTTGGTTAGACATATAATTTTATAATATATTTCATATTATTGGAAAAGGAAACAACCCTCTTGAATAGAAGCATAGAGATTAAGTCCCCAAATGTTCCATCTACTAATGTTAGATGCATAGAGGAACCATCTCATCTCCCTCATCCACATCACTAAAAAAATGTAAATATTGAATGCATTTGATTTTTTCATGTTTTCATTTATACTTAGTTGGACTTTTAATTTTATAACATTTTATGATCAAGACACCATCTCATCCTCTTAGGTTGGAGAAATGAAATCCATAAATTTGGAGAGGCATTGTCATAGATCCATTCCACATATTTCACATTTGGGAAGGGAATCTCATGTTGCTGAAGATGAAGTACAATTCAGAAGGAATTTTAGTATTCCAAATGGTTCTCGACATGGTTCGAATGATAGAGATCATATTCATTTTGATGAAAAGATGATTATAGTGTGTATAATATTTCGATCAAATATAGATAGCTTGTCGATTGTCCAATTGTGCCGCATTGCTTTTGTCAATATAATAACATGGATCCTAGTGGGAAACCTCATATTTTAAGAGTACTTACTCAAGTTGAAGAAATTTCAATAATACTTCTAGATCCTATTTTACAAGTGACACATGTTGGACATAGGAAATACAAATATATTGCCCACACAAGTAGATTCCCATAGGATATTTCTACGATTACGAAAATTATTTCCCGAAATGTTGAAGACATTGACTTCATAATTGTTAGGAGACGTGCTGCTTAGTCTAAATATTATGAATGTTATGTCAAAATTCACGAGTGATGGTTTCATTTCTTTTAAAAAACCAATATGATAAATATTATAGAGATGTTGTAACTGACTATGATTCAGTCAATTCTCTCCCCCAAAGATAAAAATATGTTTCCTCTTGGCTAAATTTTTTTGATTACGATATTGAAAAATCTAAGATTAGTATAAATAATAATGAAGAGTTACTTGTTGAGTGTTTGCACTCTCATCCTTCTTCTTTTTTTCCTTGCCTACCTAATGAGCAGAAAAAAGTGGAAGAAATTAGAGAATTTCTTGATAATGTCTATTCTTCACCTCTTCAAGAAATGGATTGGCCTAATATTGGAACCTCTCCAGTAAATGAATATAGTACAAATGGGTTATTAGATATGAAATTCCCCACAACAATTGAAGAGTTGTGTCACCAACTTTCTAATTTACTAGATAATAAATTAGTTAAGCATCTTATGCGGTTTGGTTCTTCTCTCAAAGGTACAAGGGAATATTGGTATAAGTTTTGGGTTGAATGGACTGACACTATTATTAATTTGGGATGTCCATATTTGTTTTTTACTTTGAGTGAAGCTGACACAAAGTGGCCAGATTTGCATAACCTCATGCCCATACATTCACATTATCGTGCTTTAAATGAGCATAATATAAAAATTAATAATGTTATCTAGTACTCTCATATTGTTTCCACAATTATGTACCATAGTTTCAATATATTTTGAGAGGAAGTTATCCAAAAATATCTTAAATCTAAAGACTTCTAGTATAACTTTGCATTGTTGAATTTTTTTCTATATACTTTTTCGATTGTTTATTATGATTCTATTTATGTTGTTAGTAATAAATGTATCTTCATTTTATTTAGATATTAATGGAAACATATAAGTTCAACACACATCCATGGTTTCCTATGGATGCAAGGCACTCCTAACATGGGAAGACTTGATTGGTCAAATTATTTTGATGTACATCTTTCAAAGAGGTTCTTTGGCAAGTATGTAAGTGCATGGAATCCACGTGACATACATCATCACAACATAATGGTTCCATGAAGCCTTAATGATGATTTTTTCCTATTGAATATGATCATATTTTCCCTTGCAATCCTCATAATGATTATGAAGAATCATTAAACCATGTCCAAATGCATAGAAAGTGTAGTGTAGATTCTTTTTTGCACAAAAATGGAAATATTCATGTCATTACAATGCTCCATGGGATGTGATGAATCAATGTCATTACAATGTCGTTATAATGCTCCATGGGATGTGATCAAGGGAGAAAGAAATATGAGTTGGAAAGAAATGATGATACGATCAATGCACATAACACTAACTTTCTTACAATGTGATGTGTAAATGTTGAATGCAAACTAGTGCTTTCTCACTATGCTAACTCGAAATATATTTCTAACTATGCATCAAAATCAGATGAAAGGTTTGAAAGTTATCTTCATATGTTAACTATAACTTCATTTTTTTTTGGCTTTGAGGATCATTCTTTGTGTGTGTTGATCATCTTAGCTCCTAGCTAATTTTTGAAAAACAAACAGGGGGGTCAAGCTGTCTTTGAGTTTTCAAGCAATGGTTTCCTCCTGAAAAGACATCATCCTTGAAGCCTTTCATGATTCCCTGCTCTTTTATCCCTTTCCCTCTGCTGTTCTGGAGTCAATAAGACTCACTGATTACTAAAAATATGTGCTCCAAAGGCCTTTATTTTCCCTTTGCATCCTTGCAGAATGTCCCTTTTTCCCCCTTTTTCCCTCCTGTCAAAGTCCTCCTTGACCCTCAAAATCATACCCCAAAACCCTCTTTAATCTCCAAATACATCCTTTGTTAGGACATTTTCCCCTTTTTCCTCATGAAACCGAGCGCTGACCCTTAAGGCGCTAATTGCATCCATCACATAGCGCAAGGTTTCTGTTTGGTGCCACTTTCCGCCATCGCACTTTCCGCCTTTGCGATTTGCGATCATCCCAATCGCATCCATCAAAAAATCGCATGTTCTATGGAACGCTCAAATCACCCATCGCAGATATTTGCGATGCGATCTATCGATCGCGCAAACCTTCCTACCGCCATGTCACCCTCCACCTCCGTCGGGTCCCACCAAGCACAATTTGTTCCGCGCATTTTCATAGCATTTTCATTTGATTCCTTTGTATTTCGGTTTTTAGACAAAGTTTCATGTTTCCCATTAAAGGTCGTCCCTCTACTCGATCTCCACCGTTCATCGCGCATTATTGCTCGAGAGAAGACGCACAGCGATATGAACACGAGCCGTCAAATCTGGAGGCCTTCATCCGACAGTAGCCGCTCTTCGAAGCTGCATGTGTTTTAATCCCAGTTTTTAGCACCCCTGGCCCACTGTCAATTACCCCAGACGTTGTTTCGACCATTGATCTCGTATGAACTTGTATGGCCCAGATCATTCGTGTGCCTAGCTGTTGACCCAGTTTACCTCCACGTCACAACTTCCACGTGTCTATCGCATTTTCCTCTCCGCTATTCATATATTCTATTCATACATTATATTTTACTGTTTTACGTTTTAGCACTAGCCAGCTCGTCTGCCATTCCTACGCTACATTTTTCCACCACCCTGCGTTGTTTCACCTCTTTTCCAGTTTGCTCGATCATCTCCATTTATCCTGCCATCTTCACCATCCCTGTGTCCAGTTTTCTTAACTAGTTTGTGGGTTTTTCAGGTTTGCAGCAATAGAGAAATGGCCATTATTCACCGCCTCCATTACAGAAGCCGAGTACACTCGAAAGGACCAATTATTAAATACAGAATTATGGAGCAAGGATCCGAGAGGATATGCTGATATGACATCCATTAAAAAGCTAGGGTTTGAATCTATTAAACCCTCCAGAGTCATTCAAATGCACAGGATGAGTAGATGAAGAATTAATGGCGCAGATAGCGAATATCAGCAAAGAACAAGGGGTTAAAGACATGCATTTAAGGACTTCAGAGCTTTTACATAACCTTTTGGAGGCAAAGTACCAGATCAAGGACCCTGTACATCACTCAAAATATTTTTGCACAGAAAGCAATGCTCTTAAAGTTTTATTTCAATCGAATTCTCTTCAGGAAAGGACAGAATGTTTGCATATTTTATTCTCTACATTTTTTTCCTGAGAAGATTTCCGTCCAAAGCATTTACTTCAGTGAATCGGCCTCAGAGTACCTACAGTACAGCCTATTAATTGAGCAGTATAGGCGTGAATGTTTCGGCCATTTTGGTTTGAATTAAGCAAATTCAATGTGCATCACCTACCGGATTTTCTAGAGTCTTCGGTTTATCTTATAAAACCGAGAAGAAAGACATTGTAAGGGTTCCAGATTTTTATCAGAAAATTGTGCAGTGAAATGCATTTTTGTATACATCTTGTAAGGCTCTTGTATGAAGGCTCAGTGCCCATAGGGTCTCAGTGAGGAGGATTTTTATCTGTTAAAGAGGATTTTGGTCTTTGGTATTTCACAGTATGTAACTTCCTCTAATGTGTTTAATATAATATTTCATTTCATCCATCTTCTTGTATCATGTTACTGGAATGCGAGTGGCTCACTGATTTTAGGTAAGGATTTATCCTAGTTGATACCCATACCTGGATCAGTCAAGTGCTTTAAATATGGTTCAGGCATGATATACTGTTCCACGTTCATTTCATCCATATTTCTGCTATATTAGTTGCTTTGGGAAGGTGCTTTTAAAACGCCATTTTCATGTATGGATTCTTAGATTGATAAGCCCATATGTGGTTCTGTTGTGTATCTGGGTATCAGTCCAAAGTTAACTAATATCTTCTAAATGTTTCTTTCACTAAATACACCTTCTGATATTTGATTTCTGTGGCATATTACTTGAATCGGCCCTCTTTACAGTAAATTGTCTCTTAACTGTCTGATGCTTTTATATTGGAGCTCAGCATCTTGCCTCTGCAATAATTCTTTCCCTGTGACACTTTTTTAGGGTCTTTGTTCCATTTGAATTAATATTTCCCTGTTTTACAAGAGATAGCAGGAGAGTTTTGGATTAACACCCAAGTTATATGATACACTCCTTGCTATGATAAGATGTCCTAGGCACAGGTCTATGGCAACTCTAGGATGTCTCTAGGAGCGACAATATCTATCGTCAACATCTTTCTGGTGCCGTTTCTGGGGATCAAAGTTAAGAAAATAATTATCCCTATGCCTTGAAAAATCATATTCACTCTCTAATCAGGTGAGCACAGAGAGTTGAAGAGTTGTATATCTCTCACCTTGGCGACTCCACTGTTGTTTATTTGATAAATCTATTTGTAGTCCTGGCTCCTCGTAAGCCACATTTGAGGTCAGATGCATCTCAGCCAAAGACCCCTTTAGTGTCTGACCCAGAAAGGATCATACATAGAAGAATTTGAAAAAAGAGAGAATCGACCCGTGCTGAAATCCTTGAATTTTCTGTAGAAGATTATCCATCTTCTTCCTCTCAAGAAATTCCAATAGAAAATCCTGACTCCACTGGGGAAGAGACAAAAGGATTTGATTTGGTAAATCACTGTGGTCGACAGTAAGATCTTAAACCATCCACCTGGCGACTCCACAGTTCCTAAATGATTAAAATTCTCCACTGGTGATCAGTAGGCCACTGATTATCTTGGTTTCATGAGACTCTATTGGGAAACCATGTCGCAGTACAACATCAGCCATGCTAAAGACCAAGCCACTTAATCAATGGAAGACTTTGAACAGTTTGCAGAAATGCATCCAAGTTTCATAGCAGAGTGTCATTGTAGATTGGCAAGAATGATAGTGGAGGACCTTTCACAGGTTATTCTTCTCAGCTCAAGTTTCCCACCAGTACTTGAGAAAATCTCACTAAAATTAGTGGTTGAAAGATATGAAGCTGAGATTGAATTTTTGAACTCACAAGAAAAATCATATCAGTTCATAGACTCGAGAACCTTTTTGGAAAGTCCCCCTCCCCCTAAAAGAGAAGAGATTCCACTGTCTGTCGAAGTACAAGAAGAAGATGATCCGGTTCTCAAGAGCCACATTGAAGACGCAGTGGAAGATGTAGAAATCAAAGTTGCCCAGGATGAAAATAGCCTAATAGTCATGGCAGGCCAGAAAGGAGAAAAATATATGGATGCTCTGATTAGCCCAAATTCTCCAGCAGCGCAAAACATGTCAGAGCTCCAAGAGGACTTAGCAGCAATGTACGATGAGTCCTCCGGTTCAGAAAATGAAGGAGACACTCTACCCCAAGAGAGTCTTCTTCTCAATCCAATGGAAGAAGAAGAGATCCTGATCGAAGCCTGCTCGCCAAATATTCCTAGCCAGGTATCTTTTCATGATCCTTATGCTCATTTCCTGAAAACATTTGAGGAAGGATCAAAGGTCTTTCTGAGCAGCATGTTGCAGACAGCAAGAAAATTCTTTGAAGCTGCTATTGTGGAACAAGAAGAGTGGGAGCTGCCCTACCTATCCGGCTTGCTCAAGAAGTTGAGCAAGAAAGACCAGTCATGGGATCACTTGATGGACTGGTTGCATTGGAAGACCATGTTTGTAATTTAGACTTGTAAATATTCCAGTTAGAGTAGGGTAGGTAGGAAAAGCTCAATAAAGCTCAGTCTGTGAGCATGTAGTTAGTTGTTTTTAATTTCTGCAAAGTCCAGCAAGCCAGAGAGTCTAATCCTGGCTTGACTATTTTTCAATTTCCGTCTTAGAACGTAGCCAAGAAATCTGCTAGACAGTCAAATCCTAGTAGATGTAGTTTAGGTAGAGAAAAGGTGAGACCAACAGTTTAATCTGGTCTCATGGAGTAATAAGGGTAGTAGTATAATAGGTTTATTTCTCCTTTTGTAAAAATTGATGAATCATGAGGTGAGAAGTTGAAATGCTGAAGAAAAGAGTCTGCATAGAATATGATCAGGTGGTCTGCAGAGTTCTCAACACGCCCAAGGATGAACATGTCGTCCCCAAGTGGAGCCAATGTTGATCATCTTAGCTCCTAGCTAATTTTTGAAAAACAAACAGGGGGTTCAAGCTGTCTTTGAGTTTTCAAGTAATGGTTTCCTCCTGAAAAGACATCATCCTTGAAGCCTTTCATGATTCCCTGCTCTTTTATCCCTTTCCCTCTGCTGTTCTGGAGTCAATAAGCCTCACTAATTACTAAAAATACGTGCTCCAAAGGCCTTTATTTTCCCTTTTCATCCCTGCAGAATGTCCCTTTTTCCCCCTTTTTCCCTCTTGTAAAAGTCCTCCTTTACCCTCAAAATCATACCCCAAAACCTTCTTTAATCTCCTCATACATCCTTTGTTAGGACATTTTCCCCTTTTTCCTCATGAAACCGAGCGCTGACCCTTAAGGCGCTAATCGCATCCATCGCATAGCGCAAGGTTTCTGTTTGGTGCCACTTTCTGCCATCGGACTTTCCGCCTTTGCGATTTGCGATCATCCCAATTGCATCCATCGCAAATCGCATCCATCGCAAAATCGCATGTTCTATGGAATGCTCAAATCACCCATCGCAGATATTTGCGATGCGATCTATCGATCGCGCAAACCTTCCCGCCACCACGTCACCCTCCACCTCCGTCGGGTCCCACCAGGCACAATCTGTTCTGCGCATTTTCATAGCATTTTCGTCCGATTCCTTTGTATTTTTGTTTTTAGCCAAAGTTTCATGTTTCCCATTAAAGGTCGTCCCTCCGCTCAATCTCCACCGTTCATCGCGCATTATTGCTCGGTAGAAGACGCACAGCGATATGAACACGAGCTGTCAGATCTGGAGGCCTTCATCCGACGGTAGCCGCTCTATGAAGCTGCATGTGTTTTAATCCCAGTTTTTAGCACCCCTGACCCACTGTCAATTACCACAGACGTTGTTTCGACCATTGATCTCGTATGAACTTGTATGGCCCAGATCATTCGTGTGCCTAGCTGTTGACCCAGTATACCTCCACGTCACAACTTCCACGTGTTTATCGCATTTTCCTCTCCACCATTCATATATTCTATTCATACGTCATATTTTAGTTTTTTACATTTTAGCACTGGCCAGCTCGTCCGCCATTCCTCCGCTACGTTTTTCCACCACCCTGCGCTGTTTCACCTCTTTGCCAGCTTGCTCTATCATCTCCATTTATCCCGCCATCTTCACCATCCCTGTGTCCGGTTTTCTTAACTAGTTTGTGGGTTTTTCAGGTTTGCAGCGACAGAGAAATGGCCATTATTCACCGCCTCCATTACAAAATCCGAGTACGCTCCAAAGGACCAATTATTAAATACATAATTATGGAGCAAGGATCTGGGAGGATATGCTGATATGACATCCATTAAAAAGCCAAGGTTTGAATTTATTAAACCCTCCAGAGTCATTCAAATGCACAGGATGAGCAGATGAAGAATTAATGGCGCAGATAGCGAATATCAGCAAAGAGCAGGGGGTTAAAGACATGCATTTAAGGACTTCGGAGCTTTTACATAACCTTTTGGAGGCAAAGTACCAGATCGAGGACCCTGTACATCACTCGAAAGATTTTTGCACAGAAAGCAATGCTCTTAAAGTTTTATTTCAATCGAATTCTCTTCAGGAAAGGACAGAATGTTTGCATAGTTTATTCTCTACATTTTGTTCCTGAGAAGATTTCCGTCCAAAGCATTTACTTCAGTGAACCAGCCTCAGAGTACCTACAGTACAGCATATTAATTGAGTAATATAGGCGTGAATTTTTCCGCCATTTTGGTTTGAATTAAGCAAATTCAATGTGCATCACCTACCGGATTTTCTAGATTCTTCGGTTTCTCTTATAAAAACCGAGAAGAAAGACATTGTAAGGGTTCCAGATTTTTATCAGAAAATTGTGCAGTGAATGGCATTTTTGTATACATCTTGTAAGGCTCTTGTATGAAGGCTCAGTGCCCATAGGGTCTCAGTGAGGAGGAGTTTTATCTGTTAAAGAGGATTCTGGTCTTTAGTATGTAACTTCCTCTAATGTGTTTAATATAATATTTCATTTCATCCATCTTCTTGTATCATGTTACTGGAATGCGAGTGGCTCACTGATTTTAGGTAAGGATTTATCCTAGTTGATACCCATACCTGGATCAGTTAAGCACTTTAAATATGGCTCAGGCATGATATACTGTTCCATGTTCATTTCATCCATATTTCTGCTATATTATTTGCTTTGGGAAGGTGCTTTTAAAACGCCATTGCCATGTATGGATTCTTAGATTGATAAGCCCATATGTGGTTTTGTTGTCTATCTGGGTATCAGTCCAAAGTTAACTAATATCTTATAAATGTTTCTTTCACTACATACACCTTCTGATATTTGATTTCTGTGGCATATTACTTGAATCGGCCCTCTTTACAGTAAATTTTCTCTTAACTGTCTGATGCTTTTATATTGGAGCTCAGCATCTTGCCTCTGCAATAATTCTTTCCCTGTGACACTTTCTGAGGGTCTTGGTTCCATTTGAATTAATATTTCCCTGTTTTACAAGAGATAGCAGGAGAGTTTTGGATTGACACCCAAGTTATATGATACACTTCTTGCTATGATAAGATGTCCTAGGCATTGGTCTATGGCAACTCTAGGTTGTCTCTAGGAGCGACAATATCTGTCGTCAACAATGTGCATACACAAGGTTCCTTGAAGAAATTATTGTTGACTGTGACATTTGAGCACAATAAGCATACAATATGTTGTTTAAGCTACCTCTTTTTGTTTGTAGCCAGAAATTTGTTTCCTTGAATGTTGGAAGAAATTTTCTTAGGAAAATCTCAAGGGATATCCTACAATGATCATCTGAAAATAATTTTATTCAACATTATCAAATAGAGACTTTTTCCTTGAACATATATATTTGATATAAACAACAATATCTTGGGCATTTGATAGCAATATTTTACAAGATTCATGGAATCCTAGAGATGTTCATGCTATTTTTCGAGTTTAGCCATGGTTTTATTCTATTCCTAGTGAGGCTTCAAATGAGTTTAAAACCTTTTGCTAGACATAATTTCTCTTGTACAAGCCATTTCATAAAATTCCCTTATATATTGGACTTTCATCAAAATCATTATTGAAAATTGGAGGAATTTATGATATTGACCATGGCATGTTGATCATAATCCATAAATTTTCAACAATATTGAAGATGAAGACAATGATGTTTTTGCTAATTAGAAAATGAATCTTTAAGATGATTTTAAAGAATGGAAACTTTTATCTCACTTGGCTCGACAAAACGATGTGAATGTTTATGATCTTCACACCCTTGGTCGAAGGGACTTTGATATATTCTTTGGATGGAAAAGTAGAACCATTTATAATTATTTTGCATAAGAAGCTATTAATTTTATAAGGAATGGAAAATCAAGGGGTGACATTGTTGACCTTTCAAGTAGAAAATTGCATCTCCAGATTCATTGGCAGAAAACAATTATTTTCTTTTGAAATCGTTTTACGACACTTTGATCAATATGAGAGTCATGAACCTCTTCTTATGATTGTTCAGGGAACTATAGGATTCAGGGAACTATAGGCACTGGGAAGTCTTTACTTATGCATTGAATTTTTGAATCTCTTTCTAATTTGTAAAGTAATAGAAGAAGTCTTTTTCTTCTTATTTTCCCAATAGGAATAGTTTCTTTTAATATACATGCAAAAAAAATGTACTTTTCCCTAAAAATTACAATTAAATATGTGCAACAACTAGAGGGGAAATCACTAATAGTATTCCAAAAAGAAATGAGGCATATTCAATATATATTTATTGATGAAATGAGCTTTCCAGGATCAAGGTTATTCATACATATATATTCTCGATTATGAGAACCATTTCGAGAGAAAAAAGAATTATCCTTTTGTTGGTAGATACATCAGTCTTGTGGATGACCTTAGTCAACTACCTCCTGTGAGAGATAAGCCTTTATATGTAGGTAATACAACATGGAAATTCTTGTGGAAAAAATTCAACACTTTTGTCACACTTAACACAATCTTTCGTTAGCAAGGGAATAATGACAAATAATCTTGTTTTTGTAGAGTCCTCAATAACATAAGAAATTAAAAACCTATTATTGAATATTGGGAGCTTCTTATCTCACGGGATGACATGAAGTTGCATCCTAGAGAAAGGGATTTATTTAATTCAACACTTCACATGTTTCCAACAAATAATTTGGTCTCCTTCCATAATAGGAATATGATAAAATAATTTAATTTTCCAATTACAAGATGTATTGTTGACCATTCAAGGCATACAGAAATAATTGGTGCACATGAAGATCAATTGGATCATGAAGTTTTGTTGTGCTCTGGTAAACCTTTTATGTTGACATGTAACTTGTGGGTTGACGTGGCTTAGTGAATGGTGAACTTGGTTATGTGAAGTATATATTTTATTCTCCTACCTCTAAGCTACCCCAACTTCCAATGTTCACAACTATTCTTTTTGATAAATATGTTGTTGTTCCATTTTATGCAATAAATCCAAACATTGTACCTATCACACCAGTGATAAGAGGAAATCTAAAACAAATTCCTTTGAATATGGCATGGGCTCTTACAATCCACAAGTCACATGGGTTGACTTTAGAATGGGCATCAATTGATATCAAGAATAAATAAAAACAAGGCCTAACCTTCATAGTCATATCAAGAGTGAAATAAATGGATGGTTTACACACTTCGCCACCTTTCCCTTTTCAAAGTTATGCCAAGATGAAATATGGTGCATATGTTACAATTAGGAAGAAAGAAGAGGAGAGATTGATGTCCATATTGTTGTGAGATCTAACTAATAATATTTTGAAGTCTATATAGAATATTTGTCCAATTGTTTTTATTGTCCTCTTTATTTACTTTTAATAGTAAGGATTTTCATATATTCATCATATTCATAGTAATATTTGAGAAAGTTAAGTTACATCATTTTTCATGTTGTTCAATTTACTTCCTTTTTTGAAGTGGTTATTTTTCTTTTCTTTAGGATGAAACTTTTAGATACAAAAATCAATCTATTATTAACATAGAGGATGTCATAATCACCTGTTGAATGTTGTTTGTAAGACATATATGTTCAATTACATGTAAAACTCTATTAATCAATCTTACTGTTGTAACATTTGCACAAATTTATGTATGAAATCTAATGATTGTATTAAATGAAGTTAGAAATGGGGTTTTCTCTTCTTCTTTTTATGAAGTTGTATTAATTGATAATATTTGGTTTAATATGAGGGTTTATAATATTGGATTTAATATTTACTAAACCCTATATTGCATTTATTAATATACCTTTATATTTTCAATGTTATGCCAAGTTAAAAGATAGTGCATATGTTATAATTAGGAGGAAGGAAGACGAGTGATCGATGTCCATATCATTGTGACATCCATCTTATAATATTATCAAGTTTATATATAATATTTGCCCAATTTCTTTTATTGTCCTCTTTATGTACCTTCAATATAGTAAGGATTTTCATATATTTATTTTAATTTGATAAGTGTTATTGCATATTTATATTATGAATCCAAACATGGAAAGAAATCGTATTTGAATATCTTTATAGGAAGAGAGGATGCATTTATAATATTTATTAATTGTATTGAATCTTTGATTGCATAATTTTACATTGAACTTATCACAGTTATGACAAATATCCATTTGATAGAAAAAAACCATTCTCACACAGTGACAATGAGAATTAAAAAATGGTTATTAAAAACAATTTAATATTAATAAACCATAATAATAATAATAATAATACCCATATTGTGATGTCCAAATGGTACATGAATCTATCCAATGTTGCAATATGTCATTCTTTTTTAGAATGCTATATTAGATTGCAATTTATCAAATTTATTCCATTGGGTTTATAATATTAATACCACCAATTTATAATATTAATCTTAAGGTTTAAAATCATAGTGTTTATTATATTAAAGTTAGCATTTAATATATTTATGTTTAGGTTTATAATATTGGGTTCTATGATGTTAGAGTTTATAATATTTAGTTTGATATTAGGATTTAATTTTGTGATGTTGGAACGGTACAAAAATGTGTCCAATGTCACATTGTGGCAATGATTGTCGCAATGTTACATGGAATTGCAATTTATACAACATCACAATACAACAATACAAAATTGGGGTTTATTAACAAGATTTATAGTATTAACGTTTTTAATATTGAGTTTATGATATTAGGGCTTATAATACTGTGTTTGATATTTGGTTTATAATATTATGGTTTAATGTTGGGTTTTTAATATTGGGATTTATAATATTTTGTTTAATACTGGGTTTATAATATTAATGCGAGGGTTTATAATATTTATATTAGTGTTTATAATTTTTATCCTATTTTTTATAATATTTATCATAGGCTTCATAATATTAAGCTTAGTGATTATAATATTAATTAGATGGTTTATAATGGTGGGTATTATAATGTTATGGTTTATAAGATTTTGTTTAATATTAGAGATTAATATTGTGACGTTGGAATGGTATGGAAATCTATCCAATATTAAAATTTGACAAGCATCTTTGGAATGAGCCAACCAGTGTCACAATCATTGTCACAATGATACACTTCATTACAACTTATTCAATTTCTCATTGTGACATTAAATAAATTAGACTTTAATATTTTGGTTTATAATATTAGGTTTAATCCTAGTGTTTAATATTAATTACTTGGGTTTATTAATCCCTTTGGTCAATAATATTAATAAATAGTTAGGCTTATTAATCCATTGGGTTTATAATATTGATCACTTGGGTTTATTGATATCTTGAGTTTATAATATTAATACTCAATTGTTTTATTAATCCATTGCGTTTATTCATCCCTTAGGTTTATAATATTAATAATCCCTTGGGTTAATTAATCCATTGGTTTTATAATATTGATTCATGGAGTTTATTGATCCCTTTGACTTATAATATTAATCTCTTGGTTTTATAATATTAATAATATGTTGGGTTTATAGTACTAATAGCTTAGGCTTAAATATTAATAGTCCCTTAAGTTTATAATATTTATCAATTGGATTTATTAAATGATTAGGATTATCAATCTTTTGGGTTTATAATATTAATCCATTAGGTTTATTAATCCTTTGGGTTTATAATATTAATAATATCTTATGTCATAATTTCAATAATCCCTTAGGTTTATTAATCCATTGAGTTTATAGAATTAATCCCTTCAATTTATAAGATTAATCCATTGGGTATTAAGATTAATCCCTTGGTTTTATTAATTCCTTGGGTTTTTAATATTAATTCCTTTGGTTTATAATACGAAACCTTTGGGTTTATAATATCAATAATCCTTTGGTTTTATAATATTTATCCCTTGAGTATATTAATATTAAGAATCCATAGGTTTTTTTAATCTCTTGGGTTTATATTATTAATATTTTACAAATATTAAACCTATTAAAAACATTGTGACATGGTCCAAAATTGCGGTGTCACAATTATTGTCGAACTATATCACAATCAAACACCGCAGTGTGATAAGCATCATCACAAGGAAATAAGTAGTGTCACAACCATTGTCACAATGATACATTACATTGTAATTTATTCAATGTCGCATTGTGATAATAAAATAATTATAGTTTAATATTCTCGTTTTTAATATTGGGTTTAATCCAATAGTTTAATATTAGTCGTAGGGTTTAACATTAATCTCTTCAGTTTATAATGTTTATCCCTTGGGTTTATAATATTAACAATTTCTAGATTTTATTAATCCCTTGGGTTTATTAATCCATTGGGTTTATAATATTAATAATCCCTAGGGTTTATTAAACCCTTAGGATTATAATATTAATAGTCTCATGGGTTTATAAATCTCTTGGGTTTAAAATATTAATTCTTAGGGTTTATTAATATCTTGTATTTTTAATATTAATCCCTTGGGTTTCTTGATGCCTAAGGTTTATAATATTTATCCCTTGGGTTTACTATTTCCTTGGGTTTATACTATTAAACATTTGAGTTTATTAGTTGTTTAAGTTTATAATATTAATAATTCCTTGGATTTATAATTTAAACCCTTGGTTTTATAATATTAGTAATCTCTTGGTTTTATTAAGCCCTTGAGTTTAAAATCTTAATTCCTAGGGTTTATTAATCTCTTGGGTTTTTAATACTGGTCCCTTAGGTTTGTTGATACCTTAGGTTTATAATATTTATCCCCTGGGTTTACAAATTCCTTGGGTTTATAATATTAATAATCCCACGAGTTTATTAATCCATTGGTTTTAAAATGTTAATTCCTCGGATTTATTAATCCCACGTGTTTTTAATATTGATCCTTTTGGTTTATAATATGTAACCCTTGTGTTTACTAATTCTTTGGGTTTATAATATTAAACCCTTGGGTTTATTAGTGCCTTAGGTTTATAATATTAATAATTCCTTGGGTTTGTAATTTAATCCATTGGGTTTATTAATCCCTTGAATTTAAAATATTAATTCCTAAGGTTTATTAATCTCTTGGGTTTTTAATATTAGTATTTTGGGTTTATTGATTCCTTGGGTTTATTAATCCCTTTGGTCTATAATATTAATAATCCCTTGGTTTGTTACTCGTTTGGGTTTATAATATTAATCCATTGAGTTTATAATATTAATAATCCCTCTGGTTTATTGATCTCTTGTGTTTATAATATTAATAATCCCTTGGATTTGTTAATCCATTGGGTTTATAAGATTAATCCCTTGAGTTTTACAATTATTTGAGTTGGTAATATTAATCTCTTGGGTTTATAATATTAATAACCCATAGTTTTATTAAACTCTCATATTATTAAACCCTAGGGTTTATTGGTGCCTTGGGTTTATAACATTAAAAATTCCTTGGTTTTATAATTTATTCCCTTCGATTTATTAATCCATTTTGTTTAAAATATTAATTCCTAAGGGTTATTGAAACCTTGTGATCAATATTTACAACACATGGGACTAATAAACCCTATAAATTAATAAACCTTATGTTTTAAACCCTAGGTTTTAATATATTAGTATTTAAACCCTAGTGTTTATAATATTCAATTCTAGTGTTTATATTTTTAATATTATTATTTAATAATAATCCCTAGGTTTATTAATATCTTGGGTTTATAATAGTACTAATCATGTGGGTTTATTAATCCCTTGGGTCTAATTAATTCCTAGGGTTTATTAGTCAATTGTGTTTTTAATATTGATCCATTGGGTTTGTTGATCACTTGGGTTTATAATATTTATCCCTTGGGTTTATAATATTAGACCTTTGGGTTTATTAGTGCCTTCAGTTCATAATATTAATAATTATTTGGGTTTATAATTTTATCCCTTAGCTTTATTAATAGTTTGGATTTAAAATATTAGTTCCTAGGGTTTATGAATCTCTTGGATTTATGATATTAGTCTTTTGGTTTTTTTTATCCCTTGGACTTATAATATTAATAATAGCTAAATGGTTTATTATACTATTACTATTTGTAAGTAATAGTATAATATTTTTTTAGATTAATATATAATCTATATATAATTGATATTATTAATTTATTTTAAGTAAATACATAAATAAATAAATAAAAATATTAATTATTATATTAACAAATATATAATAATTATTGAGGATAACCTACTAGTAAGAGATAAATACATATTATAAATACTAACAAAATATTATTATGTTATATGTGAATTATATTATAGCTTGAGTTATAACTCTTAATATATTAAGATAATTTTATAAGATAATATTATTATATATTATATTGCTATAAGTGTGTTGTTGTTGTTGTTATGAGTAATAGTATAATATATTTTAGTTTAATATATAGTTTATATATAGTTAATATTATTAATATATTATAGGTAAATATATAAAATATGTTGACAATTATAATAGTTATTTACAATAATATAATAGTGAGAGATCAATACAAATTATAAAAAATAACTAAATGATATTATTATGTTATATATGAACTATATTATAGTTTTAAATTTAACTATTAATATATTAGCAAAATTGTGTAATAATTAATATTATATCAATATACAAAATAATGTTAATATAATAAGTATAATTATATAAATATAAAATAATGTGGTTATTAGTATTTATATAGTTATTAATAATTAGCTTAGCCTTTAACAAAATACACTTAATAGTAGTGGGTCGCGGATATATGCTTATGGGCGTATATTTGTTAAAAAAATATGACAACAAATTGCAAATAATGTAATTTTGGGCAAATTACTTATTGACTGTTAATTGGTTGAGTAACGAAATGAAGTTAGAATAACGAAATATGCTCAAGATAAAGTGGATGGCCCGAGAGGCTTGTATGTACAAAGAATCATTTTGATTAATAAGAGTTTCCAATCCCTTGCCCCGTGGATGTTTCCTTGACAACCTGTCAAGGTTTTACCACGTAAAAATATATGTGTTTTTGTGTGAGTTAAATTTCAGTTTGTCATTCAGTTATTGTTTTCTATTTATTTCTCGTTTAATGTTTTCTGCTCAATAAGTGGTATCAGAGCCAAAAACGTGGTTGAAATTCTTGGAGCAAGAATTCGTCGTGAGAAAGGGTTGAAATTCCTGGAGCAAGAATCCGTCTTGAGAGAGGGAGGTCGTTGCCATCCATTGTGAGAGTGGGCATTGACAGCAAAGTGGGATATGAGCTTAACACCTGCAACCGCATTGTGCAGAGCAATTGTCGACTCCGCAAATCGCCTTTGGGAGCAACCTGGCCCTGCACTGGCATTTCTGGAGGAAGACAGAGGAGTTCCGGTGGTTGATGATGAAGTGCATGACCTTGCTGCTCTTTTGAACGAGAAGCTTCTGCTCGACTGAAATGCATATCTAGTTGCAGAATAAATTACAGACCTGGAGAATGCTGGGGATGCCATTAGAGGGAGGAGCTGTCGAGTGATTGAAATTCGAGTGCCTGAATCGAAGCTTGGTGGATTTGCTGCCTGCAGTTTGCGCTTTAGGAGCAGTTTAATCGCTTCATGCTAATGTGCCTATGACTTCGTTTAGGGAAGACTGAGCCGCTGTCGTCGAAGGAATTCGAGGAGTGCCTGAATCGAAGCCTCATGGAGTTGCTGCCTGCGGTTTTACCGTTCTACTGTTGCACTTGTACCCGCTCATCGAAATGGTACTGTGATGCTGCCATTCCTGAAAGGTATTTGATTTTGTTACCTTCATAAAATTCAATCTCAAAAAATATTTCTTCAAAGAAAGTAGATAAATAAAAACGGTTTTTTTTTTTCCTGGCAGAAAATAGAATAGGGTTTGAAGTTTTGTGAGTTTTCTCTGAAGAAGTAGGGTTTTTTTTTAATAAATTGAAGGATTTTAATCCCTGTGGAAGAATTTGTTTATTTTTTAAAATGGTTCAGTTTTCTAAAGAATTGATTTAGTTGAAAAAGGTGATTTTTTTTTTAAAACTAGTAGGAGAAAGAAAAATCTGAAACCCTTGAAATCCTAGCAGAGGAGGGGAAACCCTAGCAGAAGAGGGGAAGAATTTTTTTTTTTAAAGACCCTAGTTAGAAGGGAAAACTAGGAGGAAGAAATGGCAAAAATGACAAATGCAAAGTTCGAGGTGGATAAATTCATCGGAAAAAACAATTTTTCTTTGTGGAAACTGAAGGTTAGGGATTTGCTAGTGCAACAAGGGTTGCACAAAGCAACAAGGGTTGCACAAAGCATTAGACAGGGTAAATAAAAAACTGGCAAGCATGACAAATTCGGACTGGGAGGACTTGGATACCCGAGCTCTTAGTACCATTCGGTTATGTTTAGCAGATGAAGTTCTCTTCAATATTATTGGAGAGAGTACAACTGAAGGGTTGTGGAAAAAATTGGAAACCTTGTATATGACAAAATCTTTGACAAATAGAATCTATTTAAAAAGACAATTATACAGTCTTCGAATGAAGGAGGGTACAAAAATTGCATAACACTTAAATGTTTTTAATACACTTATTTTTCAGTTGTCAGATATGGAAGTAAAAATGGAGAAAGAAGACAAGGCAATAACCTTGTTGTCTTCCCTGCCCGAGTCATGGGATCACTTCGTAACCTCAATCAGTTTGAGCACTGTCGATTCATTAAAACTTGAATCTGTCGTGGGTGCTCTCTTATCTGAAGAGGTACGAAGAAAATCTAGCATTGAGACATCTGCACTTGAAGCCATGGTAGCCAGAGGTCGGTCAAAGGAAAGAGGGGAGAAAGCAAGGGGTTCTTCTAGATCGAATTCAAAGGGCGCCAAGAAGTGTAAAGCCAAGTGCTGGTACTGTAATAAACTCAAACACCTCAAGAAAGATTGTTGGAAACGGAAGGAGTCGGAAAACCATAACAAGGAAGCAAATCAGGTTGAATCAGGTATGGTTGATGAGGTTTTAATTGTTGAAGCTCTCCCTGTCTGTAATGTCTCTCAAGATGCTGAAAATTGGCTATTAGACTCTGGTGCTTCTCATCATATGAGTCTACACCGAAGTTGGTTTACTTCATATAAAACTGTAAATGGTAGTACTATATTCATGGGAAATAATGCATCTTGTCATAATGTTGGGATTGGTAATGTAAAAATTAAAATGTATGATGATACAATTAAAACATTATATGATGTTATGCATGTACTTGATCTAAAGAAAAACTTGATTTCCTTGGGAGTTTTGGATTCGAATGGTTATAAATTTACATGTCAGAATGGAGTGCTGAAAGTCTCAAAAGGAACCTTGGTTGTGATGAAGGCTGAAAAGGACGAAAATCTGTACAGACTCAAAGGAAGCACTCAAGTTAGTGAAGCAGCGATCGTATCAGAGAAAGCAGAAGGAGGTTCTCGTCTATGGCATCAGCGGTTGGGTCACATGAGTGAGAAAGGTCATCAGGTACTGATGAACCACAAGTTGCTTCCTGATTTGAAATCCTTGAAGTTGGATTTTTGTAAATATTACGTGTTTGGTAAACAATGTAAACAAAGGTTCAAGACTGGAAATCATAATAGTAAACAGATTTTAGACTACATTCATTCTCATCTGTGGGGACCATCTCCTACTATGTCTTATGGACATGCATTATATTTCTTAACGTTTATTTATGATTTCTCCCAAAAAATTTGGGTCTATATGTTGAAAAAGAAAGCTGATGTATGTAATGTTTTTAAACAATTTAAAACAATGGTGGAAAAGAAAACAGGAAAATCAATTAAATGTTTAAGAACTAACAATGGCGGTGAATTTATTTCTTTAGAATTTGAACAATTTTGTAAGGATGAAGGGATTGTTAGACATAAAACTGCTATTTATACCCCTCAACAAAATGGCATTGTTGAACGGATGAATCAGACTCTTATGGAAAGAGCCAGAAGCATGATCACTAATGCTAACTTGCAAAAGGAGTTGTGGGCAGAAGCAGTATCCACTGCTTGTTATTTAGTTAACAGATCACCTTCAGTTGCAATAAACTGTAAAATTCCCGAAGAAGTTTGGTCGGGTCAGTCTTGTGATTATTCGCATTTGAATATTTTTGGTTGTGATGCCTATGCTCTTATTCCTAAAAATTAGCGTTCAAAGTTAGATCCAAAATTGAAATGTTGTGTATTTGTTGGATATGATTATTCAGTGAAGGGATATAGGTTGTGGTATCCTTCTTCATAGAAGATAGTCATTAGTAGAAATGTAACATTTGATGAATCTTCTCTTTTGAAATCAGATGTTGAAAAGGTTGAACAGGAGCAGGTATTGCCAAGTCAGCAGATTCAATTGGAGACTAAACCTTTTTCAGAAAGTCGAAAGGAAGGAGAGACTTCTGATGAAAAAGATGGAGAAGCAAAGGAAACTGGAGAAATTCCAAAACCAAATCAGCAACCAGTCACTCTACGAAGGTCTACAAGGGAAAGAAAAACACCTAAAAGGTATGAAGATTTTGCTTCATCGTTTGCATTGATTACTTAAGATGGGGAACCTTCTTGTTATCAGGAACCAGTAGATGATGCAAATAGCAAGATATGGAAAAAGGCTATGGAAGAAGAAATGGACTACTTAGCCAAGAATAATACCTGGGATCTTTTAGAACTTCCTAAAGGGAAAAGTGTTGTTGGGTGAAAATGGGTCTTCAAGTTGAAAAGGAAAGTTGATGGAAGTATCGAGAGGTATAAGGTGAGACTGGTTGCAAAAGGGTATTCTCAGGTTGAAGGTATTGATTTTCATGAGTTCTTTTCACCAGTAGTTAAACTTGTTTCTATTCATACTGTGTTAGCACTAACTACTTTACTTGACCTTGAGTTAGAACAGTTAGATGTTAAAACAACCTTTCTTCATGGTGATTTGGATGAAGATATATATATGGATCAGCTAGAAGGTTTTGTACAAGGTTGCAACAGAAGATTAATTTGCAAGCTCAGGAAATCATTGTATGGCCTGAGGCAGTCTCCTAGGTAATGGTACAAGAATTTTGATTCCTTCATGGTGAGCCAAAATTTTATCAGAAGTGGGTATGATCATTGTGTATACTTCAAAAGTTTCAATGGAATATTCATTATCTCGGTGTTGTATGTTGATGATATGCTTATTGCAAGCAAAAGCATGGAAGAAATCCATAGGTTAAAGGCTCAGTTGTCTAGGACGTTTGAAATGAAGGATCTTGGAGCGGCAAAACATATCTTGGGCATGGAGATACACAGAGATAGGAAGAATGGTAAGCTTTGGTTATCACAACAGAAGTATGTGGAGAAAGTACTTGAAAATTTCGGTATGAACAATGTGAAACATGTTAATGTTCCATTAGCTTCCCATTTTAAGCTTTCTTTGGATTTAAGTCCTAGAACTAATGAAGAAAAGAAGTATATGTCTCGTGTACCATATGCAAATGCGGTAGGCAACTTAATGTATGCGATGGTATCTACAAGACCTGACATTTCACATGCAGTTGGAGTTGTCAACAGGTTCATGGAAAATCAAGGGGAAGAACATTGGCGAGCAGTGAAATGGGTGCTTCGGTATTTGAGAGGAACAAGTGACCATTGCATCAGCTTTGATGGTCGTGAAGGTTCAGTTTGCGAATATGTGGATGCTGATTATGCAGGTGATTTTGACAAAAGGAGGTCTACTACAGGTTATGTTTTTACTCTTGCAGGTGGAGTAATCAGCTGGATGTCAAAGCTTCAAGAGACAATTGCTTTGTCCACTACTGAAGCAGAGTATATAGTTGCTTCAGATGCCTGTAAAGAGGCAATTTGGTTAAAAGGTCTGCTTGATGAGATTGGAAGGATGCAGAAGAAAGTGAATTTGTTTTGTGACAGTCAGAGCGTTATTCATTTGGCTACAATACAGCCTATCACAGCAAGACCAAGCACATCGATGTAAGGTATCACTTTGTGAGACATGTAATCGAAGGCGGCAAAGTAGTTCTCAAGAAGGTCCGCACACAGGAAAATCATGCACATATATTCACGAAGCCAATTATAGTAGAGAAGCTAAGATGGTGTCTCGCTTCTCTCGGCTTGCAGAAAAGATGATGAATGGGCATGGGAAAGGGATTAGGAAAATTTTTGTCAAGGTGGACTTTGTTAAAAAAATATGACAACAAATTGTAAATAATGTAATTTTGGGCAAATTACTTATTGACTGTTAATTGATTGAGTAACGAAATGAAGTTAGAATAACAAAATAGGCTCAAGATAAATTGGATGGCCCGAGAGGCTTGTATGTACAGAGAATCATTTTGATTAATAAGTGTTTCCAATCCCTTGCCCCGTGAATGTTTCCTTGAAACCCTGTCAAGGTTTTACCACGTAAAAATATGTGTTTTTGTGTGAGTTAACTTTCAATTTGTCATTCAGTTATTTTTTTCTATTTCTTTCTCGTTTAAGGTTTTCCGCTCAATAATATCAACCACATTAGTAAATGAGATTGTGCTAATATTTACATTCATTGTTATTAAAGTATCTAGCATTAGTAATGGGTTGTGAATATATGCCTATAGACCTATATCAACCACATTGGTAAATGAGATTGTGCTAATATTTACATTCATTGTTATTAAAATATCTAGCATTATTCTTTTTTGCTGATAAATTGTTATTTTTTTATGTTTACTTTTTCATTAATAACAGTCTCATTTAAACTATTTCTACTATTTTTCAATGAAAAAAATAATCAAATTATTTATTATTTATTATTACTAACATTTAATCCATACTTAATTTTTTTAATATAAAAAAATGGTTACACCACTACCTTTATTATGAATTTAATTTTTCGAAGAAGAAGTGGAAATAATGAAGTAATACGTTATCACATAACCACTCAAACCAGGTATATGATCAAATTTTTAAATCGTAGTAGGTTCTCTAATTCTTTGTAGATCACATAGCATTTGGGGATATGCTTATGTTTATCCATTATCTCATTACAAAATTATAATTATGTCCCGGCTGCCTTACACTAGTGAGTATACCGGGCTGCTTATCTAGCTTAAGCTTCAGGACGTACTTTTGTGTTGAAATTTCTCTTGAAAGGCCATGAGGGGAGGAAAGTTTGAATTCGTGTTCTAGAATATATATACATATTGTTGCAATATTGTAAATTGTTTATTTTTTTTTATCACTCGATAAAACGTAATTTCCATTCAAATTTAACTTTAAAAATTGGAAAACACATTATTCTTATGATTGATGTGAAGCTATATAAGGAACATGCTCACAAACAAACCAAATTGCTCATTAAATTTTTTATTTAGAATGATTCTGATCTCGACAACATAATCTCTATTTCATATATAAGAAAATCTATTTATATTTTAGGGTTTAAAGTAATATGTTAATATTAAATTTAATGATGATGATGATTAACGTCTATTAAGATCAATGTGGTCTATGGGACCTTAAGAAATTAAAAAATTAATTGGGACTCTTTAAAATCTTGTTTTTATGATCATAAAGAAGGAAAATAAGCGCTCCAAGATCATTATAGTTAGGTTGGCTTAATAGGTCAAGAATATTGGAAGTGTGGAAAATGTTTTGGAAATAAGAGCGGATGCGAGTATGAGCTTACCAAGCTAAAAGAGAGCTTTTAATCATCCACCCTCTTAGTATCACAAAGGTAATAGGTTCTTTCATCCGAGGGAGTTTTGGGAATAGACCACTGCCAAGTTTCACTTTGAAGCTCATAAGAATTAGTTCTTATCCTTGCAATGTTCATTCTTTTCTTATTACTAATCAAGACAGAGAAATGATTTTGGTAAGCAAGGGTGGGGTTGATCACCTCGTTATAATATATAAGCTTCATTTTTCCCTCTAGCTCTTTATCATCCCATAATTTATCTTAAATTTGGTGGTAATAGACTTATTTTTGGTACTTTCTTTATTCCCCACAATCATCTCTTCATTTTTCCCCTAATGGTTGAGCCAAGACATGGCATTCTTGTGTCATCCACACTTAAGGCGGAGGTGGGGGATTTGGCTATAGTAGAAATAATTTTGGGAAGCCTCTTGGTTTCCATGTTGTAAAGTTTCTTCTTATCCATCAAATATCTAAACATAGCCATGTTTTCAATTGGTGAAAGGACAACTTCGATCAAGAGGATATGATAGGAATGTTTCCTTTAATATTGAGGTTGTAGATTATAAATTTCTTTTGAATCGTCTCAATATTTCTCCATGACTCTCTAGATGGACTACAACCCCAAACCTCACATCTATATAAGATAACAGAGGTGATAACAATGTCAAATAGGAATTTTATTTTTACTCCAAATCCAAAGATCAACTCACTTAAAATTATTCTGAAGCTCATAATAATATTTCCAGTCTCCACTAATACTTTTATCAATGCTATAATTCCATTTGAGTTGATGTGAAAGTCAATACCAAAATATTTGTATGAAGAAACCCATTCCAAATAATTGTTATCATAAACGCAACTACCATGGTTGATCTTTTTGGATTCAATTATCATGAATTTATTTTTGTCGGTATTAATTATCATACCCATTTTGGAGCAATAATCATGAAGATTCATAATCTACTTGTCGTGGTCATCATGGTTTCTGGATAGAAGGATTATATCTCCGGCATAAAGGAGAAGATTAATAACTATACCAACAAGCACAAGGCCATTGCAACCTGCAATTTCCAAACACTCCTCAATATTATTGATGTAAATGCCAAAATGGGTAGGGGATATAGGACACCCTTGCTTAACCCCGATATTGCATTTAATTTCTTTAGACTGCCCTTCATTGGTATTAACCTTGGCAACAACATTATTGTACAAACAAATCACAACAATCCCTCAACTCAGGAGGGACCATTATCTCTTCAATTATTTTCCATAGCTTACCCTGAGGAACAATGTAAAAATTTTTTCTAAAGTCAACAAAACAACAAAAGAGATCAGTTTTACTATTGTGACACTCCTAGGCAATGATCCTAAGAGTGACAAGATGGTCGATAGTTGAGTGATGTCTCTTAAAATTAGCTTCCCCTTTAGCTCTTTTACCATGGATTTCAAGCCAAAGGTTAATCTTCCTCTCCAAAATGAGCCCATATAGTTTGGCTAAAATGTGGCTAATCATAACGGCCTTGAGTTTGAGGGAATGTTTTTTCCCCACTTTTAAAGATAGGCACAATGAGGCTTTACATCCAAAGCTTAGGGAAACCATGCTTTACTGCCAAATGTAGAAGCTTGTGGATATGAGGGATGAGGATAGACCTTCCCATTTTTAAGGTTTAAGCTTAGTATCTTTCAATGTATTTAGCTTTCCCATTAGCAAGCTTCTTAATCTTGAGCTCCACGTCTTCTAAAGAAAATGTATCCTCCTTTGTATGAGTTTTTAAGATGATTCCGACGGTGTCCAGGGAGTCATACAACTTCTTAAGATAGACTTCCCAATTATCTAAGGGGATCAAATGATTATCTTTTATTTTACGAACAAGAAGATTCCGCCAAAAAATTTTGGATGCAACTTTAGAAAGGTTAAGAAGATGTTCGTCTCTTATTAATATAGGACCCCTTATTCCTTTTGAGAAGGGATTTGTATATGCTTATATTTTCAAGCTTTACCGTTCCGTCAGGAGAATCTCTAATCTCTTTCTTCGCAATTTTACAGTCCTTATCATACCAAGGATTGGAAGTTCTGTCAATTTTTTTATACGACACGTTGGTAGGTAATTTGTTAATGGTAGCGGAAAGGGTAGTAGTAAAGTTGTAATAGATTTGACCAATGTTATGATTTTATGTTAGGAAACCTAAATCCCTCTTTAAATCCTTTAGGAAGAGGTCTATATTACTTCTATTGAAACTATTCTGCATTTGAATCTCACTGTTCTCTTGCGTGTGGCTAGTATGCATGACAAGATTGAGAGTTAAGGATATAGGATTTCGGTCAAGGTCTGGTTTGTAATTGTTAAGCAGCTCAAAGTTTGCAATACAGCTGAGAACATGGGTGTCAGATATCACATAATCCACAACACTACTACCAAGCCCATAGATACAAGTCATCTAGTCATAGGTATGCTACTTGTTAATTCCATTACAAATTATAAGGTCTTAGGAACTACAAATTTTGAGAAGCTCAATACTGAATAGGTTATCAATTATTTCTTCGGAGTTTCTTTTGAATATATTAACTAAGTAACCATCTTCATCAAGCCATAAGGGGTCAATGTTAGAGTCATTACTTATTATAATAACTTGGTTAGTAGAAGCTATGGCATTGAAGTCCCCAAGTAAAAGGATATACGCTTCATTCCTTAGGTTTTGAATGTCTAGTTCTAAGTTATTGAAAGGAAATTTCTTATCCAAGTTGTTTTTCTTATAGGAGGTAGACTTGATAGGAGAGAAATAACAGATTGAAAGAAATTTTTTATTGGTGGTAGAATCAAAGATCTCGATCCAAATGCACAGATTAAAGGGTTAGATTTTATGAAGTCAAATGCGAGAAGAAATAGTGTTATTTATATAACAAATTATACCGCAAAAACCTCTATGAGAGGATTTCCCATACCAAGTTGACCAGAGAATGAATCTGTGAAGGTGAGGGACCATAGACTCATCATGCTTCCAAGTTTGAACTAAGGAAATAAGATCAATATCACTCGAGATCCCACTAAACATAGGACCTTTCAACCATGGAAAACCCACAGGAACTTCACTCAATGAACCTCTGACCTATCACGTGCGTTCGTGGCATATTAAATAATACCTTTAATTTACCACATATTGGAAAATACCTCTCAAAATCACATTATTTAACCCCCTACCACTACGAACCCAATACACCTTCCTAATTCAAAAAACCCCTACTTCCACTAAATATTGTAGGTATCCATTTTTTCCTTAACATTTTTCATACCCCTTTATATTTTTTATTAACTTTGAGATCCATTTTGTATACCTACCAATATAAAAACCCTTTACCCCCTATATATCCCCCAATATATTATGTCATTTTTTCCTCAATATATATCCCCCAATATGAACCTACGTGGTATGGTATTGCTCCCCCAATGAAGCCCCTGTGGGAAAACCATGACAGTTCCAAAAGAGGATCCAAAGTGATCCAAAATCCCTATTTATCACTCTTATTATGGACTCTTATATCTTATAATAACTTTCTTATTCCTAAGGATTTCCCATTTTCCTTCTTTTCTTGCCTCCTTGACCTTTTGGACCTCTTTCCTGAGTTCAACTTGGTCTTCTGGAATAATATCTTCATTTATAAAGGTCATGCTCCTTTTAGGCTTGGGAATTTCCTAAGTATATCTAATTTATGGTCATTTCAACCTACTTTAACATGGATTAGTCTATGGTTATGCTCAAGTATCTTTACTACCCTTGTTGCTTCTATGAGACAAGTTGTTTTAATTTGAGATTTTATAATCAAATTTTCTTCTACTATTCCCAATGTGTCCTCATTGCTTTTCTCTCCTATACGAGTGATTATAAGTTTCGGGCTCTTTTATGACACTCATGGTCAAGTTCAATTAGTTTGTTAATTTCCTCTTTTATGGGTTTGATATCTAATTTATTCTCTATGCTAATTAGAGTTTAGTTATTATTTAGTTGTTCTTTTAGATTTTAATCATGTCTCTCAAGATGTCATTTTATTCAAGCATTGATTGTTTCATGTGCTCTATTTCTTTTATCTTTTCTTTCATCCCTTGGAGTTCAATCTCAAGAACTATTATTTTATTTTCTAATGATTCGTGGTTGTTGTCAAGCATTGTAGATAATTCTAGTTTAAATTGGTTTTCTCTTTATTCTTGTCATTTTTCTAAAGATTCAATGTGCTAGGAAATACTCTCTTCTCTTCTTTTTTTTTTTCTAAAGATTCAATGTACTCATGAAGACTCTCTAGGTTAATTTTGTTTGGCGTACCTTTGCTAGAGGGGGGCTTAGAAATATGAGGAGAAGGACTCCTAGTTTTAATAAACAAAATTTAACTAGAAGAAGCAAGAAGGAATGTATGCACTTGACATAGTTATATTGGACGCCACGTTTTTAGACTTAGCAAAGACCACAAAAAAGTTATCATGGACCCAAGAGAAGCCACTGCAACACTTGAGAGAGACCAAAGAGACCAACTCAAGCTCGAAAAGGTAAATCCTTGGTAAATATTTACATAATTTTTTATGGTAATTTAAATGTTGCATTAGTGTTTAATATGAATTACATCAATTACAACTATCTCATAAATGTCACAAATGCACAAATATTTGAAGATTTGAACCAAGCTAGGAAATCAAATTGTTCACCAAACCACTCACGTGAGATATTTTTACATTTAAAAAAAAAGAGAACATAGAGTGAGTTTTGATTCCCTTATATGTATATTATTTAGGAAACCATTTGATATGGCCTATCTAGATGCAAACACATGTTCACTACCTCAACATTGATATGGCCTATCTAGATGCAAACACTCACTTGTTCACTACCTCAACATGCTCGTTAAATATTTTTTTGATTTTTCATTTTTATAATAATTTTTTTATAAATCTTCATTAATATATAACGAGCATACATAATTAACCATAAAACTTATTTTTTTCATGATACATACATAATTTTTTTTAAATGATATATTATATATACATAATTAACATTAAAATATTTTACATAACATGTGCATAGAAACATTTTATCAAGCAAATTAAAATGATTTTTTTATTATAAATGTATTTTTAAATATATTTCAATATTAATTCGTACTAAAATATTTTATTGATAACCAACATTGAATATTTTTTTATATACAACATTAAAAAAAATTGTTTTAACAATTTTTTTTCTATATAGATATGTATGAAGTTGATATTGACATAAATTAGTTAAGATACATTTTCAAATAGTTTTTTTAAATCTTTCAAATATTTTTGAAAAATATAAGATTTAAACATCTTACTTTCACTTTAAACATATTTAAATATCTTATTTTCACATTTTATTTTATTTTACTTCTAATTACTTTACACCGATTTTATTTTTCTATTTAGAACATAATTTTTTTATTTTTATTTTAAAGAAAGACTTTATAGACAGACAAACTTACACATCTCCTCACACACATCCCCTTGAGTTGTAAAATAAACCTCTAAACTCAATCAAACTAAACTGTAAAATAAATTTCTAGACTCAATAAATTCTTTCTTAAATAAAATTTAAACAAATTACTTATTAGATAAAACAACATTCATTACTAAAATCCTATAACATAATTCACTCACTAAAACAATTGACATAGTAAATATTCCCAAAACAAAATATATAATAATAATAGTGCAAAACTCATCATCATAGAAAGAGAACTCATAAAATCTCAACTATAAGTTGAAATTTCTAAGTTTTAATTTTTTAACAACTCTCTTTCTGCATTTAACGTCTCCGCTACGAATAATATTTTATTTAAAAAGTATTTTCGATTTTTGTCTTATATGTTAGTTTCATGGGTTTGATATGCATTATGCTAATAAGTTTGTTTTCTTTGCAATATACTTTTTAAGTTTTAGATTTAATTATCAATAATAATTATTAATTCTTTGCAATATACTTTTTAAGTTTTAGATTTAATTATCAATAATAATTAGTAAGTTGATTAGAGATATTTAGTTTTGATGCAACGTATTTTTAATAATAATTATAAAATTAAGAATTTTATAATAAAGTGAGATTAAATTTTTAAGATTTTATATATAGTTATAATTTTATTATTTTTTTTCAAAAAATAAATTAATAAATAATTCTATAATATAGTATAATATGGAGGAGTTGGGAAAAATTTGTTGTGTTAAACTAGAGTTTGACATTTTAAAATAAAAATAAAATATTCTATAAATATAAAAATCTTATAAATTATTAAAAAAACCATGAATATATAAATATGGTTAGTTTCAATTAAAAATGTTATAAAACATCAAAGTTTACTAAGTTGATATTACAACTCAGAGTGGAGAAGTTGTGGTAAAAATATTTTACAACATTTCAAAGAGTCACAATATTCTACATTTTTGTCTTTCATCTGCTCAAGTCAGTTTTTTTCCTAAAATCAAACAATATTTATTAAAATTGCAACTTTAAGTTGTGTAATCTACACAATCCAAGAGGCAAATGAAATTTTCAAATCATTGAATCCATGTATGCATTCAAAAATACAATTCAAATAACACACACACATAACTAAAATGGATCAAATGTCTTTAGGTGCAAACATTCTTTCAAGCTTTGCACTCTAAAAAATGTTTGCACCTCAAAAGATTTGAACTTTTCAACACTTGTTAAGTCCATAATTTAAATAGATTTACACTCTTTATGTGAAATATTTAAATGTTTATTATATTTAATACTTATTGCTGTTTATCATATATATATATATATATATATATATATATATATATATATATATATATTCCTAAATAAAGTTCATCGAAATTACAGTTATTCATTTAAATTATAAAATCATCAAATACACTTCAAGAGATTTGAACACTTTTCAACACTGGCTAAACTTATAATAAAAATAGATTAATATTGATTTTAATTTTAGTAACATAATATAAGATATTTAAATGTAATAAAAATAGATTAACACTTATTTAATTTTACCAATATAATATAAAATATTTAAATATTTATTATATTTTATATATTCACATACTTATCTATGTTATTAAAATATGTTAATTTAATCTAAAATTACTAAGTAAAATATTAAATCTGAAAAATAGGAAAAAATCAAATCAATGATATATTTTTTTTACTCTTAAACATCATATTCTTATTTACATTAATTAAAAATGAGAATTTAATCTCATTTGCAAAAGAATGAAAAAATCTGATCAGTGATATTTATAGCTATACAATAACAATTTACTTATAACTATAAAAAAACAATATATTTTGCAGAAAGGCAAAGGAATATGAAGTGAAGAGGAATATGAAGTGAAGTTAAATGCCAAAAAAAAACTCAGATTGGTTATTAACATTGAGATATAGAAAGTGTAGATTGTTAACTAAATATAGTTTATGTTTTTCTAGGATGGTATTTCAATGTAAGGTTGGAATTTCAAAACAAGGTCATTTTGTCAAATTTATTTATTTTTACACTTTTTTTTTTATTGGTCTGCATAATTTTGAACAAAAAATTTTAAACTGTATTTTATGGGCAAATCAGCCCATGAATTTGCTTCAATGGTGTTGGTTAATGAGATTCTCTTTTTTGGATAAAGGTGGTGTTTTTTTTTAAGCAAATCCCATTTTGGCCAGGTCAGATACCTGAAAAGCATACGAACTACAAGAAGTAGGATTTTTGGGTTTTTAGTCATTAGTGGAGGTAGTGAAGAAGCATAATTTTGGGGTTTTTGGTCGGAGGTAGTGAAGAGGAAAAAATCAATGGGAAGCAAGGCATACAAACTACAAGAATTAGGATTTTTGGGTTTTTAGTCATTAGTGGAGGTAGTGAAGAAACATAATTTTGGGGTTATTGGTGGGAGGTAGTGAAGAGGAAAAAAGCAATGGAAAGTCTAGATTTGTGGTGAATTTTAACTGGTAATTAAATAAGCGTTTTCTGCAAATTATACAAAAATATATGAGATTAATAATAAAATATTTTGCTATTATTAAAAGGAAATATATACTCTTTACTATTAAATCTATTTATAAGTTCAATAACAAAAGCTTTTACTATTTAAATATAGATTTTAGTTTTATCCAAAAATATATGAGATTAATAATAAAATATTTTGCTATTATTAAAAGGAAACATATACTCTTTACTATTAAGTCTATTTATAAGCTCAATAACAAAAGCTTTTACTATTTAAATATATATTTTAGTTTTATCTGAGCTATTTGTATTGCGAGATGTCTGATAATAATGTAATTTCTCAAAATCCTTATAGAGATACAGTCGTACTATTCTTTCTATTATCTTTTTATATAATTAGATAT
This sequence comes from Pinus albicaulis, assembly GCA_034641835.2. Lineage (NCBI taxonomy): Eukaryota > Viridiplantae > Streptophyta > Pinopsida > Pinales > Pinaceae > Pinus > Pinus albicaulis. Next base: position 532,508,060 of record CM076571.1, on the reverse strand, counting down.
ATCAAATAATCCAGGTCACTGATGCAATTGTTGGAAATATAAATTCCAACTGCGAACAGAGCAGGAGGACAAGAATTAAAAGGACACCTACAAAACCTATATTGTTTGGTTAATGGCCGTAGCCCTTCACTGCAAAGAAATTCGTGGTTTACTCCATGCCATCCAGCATTCAAGCTTCTGCAACCCCGCCATTAAATTCCATCCACGAACCGGTTTGACTTATCGCCATTCGTTCTGTTTTACATTTGAAATAGCCCACGTCAATTTCAGTGGAGCCCACAACTCCACATCACAAACTCCCCGCCAATCACGTTCTTATCGCACAAACCCAAGTCGACGTCAGCCTCATCCAAAATTGAATGCGATAAGCAATTAAAGCAGTTTTGATTAAGTTTTGAATTCCGCCAAGTCACTATGCCGTGAACCAATAAGAATGCTATCGCAGATTTTAAAGTCCAGTCAACCAGGAGGAAGTTGGATGTGATAATGTTTGTCTTTCCACAAAGTGTTTTGCACACACTGTCTTTCAAAAATTACAGAGTCTCTGTTTTTCTGCACTCTGTTTTTTTTTAATACACAGTAAAATTCCTGGTCACTATTTTTTTCAGCCTTCGGGCTTTCATAACATTACAATGTCTATTACAAAGTTTATATATATATTGTAAATATTTATATTTACAATAAATATTACAAATTCGTTCTACGAATCAGTTCCTTCCGGCGACTCCCTCTTTTCTCTGGCTTGATGGTGGACCCCTCTGAGACGGCACCCTCCTCGCTGCTGACGGAGACGGCACTTTCTCCTCCGGTGGACCCCGCGCCCCTGCCTTTGCCACCTCTCTCTCTCCCCGCGGCTCCTCTCTCGTCCGCCACCTCACGGCGCCACCACTCCCGCACGCGCAGGAAATTTCAAATTTGAACGCTGAGCACTTTCGCGCCTGTAATAACATATACTACCCGTCATTCTGGTTCATTCACGACTCTGAATGTGCTCAGCCCGTCCCAAATTCCCCAAAAAAAAACGAAATAACAATTAATCCAACTCAGCATTGGCGCATATCTCATTGGCCCAATAGGGGCTCCCCGAATGAAGTAGTGTGTGAACTGTGTGTTTAATATATGCCTTTTCGGTTCAGTTATAAAAGTCATAGTGCTCATTCAGTTAGCTTGTATTTCACGGGCATAGACACTTGGATGAGTGGGAAGGTCGTATAGTTTGAGGCCACAATTGCTGAGTTCTCAATTGAAGAATCATTTTTTACTAATTCTTATGATAAATAAATACAAATACTAACTACAATTGGAAGATAAATGCATTTAACAGTATTTGAACCCACTCCTGTGTAAATGATAAATAAATACAAAATACTAATTACAATTGGAAGATAAAGATTCCAGATAGGTCTCAATTTTGGAAAAAAAAACTGTATAGTTTCTCTGTCTCAGGGAGCAAAGAGCAAAGATCTCATGGACTCATGTTGTGGCTATGTGAACTTATGCGTCAACCGTATTAGCAATTTTGAACTGTTGGAGGACATCGGCAAGTTAATAGTGTACCATAAAATAGAGCGCATTCTGCAATTCATATATACAAGCCTTTGGTTTGTGAATATGAAAAGCCTATGGCAATTTCTCAGTAGGTAGTTGGATCTACAGAACTTGGTGGATTCATTTGTGATTAAACCTTATGTAAACTTAGAACTGACAAATGAAGTATTTTTTATTGATCTGCATCTCAAAGTCTTTACACAGTATTCTTCTATCTTTTAGTTCTGTTTGCAGCACAAGTTAATGCATCTATCAGAGGAAATAGTTCCCATAAACCCTTGCATGATTATGTTTGCTCATACCTTTGAAAAAAAGTGATGAAGCTTGTTCTTCAACAATGCTTGTGTTTTACTATTTCCATCTTAAGCATGCTATCTTGAGCCTGCACGATGACCAAGTTGCATGGTATTTTCAATTTGTCAAACTAAATCCTGTTATGGCTGGTTGGATGTTTTCAGGTGACCATGTTTACTTATCCTTTGTGAATGGATAAAAGAAGCTCGTCCAAAGAAAAGAGAAGCAAGGTTGAAACCCTTTTATTCTATATTATAAACAATGAAGTAGTGTTATTGAAATCCCTGATCTCCATTACTTAAAAGCAACCCTGCCTGGTCTGTATATAACAAATATAGATTGAATTTAAATGAATTTAATGACACTATTAACTAATCGGCCTTTCGGAGTTGAAGTTAAATCGTAGAAACAGGGTACTCATTTTCTTTACAGGTAATTCGTCCTAAGTCAACATCTTCATCTGTGCAAAAAGTTATTCTTCCTCTTCAATTATCTCCATTTGTGAAAAAATGAAACTCTCTTTAATTTCCATTTTGAATATAATGCTGTGCAATGATACAACTTTTGTAAATTTAAGGATTAAAGATTGTTGAAAAAATAATTTTAAATTTTAGTACAGGACAGTCTTTTCTTTTTTTTGTGAAATTGCAAATTTTAGTTATATAAAATGATTTTTGAATTTATAAATATTATAAAACACCTTTAAAAACCCTTAAATACTCAGATTGTATAAATTACAAAGCCCAAACTTCCATTTTAATTTTTTTATACCAGATTTTGAACAAAATTTCAAAATTGTTAAATAGACTACACTATGATATAGTACAAACAGTAATAAAGAATAATGACAACTGAAAAATTCATATCTGTGAGAGTACAACTGAGAAATACATCATCAACATAAGAAATGGTCCCGAGTCTTAAAATATAATTTTAAGACATTTACAGATAACAAATGAACAAATGTTGTTTGCACTTTCAGCTGATATGGGGAGAGGTATCTTCAGCCCTCTTCCCGGTGAATTAGGTCAATAATCCCTTTTTAGAACGAGGAGCAGTGGCTGGACGGAAATGTCGAGAAGCCAATTCGGTCCCTCATTTTTATTTTTTCTCCTTTGGAAAGAAAGAATGATGTTGCATATACAAGCTGTATGTTCTAAGTTAGCATTATTTACTGTTCTGTTCTCTCTGCCTCTTTCTCAGTGAATACATATCAACCATGGAATATGGAAAATATTGGACAAAGCAAGGTTAGCTTCGTATTGATTTGAATATATTGATCTGAGTGAAGGTATTTTTATCATATAACGTTGAAAAAATAAGATATATGGGGAGATTACAGGAAATAGTTTTAAAAATAATCAACACTGCATATTTAAATTACACTTTTTCTCCTTTGGAAAGAAAGAATGATGTTGCATATACAAGTTGTATGTTCTAAGTTAGCATTATTTACTGTTCTGTTCTCTTTGCCTCTTCCTCAGTGAATACATATCAACTATGGAATGTGGAAAATATTGGACAAAGCAAGGTTAACATCGTATTGATTTGAATATTCATCTGAGTGAAGGTGTTTTTATCATATAACGTTGAAAAAATAAGATATATGGGGAGATTACAGGCAATAGTTTTAAAAATAATCAACACTGCATATTTAAATTAGAGGACAAGACAAAGATGAATTCATCAAATTACTTTATAATAGAAACATATTTCTCATTCATATGTACTAGCCAGCTCAAGCAAAGAGAGAAAATATGAGTCAACAATGCAGACTTGATGAAGATAACGCTGTAAATGTTATGATGAATAATTTCTGGAGAATCCAGAAGAACAAATACCATTATTAAAGACACATGAATTTCTCATTCATATTTACAAGCCCCCCAAGTGGAGATTACAGAGAATACTTATAAAAATAATCAGCACTGAATATTTAGATACCACTATTAAAGACAGTTGAATTTCTCATTTATATTTAAAACCAGGTAAAATATGTATGATGGATTCAAATAAATGATTTTACTCTGTAAGTATATTATTTTGCAGCAGACCTCCTCTCACAATGATCATAATGGTTTTCATTATTCCCCTCAGCAGAAAGGAAGAGAAGTTTGGGACCTTAAATGAGCAGAGCTAGTTTTCGCAGTTAAGACCAGGACATAATCTGAGCCCAGATAAGCGCTTTTGGGACCTTGTCTGAGAAGATGTCAAGACCAGGACCTTATCTTGAATAATCATTTAGTCATTTATATTTGCAAATACAATAATCTAATAAAGGGAGCTATGAATATGGGTGGGAGTATCTGATTTGAGATTTGAGTCATGATGGAAAAGGAGCGCTGTCATTCTATTTAAGTACCGCATCAATATTTGTAAATTGTTTCTGCTGTTGTAACCTACACTTCGTAGAAGAAGAAGAGGGTGTATCAATCAAATTTTGAACTCTGAGTGCAGCCAGAGCTCATGGAACTTACACTTCGTAGAAGAAGAGGGTGTATGCATAAATTTGAGGGGAAAGGGGAGAGAATTGGAAATTAAGTTACAATGAATATGGAGAAAGCAATAGGGAATTAAAAACCTATTGGTTGGGGTAAAAACCCATTGTTGGGGTTTCTTGAGGCCCGGCTAGACTGTAGACAGTTGCGTGATGCATGAAAATGTATTAACAGAGAGAGCAACAATCAGGCACATTTCGTAAAAAGGCCAGAGGATTTAAGAACCAGCATACCTCCATATTAACTTCAGATCTTGAACCCCAAGAGGGATAAAAATCAACTCCAGATCTTGAACACCAAGAGGGATAAAAATCAAATGAGATGCAAATCTCCGAGTGCTTAAGCCTTAAACTATCTTGATTTAAATGGACCTACACTGATGGATGTGTGTATTAATTCTTGGTAACATGCAATTCAGTTTCCTCATCTTCCAATAGATGATATGATTTGGATTATATGGAGTTTTTTTAATAAGAGAGATTTGTGAACCATTATTATTTTGCCCACGATAGATTTATTATTACTATATTTTTAGTTCTGTATAACATATTATATTGCATTAACATATGGTGACACAAGCATTATGGATAATGGGACAGATTACAATTTATTCAATTTCCGGGGCTGTAGAATGCGCCTTGCTAGATTTATTATTACTATATTGTTAGTTTTGTATAACATATTATATTGCATTTACATATGGTGACACAAGCATTATGGATAATGGGACAGATTACAATTTATTCAATTTCCGGGGCTGTAGAATGCGCCTTGCTTCTCTCATTGCAATGAAGAGAACTCAAGGACCTTACTCTGTAATCCAGTAAACGATTGAGCTTCCTCTGCCATTACTTCATTAATGTCTAGTTTCTGAATGGCCATGGTTCTTCTGGTCTGGCTTCCATTACTTCATTAATGTCTAGTTTCTGAATGGCCATGGTTCTTCTGGTCTGGCTTATGTATGCTGGCAGTCACGAGAATACAAGAATGAATAGAATATGACTGAACAGTCATAAGAAAGTTCTATAACAGGTACAATCATAGAGAAGTACCATACCAACAACAAGCCACAAGTTGAAGCAAGCCCTATACCAGGTTGTACAGCCATAGTCATGTTGCATGATGGCACTAACACAAATTCGTAATTGTAGTAATTGTTATAGTTTCCCAAAAGTCGTTCAGTTGGGCAGCAGGTGGAAATATGCACAACTATTACAAAAATTATGCTGTGGGTGTTTTCATTCAACGAGATTGTCAATGTTGCCATATGAAAAGCCCCATCACTAGCATATACTGACTGAGACATTACATACCACTAGAGGAGATAGTAGTCCATGCCATAATGTAGTTCACAAGCTTGTAAAATTAAAAACAATCTTTATTTCACACTGTTGAGCCTCACCTCGACAGTCAACAAAAGCTCTTGCAGACTACAGATACATTTAATAAGAAATAAATTTCATTGACTGGCCTGAAAGCACTAGCAACGGGCAAGCTCCTCAATTTATTTGGATATAATCACGATTATAAAACGCCTATGGGAAAATTTATTTTACACTCAACAAATAACAATTGGGCTTCCAAGCACTCAACAAATTCAACTACAAAACATATAATGTTATTTCAGACCAAAATAAGTTTCAAGCTTGTGGTGATAAAATGGACTGCAATGCTGCTTGCTGTTGAAGTTGCAAAGTCGACCATGTTGATGCAATAACAGGTGGTGGCATTATTTGCTGAAGTCGCCTTAGAAGCTGTACAATTCTAGAGATGATCTCATCTGAAGCAAGATCAGCACCGGCACACAAAATCTACACCAAAGAAGATAACAGTTAATGTATATATCAAGGGGCCTTGTAAAAGAAAACAAGTTCAGATAATACGTTAACAATTTCATGTGATCCATAGGACAGAGTTTCCATAACTTGTCAGCGTGACTCTCAAGCATGGCCCCTGGGAGAAGTACTCAACCCACTCATATTAGCTAAGCATGGTCCACTCACTATTAACCATTCTTGCAAGTAATTCTCCTCCATTAAAACTGGAATTGTTTGCATTTATTATACCGCCGAGTATACACAGTACATGCATGCTAATTATACCAAATCAGCTCATGAGAGTCAACCATTTTCTTAATCTACCCAGGTTCAAGCAACAAACCTTAAATCTGCACATCAGCAAAATCCCAAAAGCAGTACTTAAAAGTTATCTAACATTCAATAAAATGTAACTACTAAACCATATCTTGTACACGAGCAAAAGAAGCCAAAACTGAACTGAAATTAAACAAACAACCTTTACACATAAAGACATTTGGGCTAGAATCATAGCTTGCCACATATAAAGAGAGAATTATAAAACTTCTCAGCTTTATATGCTGAAATTTTTTATTTTAGGATAACTAAGAACAACCTTTACACATAAAGACAGTTGGGCTAGAATCATAGCTTGCCACATATAAAGAGAGAATTATAAAACTTCTCAGCTTTATATGCTGAAATTTTTTATTTTAGGATAACTAAGATTTTGTAAGTTCTTTCTAACAAGCTTGCACTGCTGCTTGCAAGGAAGAAAAAAACGACACAGTTTTAGGGGATGAAAGGAAATATTAATTTGATTTGAGTCAATCGATCATGTCCACTTGTTGACAGAATCCTAAGCAGTAAGAAAAGTTAAAACTAGGCACAAAAAGACAGCAAAGAGCCCAAACGGACACATTTCAGAGTTTTTGGACCAATATCTTTGAGCAAGCAAGAAACGATCGTTACCAAATGTGTTTTCCTATTAGATACTACCTCACACTATTTATAGTCTTTCTTTTGACTATTGAGAAACATCTGTCCCAATAGTCTTCTTTTTTATATGCATATAATTTAAATGCATATCAAATATCCAGTTACCAAAATCCAATTACATTTAAACAAAATTTAGAAAGATCTGGCAAGAACCACTGACCAATCCTTAAAGATAGAAAGACAAGATGAGAGAACTCCAAGCTTTTTGAATAGATAAAGACCAGGGTACACACTATCAAAACAAGTATGAAAAGTACCAGAAAATCTCGTGCATTCATATAAATTCACCACCTAACAGAAGCCCTAAATAGAAGGTTGAGAGAAACTCAACAAGTATAACATACACTCATCTCCATCTCCACTATCAAAAACCCTAAATAGAGGATTCTGGTAACTGGATATTTGATATGCATATAAATTTTTTTCCCCGTAGGAAAAAAAATTAAACCTATATCAAATATCTAGTTACCAAAGATTAATGCACAAATATACTTCATATTACATGCTTCAATTGTTGTTAAAAAAATACATTTAAAAAGATAGACGATAAAATTACCTTTTATATATCATTATTTTTAAAAAAAAATTGATGGTTGGAAACCTCAAAAACCAATACTACAGGCATGCTATTATATCATGCTCTGAACAAAACGCGCTGGAATATGACAGGTTAATACAGACACACCACAGGGAAGTTTAGTCACGGAAAGTTCGCCTTCATTTCTTTGTTTTTCCCTCTCACGAAATTTGAACGAAAGCTTAATTCTGTTAATTCATTATGGTTTGGATCAATCATTTCAGTCTACTCACTCTGGGAAAATGCATTGTGTTTCACTGAGTCCAATTAAAAACTGTCGTAATTATGTGTAAATGTAATATTTTTGCAAGGTTATCATCTTAACATGTCAAATACACATGGCCTTTGTGGTTATGTTTTTGCATAAATGTAAAACAGTCTCCATAATTTACAATAAACAAGTATGGTCAAATTGACAATGGAGTTGCAGTTTCTGCAGAGAACAAATATGGTCCAATTGAAACAGGAGCAAATGACCCGGAACAATGCTCAGGTTATAAATCCATTAATTTAAAAAATCACATATTAACAGAAATTCTAGTTCTATATTTTTCAATGATCATAAGAATTAATAAGAAATGATTCTTCAATTGAGAACTCAACAATTGTGGCCTCAAACTATACGGCCTTCCCACTCATCCAAGTGTCTATGCCCGTTAAATACAAGTTAACTGAATGAGCACTATGACTTTTATAACTGAACCGAAAAGGCATAAAATAAACACACAGTTCACACTACTTCATTCGGGGAGCCCCTATTGGGCCAATGAGATATGCGCCAATGAGAAAAGCAAAGGCTGTAATTTTTGAAAGACAGTGTATGCAAAACACTGTGTGGAAAGACAGAGTGAGCTGCGTGTGTAGCAGCTAGTAGATGATTTTTTTTTGTAATCTAGAACAAACAGCAGTTCTGAAGAAGTTCAATATTTGGTAACATTTAGAAGTTTAATGAAACAGATTTTATTCCATCTCTATGTCTACATTGTTCCAATTTTTAATTTCTGTGTTGATGGAAGAATTGTTGTTTTTCTTCTATGTTGTTTTGAATATTCAGAAATTCCAACAGCAATGGCTCAGAGTATTTTTTTAGAAACACAATTGTATCTAGTTTTTTCTGTTATTTTCTCTTTCGATCGGATAATATCTGGATATTTTTAATTGAAAAATCCAGATAAATGGCTTTTGTTCAACATATTGTACAATGTACCTTGTATATTTCCGTTTTTCTTTTAATAAAACCAATACAAATTAAAATTCAGTTTAAAAATTATCAATCATATATATATACACTGAAATGTAACTTAAAAACAAGCAGGTGGCAAGCAAGTTTGCACTCCAACCACACCCAAAGCAAATTAAATTTATATATATATCATTAATCAATATTATATAACACCATCCTTCAATCCCAAACAATCCCACTATCAAATAAAGCATTAATCAATATAACACGATGCTTCTATCCCAAAGAATTCCCCGATCAAATTCTCAAACAATGAATAAAACACGACAAAACGATTCTGGTTTAATTCAAAATTATTTCTGATGCTTCAATTACAAACAATTCCCATATAAAATCAGGCATCATGTCTCAATGAATAGAACATGTCATGAACACCATTCTAGTTGTATTCAAAATTATTTATGTACCCAGTCTTTTCATGCCATGTAGCATTCATATTGATGCAGGTTCACCATTGTAAAATATTAACTGGCATATCTATATAGTTTAACTAAAAATAATTTGAGTACAAAAAAACCAAATCCGCCTCTGATGTACGTCTTCATATGGAAAATGATATTGCAGAGGCAAGGCAATGGCTGCTATACTTTTACTAAAACATAAAACATGAGTCACTTTGAAAAAACGAGGACGAGCACATTGAGAACATCTTCACTCTGTCTTCCAAACACACTGATGCATGCCTCCTTTGCCTCGTCTGATGCACGTCGTGCTTCCTTTTCATCCGCCATCGAATGCTGGAAAGATTTTAACTTCGATCCTGCCGCGAGCAGATTCCGTAAGTCTCCCGGCACCGTGCTTTGAACAGCCTCGTTAAGTTTGTCCCCGGAGAAGCAGTTCAAAGTTGCAGATAGGAGGTAGGCAGACGAAAAAGATGCACGAATCCAGAGCTTCTCTTCTTCCGTTTTTAACAAATGGGAACTCTTGATGATCTCCTCTGCCCCTTGAAAAAGCCTTGCAAATTCTGCGTGTTCCAAAATATTCATATCGAGTTGCTGTTGTTGAGACTTTGCTGCAAACATCAACTCTTTTGCTTTTTCATTCAATTGCTCAAACCTTGACCTAATTATGGGATCCAGGGATTTCCTGAAAGAGTGCTCCAAAATGCATCTCCTACACTTACACTTGAAACCCCAGTTCTTGCACTTGGCTTGGCGCTGCGACAATGGAACAAGGACATCACAGTATGGAATAGTGATCTCTTCTCCTCTCCCGATGGGCTTTGAAGCATGTATAAACAAGCCATTTCCTAATACCAAGAAGCCAGAGTTCGGAAGGCAGGAATGGTTAATGAGGGACGGCAGCAGCCAGAACATGCTCTTTTTCCGTTCTCGCAGACCGAATCCGTTAAATTTTGAAGCAAGCATCCCTATGCCTTCATCAAATGAGTTCATTTTTACAATATCCCGAATACGGTTAACATCCACCTGCAAAATTTCATTTTGTACTTCTTGGCCTGCAAGGATTTGATCGTCCGTCTTAAACAGATCTATGGAAGGAACATGAAGGCTGCTGGGCGTTGAAGAATCGAATAAAGTATAAAGTTGACGGAGCAATCTCTGCGATTTCCTGGCAGCACAGACTACCGCGGCCACGAGTTCCTCTTGAGACGTGGAATTCAATTCACGCCTGTTGTCCACATGAAACATGGTGGTAGAGGCGCTTTCACAAGCAACTGCGACAGCGTTGCTTACCAGCAAGAGCTGGCCGTTCCTTATTTCTTGGGTGGAGTAGAGTCCTCGGCCACGGCCGTCTTTGGTCATCTTAATCTCTACCGGGCCAATAAAGTCGGCCACTTCCTGAGTAGAAGACCCGCTCCTGAGCAGGTAGTCCAAGATGTCATACTTGCCATTCCGGCTCTGGGAGTACAGAGTATGGGCTTGGCGAAGCGCGTCTTGTATTTCCGTCTGACCGGGGCTGGCCTCGTTGGCTTTCTCCAAACATTCGCATGCCGCTGCATAATGCTTGAGCCCGATCAGAGCGCGCCCTTTCCTGTAGAGTGCTTTGAGATTGCTGGAATCTATCCCAAGGGCCTGGTTGGAATCCTCCAGCGCCAGCTCAAATTCCTTCATCTGAAGCCTTGTCTCCGCCCGGTTGGAATATGCGTGGAGGAGTCCGTTATTATTGTCATTCAAGGACCCCTTCTTGAGCTGAAGCAGAGCGGCTTTGATGCATTTCGTGTAATTCTCGGTTGCTGCGTCCCAGTTTTGTTCTCTGAAGTATCTGTTGCCCTTTTTTCTCAGGTCCTCCACATCTATATGAAGCTCCGCCTGCTTCCCCTTCTCAATGGAAAACTTGAAAACGTTGGCGGGGTTGTCGACGCGGATGAGAAGGCCACTGTCACTGGCGATCTTGAAATAGGGTTCCTTGACGGCCACCTTGGCACCTCTGGGGTAAAGCCTCTTGATGTCCTCCTCAGAGGTAGCAGCGTTGTATATTGCCAGCCTGACAGCGAGGCCGTTATCGTCCTCCAGCAAAGTCATGATACCGCATATCATGTTGGCATCCACGCACAACGTCCCATAAACCACCCGGCCTCGGTGGACTTCCCCGACCTTCAACTCGTTGAAGGAAATGGGGTTCAGCCTTTCCAGCGGAACCGAACAAGCCACACCACCGCTGCCAGTAGGGTCCAAGACAGACGTTCGTATCTGGAAATTGCTTTCTCCTCTGATCTCCCTTGCTTTGATCTCCCTTCGCTGACGGGCGCCCAAATCGTGGATTTGGAGGAGGGCTCGCTTATCGAATCTGTGGGAGGCATCATGGACGAGGAGGGCATGCTTCTTGAATATCTCCAAGGTTCCCATTAACGAATACAGGTCCTCCATCCTTCTAGTTTCTTAGTCCACCTCTCTTTTCCAAATTCTCTTGCTGTTAACTACGACTTCAACACATTCTCCTTATATTTTCATGAGTTGCAGATTCCTGATAAATTTATATTGAAATAGAGGCAACCTGGTTTCACACTTATGTAAAGACAAGCCCTTCACACGAGTGATGTCTCGATACCTTCCTTCTCTCACAAGAAAGCAGCTGGTTCTATCCATCCTACTTTCAGACGTACGTGAGATACTTCCCCCTTTTTTGTTCTCAAGCAATTCCTTTTCCTTTTTTCTTCCGACGTTCCTTTCCTTGTATTTTTGATGTCTCGATACCTTCCTTCTCTCACAAGAAGCAGCTGGTTCCATCCATCCTACTTTCAGACGTACGTGAGATACTTCCCCTTTTTTTGTTCTAAAGCAATTCCTTTTCCTTTTTTATTTTCCGACGTTCTTTTCCTTGTTTTTTTGATGTCTCGATACTTTCCTTCTCTCACAAGAAAGCAGCTGGTTCTATCCATCCTACTTTCAGACGTACGTGAGATACTTCCCCTTTTTTGGTTCTAAAGCAATTCGTTTTCCCTTTTTGTTTCCGACGTGAGATACTACCCGTTTTTTCTTCTAAAGCAGTTCCGTTTCTTTTCTTTTTTCATGTCTCGATACATACCTTCTCTCTATTCATCTTGCACTACTACATAAAGGAGGGGGTTTTTAAGAAAAGTTTTGGGTGTATTGTATTTGAGACAAAAGAAAACTTTTGTATTGTCTTAAATAATGTCTTTAAGTGGGTGTCTCAAATTAAATCATCTTTAAATATTGTCTCTATAAAGACAATATATAACACAATCATTTTTGTTTCTCTAGAGACAATTTCATTTTTTTCTCTCCAGAGACAATAGTTTTTTTTAAGATTTAGGGTAATCGATAACTGGTGAGAGTTCATTGAGCAAGGCCCGGGTTCAAATCCAACTCACTGCCACTATTGTCTCTCTCCAGAGACAATAGTTTTTTTTAAGATCTAGGGTAATCGATAACTGGTGAGAGTTCATTGAGCAAGGCCCGGGTTCAAATCCAACTCGCTGCCACTATTGTCTCTCTCCAGAGACAATAGTTGCACTACAACACAAAGGGGTTTTAAAACAATTTTGAGACAATTTCATTTTTGTCTCTCCAAAGACAATAGTTGGAATTAAAGACATATTGTCTTTATGGAGACAATGTCTTTAATCTTATCTATTGTCTCTGTAGAGACAATATAAAACAATGAATCTAGAAAAATATATCATCATTAAAATAAATCAATATAAAAAAATTAATTAAAAAAATCAACAATATCATTGAATAATTCATGTTAGGGTACAGTGGAATCAAACCACCAACCTCCTGCATGCCAGGTGCTCTTCCAATGAGCTAGCACCCTTTAAAGAATTATTTGAGTTATGGCAGTCCTTGAAATTGTATAATAGGCATTGATTTTTAAAAAATGTTCAACACATAATGGCATAATCTTTGTAAAATATATAATCATGCAAGCCCTTATTTTTAACTTAATAAAACTAGCAATTGCACCATGTGTTGCAAAGGAAACGCTGTAAAGCAGTAACATAGAAAATAATAGTATAGAGGAAAAAATCTTAAAATTTCAACCAAAGTTAGACTACCTGTGGTTTATTTAAAACTTATAACTAGCAATTGCACGGGAGGTGCAAGGGAATGCCGAAAGGAAGAGGCATGAATTATGTTGTGCTATGAATAAGAGAAAAATGACCTTGATAGTTTGTTGAGCAAACATTACTTGAGCTTGCATTAGTGAGGCTCATTGACCTATTTGAGTAGAAGGATATAGAAATGGTTGTCAATCCCTCTCAAACCTCTAGAAATCGAATTGATATTGGTTGCCACAAACTGAAGCTCGTGATGATTAACATTGCTCAAGTTTGAGGCATCATAAACCAAGATACACAATATTAGTGATACAAATTCAAATTGGGAATTATTGCCACAACATAAAAGTCACTGATATAATTTTTCAGTGATCCATAGAGCAAAATTTGTTATTTTTCATCAGAAAAATAATATGTCGCTGTAAGGAAAGGCTAGCATTTTTTAAGAAAAAAATAATTAAAATTTGTGAAATAGTACAAGATCCAAATAACCCAAAAAGGATTTAAACCAACAAATGAGGATTAAAATTTTAATAAATATTTACACAAAACAAACATATAAAAAATAAGAAAACCTTAACGATTATTATATGTACAAAATCATGTTAATTATCAATCCATACCACATTGACTCATCATCTGGTATCCACGTAGATAATTTCCTAGAAATATGATACAATTTGATAAATGGGCACTTCCCTTTGAGTGCTCAAAATTAACACATGCAAATACCTGCAAGCACCCCATTGCCTAGTAGACTGGTAAGTTTCTGAGTTAAAATATGAGCACCAAAACTATGGGCACCAATGGCCCGAACAAATTGACACATTTAAATGGAAACTAACAAGCCAGAACTAAAAGACTCCAGATTCAGTTACAACTATTACATAAGATTGTGCTTCCAAACAAGCTTCAGCAAAACGCTTGTGCACAACCAATGATGGATAGATTAGTTTGGAGTGTCTTCAAAGAACCTTTCAACAATAAAAGGAGGTGGAGGCAAGCTTGCTACACATTTGAATTTTCATGGCAAACAATAAAACATATATAAACCTTTAATAAGAGTAACCAACTGTGTGCATGTAATCCTCGTAGCTTTCAAAGGTTGGATTAAAAAAACCATTAAATTCCCAAACAAGATATATGAAAGTGTACCATGTGTTGTTGATATTTTTCTCTTATTGCAACCAATGTACTAGCTTTTCGATTCATTTGTACATTATAGATTTCCATTACACAGTTCGTAAGTCGCGATGCCTTGTATCCTGTATAATGCGCCAAAGTTGGATTCTGCATAACACAAAATCTACAAATTTATGCCCGCACATAAAGCCAACACAAAACAGTATAATAGTAAACTTCAGGGAGTAGACAATACCCATGGATGTGTTAGAAAATCAAGATTCAATCGAGATAGAAATATAGTTGAAGCTGATATAAAGGATGGTAGGTGTTGGAGAAAACTGCATTCCATGAGTGTCAACTCTGCCAAATAATTGGCTTAAAAACTCCATATGCAAACTCGGGGCCTGCCAAAAGGTATTCCATTTTAATAAAAATAAGCACTAGTACAAAATATAAAAGAATCCAGATCAACAATTAGGTGTATGTCGGTCCTCTTGACATCTTTCTCTGTAGCAGGACTCAATCTTAGAGTCTCATACTCATCTTTCATCCCAAGGAAAGCAACAGAAGCCATCACAGTTACATTCCTCCTGCCTACCGAATTTTTCTTCTCTCCATTTTTCTTTCTCAAGAACGAATTCCCCTGACCACCCATAAGTCTTCCAATAGTGGCAACCATGATCTCTAACAAAAAACGTCGATCCCCAATCTGAGCTTAATAACACAATCTGATCTAAATGTACAGAATGGGTGTACCGATAGTTTAGTCATTGGAAGCATGAAAAACTATGAGCATAGCACCACTGCATGTCAGAGATACCCTGATTGCAATTTGTATCTTTTCACTGTAGAACATGGTAGGTTGACAGAAATAAGGTACATATCTAAAGAAGAAATAGGAAAAAAGCAAGAAAGCTTCCAATGCAACATGAATCTAGTGTAATATATAATATGATATTCAAAATTCATTGTATAGATTGTTCGACAAAGAAATAAGAAAAAAGCAAGAAAATTTCCATTGCAACATGAATCTAGTGTAATATATAATATGATATTCAAAACTCATTGTATAGATTGTTCGACAATTTAGTTTGTGCACCTTTTGAAATCTATCAAATGAAGAAACAATATAAGGCATCTCTTCCAGGTTCGAACTTTTCCTTATGCAATGCAGTTCTCATTGCTAAATCTAACATAGGAAAAGGAGTGTATGCACCATGTTCCCTAATAAGTACGTGGCCCTACCTTAGCATGGTCCTATGATTATACCCTCGGACTCAAGCCAGTAACGATGACTGTACCAAGCAAACCTGTTATAGAACTACTACACAAGGTTGCCATTGTCACAGCCTATTGATTCTTAAATAATGAAGCACATGTTGATACAAGATTCCCGAAACAGTCTTTATCTTATTTACACAATAGATCTGGTCATTGTCTCATATCATGGCGCTGAATTCCTAGCTTCGAGTCAAATATTAAAGACTTTCCAATGCCCCAAAGCACAAAGGTGACCTTATGCATTGTGCAGGGGATTCTTTGCTGACAATTAACAGGATATAAGGTGTTACCCCTTTTTTCAGCAGATGTCACCTATAATAATAAAAAAAGTCACTTAACAGGGATGGATATGATCAGGAAAGATGAATGCAGATCGTCTAGAATCAGAGGCAATGATTTGTAATGCTAAGGCGGAGGAATTGATATCATCAAATCTATTAAATAGTATGAGTTCTAATAGGATTGATTCGTCTACAAAAAGGAAAAAACAGCAAGAAGAAAATCAATGCTCTAAATATAATGCTACATGCTGGAAAATGATGAGTTCAGATTCTACTATCCATGTCATGAAGCTACAAGACAAAGTTCTTATCAAGATCCAGTTGACTCAGATCTGTTCACCTGTCATCAGAAGGAATAGGCTCAAATGAACAATAAAAAGGGTTTAGTGACTATTAAAGCAGCCAAAACAGAGGACATTTTTACATTTCAGGTGTTTGCAAGTAGACTAGTAGTCATGTGATTAAACAACAGTGGTGCAAGTGCATTTCCATATTTGAAAAATTTTGTTTTGATTGTTGTTAGAAGGTCTTCACATATAATACTTTTGCTGGAGATTGAAGTTTAGCAAGCTTATCAATGATCACACTAAGCATGAATAAAGAAATCATGTGGAGTAAACTGTAAGACACTCCTGTTCAAAGTCTTCGAAATCTGGATTAGCCTCCTTGCAAGGCAGAGTTGATAATAGGATATGCAGTGTTCAGTGCTCCTGTTCAAAGTCTTTGAAATATGTATTAGCTTCCTTGCAAGGCAGAGTTGATAATAGGATGCGGTGTTCAGTTAAAGTGGTTAAAAGGAGGAGTCATCATGCATTCTTAAAGGAAACACCCTACATATTTGGGCTGTTTGGAGGTTTTGATTACATATTCGTTACATCCATATGCATCTAGGAAGAAAGTGCTTCATCAATATAGAGGCATCCAAATGCAAACAACACACATATCCTTGCAGCGATCGATTCTTTTGGGGACGTCTTGTTCAAGGAAAAGAACCAACCCAATTTATTGCTCTGTTTCCAAACTTGTGCACTCTAAATGGTATAATCACTTTCCAAATTCCGCGGTACAGATCATCACAACTGTAGAGTGATACAAGTTGATCCAGTTGCTGCATCCTTGATTCTACATATTGCTTCTTCTTGCAAACAGGGACATCACTTCTCATTTGGCATGAATCCTGGAAGAAGCATCTTCTGGAATGGAATTAAAACTGGTGCCAGAGGAAGAGCTATATTTAAATAAATTTGTAAAAGAAAGCAGACAATTAAGCCAGAATGGTTCAGAAGCTAGGGCATTCTCACTACAGAAGAAGTCTTATAAACCTTTTCACTAGAAGTTCAAGGGATGCTGAGAAACTTGCTGTTGATCTGAAAGGGCGACTAAAATTAGAAAATGCAGGATTTGATTGGAAAATTATTTGTCTTGATGTCTAGGAGGTCGATTATGTTGCATGGGTTTGCGACTAGGATGCTTATGCACGTGATGGACAAAAATGCTCTGCACAATCAATTATATTCGTGCATGAGCATTGGAAATATGTCAATCTTGTACCCAAGTTGAGAGCTCTTGCTAAGAGAAGAAAATTGGAAGATTTAACACTCAGTCCTATTCTCACTATGACAATTGAAAGTTTTTGGCCCCACTAGATTTTAACCAATTACAGGCAAGATCAACTTCAAATGGTGCTGGACACATTTGAACAAATGCATGCCCAAATAACAGTAGCATCCCTCTTGTCCCCAAAGGCAGTGCAGATCAATGTCGGGGGCTCCAAAAATTTCTTAAAACTAATTCATATGTAGGCCCTGTCAGCAGTAATTGTGGTCTCCATGGGCAACGATTGTTTCTTGTCAAGGGCAGAGAGAAAAACTGAAGGGCATTGTCTTGCTGGCACTATCTAACTGTGAAAGTGATCATATCAACTATAGCAGTAAATGAGTTTGTACACAGTGACCCTTTCAACAAGCTCGTACACATTGATCTTTGAGCCAAGGGCAATCCTATTAATGAATTCTCTCTAGTGGGTTTTAGACTTTGCAGGTGTGCCCATCCTTAAATACTAGTTTCTCCCCCGTGATTCATTATTCCGAGTAACTGACCTAAGGAGGGTCATTCTTCTTGATATCCTCTCATCCATAAGATTCCCTTGACTTCATCACCCTTGAATATTGGCATTGATCTTCACATCCCTCCATCACCAGTATTTCCTCTTTTCTCTTAAAGCCAACTCTATCATTGGGGTTGCTTGTGATATCACTGTATCTCGGGTTTGTAACAACATACCTGTGTGATAACCCTCGGACTACAAGCAACATACCTTTGTGACGACCCTCAGAATATAAGCATAATACCTCTTTGATCACCCTCAGACCTGTCACAAAAAATTTGTGGCTCGAACACCACCTCACAGACCATCTGACCTTGGCAAAATAGCTTTTGTTTTGTCATAGAACTTCAGGTTAAGAGGATAGACCTTCAGTCCAAGCCATTTTCACCATCACAAGGAACTCACATCTCATATTTTTGGAGTGTCTCATCTATATGTGGAGAACTCGGAAATAGATACAACTCTGGAGTGATCATACTACTATGGAGACCTATAGCTTATTGCAAGACTTGTGACCATACTAGCTATGATATACATACTACTGTGGAGACCTGTGATCATACTAGCTGTGATATACAACTGTAAGCATATAATTATTCATACCTGTAGCTTATTGATCTATAGAACAGTGCATTCTTGGAAGTGCTCAGACAAGCTTGTGAAATACTCGGTGTATTGACTAGTTAAAGAGCTTGGGTAGTCTGCCGGTGGAAGCCTATCTGTGGTACCTTGGACACACCTGTAAGAGGCCCAGATAATCCTAATCAAGCTTGGAATTAACATCTCTTGACAGTCTTGTGTGGATTTGAAGTTTCCTTGGGGATACTCTTGAAGACAACCTCAGAGTGGCCTTTTGTACTGATTTAAGGATTTATAAAGGAGACCTTGGAGCATCATTGAAGCCATCGCTTGGTTAATATAGTGAAGATCTTGGAAGAAGTATCTTGGAGTCTTAAATAATTTTTATGCAACTCTGGAGTGATCATACTACTGTGGAGACCTGTAGCTTATTGCAAGACTTGTGACCATACTAGTTGTGATATACATACTACTGTGGAGACCTGTGATCATAATAGCTATGATATACAACTGTGAGCATATAAGTGTTCATACCTGTAGCTTATTGATCTACAGAATAGTGCATTCTTGGAAGTACTCACACAAGCTTGTGAAATACTCGGTGTATTGACTAGTTAAAGAGCTTGGGTATTCTGCCGGTGGAAGCCTATCTGTGGTAGCTTGGATGCACTTGTAAGAGGCCTGGATAGTCCTAATCAAGCTTGGAATTAACATCTATTGACAATCTTGTGTGGATTTGAAGTTGCCTTGGGGATACTCTTGAAGACAACCTCAGAGTGGCCTTTTGTACTGATTTAAGGATTTATAAAGGAGACCTTGGAGCATCATTGAAGCCATCGCTTGGTTAACATAGTGAAGATCTTGGAAGAAGTATCTTGGAGTCTTAAATAATTGTTATGTAGGTCAAAAAGGAAACCTTTGAGCATTGTCGAAGACACCCTTGGAGAATTCTTGAAGAAGAGGCTTAAAACAGGTGCAGAACTTGGGTTGCTTATTGAAGACACCTTGAAGGTCTTGGAAATATTATTGGTGATCATGATGCTGATTGGTTGGTTTGACTACTTACTGATTGAAACCAACTGGTTTTTAAAGCTATGGGATGCACTAGAGTTGGTATAGCATAAAAAGAACTGTCTTTTAAAGTCAAACAGACAACTATTCTTTAGTGCTGAATGAGCCCTCTTTTTGCATCTAGAATCAACACCTTTATGGATTTAGATTATCATAAATGCCCTCCTTGCCACTGTATGCCAGCCAAACTTTATAGAATCGATATCTGGGTCTTGACAACAAATTTTTCCATCTTTTCAACCTAGGGCTTGTTCTACAGCAAGAGGCTAAGTCAACATCATGTGCAACTAGCTTAGCAGAGCTTATAGTCATTATGTTAGCATTATGTCTTCATAGCGTCACAACAGTAGAAAGAAGGTTTATAGGTATTGCTACTACTTCTTCACATGGATATTTATAAATTGCTATAACATCATATCATGGATAACCACAGACCATTATGTACTCCTAATTGCCCACTAACCTGTTTAACATGATCAAGGGGATATATATATATATATATATATATATATATATATAACCGTGGATCATTATGTACTCCTTCCAACTTCCCACTAACCCTTTTAACATGATCCTCTCTCTCTCTCTCTCTCTCTCTCTCTCTCTCTCTCTCTATATATATATATATATATATATATATATATATATATTCCAGCTTATGTCAAGTCCGTGACCTCTAGCAGAGAAGGTATATTTTCTACCTTAACACAATCACGAATTCCCTTGGATAGTGTTTGATCACTATGTTCTACACTAGATAGTCATAAGAATAATTTCCAAGGTAGTACCCTCCCTGTTGGTCACATCCAACAATCCTTTTCTGCTAGCTACTATGAAAAGAAAACTCTCAAAATGCAAAGGAAATTTAAGGGATAACAGATAGCATGGTAGGATTTTAGTTCATTTTGACCAATAATCATGGTAATATTTGAGCACTTGTTGATGACATTTTATTGATTTGTTTAATCAATTATACAATCATACAGTCTACATCACTCTTTCAGCTTGATTGAATGTAGCAACAATCTCTTCTTTACAGATTTTTGACGTCAGTCATTTATCGTTGCTCCACTTTTGCACATGCATGACTGAAAGGACTTTTATAGTGGATATACCATCTTCTCCGATGTTATTTGGAGCACTTGTTGAGCCTTTCGGCTCTTTTGAAAAAATTGCAAAAAGAGTGTGCAATTAGGTAGCTTAGTTTGCAGGATTGGATCATCTTCTTTTCTTTTCTTTTTTGTCTATCTATGACACATGCCTCTAGCTTCCCCACATAACTCTCAACTTCAGCATGCTCATTACCCTCTTCTATACCATTTTATTGACACCATGGTGGGATTTGAATTCCCTCCATGACAACTTGGACATATGCCTCTCATTAATCAAATTATAAAAGTGTTGTTTCATGGCTGTAATATGCTTCCAAATCTGCAACTTAGTTCATCAAAGGAAGATGAAAAAGTGCAGAAATAAAACTACTAATAAAGAAAAAGGGAGAACCTATCAATTTGCCTTGTTCCCAGATGAATAAATTCATTATTAAGACCTTATAAAAGAATCAGAGAGAAAAATATACAATGACATGAACAAAAAATTGAACAACATAACTAAACCATACATCAATGTAGATCAATACCTTTTGTCAGCTCTCTGCGGCTCCTATCTCTGGCTATGGACTCCCTATCTTGACTCTGACAAAAAAAATGCCTTCTATTTCCTTCACAGGTTGACTGTCCAGCTTCTTCAAACCCTTGATCTTGCTCCTAAGAAAGGTCACAGAAGTAAAGGAAAGCAATCTAAGACATGACGGTTTTTAAACACAAACCCACTTTTGTGCTTAATACATAATTTGTGGTATTATCAGCAAATTCCACTTGTGTGCTTACCTCTTGTTCCTGAAGTTTGTTGAAAGTCCTCTAATTAGAAGTCACATGTTTTGAGGCTCCATTATCCACATATCATCCGATGCCAGAGATGTTGTTAGACTAAAGGCATGAGACCATGGACAAGCGTGTCTCAATCTTGGGTGAAATTTCATCCACTCCA
Source organism: Pinus albicaulis (assembly GCA_034641835.2). Taxonomy (NCBI): domain Eukaryota; kingdom Viridiplantae; phylum Streptophyta; class Pinopsida; order Pinales; family Pinaceae; genus Pinus; species Pinus albicaulis. Next base: position 532,486,129 of record CM076571.1, on the reverse strand, counting down.
GCTGATGCATCTGTACTCCTTACAAACTGCCTTGGTATTTTTTGTCCTCCTTCTCATGACATTGAGAAGCATAGTGGCCAAACTTCTGAAACTTGAAACACTTATGTGGCTCAAGTCCTTCTTTCACTGATTAGAGAAACTTGAATCCTCTTTCTTCCCTTTTTGACTCTTCTTTCTTTATTTCTTCTTCCTCTTGCCGATGAGGGAAACATTCCGATCCTCTTATACTTGTGACACTGTCCAATATTGTCTTCTTCTGGGTGAATTCTTCCCATAGCTTCTCAAAGGTGGAAAGCTTTTCTGAGGCATAGAACCATTGGACAAAAGGATTCCAAGAAGAAGAGAACCCATTTAAGACCATGGCTACTAGCTCTTCACTCTTTACCTCTTTTCATGGAGTTCAATAACCTTCATTGAGAAGGTGGCTACGGTATTTGTCTTGCTTATCTCGGTGGATCTAAGATTTTTCCACAATAGCATATTTTGATGGATGTTTTCACTTTGATATAGAGTGACTAGAGCATCAAACATATCCTTACATGTGGTCTTCTAGGAGATATTAGGGATAAAGTAGTCCTTCATAGAAGGATGACTTGCTTGGTCATGGCCGTTTACTTTATATCCTATGCCAACAACATGTAATCAGTTGGCTCAATAATCTTGTTGTCAACATAGTCCTCATGCACCTCTAACAATGTTTGTACCTATGTGGTATTCTAGGAGATATGAAGAATCAAGTGGTTCTTCATAGAGTGAAGGATTATTTGCTTGATCACGGCTATTTTCTTTTTATGCTCTGCCAACAACATGGAATCAGCGGGCTCTACAACCTTGTTATCAACAAAGTGCCACAGATCATGCACCTCTAACAATGTTTGTACTTGACGCATCCACTAGACAAAAATTTATAGGGACCTTCCAAGGTCTTCGTATTTGAGACTAAATGTACTTATACTGTTGGTCCTAAAACACCCTACTAAACAAAACAAATTGGCAACCTGAAAACAACCTATGTGCTATTTCTCAAGCAAGGATCTTGGGCATGTCATCCCTAAAACTGCCCGACAACTTTCTATCACACAGGTTGCATCCCTACTGTATACATACATGGATTCATGGAAGGTTTCTGCAAATATACCTGGATACCATGTCAAAATCAGACTGTGGTGAGTAGATTTTGTACTTTGGAAACTAACATAAAAGTTGTAGATCGTTAAAACTGAAAACAACAATCAAAATTTCTACTAATGTTACTTACCCACAAACACATACTGTTGATAAACAAACCAGTAAGCATACAAATCAAAATAATCAAAACAACACTACTGATTTTGTATTAATTCTGAAAACAGAAACCTAAAGCTACAACTCAAAACACAAAATTTTGAACCACAGAATGGTGTGCCCTGTTTCTCCTTTATAGACTAGGAAGAAGATTGAGACAATGATTCTAGGTGCATGCACAACAGCATGTTGATTGGTAGTGTGAACTTTAAACATAGCCATGCCAAAAATAAGGTGTGCTCTCCTAGAGATCTCCATCCTTTAGTGTGCTCAGAATCCTCATGCAGGAGTGTCCCTACTAACATTGGGAACTGCACCCTCTAACTTTTTGTAGGCAGAATTATATAAATAAAAACAGAGATCTAGCACTGAACTATTGAAGACAAAAAAACCATCTAAAACTGGAAGTGGACTGAATATGGTGCATGCATCATGCATGTGCTCCTTGCCTATCACTCCTTTAAACACTAGTGTGTCCTCAACACTGTTGAATGGACTTCTAAACGAGGGTGCTGTACTGGTGTATGCTATTCTGCTGAAGTAAGATCACTGTAGCTGGAAAACTCTCTGAGCCACATTGGTAAACTAGCACCTTCTGCTAGTTGGTTTCTCTACCCTGAGTGATACACAACTTTTGTGGTGAGCACAATTACTGATTTGATATCAATATGTGGATTTCTATCTTCTATGCCTTCCCCTCAAGCCACACTTTGGATTAAGTCTCCTTGCCACTTCCTTTCAACCCAAATTCTTGCTTTTGTTATTGAAGTATGGATTTCTATTTCCAATAGACATAGAGTTTGCTTTATCCAACTATTATAATCTTTAAAAACAAATTTTAGACTGTGGACATGGAATGTGAAGAATTTCTACATCTACCCTAAATTATATCTAATATTAATTTTTGCAGGCTTGGTTGTGTCTTATTAAGTTTTGGAGATTTAGTCTTTTATGATACACACCTTTTTCCTACATGGTCATACCAAAATTGATTAGGGATACTCTTACAACATATATGATGGTGGCTAAAAGGTGTTGTCCTATAGTATAGCCAATTTTAGTACAGTTGATTCGACATTCCCTTTCAATGGAGGTTTAGCTGACTCTTAATATTTTTTCATTTGAAATTTAATTGGGATTAGGAAGGCTGATTTAGTATCTTATTTCCAACAGGGCTTTAGGAAAGTTGATCCAGATCAATGGGAATTCACAAATGAATATTTTCTTTGGGGACAAAAGAATTTGTTGAAAAATATTCACAGACGCAAGCCTATGCACAGTCATTCTCAGAATCCCCAACAAGGTGCATGTAATGATGCTATAAAATATGAACTAGAGGAGGAAATTCAGAGGCTCAAGAGGGATAAGGGTCTGCACATGATGGATCTTGTTAGAATTAGGCAGCAACATCAAGTAACCGAGATGCATATGCATACCTTGGAGGATTGTTTGAAAACCATGGAACACCGACAACAGAAAATGATGGCATTTCTGGCCACAGCTGTACAAAATCCTGGATTTTTGGCACAACTTGTGCAACAGAGTGAAAGCAATAAGCTCCTTGAAGTAGCTAATAAGAAGAGAAGATTACCCAAGCAAGAGAATTGTTCAGAGGTTGGGGAAACTGAGTTGACAGACAGTCAGATTGTGAAGTATCAACCTGCTCAAGGTGATGAATGTAGTGCAGTTCCGTTGAGGGTTTTAAACACAGACCCATTTAATAGAATGGAATCATCTTTAAATAATTTTGAAACCTTTTTCCAGGATGTGAGTTAGGCATGTGGTGTGGATAGTGGAAATTCATCTCAAGCGAGTCTTACAGAGATGCAAGGAACATGCTTTCCAAGTATGTGTATTTCACCAGAAATTTTAGATATTCAAGGATAATGTTCATTATCTGAGATGCATTCTTCATCCCAGCCTTCTCCACAGTTGGCAAAATAAATAACTCATGAAATTCCTTATCAGATGAGTTTGAGACTTTCTCTTTCTCAGTGTGAAACTTCTAAGGGTGTGGAGGCTCTTAACCAAAGTGGCAAAGATGAGAGAGAGGCTTACATGGGATCGAAGACCAGTGGCATAGATGTCAACTTAGAACCAGTAGCGATGGAGATGGAGAAGAATGAGAGGGCTACAGGGAAAGTCATCTTCAGTGGGAAGGTAACTTCTGGAGTTAATGATTTATTTTGGGAACAGTTTCTCATAGAGACTCCAGGCTCAGCAACATATACACAAGAAGCCGAGTCAAAAATATAAATTATACAAGCTCTTGTGTTACATTTAAAATATAAATGATGAACATAATGACTTGGTAAATTCAACCACCTATATAATAATCTTCTCAACTAAATTTTGATCCCAAACATTCCTATTTTGCATATCCCATGGAAGAATCACCCCAGCAAAAACTACACTACCAAATTTTTTTGCATCATAAGCTATTTTTGCTGGGAAATAGATAAACCTATTTGTTAATGGTTGGTTGACCAACCTTTCAAGCAGTGGATTATACACTCATTGGTTTAATACACCATAATTGTTCTTCAGTACTATCCACTCATTGCTTTAGTACACCCTAACTCTTTTATCGAGCATAAGGGCAATCTAAGAACCACCAATTACTACATTTGGTGGTATTAAACTGAGAAAATAATGCGAAGGGTCCATATAAATAATTAGATTCAAGGATATAAAAGTGATTTGATGGCCTAAGAATATTGACATCCCATTGCTGGGTAACATTACAAGGCATGCTATGCCACTGCCTGCTTCACAGAACCCATAATACAGAGGACAGGAGGTTTGATAAATTTTATTGCTTTGTTTAATGCATTACACTGTTCCTATTGCATTACTGCTTCACTACCTACTGAACTAGACTTTCAAAAAACACGACACTGAAATTGTGCTTCATTGCAATATTTATACCATTTTTTTTGCTTAAGATACAGGGATTATAGGGCAGTTTCTGTGAAAAATTTACAACCACAATCTGAAAACAAGGACCTACTTGGAATCATTAAATTCAGTGCTGTAAAGTGTAGGCATTACACTTGCCACCCTCCCTGCCCAAGGGGGATTTTTAGCTCTATGTGTAGGTTGTTTGTTCACCCTCAATAGCTAAGAGGTTGGACTCAAATTGTCCTCCCTGCCCCAAGGGGGATTGTTAGCTCTATGTGTAGGATGTTTGTTCACCCTAAATAGCTAAGAGGTTGGACTCAAATTTTTTTCAACCAATTATTGCATTTCTTCGTTATTCGAATGATTTATTAGCCTACCTACTTGATTTAAGCTCCCTTTGGTACCTAGACTATAACAAGGTAAAGGTGCATTTGGGAGTATGGGAGGAATGACAAAATGTAGTTGATCACTACAGAATGCACATTGAGGCCCAGATAAATTTGATTGATGAATGGTAGAATAATGTATATAGGATAAGCTCCGAAGGGAGTCCCAAAGTAATGTTGAAATCTAACCCTATCCATAAGCTTTGCATCCTAGAGTGGGAATGCACTCTTTCCCAACCTTTCATGGATACCAAAATTTTCTACTCATTGTTATATTCCCTTACTAGGGAAAGTCCATGTCAAACATGCATTCCTCCATCAATGAGGCACTTTATAATATAGTGATGGAAGGAGTCCATGATACTCTTGGCTCCCTCATGCAAGATGTAGAGGTGAGATTTAGGTGAAATTTGACACACAGAAGTGTATCCAAGGGCTTAAGAGGAATTTAGGCAACATGAAATCCATGGAGCAGGTTGTAAACATTATGGACTTGAAAGGAAAAATGTGTCACTCCAAGGGCTTAAGAAGAATTTAGGAACTATGAAATCCATGGAGCAGATTGTAAACATTATGGACTTGAAAGGCCAAATGTGTCACTCCAAAGAAAATGTGGGATTGAATGACACAAAAGATAAGCCCACAAGATCCATGGAGCAGGTTGTAAACATTATGGACTTGAAAGGCCAAATGTGTCACTCCAAGGGCTTAAGAAGAATTTAGGCACTATGAAATACTTGACTTCTATTAAAATAGTCAGCCCACCTATTAAATTATACAAGCTCTTGTGTTACATTTAAAATATAAATGATGAACATAATGACTTGGTCAATTCAACCAACTATATAATAATCTTCTCAACTAAATTTTGATCCCAAACTTTCCTATTTTGCATATCACATGGAAGAATCACCCCAGCAAAAACTACACTACCAATTTTTTTTTGCATCATAAGCTATTTCTGCTGGGAAATAGATAAACCTATTTGTTAATGGTTGGTTGACCAGCCCTTCGAGCAGTGGATTATACACTCATTGGTTTAATACACCATAACTCTTCTTCAATACTATCCACTCATTGATTTAGTACACCCTAACTCTTTTATTGAGCATAAGGGCAATCTAAGAACCACCAATTACTACATTTGGTGGTATTAAACTAAGAAAATAATGCGAAGGGGCCATATAACTAATTAGATTCAAGGATATAAAAGCGATTTGATGGCCTAAGAATATTGGCATCCCATTGCTGGGTAACATTGCAAGGCATCATGCTATGCCACTGCCTGCTTCACAGAGCCCATAATACATAGGATGGGAGGTTTGATGAAGTTTATTGCTGTGTTCAATGCTACAACAAAGTACATTTATTCACAAACCCTACAAACTCTAGATTTGAAATTTATTCTTGTGGTTGGTCAGGGTTCCTTAACTAGGTTTCTAAGGGATTTGGAGGCACTGGAGATCACGGTCCTACAACTGATTCATACATTTAGAAAAATTTAAGTGTTTGACGTGTTTGAAAAGCGAGAAATGAGAAAAAGGAGGAGAGCACGTGACCTGAGCTTTGGATTTTTTTTTGTGTGAGCACTTCGTTCCAGACTCTACACATCATGGATGCTAAGAGAAAATGAGAGAAAATCCTACTGTCGCAGTAGCTATGTCAAGATGACGAGGGACAACAGTTACTGTGGCTCCTGGCAATCTCCATTCTGCTTGGGACAAAAGTTACTGTGGCTTGTGGCAATCTCCACCCTACTCTCCAGTTTTTCCCCTTTGCTTATGGGCTCCTGCCGAAAACAGTTATTGTGGCTTATGGCAATCTCGACGCTACTCTCCAGTTTTCCCCTTTGGTTATGGGCTCCTGCCATGGAAATCTCCATAATGCTCCAGTTTCCCCCTTTGATTATGGCGAAGGGCTCCTTCCATGGAAATCTCCACGATGCTCTCTAGTCCCCCCCTTTGATTATGGGCTTTCGCCAGACAATGGCTTATGGCAACCTCCATGTGTGGCTTATGGCAATATCGCTCTCTAGTTTTCCCTTGCAACAAGTTTTCGGGCTCCCACCGGGTCAATGGAGCGAGTAGCAACCAGTTTTGGGGCTCCCGCCATGGAAATATCCACGATGCTCTCCAGTTTCCCCCTTTGATTATGGGCTTTCGCCAGACAATGGCTTATGGCAACCTCCATGTGTGGCTTATGGCAATATCGCTCTCCTGTTTTCCCCTGCAACCAGTTTTTGGGCTCCCACCGGGTCAGTTTTCGGGCTCTCGCTTGAGCGAGTAACAACCAGTTTTGGGGCTCCCATCAGATTTGCAGTTTTCGGGCTCCGCCGGGTCAGTTTTCGAGCTCCCGCTTGAGCGAGTAACAACGAGTTTTGGGGCTCCTGTCAGATTTGCAGTTTTCGGGCTCCCGCCGGAGCGAGTAACAACCAGTTTTGGGGCTCCCGTTCGTGAGTATCATTTTTCCAAAGGGATATGGAAATTTGAGTGTATTGCACAAATTATTGAACAACTATAAGAAAATACATGTAAACCACTTGAAAAATAATTTGAAATAAAACAACTTTATTTCAACTTTATTTCGTGCAAAATATATAAAGGTGGTTAGAGTTACAACGAATTAGATTTCTTCATGTTGCATTTTTTTATATTTATTACTATGACAAAGGTTAATGTATATTTAATATTATTTTTTATATTTATTACTATGATAAAGGTTAATGCATATTTAATATTAAGATTCATGTGTAAGGAATGAAAATATGGTTAGGAGGATATTTTTCTTTCTTATTTTTATCATTAAAGTTTAGGGTGACATTAGATCCATAATCATCAATAAAGGAAAAATATGTAATATTGAGATATTATGTTGGGATGAAGATATTTTTGACAAATGGTGGTGTGCTTATTATTTGGGATACTTTTCATTAATGGTTTTTCTATTGGGATTTTATTTATATTTTCACTTATGGAATGGTAAGTTTATATTTTAAGCACAAGACAAACTAGATAAAGTGATGAGTGACATTGATTTTCATCATCTATAGTTCATGCAATATATCACCAAAAAGGCCATTTTCATAGTTCATGTAATATATCACAAAAAATTCCATTTGCGTGTTCACCCACTTCTTTAATGATTTTGCATAGAAAAACATAAAATATTGAAAATTGGTTGCCATAATATATGTGTAAAGGATCTATTATACATGTAAATATGTAGTTCGTTTTTAAAGACCTAACTATATGGAAGAGTCCATTTACCTTCAGGCCTAAAATATTTATTGAAGAAAATGTTGATATGGATGCCCATGACTATGGACTACTTCCATTTGGTACAAGATTTAAAATATACACTATTACAAAATTGGGTGTTAATTTAGTTTAGTCTATGTTGGGATGCATGTTTCATCATATCATAGGAGAAACTCCTAAGAAAATGAGGGTAGAAGGCAAAGATCTCACACCAAATCCAAGGTTTGTTAATTTCATGGTCTCTCATTTGGATTCTATTTCCATTACTCAATTGCATACTCATATTAATAAATGAAAACCACTAAACTAACATGATAATGTATTTGGAATTTACTTGCAAAAAAAAAAACTTCTGGTTTGCCCCTTTTTCGTAATGAAAGTAGATTTCTTTCTCTAGACTAGCTCGACTTAACCAAAAAATAAATGTATAATTTCAATGCGAATATGATAATAGCCAACCTCAATTTAGTTTTTTCTCTTTATATGGTATCACTTGTGTAATTTGAATTGATATATTAAATTTATTGAAGTGTATTTACTAATCCTAATAGGTAGAACTAGTGGATTGCAATTCCAATATGAACAAATATCATTCCACTATGGAGATTTAAATATTTATAAGTCATTAGTAAAACTTAGTGTTTGACATGTTTCTCAAGAAAGGAACCTATTGGAAAAAAATGGAAAAACAAAATGCATTGAGGCATAAAACAATTTCCATGCACACCATGGAACTAAGCTACTTCAATAAAATTTGTCCTCGTGTCATTGATAAAATTTCCCCTTATTAACTAATTGATATTGTGATTGTTAACTTATTTGATAAATTGGAATATATCATCCACTAATTATACATGCTTTTTATTTCAATGTTTTTAATAATAAAGTGTCAAAGGTTTAGTTAAGAGCTATAGGAAATAAGGATTAATTCAATTGGTAAATGCTCTTGTAAAAGAGTTCATAGAGCTCTCAATACAAAATCTTATTAATTATTTTAGGGTTACTAGTTGGTATTTTAGTTTCTAGTTATTATTGTGCTCCATTTGAAGACAAAGAAAGGTAAACCTATGGGGATTGAAAATGTGTGAGCCTCCCTTAGAACTTTTAATACATTCGTGAGTGAGGGAAAATATTATTTGAAAAATGGAATAAACAATAGTTCATTTACTAAGTAATAGATAAATATTAATAATATATAAGATATATATGATAAATATAATGGAGCAATTTGTAACACCCACTCCCCAAGCATTTTATGTACCAATGCATCGAGTAATGGCATGTCACCGCCCCAATTTACTTATATCAAGTGACATCATAATAAATAGATGCAAATTTCAGTTGTACAGCTAACATCGTTGGCACTCTGCAATCCTGCCTATATGTTCACCAAAGTAGATAACACTACCAAAAAACACCTTATGTAGTAGTGTCTGAAAAAAACCTTGATAAAATATGTAAACAAGGAAAATTAATGTCACTTATAAATTATAGACCCCACGCGATGTAGATCGTCACTAACTCAATCCACTATGACACCCCTTCAAATACAATAGATTGTCGAATCATCGTCGACCAATATCCTTCAGAAAATCTCTTCAAGCACACAATCGACAAAGATCTTCAATGAAAACGCAAACCATTAATGGATTGTCCCTCATATAATTAATGAACAACTTGGAAAATAAATATCCCCCTAGACCAATTAATGACCCCAAGAGACTCCTTTGTGATCAAATTCAAAATTCAAATATGTTTCCAACTCCACCAACCAAAATGAATGCACTTACATAGCAGTAAAGATCCTCGAAAATCCCCTGATCAACCAATCCCAAACCAAAGAGGAGCATGAAGATCCACAGGAGAAAAGGTTCGAAAGAAATACCACATAAGACAACCAGCTAGTGCATCTCAAATAGACCACAATGAAGACCAATAGGTAGTAGCTAAGATCCTCGGAAATCCCTCGATCGACCAATCCCAAACCAGAGAAGGAGTAGGAAGATCCACAGGAGCAAAGGTTCAGAATAAAGACCATGTAAACAACTAGCCAGTGCATCTCAGATAGACCACAGAGTGAACCAATAGCTAGAATGGAAATCAAAATCTCATCAACTACTAATCACTAGTTAAAATCAAAGAATCGACATTGGTAGCTATTGATGCAAGAGCATAATTTCAACAATTTATTTCAAAATTCGTATTTGTCCTCCAGAAGGTCTTAGAGATTTATAGAAGAGGAAGTTGGTTTCGATGTTGCCCTATAATTTTGTATAATTTCTAATTTCATATTTAGGATAGGAAATTTTAGTAATTTTAGGTATAAGTTAAGATGTTGTTTGATTTTTAAGGCCTCCTAGTAATTAGGAAAGTTGAGTCTTATGATTAGGATTACTTGTGGCATCCTATGTATTTTTCAAACTCCAATACATCAAGGAAAATACGTGGAGGATATTTGGGGAAATGTGATTGTCCATAAAATGTAGATCGGATTTTGGGACATTGAATCTCTTTTACTTTGACCCTACTAGTTCTTAGAGGTTGTATTTGGAGCAGTTAGCAGGAAAAAACATAATATGCCCAAAAATATTAGTGTTGGAGCACCTATTGTTTGGGAGAAAGGATAAGGGGTTCTAGGAGTTAAGGGGTTTAAGGGTTTAGGAGCAAGCGGTTAAGGATAAAGGGTAAAGGGTTAGGGCTTATGGGGTTTAGGGGTTAGGGGATCGAAGTATATGGGTTTAAGGGTTAAAGGTTAATGGCTTAGTGGTTAATGGATTTAGGGATAATGATTAACCATCAAGGGCTTACATGTCAGGGATATAGGGCTAAGTGCCTAAGGGTTATGGTACTTAGGTCTCAACATGTTAAGGGGTTAGGGGTTAATGAGTTTAGGGGCTAGGGGTTATGGGTTAAGGTTCAAGGTTTAAAAGGATATTGGATTAGGGTTTATGGGGTTCAAGGATTCTAAGTTAGGGGTTAGGGGTTAAGGGGTTAGAGGCTTTGGGGTTAAGGGATCAGGGGGTTAATTTGTTATGAGTTATGAGTGTAGGGGTTAAGTGATTGTGAATTTTGGGTTAAAGGGATATGTAATTTAGTGGTTATGGGTTAATTGCGTATGGGTTGTGATAATGTGGCCCCTAATCCCCTTGTCACAACTATTGGGGGTTCACATATCAATTTTTCTCATTGCCTTACCTATAGATGTTAATTTCTCTCATTTCCTTACCTATAGATGTCAATTTCTCTCATTGCCTTACTTATAGTATGTCTTGGAGCTATTATATGTCATTTCATTGAGCTACAATGATAGGTGAGAGCTATGCATAACTCACTAAAGGTGTATCAAGAGGCTATTATTCTATTGGCTACAGAATCTGACTCTTTTTATTTGTAACTTAGTGAAATGGAAAAGATGTGGAGACAATCTCCATTCTTCTTCTTTCACCGGGCCATGTAAAATAAATGAATCAAATAGTCTCAAACCCTTGGAGAAGGAAAGTTGAGAACAATAATTAGCATGAACAAACAAAGAATCCAATGAATTAAGCTTAGAGGGGTCTCCCTTTGTAAACAAGCATCCATAATCTCGTTAGAGTTAGTATAAGTATTTACTAGAAGTTGAGTATTTTTCACATCACCAACCACATCCAATAGAAAGGTACCAACCCCTATAATAAAAATGAAGTCTCCAGATAAGGTGTAGTTAAATCCAGTAATATCCTCTTATGAATCTATTACAATATGATTTGGAAGGTACGTTTCCATACATGTGTGAAAGAAACAATCCATTAGGTTAGCAAAAGGAAGTCTTTTTGAAGACCTCAAGAAACCCCCTTGAAGGAGACAAGAAGAGTTTGAAACCATGGAAAAAAAGGCTTCATATATTGTCTATCACCTGTCAAACCGAGTGAACAAACACATAGCACAATTTATGGTGTTGGATTGATTGAGATGTTTATTTTTGGATGGATGGATTTACATCTCTTTAGCCAATAGACAAAACTCATTAAGTATTGTTGCAAGTATGTTATTGACATGTTGAAGTTTCATTGAGACTTAGAGGTATAAGATTTAGACTTGTATGTTGTCACCTATCCAAGTGTGGTGATACCTTGTGGAGGTAGGAAAAATTTCTATTTTTTTAACTCTTGGAAATATTCTATACGCTCTTGAGAGAATTTCAACCTTTTAAATAAAATTATAAACAAATGTGAATTCATGCAATAATTACTAATTTATTTGGGGGTGACTCAACAAATTGTAGCATGTTGGCTTGTTGAATTTCTTAGTAAGTTAGGGTTTGATAAATTTGTAAGCTTCAGTGGGATTTATTGCGGTTGTATGTGTTTTAGAGAAGCCAGTTTGGAGTCATGGTTATGCTTCCTTTATTGAATTTGATTTCTTTGGTTCTTCTTCTTGTGCATGCCCACTGTGGTATCTTCTCGTTTGCAAATATTTTCTTATTCTGTACAGAAAAATTCCTTCTTCCATCCTTGAAAATATTGCACAATTGTCCTAATTTATCTTTGCAATACCTTGAGTTGTCTCACTTCTTTCAATTGGGCTGGAATTTTCCACATCAAGAGGGTTGTTAGTTGTTGTCTAACTAAATTGCTACAACATTTTTTCTTGTTTTATTTATTTATTTTTTCTTCAAGTAGGTGTTTCCTTTAAAATCTAGAAGAAGCATTGCAAGTGGCCTGATTATAGCAGTCATCAGAAGATGTCTGTGATCATGGGCAAGACAACCCTCGGAGGGTGAAAATTGGGTATGTTATACCTATGGAAAACTTTGGCTAACATCCAATTAGATATGTTATATGTAGTTCACAATTAGGAGATCGCAGACCATATTGTTGCACATAAAAATGCGATACTCCTCAGATATAAGGGTGAGTGCAAGGGTATTTATTGAATATAGTTTAGTCACATGATAAAACTATCCCACAACTCTACAGTAGAGAGACCAACATGGAACAACAAACTTAAAATCGATCGATGCACTCACTTTCGTGGGAAGTTCATGAACATTTTTTATTTTATTATATAATGCACTTTTACCCACATATGGAGATCACACGAAAATGGTATTCATAATAAAGTTTTCTGGGTGAAGCAATTCATTTTTCCTGCAAGATCAGGTTACGTAGCTGTAATGTCTCGTGTTTTTTCGTACATCTGACTAGAAACATATCTTGTAGGAATTTTGAAGGAAATCCCATTCAAATTATCAGAGAATCTCCAGGTGACCTCATTAAAAAAGTATGTTTCTCCTCATATGTTGATTATTATTTCTCTTCACCGTGTTTTATATATAAATTTATTTCAATTCATTCATCTCATATATACTCTGGCTCCTGGTTCCAATTTAAAGGTCGAGTTCTCAACATTGTTTGTTGTTCTTTATTTGGAAAGTGCTTGTGGTTTGAAGAGGTTGCAAGAGGTGGGAATCTCAAATAGTTGTTGATCGGGCTAATGCAAGTTTTATAGGTAGAATGTGCGGCTCCAATCCCCACATTTATCATGAGCTTAATCAACTAGTAGATAATATTTCCAAGGAGGCATTCAAGTATCCATGAACTATCAGCAAGATCAAGGTTGTGGCACACCAAAAAAAAAGGAAACTTGCAAAATTTAACAACAATCCCTACTCCTGAAGCTGACAAATTGTCTCCCTCAAGGACCACTGTCTTCTCCTTCATCAGGCAATACTTCCTCAACAACTCACTCAACTACATCATTTCTATACCCCCAACAATCTATTTATGTTATTGTGCCTATAACATTTTTCGAATAATCTGATGTTTCATATCGGTGAATGTCAAATGCCAATTTCCTGTTTGAAAACCAGTTTGCATCCCTTGTACCTAATGATCCCTTGCATCCCTTGAATATTTTCTTGAATGGCATTTTGTTTACTAATTTTTATCATTTAATGATTTCTTATATGTTGGGATTCTTCTCTATTTCATGCCTTACAACGTTTCCTCTGCAACATCTGGTGCAATTGCTAGTTTAAATTTTTTCATATATTTAAAAAAATAAACAATTTTAGTTCATGGAATGTAACTCACTTGACAATCACCTTGTTATGAAGTATTATGTTAAAATATGAGATTCAAAGTTCAAATCCCCTTGAGTGGCGAACCAAAAATTAATATTTTTTAATCTATTTATTTATTATATTTTTAGAATGTGGTTTAATGAAAAAAGAAATAAATATGACCTGATTAAATTTCATGTGGCTTGTTTATCTAATTTCAAAAATAAAAAATATAATTATCCATTATCCACTCATGGAATTTCAATGCAAACTTCTGAATGTTAATGATTTTTTCTTAATTGCTAACTGTCTTAAATGGGTTATGTCTTAATTGTCATTGTCTTAAGTCGCCATTGTCTTAAATATAAAGTTTTGTCTTAAATATTTTTGTCTCAAAGTGCTTTTGTCTCAAATATAATTTTTTGTCTTAAAATATTTTTGTCTCAAATTGCTTTTGTCTTAAAATATTTTTGTCTCAAATTGCTTTTGTCTTAAATATAAAGTTTTGTCTTAAAATATTTTTGTTTCAAACTGTTTTTGTCTTAAATATAAAGTTTTGTCTTAAAATACTTTTGTTTTAATTTTTTTTTTGTCTCAGATTGTTTTTGTCTTAAATATTTTTGTCTCAAATGGTTTTTGTCTTAAATGTAAAGTTTTGTCTCAAATAATTTTTGTCTCACACTATTTTTGTCTTAAATTTTATATTTAAGACAATTCAATTGATATTCAATTTTAATATAAACCAAATAAAATAAAAAGTGACTTTTTAAGACAAAAGATTTCTTTTGTCTAAAAAAAATGTCTTAAAAATGCCCTTGTGTAGTAGTGTTGCTTTCAAACGGGAACCCTCCTCCTTCTTCTTCTTTTTTTTTTTTTTTTTTAATTTTTTTTTTTAATTTTAATTTTTTTTTAAAATTTTTTTTTTTTTCGGGTTCTAAAGCAGTTCCTTTTCCTTATTTTTTTTTCCAAGGTCGTTTTTTTTCTAAAGAAGTTCCTTTCTTTGTTCTACCTTCCTTCTCTCACAAGAAAGCTAGTTCTATCCTATAACTTCGAGAAGTGAGATTCTCTCCTCTTTTTTTTGGTTCTAAAGCAGTTTTTTTTTTTTTTGATGTCTCGATACCTTCCTTCTCTCATAAGAAATCTAGTTCTATCCATCTTATAACTTCTAAATGTGAGATGCTTCCCTTTTTTTTTTTCCTTTTTTTCTTTTTTTTTTTCTAAAGCAATTCCTTTTGTTTTTTTTTTTTTTCCCACGTGAGATACTACGCATTTTTTCTTCTAAATCAGTTCATTTTCTTGTTTTTTTTTTTTTTTCTAAAGTAATTCATTTCCTTGTTTTTTTCCAGATGTGAGATACTTCCCGTTTTTTGTTCTAAAGCAGTTCCTTTTTTATTTGGTTGTTGTTGGAAAAACTCCGTTTTTTGTTCTAAAGCAGTTCCTTTTTTATTTGGTTGTTGTTGGAAAAACTGGTATGCTCTGATACCATGTTGAAAATTTTAAAATAAACAAAGAAGCAATAACAGTTTACATAGATACGTATGCGGAAATTCAATTAAAACAATGACAACACAGTATTGCATGAATTTATAGAGCCACGCACTGACGAGAGACAGAAAACCAAAGAGAATTCTATTTCATTCTTTTGTTGCAGCAGGCTTACACTTCTTCTACGTCACACTGATACATATAAAAACATCCTACTTAATACAAAATGGCAGAGTTGATAATTAAATGAAAAATCAATGCTTGAACGAACAGGTAACCACCAAACGTCTTTCTGCCGTGAAAGCCCATTTCTTCATAAAAACAATGCACATACCACGTATGCTCGGACTTGAAAACTTTTAGGTTTAAGCTTTGGACCATATCGCATCCACGTGGATTTCGACAATGTCAACTCTTAAACTGGGCGCTATCCACTTGAGCTTGCGAAATGTGATATGTGCACATCACGACATTTAACATTTCGCATGGCATAACACTTAACTCCTAGAAGCTTTAACGAAAAACTTAAACTTTTTCGATTGCGATGTGCGATGGCGATGCCACATTGCACCATCACAAGGTTTTGGGACGGAGCATAAAAGGTAAGATCTAAATCCTACGATGTGCAAAGTGTGACACACTAAATGATGAGAAGTGCGAAAAGGAAAAAATGTAAGGAAAGGCAGAAATACAAAGGTTTGTTTGCAGATTCAGTTAATGCGTAAAGGTTGAGGGTTCCACCAATATCGCATTGGCAGAGTAATAATATTGCGGCAATATGTTAAGTGGAAAGGTTTAGAACTTGTGAAATGCTATGTGTAGGAAAGAGGTAGGTATACAACGGGAAATGGATTAACGCAAAGTGATGGCCCGGGTACAAGTTTCTGAACATTACGAAGAATTTGCGTGCGGTAAGTAACCTTGTGGATATGGGTTTGTCATTTTTCTGTAGAAACATTAATATGATGGTATGGCTGCTACCAGTTTTATTCATGGCAGTGGTTGGGAGTAAATTCGAACACTCCCCCTTAATCACAACTGCCTCCATTGACCATTCCTAAACATTCTCTGAGATAAACATATTTTTTCTGTGCCAACGACTTTGTGAAAATATCTGCATATTGTTCCTCTGACTTGCAATGTAATAACACAATTTCACCATTGTTAACTAATTTTCTTATAAAATTATATTTAGCATCAATGTGATTTGTCCTCTTGTGGAAAGAATAACTCTTTGATATTGCAATTGTTGAACTGTTATCATAGAAAATAGTCGTTGCTTTGTCTTGTTCATAACATAAATCTCACAACATCCTTCTCATCCAAACTGCTTGACATGATGCTGCTATTGCAGTGACATACTCAGCTTTTGTTGTTGACAATGAAATTATTGGCTGTTTCTTGGAAGCCCATGATATGGCTCCTGAACCCAAATGAAAAACACATCCTGATGTGCTCTTTTTGTCATCAACATTTCCAGCCTAATCACTGTCAGTGTAACCAATCAGGCTAAAATCATCAGTTGCGGAGTATAGAACACCATACTCCTTTGTCCCATTGACATACTTTAAAATTCTTTTGGCTCCTTGCCAATGTGTCTCCTTGGGTGTCTCCATGAACCTTAACAACAAACTAACTGCATACATTATGTCAGGCCTAGTTGCAGTCAAATACATTAGGCTGTCAACCATGATCTTGTATAATGTCGGATTGACATTGCTGCTGCAATATTCCTTGCTCAACTTCAACCCCATGACTGTTGAAGTTGGATATGACTTGTTTTTCTGCATATTGAGCCTTTTTAAGATCTCTGCAACATACTTTGCTTGAGAGATAAAAATCTATTTTTTTGTTTGCTTCACTTCTGTGCCCAAAAAATATCTTAACAATCCCAAGTCAGTCATTTCAAACTCACTTTTCATGACTGCCATTAGGGAATTTTGAGGTCTAAAATGGGCCTCCTAAGGAAAATGTACAATCAAAATTCACTTTATGAGAACCAATATCATTTTAAGGGATGACATCATCCCTAATGGTTGAGGTGGCATTTATTGAGTTAAAGGTACTTACTTGTCACATTCTCAATGGTGGATAAAAACTAATGGTTAACCATGGTAGTGCTCTAAGTACTTTTAAAGTCAAAGTAAAGTACTCATAATAAATGTCATTTCACACTTTTTGAATAAAATATATTATTGTCATTTCATATTTCTTGAAAGAAACAATGCATATCCCTATACATTTATTATATTATATTATTTTTATATAGTATATTAATTACATGTTATTATACAATTTAAATAATATATAAATTTTAATTAATACCATATAATATAATTAAGATTTTATAAATTTATATTTCTATTTTACTTTAATTTATTTAAGTACAAAGGACAAATGCATTAGTTGTTCAATGATAATGATTTTTTTATTATAAAAGCTCATTCTTATTTATAGTCACATCAATACAATTTTTTTATTACTTTTATTTTGGTACAACTTTTGAATTGAATTTACCTATAGTTACATGGATTGTGGTGCAAAAAGTGAATTGCAAATTCATAAATATTATTCTATTGGTTTAGCTATTATTTTATTATTTCCTTAGGCAACCCATTTTAGACCTCAAAATTCCCCTAATTTTAAAATTAGCGATGAGATAATCATCACTACCTGTAAAAATCAAATCATCTACATACAAAACAATAATAAGGATCTTACCGTCATTTTATTTGATGTAGAGTGTAGGTTCACCATCACATTTTTCAAACACATTGTCCATCAGATAAGCATCTATCCGGTTGTACCATGCATGCAGTGCTTGCTTCAGCCCATAAAGAGCTTTCCACAATTTGCACACTTTGTGTTCTTGGCCTTCTACCTCATAGCCAGGAGGTTGTTCAACACACATCTCCTCTTTCAACACTCCATTCAAGAATGCTGACTTCACATCCATTTGATACACTTTCCACTTTTGTTGTGCTGATATTGACAACACTCTATGCACTGTCTCCATCCTTGCAATTGGCACAAAGGTTTCCTCATAGTTTCTTCCATGTTGCTACTTGTATCCTTTTACAACATGCCTTGCTTTATGCCTTTCTATCTTGCCTTCAATGCTGCTATTGGTCTTATACACCCATTTCACTCCAATGACTTATTTTCCTTTTGGAAGGTCCACTAACTCCCATGTGTCATTCCTTTCCATTGCTCCTATCTCTTCATTCATTGATTCAACCCATTTCTCTTCTTTGACTGCATCTTCAAAGTGTATTGGATCATCTACATGAAAAAATAATGCAAATAAAGAATTCAAACCAACACTATTATCAAATTTTTCTTGCTCATAAATTTCACTTAAATTTCTGAATTTTGGTCTTCTTATACTTGCTAAAGATGAGCTTGGTGTTGAGCTTGAAGTAGAGGGAGTTGTGGAGCTTTGTGGTGTGCTTGGAGAAGCACTTCCTTGATTTCGCAATGTTGTCATATTACTTGTTTGCAGTGTACTTTGTTGAGCTTGTGTTGGTGGAGGAGGAGCTACCATTGAGAAATTACTTGTTGCAGTCAATTCCTCTTTCTCTTCATGTGACATACACGTCTTCACATTTTCTGTCTTCTCTAAATTTCCATCTTATGCTTCCTCTTCTATGAACTGTACATTTCTGATGATTATTACCTTCTTGGTTAATGGATTATAGACCTTGTATGCCTTGGATTCATCACTATATCCAATAAATATACATTTCTCCTCCTTGTTGTGCAACTTCTTCCTCAATTCATCTGGGACATATGCATATGCCACACATTCAAATACTCTCATGTGAGTGACAGATTGCTTTCTTTCACTCCATGTTTCTTCAGGAACTCTATTCATGACACTTTTGGTTGGATATCTATTAATGATATATGTTGCACAAGAGACCTCTTCAACCCAATAATCATTTGGCAAATGCTTTGCCTTCAACATACTCCTTGTCATTTCCATGATGGTCCTGTTATTTCTTTCTGCTACACCATTTTGCTGAGGTGTATACCTTGTTGTAAACTGCTTGTGAATTCCATGCTCCCTGCAAAAATGTAGGAAGTCATTTGAGATATATTCCCCACCTCTATCAGTCTTCAACACTTTTATGTAGTGTCCACTTTTCTTCTCAACAAGAGCTTTGTAATGGCAGAAGGGGTCAAACACTTCACTTTTATGTTTTAGAAAATAAACACATGTCTTCCTTGTGCAGTCATCTATGAATGTCAAAATATAGCGACTGCCACCAAATCACGGGGGCGTCACTGATAAAGCAATATTATATCACGTGTGTTCATATTGGGGTAATTTGTTTTTAGTAAAACCCAAAACATTATATTGGACATATAACTATGGGTTAGAGGGTTTTTTTTAATTACATAGGGAATATAAATATTTTAGGGTATTTATTATTTATTTATTTGGCCAAATGACTTGTTGTGCAGGCATGTAAAAAATAAAAAGAGCGCGTCCGACAATTTTACCATTGGAGCACATTCCATTGCAGAGGACCATTGCCATTGCCATTCGATTCAGATTTAGCAGAGGTTTCCATTAGCATTCGATTCATCATAGATTCAGCAGAGGCCGACCACAAGTTTTTCCATTGGAGCACGTTCGATTCAGCAGAGGTTCATTTCCATTTGATTCAGCAGAGATTCAGCAGGCTGCACCATTTCCATTCGATTCAGCAGAAATTCAGCAGAGGCCGATCATTTACATTCGATTCAGCAGAGGCGGACGGGAATTGTAGACATCAGAGGCGGACGGGCACCATTGCAGACAACAGAGGCAGACGAACTAGGGTTTAGACAAGATGTGGACGAATTTGAGATTCGCAAGCCAACTCTCTTGTCTCTACTATAGCTGTCGGTGATATCCGCTGGTGAGTCTAAGGTTTCAAGCTATGCATGTAATTTAAATGTAATTTACTTCATATAATATAATAAAATCATTCATTACCTGAGTGAAATACTTCATATAATACTCCTCTTCTTCAAACAAATGCAAATGTAGAATCCCCTTCTAGTTTAGTTTCCCAGTTTGTCATGGTCACGTTGTAACAAGTTCCTGTATGATAATGTGTCCTCCTCACCTTTGTTTTTATGTACCTTATATACCCTTGCAATTGTTGGTTCATCTTAAGATTCATTTCAATTTGAATAGCGGAGAGATATTTCGAGTTCTGAAAGTGGGTATCTACAGAGAATTTGACGGTGTCAATTGAGATTGGTGGCATGTCACACATATATGTTATGATGTTATGATCTCCAACACAGAGAATAGCTCCATGGCATTGTCTAAGCCTAAAGGAAAGAAGGAGTTCTTCAGTAGGATTAAGATATTCTAGCTTGATTTGCCTTCAGTTTTCCTTTTGTCTTCTGTTTCTTTGTTTGAGGTTTTGAAATGTTTAACAGTTTGTCCATAAGAAGTCGATGTTCATGAATTATTTATTTCCATGGAAACATAATGCAGAGTCGTCTTCTTCTTGTGTGTGAGAGAAAATATGCATTCTGGGTGAGTCGTGAGGAGCAGATGTAGTGGGTCTGGCCTAGCGTTTTACAAGTATGCTTGGAACCGACTTTATATAGAGGGAGTTCGGGAGAAGAGGGTTTTTGTATGATTAGCTTTGGGTTTTGTTAATTGGAGTCCGAGTTCTTGGTTGTTCTTGCATAAAGGGTCGAGCGATGGATTGCCCTTGTTAGGTGGCAATTTCCAGCGATGGTTTTCCTTATTAGGTGGAAATTGCCAACAAGATATGTTGGTAGTTCAAATCTGATGAGAAGTTGAATACCAATATGGTATGAATGGATGATAAATACAAAATTTAAAAAAATAATGAGGGGAAAGGGTTTGCCACAGTTATCAATAGCCTGCAGTCTCCCCCTCCGCGCTTGAGCTCTGTTCTCTCTTTTGTTTGAGGATTGATGCATGTTGCTTAGATGGTGGGATAAGAGTTGTAAAATTAAAGTTGCCAGTGCAGAGCTCCCAGGATTGTTTCCCCCTTTTGTTTAAAGATTGGTCTGTGTTGCTTAGATGCTAAAATATGAGCTGCGGTAAAATTCTAGATGTTGTAAAGTTCTTAAGTGGTCAGTGCAGAGCTCCTAAGACATTATGAGAACATGGGTGTTGAAAAGGCATGAAACTATGTTTAAACCCAGAGCTTTGCCAACCCAGAATTGGAAGAAAAAGAACCAAAATTACTACAGGCAGCTTTACATTTCTTTAAAAATTTTATGTCTGGATAATTTGATTATCAGAGTATCTTCTATTCTGCAATACAGGGGATATGATTATATGTGTGTATTTGCAAGTTTGATTTTTTCTATATGTTCCTTTCTGCCACATTCAGGATATCAATTTATGTTTGCATTTGGGGATTTGATAATTGGAGTATATTCTAATTTGTCAAGATGGGGAAGCCAGGCATTCTGTTGGACGTTTCTTTGACTGCATCACGGAGATTTCTGCAACGTTGGCTCTTACACGGATGGGTGAGGCTGGCTGCAGAGTTGACACTACAGCCAGGCTTGCCCAATGGAGAATAGAAAATTTGGCTTCTTATACTTCCTACAGGAAGTCCGATCCTTTCAAGATAGGGGTGTGGAATTGGTAAGCATCTTTATTCTATTATTAAATCTATTTTTTCTTGAATCCTGTGTTGGAAACTTGCATTTTTTAGTATGTATTATGCCAGCTAGATGAGATGCCAAAAATAAGTTATGTGCAACTTCCAAGTTCATGAAAATTTATTGTGTGAGACTACTTGTGAAACGTTGGTGATTTTTATTTTTTTCAGTTATCTATTTGCTATAGTAAAAGAGAAACAAGCTCTGCGATGAGCATGGGAGGATTTTATCTTTTTTATTCCTTGCAAGATTTGTAGATGTTTTAGACTTCCTATCGTGTCTTAAGTTGGCTTTACTTTTCTGATTTTAAGAATCAAATCATGAGTTCTAAGAATCTGGGTTCAGTCATCAAGTCCTATATTTTCTACATTTTATTCCTGATTTGTTGGTTTTTGTGATCTGAATCTCTCTGAAGGTTGATTTTGGCATCATAATTTCTTTTTTCTTAGTGTCAAGTGAATATATTGCTTTAATTTCTTCGTACTTCCTGCCTTTAACCATTTTATTTCATATTTTTAGGTTTTTGATCTATGCATTACCCAAGGCTTCTCTTCCTTCCTAGGCCTAAATAATATTTGTTTGGGGGTCAATGTGATTTGATTTATGATGAAGCCAAAGTTCATTTCCATTTCCAATGTTAATTCCCTGCATCATTATGTTTGTAAGCTACATTTATTTGGCCACTATACTCCTATTTGTTAAGCCCCGATATTAATAGTGTAGCCCCTTATTATGTTAGTGTAGCCCCCCTTATTGTTATCATTGTACCCCTGTAACCCCCATATTGTTATTATTGTGCCCTTACATTATTGTTGTTAGGTCGGCTAGGATTACATTGTGGCCCACTAGGATTACATTGTGGCCCCATGGACTCCTATATATAGAAAGGAGGTTTTGTCATTTGTATAATCCAAGAATTGTTCATTTATGTAATGTATTGGAGGTTGCCCCCTCGAAGTGGCTTATTTCTAAGGCATTCATATCTCTTTTCTTCTATTTTTGGAGCTGGTTACACAACATTTGGTATCAGAGCTTTAGATTCTAGGGTTTCGCTGCTCCAAACAGGTCATCGTGGCATTTTCGCTATAACTTTTTTTCTACGAAGTTTCAGAAGCTGAAATTTTTAGGGTGTGAAGTTGAAATCCGGAGGAAGCTTTTCCAAAAATTTCAGAGCTTGGTTCACAATATTTTCGGAGATATCATCTGTGGAAGTTAGGTCTTTTTTCAAGCTCCTAAACAGGTCATCGTGGCATTTTCGCTATAACTATTTTTATACGAAGGTTCAGAATCTGAAATTCATATGGTGCGAAGCTGAAATCCTGAGGAAATTCGTCAAAAAATTTCTGAGCTTGGTTCGCAATATTTTCGGAGATATCATCTGTGGAAGTTAGGTCTTTTTTCAAGCTCCTAAACAGGTCATCGTGGAATTTTCGCTATAAAGTTTTTTATACGAAGGTTCAGAATCTGAAATTTGTATGGTGCGAAGCTGAAATCCTGAGGAAATTCGTCAAAAAAATTTAGAGCTTGGTTCGCAATATTTTTGGAGATATGATCTGTGGAAGGTAGTGCTTTTTCAGGCTCCTGAATTGCATCGCAAAGAGGTGATCGTGGGAAAAGTTCAATAACTCTCTCTCTGGGCATCAGATTGGAGTGCCGTAAAAATTTCTCGCAAGTGAACGGACTGTAGTTTCTTAGCTATCAATTTCAAAGACAAAGGAAGAAACAGTGACACGTGGAAAGTCATACAATTTCGCTCTACTGAACCAGTCCATAATTAGGTCATTGTGGGAGATTGGACACAACTTTGTCTTGGAGAATCCAAATTAGGTCATACCTGTGGCATTCAAAAGAAAATTCAGAGGGCTTTGCTACAGTTGCGATAGCAAATACACTAAAGGTCATAAGTGTGCTGAAAAGAAATTATTTTACATAGATTGTGAAGAAGAAGAAGAAAATGAAAAAGAAGAGGATATACACCAGGAACCAGCCATAGAAGAAGAAGAAATGAATCCGACCATATCATGTAATGCACTGGCCGGAATTACCACTCCTCAAACTCTCAAGATAGTAGGACAGATCAAGAAGAAAAGGGTTATTGTGAGCGACAGAGATCCCATTTTTACGGGAAATTTTTGGAAGGAGTTATTTTCTTGTTTGGGTACTCAATTAGCTCATAGCTCATCTTATCATCCTCAATCTGATGGTCAAACAGAGATAGTAAATAAATGTTTGGAAGGATATCTTCGTTGTTTTGTATCTGATAAACAAACACAATGAGTCAAGTGGTTACCTCTCGCTGAATGGTGGTATAACACTTCCTTCCATACTGCAGCAAAAATGACCCCATTTATGGCACTTTATGGATATCATCCACCATCGATTACATCATCTTTAAGGGAAAATTCGAAGGTTCAAGCAGTCGAAGATCACATCGAGCATCAACAACAAGTTCTCCAACTCTCAAAGGATAACCTAACTTTGGTGCAGAATCTAATGAAACAACATGAATATCAACATCACATCGAAAGAATTTCTGAAGTAGTCACAGAAATAAGAAATCGACAAGTACAATCAATTTCAAATTATCTCAGCAAGTGGAAGAAATTTCCTGTAGAAGATTCCACATGGGACGATGAGAATTTTATACAGAAGCATTAAGAAATAATCAAGCGTTGAGGACAACACTTGTTTGAAGGAGAGGGGCATGTTAAGCCCCGATATTAATAGTGTAGCCCCTTATTATGTTAGTGTAGCCCCCCTTATTGTTATCATTGTACCCCTGTAACCCCCATATTGTTATTATTGTGCCCTTACATTATTATTGTTAGGTCGGCTAGGATTACATTGTGGCCCCATGGACTCCTATATATAGAAAGGAGGTTTTGTCATTTGTATAATCCAAGAATTGTTCATTTATGTAATGTATTGGAGATTTCCCCCTCGAAGTGGCTTATTTATAAGGCGTTCATATCTCTAACGTTGGTTATTTTTATTTTTTTCAGTTATCTATTTGCTATAGTAAAAGAGTAACAAGTTCTACGATGAGCATGGGAGGATTTTATCTTTGTTATTCCTTGCAAGATTTGTAGATGTTTTAGACTTCCTATCGTGTCTTAAGTTGGCTTTACTTTTCTGATTTTAAGAATCAAATCATGAGTTCTAAGAATATGGGTTCAGTCGTCAAGTCCTATATTTTCTACATTTTATTCCTGATTTGTTGGTTTTTGTGATCTGAATCTCTCTGAAGGTTGATTTTGGCATCATAATTTCTTTTTTCTTAGTGTCAAGTGAATATCTTGCTTTAATTTCTTTGTACTTCCTGCCTTTAACCATTTTATTTCATATTTTTAGGTTTTTGATCTATGCATTACCCAAGGCTTCTCTTCCTTCCTAGGCCTAAATAATATTTGTTTGGGGGTCAATGTGATTTGATTTATGATGAAGCCAAAGTTCATTTCCATTTCCAATGTTAATTCCCTACATCATTATGTTTGTAAGCTACATTTATTTGGCCACTATACTCCTATTTGACCATTATTCTTCAACCCTACTCTTCTGCTTGATTGCCACTTGATTTGAGATCTAAAAAATGAGCGATTATTGTTTCAGTGTCATGGCTATTGTTTGAAAAAATGTGACATATACATTTTTCTGAGGTCTCCTGTTTGAAAATCTAGGGGCTAGTAACATACTTGGGTCATTGTCTCCCCTCATTAAACTTTATGAGAAACCTCACCCTTCAATAAGAACGGTGTTCCCCAACAACTCTTCATATGAAAAATCAAGGAAGCATCCCCTTGAAGTAATTTTTATAGATATAATTTGCAAGAAAAACATGTTTAAACAAACACATTTTTATTAGAAGTGCCGAATTATGGCCTTCCTTTTAAATTTTAATAACTGGGTAGAATATTTCCAGTCCTTCTATGATAGGCCATTTTCTTTCGAACTTAAGAGATATACTAGCTACAATTGCATCTACTTTCCCTTGTTCTTCATGCCACTTATAAGTTATAGGTTATAACCTATGAAACCAAATCAAACAACAACATCAATATCATAAGCATTACAAGATAAAGAGCAACATCAATATCATAAGCATTAAAAGATAAAGAGTATTTTGTTAATGAATTAACCAACCTCTTGTGGTTAGAATGTGCGTGTCAGGAAGAACTGATTTAATGTTTGTGATTGCATTTTTTTCTTTTCAATTATTTTTTCTCCCTGCCCCCTACAGGTATTGATAATGTACTATCTTAAATGTACATTTTTTTTTACAGATGAGGGAAGGGGTTGCTTAGACCTGATTTATATGACATGACTCATAACACTGGTTTTAATTTTGTAGGCACATTTCAACAGAAAAAAGTAAACTATCATATGTACAATGTTTTCCAGAACCTTCAAAGCTGTTGAAGGAGCAACCTCCAATATCATCATTTACTATTCAAATTTAGACCTTGGGAGGAAATCATCAAATTTTAACACATCCAGGTATGGGTTTTTAAATTGATTGGTCAACTCGCATTCATTAGCAGTTCTTTTTTTTAGTTCTGAAACTATAGCAGGATGTAAGGCCTTTGGAATTGATTAGTATCTTTCGTTTTTGAGGAACTGCAGATTTGATTAGTTCCTTGATTTTAGAAATGTTTCTCAACTGTAGGCAGAGGCTGAGAGGCCAATTCCATGTTCTTAATCTATAGGGCGTATTAGAGCACCATTATTGACTATTTAGACATCTTATCCTCTGGTTTGAGTCATCCCTAAGTTATTTGAACGACATCCCTATTGCTTCTTGAGCAAACTGACGGTGTGCAATTAATTATCTGGGTTCTAATCATATTTTTGTATCTGGCTGAGCAATTGGGCAGTTTTATTTTCTGACTAGACTAGACGTTAGTTCAAACTCCAGGAGAGAACTCAAACTAGGATATTATATAGAATTTTCCATTTCTAGGCCTGATCGATAATAGGAAACATAATATATCACTCTAGATGGTGTAAAACTTGGTTGTTATGAGAAGCTAGGTTATGTAAAACTTGACATTTGGGTTCTTTGATGCATTCCCATGAAAAATCAGCAAATCTAAAACCCAGTGTACAGTCCATTGATACATGAGAAACTTATAAATGAAAATTATGGATTGTCTTTCCCATTTGCGTTTGGGGCCGATAGGTTGTGTGCATGTGTTGACTTTAATTTGGACTTGGATAACGAGTTATGAAATGCTACTGTACCCATTAACTCAAGCAATTTTTTGTCCAAGGATCATAACTAATAAAGCAATGGATGTGCAATTGCTTGTATAGAGATTATTATATAGTAAGTGCCATAATTCTAAGTCTTTTTACGGATTAGAAAATGGATGAGTGCCTGAGTTTTGAGTAAGATTTCTATATTCGATTGTATGGTCTACTTCATAGTTGCATGAATGGTTTCATTCCTGAGGAATTTGAGTGCTATTTAAGTCTTTTGTTATTTATTTGATAATTTTACTCATGATAGATGCTAACTGGTACTTATGTTCTCTTGTTGTGTGTCTACCTAAGATGGCTAGTTGGCTTCACTCCATCCTCATCTGATACAGGAAAAGGACATTGCAAGTTACCAAATAATAAAGTAATTAATGGATTTCATTTAGTAAAGGGTAAAACAAGGCATGATATGGAGGACTACCATGTCGCAGAATATAGGCGTGCAGAAGATCATGATTTGGGGCTTTTTTCTATCTTTGACGGACATTTAGGACATGGCATCCCATGTTACCTGCAATAAAATATTTTGACAACATTTTAAATGAAGTAGGTATGAAGTGCTTGTACCCTGGATTGTCATCTCAAATTTTCTTGGCATTTTTGCAAGATTTTGTATTGCATTTCAACTGTTTCTATAAATTTTGAACTGATCAACTTTATTAAATTTTGTTAATGATGATGTTTTAATATATTTTAAAACATTTTTTTAAAGGGTTTTATTAAAACTAGTGTATATCTATTAAAATTGGGGCCATCAAGCTCAAGCACTGAGAGGGACCAAATTTCTTGAGCTGTAAATTTTTATTATTATTTGATCTCTCTTGGTGTTTGACAGATCCAGGTTTAAGATAGATCTATGCAGTTTTATTTATTTTTTAGATGTTTCCATGTATGTATGTAACAACATCTATGTCATACCAGGTTGTAGAGCACCTTGTTACTTTCGGTGCAATTTCCAAGAAAATAATATATTTCTTTTGGTACACTGACCTTACAATTGATGAAGTAAAACTTATGATGAGTGTGCCTTTCGTCCCTAAATGTGTAAAATTTTTACAGCTAAGAATAATTGAAAGTAAATCTAATTATCATTTAAAAACAAGAAGCCTCAGCAAGTCATTGTGGATCCTGCTTTAGATATTAAAGATGTAATGTAGAATAAGCCTAGAACCTAATTGCTATTGAGGCCATTGTACCTCAATAAATTACACTGTAGAAAAAAATTATTCGAGTGACACCTTCCATTAATTCCATTTCAGCAACAACAATATCAGTTGTATACCAAGAACCATGTCATCAAAATTTTGAGGTTCAAGGTAAATAATTGAGATTGTTTTTGCTGAAACGGAACTAATGGGAGGTGTCACTCGAATAGTTGTTTTGTACAGTTCAATTTCTTGATGTACATTTGGATTACGTGGTTCATGGTATGTAACTGAGATTGGCGTTGCTGAGATGGAATTGATAGCAGATGTCTCTTGAATACTTGTATTGTACAGTGTAATTCCTCGATGTACATTGGCCTCAAATATAGAAAAGAAAGTATAGGCACTAAGTGCTCACTCCTAGATGAGGATATAAATTGGTGAGAGTTAGTCCTAACTATTTAGTATTGTTTTTATATTACAGTACCATTTCCTATTAACGGACAACAACAGATAAGATAAGACTAGTTTTACTAATGGAAGTGGGTGACTAAAAGATAGGTCAATGGGGCTCAAAAGTACACCAGTTATAACATACTATGGGAGTGCCCATTACTTGTCATTAGGGATAGATGTAAAAAGTAGAGGGAGAAGAAGCATCCACATTTGTATCAATCACTCTGGAGCTACCAATGTACTGCTTGATAATGTCAGTTGGGGAGTGCCAATATATAGTCTACATATTTAAATTAGTACTAGAAAGGGGTTTGGAAAATTTCAGTCCTTGAGTAGGCTTTGATTCCCAACTTGAATCATAATCTAGAATGAGATTCTTGATTTTTCCCACAATGAAACTGTCTAAATTAGCTAATTTGTAATTCTACTTCAATTTTTACCAACCTATATCCTTTCTAAGCTGGATGATAGGTATCACGCATTGTTACCAAATACAATTTTTTTTTATTATATTATTTTTGAGCCCCGAGGATTGGCCTGATTGGCCTTGGAGTCAGACATTGAACTTCTCAGAAGTGGGATGTCACGAGTTCAACTCCTGTGATTCCTTTGGGGTTATGCACTGTAATCGATACTGATGGTCTACCTGGTTTACCATTTATGAATACTTGGATTCCTTTGGGGTTATGCACTCTAATCAATACTGATGGTCTACCCGGTTTACCATTTATGAATACTTGGAAAGTGACATGTATTTTTTATGTATTGTTTTGCTATTGCTAGTTAATCAAAAATTAAAATTAGACATGGTTAAATTGGAACAGGTTCAAAAGCAAGGGCTTTTGTGGAAGTGAAAATAACTAATGGAAGTTTATGTGCTTGTGCGTTAATGACCAAGCCTTAAAGTATAAATTTTTCTAGGATTTTGATGTATTGAGTTGTCTAGCTAGATGCAAATAAGTCTTGAGTATATCTGTGTATCATAGATAGCATGTTCTAAAGCTTATTAACAAAATAAATTTCAGTTGGCTGCTACAAGATTTGATTCTTGAGGCAGTATGGTTGAGCATGGTGATTGAGCATTTAATATCGTCACAATGTCTTGACACCTTTGGTGACATAAGAGAACCTTGATTTGAAAATGACATTTATAATAATCTTGTGGATAGATAATAATGAGACTTTCAAGGGAAGTAATCTATAGACGGTGACCTATGTGTCCTTGATTGACCCTGTTTCACATTTGTATACTAATGTTTAATGACAACATGACGGATCTTGATTTTGTCACAATAACCTTAACATCTGTATGGCAACAATATTCTTCATGACATGGTGACAATGATCCCCTTTTGTGAACACTGTTGAAGATTCATCTTGAGGTTGTTGAGTATAGTTGTTACAGTAATTATGACTGAAGATTATTCTTGAGGTTGTTGAGTATAGTTGTTACAGTAATTATGACTACATCTCCAGTGCTTCCAAATGGGCCTTGAAATTTCTGGTATCATTTTGAAAACACGTTCTTGTCTTAAGTTAGTGAATATTGGGCTTATTAAATCTTCTCCAATCCAACCAAGATAGCGTTGTGACACCACAGATCCCTCCAAATGTGAAATCCCATCTTTGAAAGATGCTTACTGAAAAACTTGCGGGTAGACCTACCTATCATGTTGATGTTGGGAAGGTTCACAAAACATAGCCACATAATACCATCCATTTGAACTTGGGGGAAGCTGTCTACAATGCTTACAAAATATTTTTGATAATCCTGAAAACAAGAAATATAGCGGTAAGAGCTCTTTAAATCACATCACCAAGCTTAAAAAACCATTAATTCCATCCACATGGGTCGTTTCCAAATGATTTATTAATAAAATATACCATGGTGCTCTCATTAAAACACTTAAATTAAAAACAAAAAAGAACAATGTTTTTAGTTTTTTTTCATTAAAGCAAAGGGAGGGTCTCATAACTCTCATCCTCACCTTGCCTTTTCTTCTCTATATAACTCTCTGAAACTGTAACTTTTGTTGGTCCACCTTAATAAGACACTAGTTTTAGTACATGAGACTGCAGTTGGATTTTTGAACAAGAAGCTTTCGAAGGGAAGAGGGTCTAGACTTGTGATTGAACAACTTATTTGGTGCAAACATATTCATGAAGATTGATCAATTGATTTTTCATCATCATATAGATCAATTTCTATGTCATTTTATAGACATGCACATAATCAATCTTCCTAAAACATGGTTGATCTTTGTATGCCTTAGACCATCAAATGCCACAAATCATAGTGAGATGTGCTTGAGTGTGGATTGAGTAATTACATTGTGGGAATACTAATATGCATCTCCTATGTATATCACAAGAAGAAAGGTGAATTTTAGAATGCATGTGGGGTGATAAGAGAGGCATCATGTCATTATGTTAAGGAAATAAATATAAAGGGGTATAAAAAATGTTAATGAAAAAATGGATACCTACAATATCTAGTGAAAGTAGGGGGTTTTTAAATTGGGAAAATGCTATGGGTTAGTATTGGTAGGGGATTAAATAAAGTGATTTTTAAAGGTATTTTCCAATATGTAGTCAAACTAAGGGTATTGTTTTGTATGCCACGAACACACGTGCTATGCCATAGGTTAATTGAGTGACACCCCTATGCACCAAATGATGGTGTTTGCATTGGTCCACATAAATCTTAGTGTACAATCTCCAAAGGTTTTTTTTCCCTTATTGACTTTCCTGCTGGAAATGATTCTCTGTGTTTTTTTCCCAAGATACAACCTTCACATAGGTTGTCTGGATTTTCTATGAGTGACAATCCTTTCACCATGCATTTTATATGCAACAAATTCAACCTCCGAAGTTGAGATGACCAAATCTGAAATACCATAACCAGTTGTCATCTTTGATTTCTTCTTGAAAGTTTTCTTGTGTGACAGCTGCTATAACACCTTCTTCCTTCAATTCTGATCTCATCTTGAGAGGAAACATTATGTTGTTTTTCATATGCATCTTTGCAATGAGCTGTTTACTTGGAGGCTTATCCAAGATTGTGCACACATCATCTTTAAAAAATACATTGTAGCCCTTTTGCATGAGTTGTCCAATGCTTAGGAGGTTATGTTTCAAACCAAAAGACATAATACACATCTAGCATGAACTTCTTATCTCCCTTCTTTGTTAGAATGTCTGCTCTCCCTTTTCCCATGACAGAGACCTTGCTATCTGTCCCAATGTTACTTCATATTTTACACTTTCATCTAGATTGGAAAACATTTCTATGCTTCTAGTCATGTGGTTGCTACACCCTGAATCTAAGAACCATACATATCCTTGTTTTTCTTGTGCTACATTACAGGCTAAAAACAAACTACCATGGTTCCGATTTTCCTTTATGAAATTTGCATTTGGTTTACTACTTGTGTCATATTGTTTCTTTCTACATTCATTTGCATAATGACCATGTTTCTTACAGTAATGGCATTGAACTTGAGATTTATCATACCTTTGACCTTGTGCTTGATTCTGGCTTGAGCCTTGACTTGGATTTTGATTGTTTCCCCTTCAAATTGAGCTTCAAGGGCTGCTTCTTCCACCTCTATGTGCGCTTCTTTCTCTTCCTTGGTAGTTTGATCTTCATTGACCTCTACCTTGACCAAAAGACACTTGTGTCTTGAATGCGTGCTCCAATGATGAGTTTGTTTCTCTACTCAGTCTATGCTCATGAGACATCAGTGATGCATGAAGCTATCCACTGAAAACTGTGAGAGATCCTTTGTCTCTTCTATGACCACTGTTATCACTCAGATTTTCCTTGAAGTTGTTGGAAAAGGAAAGGGGTCCGAGGTAACCACAAACCAACCTTCAGGTACAGAATCTAGCCAATCTGTACCCAGAGAGGGCTCTCTCTATAAAATTTAGCTTTGTTTTGTAAGGTATTAAGCTAGTTATAAAGTCCAGGGGTTTTGTTTGAATTTAGGTTGATGGAATTCTTTAGCTGAGATTAAGATCAAATAGTTTCAGTCCATTGGGCTAATGGAGTCAAAGGATTGGCTGCACTGGCTTAAGTTTTTTAACAAAAGATGGTTTATCAGGGCAAGATAATTAAACTAGAAATAATTATAGATCTAAAGTGAATGGAATGGAATTCAAATGGATGAAAGGCAATAAAGAATCTTTCAACACATTCAAGAGAAGAGAAATAAATTGATTATCAATAAAGAGCAGTTAAGTATTCTTTACTAAATAACCAAAGATGTATAAACTAGACAAACATGAGCAATTAAGAATTCATTGTTTAAACCAGTTTAGAAGAAAGCATTTAGAATAATAACGACTGAAATCAGATTACACCTAAGTACTTTATGATTTAATCCTTTTCGTTAAATATTAAGATAATGAAACATAGATGATATTGTAAACAAATATAAAACTTCAAAACATGGGATAGAGATGACTTATTGATCCTTCATTTAACACATGAATCCTGAGAAAAGTCTTCTGCCTCAATTCCTTGTCCAGTTTTGCCATGAAAAATTTCTCCAAAGCTCTTTATTCCAAAATATTCAATGTTACATCATAGTATAAGAATCCACCCCTACTACTCCAATTGATGGAGTATTTATACAAATTCTAAACTAAAATA
Source organism: Pinus albicaulis (assembly GCA_034641835.2). NCBI lineage: Eukaryota > Viridiplantae > Streptophyta > Pinopsida > Pinales > Pinaceae > Pinus > Pinus albicaulis. Next base: position 532,452,611 of record CM076571.1, on the reverse strand, counting down.
TCTTGAAAAAATATCAAGATTAGTTCACAAATCTCTCCAACTATTTTACATAAATAGAACTTAAGTAAAGGACACTCAAACTAATGCATCTATTTGGCACTATTTCTTATGGATAGGTGATGAAAAAGAGGAGAATTCGAATTTGATCCAACTATTAATTGATGATGAGGCATCCAAGTCACTAACTGCTTCCTTTCTTTGTGCATTCTGCTCCAACAATTCTGCAAGCTTGGGGTCCAATGATATTTTTTTATTTATCAATCCGTAATAGATATGTAAAAAGTGAAAGAGGTAATTGTGGATTAATATGTTGGTGAGATAAACCGCTTTCAGTTTCCTAAACTTCCTCTCCAGCTGTGCACAATAGGCTTTGTAAAAATATGTGTAAAACAGAGTTTTACAGAGTTTGAAAAATAGCCTGTAAAGATGTGACTGTATCTCTCATTATGAAATCACTGTGAAAAAAATGAGATATTTTTTGTAGCTGGCTCTCTTAGGAACAAAAACCTCCTTTAGTTTTGTATGATGTATTTCTTATTGGCCACAATCTTCTCTGCCAAATGATGACTTAACTGGAATTTTCTGCAAAAAGTGCTTTCCAAGATTGTTTAATATTTCCAAAACCATAATAGCTGTTAGAAAAGTGAGAGAGGTTTTTGTAGATGGTCCTCTTAAGAACATAAAAATCCTTCAGTTTTTCAAAATTCATCTTGGATTGATCACAATAGTTTCTGAAAAATAATCACTAAAACATGCAATTTCTGCAAAAATGTTCCTTTTTTGCTCTAATTTCATCTTTTAACATTAAAACTTCTTTTGACTGTTTTTCACTTTTACTTTGGATGAACTTCATTGTGGCTGGTGAAAGTGTTTTCATCTTTGTTTAACCCTTAATATTTTCATGTTTACTTTCACTCTTTACTGTTTACTTTTTACTTTTTACCGCTCTATTTTTTATCTATCTTCACTTTGTCATGAACTTGTATGTTCTGTTTTGTAACTGTCTTCACTGCTGTTTATCTTAATGCTAGCTGATTTACTTGAATTAGTCTTGAATATGATACTCTTTAATCTTGATACTCTTTAACCCTGATACTCTTTGATTGTTCTTTACTGTGTCCTTTTACCTTCAATGTGTAGTTTAGGTTTTTACTATTTGTTTCAACAGTAAATTGTTTAATATCCTTTTTCCTTTGCTTGTATTTCAACTGTATGTTTTATCTTCCATCTATGTTTGAATAGATTTGATAACAATATTGGAGTAAACAAGTCTTATGACTAGTATTAAGATTGTTTATCCAAGGATGTGGTCTTTTGATCACCTCTAAAACAAAACAAATTGTTAAGAAAGCATTGGTTTGCAGGGGAGGTCGAAAAGGTTTCATTTGATTTTGAGAGGTCTGCGGAGTGAATATAGAATGATTTTTGGGAGGTAAACCATGCTCAAATTGGTTAACAGAGGCTTCAGGTGGCGCAGCTGGGTTACAAAGGGTTTTACTGCACAATCAGGTGAAAATGAGCAACACTAGGTTGTTTGTGTTTAAACGGGTAAACAGTTGATATTGGCGGGTAAGCTTTGAATGAACAGTAATTTGGACAGGTACTGGTTGAAGCGGAAGAACACTGGAATACTTGACTTCAATTCTCTTCAGCAAGTTAACGGTCGGCAAGGTTCAACGGTCTATTTTTGAAATTGGTTGCATGGAAGATTGATGAGTGCATGAGATAATGAAAACGACATGGGCACATTTGTTTTATTCTTAAAGTCAAAAGTTTGGTGGGTTTTTTAATGATGACGTCAGTAGGTACGATGGATGCGTCACGGAGGATAGGCGGTAAGCATTTTTCTCCGCACCGCTTTTGAGGGAAGGCGGTATTGAGCGGATGGGCAGCGATTCCACAGAACGAATGACGCGTGGCCATGGTACTATTTGAAAACCATCGGCATTTCGCACGTTATTGTTCGGATCGGGGATGGCCAACAGAATTATCAACAACTGTTGATCTTGAAGGGGTCGTTCGAATGGTTGATGGGACAGGGAGATGACGGGGTTTTAATGGCGCGGGCCCGACGTAATTAACGTTAATTAATTTCAATGGGAGGCGTTTGATTGGCGGAGTTAGGTTATTAATTAATCGTAAGGACTAATTAATTCCTTTGTTTAAAAAGCGGAAACGTGATCGGGCGAGGGGAAAATATACATGGAGATGGGTTATTTCGAAGTTTGGTTTGAATTAAACTTCGGGATTATTTTTGTTTTAAACACATAAAACATATGTTCAAAGTTTTTCCATATTTTTTATTATATGTAATTAAATTAAATTAATCCAATTACCATAGGGGGCGAGATTAACATATAATGATATATTCTAACCAAAGGGGGTATAACGTGGTTTTTTTATTTGAACAATTGAGGATTAAATACTTTGGTTAAAACTATAGTACATGGGTTTTTGGGATATTATAAAAAGGAGTTATATATAATAGGAGAAGGTCATTTCTATAAGGAGTTAATACATAAAATCAATGTTAATATGACCATGGGACAATGTAAACTCAAAATACATTAATATAACTAAGAAAGTGAAGATTTAAAGGCCAATTGCATTATAATCTCTTCGTCACTTAAACTTAGGATAAAATGTGATTTTGAGGGGTTTTTATGAAATATCTAATGATTTTCCTAAGTAAAATGGGATTTTACTTAGGAAAATAATTTTATGAAGTAAATGAGTATGATGATGAATGATTTTAAGTACTTAGGCTTTTCCGATTATTGAGTCGACGGTCCGGTCCCTCCAAAAGTCAAGGAAATGCCTTGAGCCCCTCTAATCTTTAGATACCTTAGTACTTAGGGGAAATTAGTGAAATGTTTAGGGAAAATGAGAGGGGAAGTTAATAATTTGACTTTGGATTTACTTTGAAACTCTTCCAGTGTAGTGTCTGCCTTTGTACTTTGTGATGAAAGTAAATATTTAACACATTTAAAGACATTATCCATCACAAGTAATTCTGCAACACCATCTACCTACCTTCCCTACTTTAACCTAACATTTTTCCTTCTTTATTAGGGTGCACTTAGACTGGCAAACCCTTATCACACTTTTTCTTTTACATATGGAAATCTATCTAATTCTAACCTTATTACATCCAAGGGCTTAGATTAAACTGTTGAGCTCCTTTTATTTACTTTACCTATCTACTTATCTGCCAAGATTAAACAGTTTGGCCAAATATTTATTCTCTATTCTACAACATGAAATTGAAAGATGAACTAGCCAAGCTTAAACTGTTTGACTGTCCATAAATTGTGGCATAGGATACAAGTTGCACACAATTTTGTTTATTACATCAGAGCAAAAAGTAGTGGCATGTAGACTTGCACACTTTCCTTGGCCTTTCTTTTGGTGGGGTTCATTTTCTTTTACTTTTTTGGCAATTTTTATTCTTTTTACCCTTTGATTTTTCTTTTAGGGTATACCCTCTTTACATTTTTTAAATTTTTTGATTTTTTGATAATATGGAAACCCTTTGCAACAAGAAAAGGTATGAACATATTACATAGCCCATCAAGTCAATCATGAAATATGACACCTATTGGTATAGGAGTCTAACACTGGCTCCACTTGGGGATGACTTTTCCCGGTGAAAAGTCAAGAACAACAGGTCAGTTGTCCTCAACGATTGGGCCAATACCAAACATGCATTTGCTGTGGCTGAAAATCTTGAATTGAATATAGTCCTTTTTCTGCAACCTGAAATCTGATCTGAAACTTAAAACAACACACAAAAACTTTCAAACCAACTTAATGAAAAACTAGCTGAAATTTGAAAACTAAAAAAGAAAAATGCTCAAAATCCTAAGCTTATTTGCACTCATCTACCTACTCAATCTACTGTTCAACTACTAGTTAGGTAAAATGAAATAACCAATGCAACCATTCAAGCATTATGTACTTTGATATATTTTGTTGCATTTTCTGGTTGATTATCAAAACTGTACTTCTGCAACCTATTAGAAACTTGTTAACAAATGAGAGGATAAGGAAACATTTGATTTCCTTTGTTGACTCTAGAAACTGTACAAAATGATCTTCCAAAATATATATACTGATGTTTAACTGATCTGAACAACTGTACATCTATTCTGGATGGCCTCCATGCCATGTATAAAATGTACTGTATTATACCAAACTTTCAGATAAGATTTGTGATGATATTCCTACTGATTGTAATGTTTGACTATTGAAACCTTTATCATCTTCATTATGAAAATCATAGTTAGTTACTAGAGGAATGCTTTGAATGCCTTCAATATTCAACATATCTGCTATTGGATCCCGAAAAACTTGGGAAAATTGCTGGAACCTATGACATATAAAATTCCATGGGACTTCATAAACTTCAACAAGTTTCTCATCCTTTTCATTAAATATGTTATACCACATTTCCTTTAAAAGTTGAAATGGTTCAAAAAATAGTGATATGGAACTTTCTTGTGTCATTTGATCATTTATTTCAATGGGAACTGATAACTGCAAATGTGAAACTAAAAAATCTTGATCAATAGTTTCATTATCTTCTTTGTTGTCAATCACAATTCCTAAAGATTGCTGATTATTGACGGCATGATAGTTGTCTCTAATGAACTGAAATGAAGCAAAAAAAAGAGGTAAAGAACCTTCACTTATTTTCACATTTTCTGCTATTTCTTGCTCACTCTCATGGCTGATCTGTACTAGCTGATCACTGTCTTCAATCTGCTGAAACTGAGTTTCTTCATCCCACAAACTAGCTTCTGATTGCTCTGTAAAGTTAGTTTGAGTTTGAAGAACATAACTATAATCATAATGATCATACTTAGGCAAATCATCAAAAAAAGGAATATCATCAAACATACACATTAGATCAGCGGATTCCTCTTCCTCATATTGATATGTAAATTCATTTCCTGATCTATGATAATTGGAATTAGCAAGAATTTGTTCATGGTTATCAACCTCTTCTATTTCTTCATGGTGATTTTGAATAAAAAATTCATCTTTCATAGTGATCTCCTGTGTTATTTCATCTAGTTTTCTTACCAAAAGGTTGAGTTTTACCTCTGCAATGTTTTTCTTTTCCTCTTCTTCTGCTTTCAACTTTTCCTGTTTGATTTGGAGATTAACTTCCACGTCAATTGCAATGTTCTGCATCTGCACAAGTGTTTTTGGATCTCTTTCTCTTAATCGAAATTCTATTTCTAGATCAAAGGCACTTGGATAATGCAAGAGAGCTGAATCATGAGGAGGTCTAATATTTTCTGGCATTGAATAATAAACTTGATTAAATCTGTCAGAAAATTGTTGTATTGTTTCATTTGAATGTATTTTTAATTGATTATATTCTTCTATGATCAAAAAATGATTAACTTTGATTATCCATCTATCAAGGAAAATTTTAATAAACTGCTGGAAATTTGAGATGCTAGCATTAGGCAGATTTTTGAACCAATTATTTATTCTATTTTGCAAAGAAAGAGCAAAAATTCTGATTTTAACATCATCTTCATCAATCTCAAATAAATCCAAATAATTCTCAAAACCTTGAATATGTTTTTGGGCAGTGATACCATTCTTTCCATCAAATCTAGGAAGATGCTTGTAGTATTTTTTAGGAAAATCATGGAGTATAGGAGGTAAAATAAGGGGCTTATATCTATCTGGAACTTTATATGGCACATGGATATGTACAGGGATTGTAAGATCAATCTTGATTATTTGAGGCTTCTTAATTGGAAAATGATCATCATTAGATTCATAAGAAAGCTGCTCAAAGAGATTAGGAGAATTATTACTTACAATCTTCAAAGGAAAATAACTAAAAACTAATTTAAGATCTTCTATAAAATACAATATACATTGAAAAACTTTCTTAATGAGAAAGAACATAATGTCTTGGATTAAGATCCAAGTTGAAAGCCTGATCTTTCCATATTGTTCTTTTAGGTTCATTCCTCCAGTGGAGTCTTGATTATGAAATTGATTTGGAGTCGCCAGGTGGATGATTTTAACCTTTGTGTGTCTGATCCCTGTCCACCATCATAGATCAGATCTAAACCTGTAAAACAATTCTGAAGAAAAAGTTAGTTCTTCAGGAAACCAAATTTTGAGTATTTTATGATTATTTTGTTTTTTATGAATTTTCAAAACAACTTCTATGATTTCTTTAAGAGGCTTTAGATATGAGATTTAAACTTTCTTAAAGATTTATTTTAACTAGAGGAACTGATCAAATGTTTGAAACCAAAGTTCAGTCCATAGACTAGACCGGAGATAGACTGAAGCAGCATTTATTTACTTCTGCAATTGCAAAACAAAAGCAGTTTCAAAGGCTACCTGGCTAATCTTCAGGCTCCATCTGTAGTTTATAAAATAAACAATAGTAACAATGAAAATATTCAGATCCCCAGTATGGTCGCCACTTTGTTATCACTCAGATTTTCCTTGAAGTTGTTGGAAGAGGAAAGGGGTCCGAGGTAACCACAAACCAATCTTTTAGGTACAGTATCTAGCCAATCTGTACCCAGAGAGGGCTTTCTCTGTAAAATTTAGCTTTGTTTTGCAAGGTATTAGGCTAGTTATAAAGTCCAGGGGTTTTGTTTGAATTTAGGTTGATGGAATTCTTTAACTGAGATTAAGATCAAATAGTTTCAGTCCATTGGGCTAATGGAGTCAAAGGATTGGCTGCACTGGCTTAAGTTTTTTAACAAAAGATGGTTTATCAGGGCAAGATAATCAAACTAGAAACAATTATAGATCTAAAATGAATGGAATGGAATTCAAACGGATGAAAGGAAATAAAGAATCTTTCAACACATTCAAGAGAAGAGAAATATATTGATTATCAATAAAGAGCAGTTAAGTATTCTTTACTAAATAACCAAAGATGTATAAACTAGACAAATAGGAGCAATTAAGAATTCGCTGTTTAAACCAGTTTAGAAGAAAACATTTAGAATAATAACGACTGAAATCATATTACACCTAAGTAATTTATGATTTAATCCTTTTCGTTAAATATTAAGATAATGAAACACAGATGATATTGTAAACAAATATAAAACTTCAAAACATGGGATAGAGATGACTTATTGATCCTTCATTTGACACATGAATCCTGAGAAAAGTCTTCTGCCTCAATTCCTTGTCCAGTTTTGCCACGAAAAATTTCTCCAAAGATCTTTATTCCAAAATATTTAATGTTACATCAGAGTATAAGAATCCACCCGTACTACTCCAATTGATGGAGTATTTATACAAATTGTAAATTAAAATATCTTGAAAAAATATCAAGATTAGTTCACAAATCTCTCCAACTATTTTACATAAATAGAACTTAAGTAAAGGACACTCAAACTAATGCATCTATTTGGCACCATTTCTTATGGATAGGTGATGAAAAAGAGGAGAATTCGAATTTGATCCAACTCTTAATTGATGATGAGGCATCCAAGTCACTAACTGCTTCCTTTCTTTGTGCATTCTGCTCCAACAATTCTGCAAGCTTGGGGTCCAATGATATCTTTTTATTTCTCAATCCGTAATAGATATGTAAAAAGTGAAAAAGGTTATTGTGGATTAATATGTTGGTGAGATAAACCTCTTTCAGATTCCTAAAATTCCTCTCCAGCTGTGCATAATAGGCTTTGTAAAAATATGTGTAAAATAGAGTTTTATAGAGTTTGAAAAATAGCCTGTAAAGATGTGAATGTATCTCTCATTATGAAATAACTATGAAAAAAATGAGATAGGTTTTTGTAGCTGGGTCTCTTAGAAACAAAAACCTCCTTAAGTTTTGTATGATGTATTTCTTATTGGCCACAATATTCTCTGCAAAATGATGACTTAACTGGAATTTTCTGCAAAAAGTGCTTTCCAATATTGTTTAATATTTCCAAAACCATAATAGCTGTTAGAAAAATGAGAGAGGGTGTTGTAGATGGTCCTCTTAAGAACATAAACCTCCTTCAGTTTTGAAAAGTTCATCTTGGATTGATCACAATAGTTTCTGCAAAATAATCACTAAAACATGCAATATCTGCAAAAATGTTCTTTTTTTGCTCTAATTTCATCTTTTAACATTAAAACTTCTTTTGACTGTTTTTCACTTTTACTTTGGATGAACTTCATTGTGGCTGGTGAAAGTGTTTTCATCTTTGTTTAACCCTTAATATTTTCATGTTTACTTTCACTGTTTACTGTTTACTTTTTACTTTTTACCGCTCTATTTTTTTATCTATCTTCACTTTGTCATAAACTTGTATGTTCTGTTTTGTAACTGTCTTCCCTGCTGTTTATCTTCATGCTAGCTGATTCAATTGACTTGGTCTTGAATCTGATACTATTTAATCCTGATACTCTTTAACCTTGATACTCTTTGACTGTTCTTTACTGTGTCCTTTTACCTTCAATGTGTAGTTTAGGTTTTTACTGTCTGTTCCAACAGTAAATTGTTTAATATCCTTTTTCCTTTGCTTGTCTTTCAACTGTATGTTTTATCTTCCATATATTTTTGAATAGATTTGATAACACTCTTGGAGTAAACAAGTCTTATGACTAATAGTAAGAGTGTTTATCCAAGGATGTGGTCTTCTGATCACTTGTAAAACAAAACAAATTGTTAAGAAAGCATTGGTTTGCAGGGGAGGTCGAAAATGTTTCATTTGATTTTGAGAGGTCTGCGGAGTGAATCTAGAATGATTTTTGGGAGGTAAACCATGCTTGAATTGGTTAACAGAGGCTTCAGGTGGCGCAGCTGGGTTACAAAGGGTTTTACTGCACAATCAGGTGAAAATGAGCAACACTAGGGTGTTTGTGTTTAAACGAGTAAACAGTTGATATTGGCGGGTAAGCTTTGAATGAACAGTAATTTGGACAGGTACTGGTTGAAGCGGAAGAACACTGGAATACTTGACTTCAATTCTCTTCAACAAGTTAACGGTTGGCAAGGTTCAACGGTCTATTTTTGAAATTGGTTGCATGGAAGATTGATGAGTGCATGAGATAATGAAATCGACGTGGGCACATTTGTTTTATTCACAAAGTCAAAAGGTTGGTGGGTTTTTTAATGATGACGTAAGCAGGTACGATGGACGCGTCACAGAGGATAGGCGGTAAGCGGTTTTTCCACACCGCTTTTGAGGGAAGGCGGTATTGAGCGGATGGGCAGCGATTCCACAGAACGAATGACGCATGGCCATGATACTATTTGAAAACCACCAGCTTTTCGCATGTTATTGTTCGGATCAGGGATGGCCAGTAGAATTATCAACAATCGTTGATCTTGAACAGGTCGATCGAACGGTTGACAGGACAGGGAGATGACGGGGTTTTAATGGCGCAGGCCCGACGTAATTAACGTTAATTAATTTCAATGGGAGACGTTTGATTGGAGGAGTTAGGTTATTAATTAATCGTAAGGATTAATTAATTCCTTTGTTTAAAAAGCGGAAACGTGATCGGGCGAGGGGAAAATATACATGGAGATGGGTTATTTCGAAGTTTGGTTTGAATTAAACTTCGGGATTATTTTTGTTTTAAACACATAAAACATATGTTCAAAGTTTTTCCATATTTTTTATTATATGATAATTAAATTAAATTAATCCAATTACCATAGGGGGCGGGATTAACATATAATGATATATTTTAACCAAAGGGGGTATAAAGTGGTTTTTTTATTTGAACAAGTGAGGATTAAATACTTTGGTTAAAACTATATTACATGGGTTTTTGGGATATTATAAAAAGGAGTTATATATAATAGGAGAAGGTCATTTCTATAAGGAGTTAATACATAAAATCATTCTTAATATGACCATGGGACAATGTAAACTCAAAATACATTAATATAACTAAGAAAGTGAAGATTTAAAGGCCAATTGCATTATAATCTCTTCATCACTTAAACTTAGGATAAAATATGATTTTGAGGGTTTTTTATGAAATATCTAATGATTTTCCTAAGTAAAATGGGATTTTACTTAGGAAAATAATTTTATGAAGTAAATGAGTATGATGATGAATGATTTTAAGTACTTAGGCTTTTCCAATTACTGAGCCGAGGGTCCGGTCCCTCCAAAAGTCAAGGAAATGCCTTGAGCCCCTCTAATCTTTAGATACCTTAGTACTTAGGGGAAATTAGTGAAATGTTTAGGGAAAATGAGAGGGGAAGTTAATAATTTGACTTTGGCTTTACTTTGAAACTCTTCCAGTGTAGTGTCTGCCTTTTCACTTTGTGATGAAAGTAAAGATTTAACACATTTAAAGACATTATCCTTCACAAGTAATTCTGCAACACCATCTACCTACCCTCCCTACTTTAACCTAGCATTTTTCCTTCTTTATTAGGGTGCACTTAGACTGGCAAACCCTTATCACACTTTTTCTTTTACATATGGAAATCTCGTCATACATCTAAGGGCTCGGTTAAGCACTGGTGAGCTCCTTTATTTACTCTACCTATCTACTTATACGCAAGATTAAGCAGTTTACAGCGGGATATTTATTCTCTATTCTACAACATGAAATTGAAAGATGAACTAGCGAGCTTAAGTATTTGAAAATTGTCCATAAATTGTGGCCTGGATAATTGCACTCCTTCGGTTTATTATGTTGACAAAAAGTAGTGGCATTTAGACTTGCACACTTTCCTTGGCCTTTCTTTTGGTGGGGTTCATTTCTTTCTCTTTTTTGACCATTTTTATTCTTTTTACCCTTTGATTTTTCTTTTAGGGTATACCCTCTTTACATCTTTTAAATTTTTTGATTTTTTGGTTTTTCAAGAATATGGAACACCTTTGCTCAAGTAAGAAGGTTTGAACATATTCCACACTTCCATCAAGACAATCATGAAAGATGACACCTATTAGTGGAGTTTCAAAACCCCATTGTTATGGAATTAAGCCTTGATTGCAGGCTTCTCAAAACTTTATAAACTATTCTCATTTCCTCAAGTGTCTCACCATGAGACCTGATTTGGGTAACCAACCCAATCACATGTGTAAATAATGAGTCTATATTCTCAGAATCTTTCATACATAATGTTTCAAAATCTGTTCTCAAAATTTGTAGTTTTGGTGTCTTCACTTTTGCCATGCCTTGGTACGCTGTCTGGAGGGTATACCATGCCTCCTTGGACTTCATTGTTGCTGCAACCCTAGGGAAAATACTTTCATGTACTGCTTGAAAGAGATAGAAGAGGGCTTTGGAGTCCTTCTTCTTATTATCTCTCAAAAAATCTCTCTCTGCTTGTGTCAAAGCATTATACGCTGCTGCATCTGCTGGTTCTTGGAAACCATTCTCCACCAGCTCCCAAAAATCTTGTGAGGAGAATAGGGCCTTTATTGTAATAGGCCAATAATCATAATTATTCCCATTAAACTGTGTTATTTGTGGATTAGTCAAACTTGTGGTTGCTACCGCCATTTTTCACTGTGTAAAAAAAACAAAAAAAAAACTTTTTCACTGCTGGAGAATTCGCTTCTCAAAACAAACTTTTAGCTCTTCAGCAAAGAACACTTTATTTTACTTCTTTTAATGAGAGTCTAAACCCACTCAGATACCATGTTGGAAAATCTGGTATGCTCTAATACCATGTTGGAAATTTAAAACAAATAGAGAAGTAATAACAGTTTACACATATATGTATGCGAAAATTCAATTAAAACAATGAAAACACAAAATTGCATGAATTTACAGAGCCACGCACAGACAGAGAGACAGAAAACCAGAGAAAGAATTCTATTTCATTCTTCTGTTGTAGCAGGCTTACACTTCTTCTACATCACATTGGTACATATGAAAACATCCTACTTAATACAAAATGGCAGAGCTGACAATTAAATGCAAAATCAATGCTTGAACGGATGGGTAACCACCAAACATCCTTCTTCCGTGAAAGCCCATTTCTTCATAAAAATAGCGCATAGACCACGTATGCCTGAACTGCAAAAATTTTAGGTTTTAGCTTTGGACCATATCGCATCTGCGTGGATTTCAGCGATGTCAACTCTTGAACTAGGTGCTATCCACTTCAGCTTGTGAAATGTGATATGCACACGTCGCATCATTTAACATTTTGCACGGCACAACACTTAACTCCCAGCAGCTTTAACGAAAAACTTAAACTTTTTCGATTGCGATGTGCGATGGTGATATCACATCGCACCATCGCAAGATTTTGGGACAGAGCATAAAAGTTAAGATCTAAATCCTGCGATATGCGAAATGTGACGCGCTAAATGTTGGGAAGTGCGAAAAGGCAAAAAGGTAAGGAAAGGCATAAATACAAAGGTTTTGTTTTTAGATTTGGTTAATGCGTAAAGGTTGAGAGTCCCACCAATATCACATCAGCAGAGTAATAAGATTGCAGCAATACGTTAAATGAAAAGGTTTAGAACTTGTGAAATGTTGTGTGCGGGCAAGAGGTAGGTATATGGCGGGAAAGGGAGTTAACGCAGAGTGATGGCCTAGGTACAAGTTTCTGAACATTATGAAGAATTTGCGTTCGGTAAGTAACCTTACGGATATGGGCTTGCCCTTCTTCTGCAAAAACATTAATCTGATGGTATGGCTGGTGCCAATTTTATTCATGGTAGTGATTGGGAGTAAATTCCAACAATTGTGACGTAACGTTACTAGTAACTAGTGTGCTCAACAATATTTGATAATGATTTATTTGGAAATGTTTCTTATACACATTACTTAAGAGAAAAAATGTATATACAATATTCGATAATGATTGAGGATTTATTTGGAAATGTTCCTTATATACATTAGTTAAGAGAGAAAAGGTGTGTATGGATAGAGAATTTACCTTTTTATAAAAATTAAAATAGTTATAAAATTTTAATAAAAATTCTCATGCTATATGAAAATGATTTATGATTTTTTTTAAAATATTGTTATATATATATATATAATTTATTTTATAAAATAGTTATAAAATTCTAATAAAAAATATATATTTAATTATTTAACATCTTTAGTTAACAATGATTCTCTCTTTTAGTTTGAGAAAAATATTTTAAATTGAGATAAATCGGTGTGACAACTATATATATATATATATATATATATATATATATATATATGAATTTGTATTTCTAAGTTTTTTTATGTAATTTAATTAGAAAAATTAATAGAGGTAAATTTTATACAAATCAATTAATTTTCACCTCATAAATGTTAGATAATATAAATAATTAAATACCATATTAATGATAATATAAATTAATGTCCACTAGCCTTGGATAGACAGGAGGCACTCCTAGATGTTAAGTGACCATTCAATTCCCCGCTTTATTTGGGTGTATACTTGAACATGATCATGAAAAACATGACCATGCATTAGCAATGCCGAATTTGAAAAAATAATAATAATATAGACTAGCAATTGCCCAAGAAGGTGAAAAGGGAGGCCCATAGGAGTACCAAATTGAAAGAATTATATTTTGGTTTAAAATAATAAATATTATAATCAATTTAGGTTGTTTAGTGTAATTCTATGTTTTTTTTCCTTTTAATTTATAATTTGTAATCATATACATCAAGAACTAACCTAATGCCCATATCAAATAAATATTATGAAAACAATGTATAATTAAATTTCTTATCAATTAAATGAAATGCAGTTTTCAACAAAATTCTCATTAATTTAAAAAAATAAAAAAATAAAATAAAATTTGTGGTATTTCCAGCAATGAACTTCTTCTTTTGAGTAAATCATAGCAAGAATTGTTCGAATAATGTATGCTTTTAAGGTTGGTGATGTAATTTCTTAGGTAGTGAAAGATGGATTTTGCTTTCATAGTTTCATATTCTATTTAATACATTTAATTGGACTTTACTAAACTTGATTTTTGGTAAGAGGAATGTAGAACATATTCTCAATTATCATATTCCATTTACTAAATCTAATTGGACTTTAAGAAACTTGATTTCTTGTAAGAGGAATGTAGAACATATTCTCAATTATCATTGCCACAATCGGTAATAAGGTCAAACTATCGCATCTACTATCTATATATATAGTCATATTATTGATTTTATTTTATTTTAAATGAAATAAAAACGACAAAATTTCATTTTAAGTGCATGTCATTTGACTCATACATTACTTTCTCTCTTTGTTTTTTTTTCTTCATGTCTGTTGGACACCTAATCCTCTATGGGTAGGTGTGGAAGCTGAACAGTCCCAAATGGAGTCCAAGTGACCTTGGAATGCGGAATCCAAGAGTCACATTAATGTAATATAAATGTACATATATTAGTAACAAAAATGCAGCAAATGCTTATATTTCTATTTGTGTGTTTTATCTTCTCTCCACCATGTGTGTGTTTAACATGGTATTAGAGCGGGCAATTGTTGGCCCTGCTCCAATCAGTTAAATTCTAGCTGTGTTATCTACCCTCTCCTGAAATTAAAAAAAAATGAGTGTTCTCCCTCATAATAAGGTCTGTCACCTATCTCTCTGCACCTCATTATATCCTGTCAGCTATATTCACTCCACCTAGGCACTCTCTTGCACGTTGGCCAGACTGCTTGCCTTCCACACTGTTCTCTTGCACAAGGCGTACTCTTGCGTTTCCCATATTTGAGCTACTAGTTCATTCAGTTTTAAAATACTCCTCTGCTATCCATTCCCTACATGAAGGTCATGGAAGAGTGATGAAAAATACATGAAGTTTGTGAGTACACCAGTCAAGGGGAATACAAACAAAATGCGGATTCTTGGATAAATCTAGTTGAAGCTCGAGCATTGGTCGGTTTGGTCGAACCTCTTGAGACAGAGACCATAACTGTGTGTGTTGAAAGTCTGTATGTTCTTTGAGATTCATCGTCTCAAAACCATATAAGAAAGAAGAATGGCGTTGTGAGAGGTTCTGCAAATAAGCGGACTCGGCATCCCCTTGAGAAACTAACATTTTTGTCTGGTTGAAGATTATCTACGCTCACTCCCCATCACTCCCACCCTCGAAGCTGCAGGTTTATTCCTCCCCTGCTAAATTTTATATCTCTATTGGTCTGCCATTTTCCAGCCCATGAGACCTCTCATTTTCAGGTCCTGTAGTAGCAAGCTACCTTCCTCTCTCTGCCATTTTCTGCCCTGGAATATTTTCATTACTGATGAACCTTTTCTACTTATTTTCATATTGATCTCTCAATAAGACACCTGCTAATTTTGTTGCCGACCATTTCTTCACCCTATTGTGAGATGGGCATGAAATTCAACTAAAATTCCCTGACTGGTAACTCTTCAACTTATCTCGAGGAAACCTTTGGCCTTCACAGACTATACAAAAACTCCCCACTGCTCAATTGCACAATGCATCGCTCCTGAAAATGATGGATATAGATTTGAAGAATTTCTCTACTGCAAAAAATAGAGGCCACCAATAGGAAATGCTCGAGGAGGCACGAGTCTAGTTGGTGAGATCCTGCTGGTAAATGCATCGAGGCAGGGAAGGTCGGGTATGAAAAATTCGTTATGTCTCAGGCGTCGCGGTGGCCTTCATTTGAGTGGGAGGATTTTTAAGCACAAGGGAATCAAATCCATGACGTTGATTCCAAGGCCATCCGTGAAAACGTGAAAGGGAAAAAGTTGGAGAGAGTCTCTCCAGAGGCATGTGAGGAAAGAGAAAGAAGCCAGGATCTGTATCACCCCCCACCTGGCGTGGTCTGCACCTTCTGCCACACTCTGCTCCATATCACTCTCCTCCCTCCTTCAGCCCTCTCCTAGACTCCACACCCACGGTGTTTCCCATAGTTTCCCTCTCCTTCTCCTCCGCTCTACTCCTGGTCGAATCCTCCCCATACGCGCAGTCCATTACCCGAATAAATTACATTGCGCCCCTCATCACTGCCATCACAACATTGCAACGTCCTCATATATATGCAGTGAGCTCCATTGGAGTACATATGATTTGTGCTTGGTATCAAAACCGCCCCCCACTTGCGTTCCCAAATGCTACGTGCACAACACGTTGGTCTACTCCACCAACCTCACTTGAACTTCTATGTCTCGCATATTTTTAATGCCTTCATAAGTTTGTATAACCTCTGGAATAATTCGTTAAAACTCCATGGTTAGTTGATTTTTTGTGTGTTGGTTTTTATGTTGTCTCTGGCCGAGTCTATAGAAACAGAAGCACCGAAGAACAGCCTCACAACAGCACAGAGAGCAAAGAGAGACTCACACAAGATGAAGAGATTTGCATGAAGGCATTGGGGTATATTTACATATATGATAACTGAGCATTGAAAATCCAGAAAAATGCCTCTATATCAATGATTCTTTGTTGCTGAAGTTTTAGTTCAAATATTTCTACAGTGCATTTAAGATTTATTACTGGTGCCACTATTAAGGTCACCGTCAATGTTTGCATAATTATATGTGTCAAAGTGGACATCAACTTCCTTGTAAGTCACTTATTAAGTACTTGAAAGGGCATATGTGCATGGTTCTACATTGTCTAGATCTTTTCTTCTTGTTGTATTATCAAGATCTCTAATTGGTATTTGCTTTGTGATCATCACTCTTTTCATTTGTGAAGTTGGAATAAATTATTCAAAATTAAAGTTACAAGAAACTTTGAGTGTTTTAAAATGATACCAATAGAGACAGTATTAGGGTTATTGAATACTCTTATACTTTGTGGTACTAATGACACAGTCCAATATACAAGGGAAATCTCTTAGAAATTCAAATATATCTGCAAAATGCACAAGAAAAGATTGAGTTTTTGCAGTTGGAGTCTCAGCTCCAGCAAGATAAAATTCAGCAAAAGAGTCATCATTCTGAACTTGTTTCTGTTCAGAAAATTGAGAGGGACTCCCATCAACGAAAAGAATATAAAGTTGCAGTCGATTCACATTCAGTTCCTTGTACAAGATCAGATTTACATGCAGATGCAACAACTTAGTCTTCACTTCCCAAGCCCATCATCAGACCTTGGGAAGAGCTTGTCCACAACAAGCATAGAAATGGTCTTGGATATGACAAGGATGTTTCCTTTCATATTCCAGACTATTACAAGCCCACAAAATTTCAGAGTTCCGTATTTCTTCATGACATTTCACCTTCAGTTGTTCCAGATCCGGCTCCTCTTCCACAGTAGCAACAATAGATTGAAAAATGCCAACACTGTGATTGAGTTGGCCATATGAAAGATCATTGTTTCAATCTTCACCCATGCAAGCACTGTAGTCTACACAACCATTCTTCACATAGATGCTTCAGAAACAAGCCTACTGCAAGAACAAAGATTCATCTTGGATGGATCGCTTCATGGCAATGGGCATAAACAACCAAGAAGATGTTTAAGTCGCATGTCAGAACTTGTTCTAGAATATTGAACAAACTTGCAGTTGAGTTTTCACCATCATCTAACCTTGTACTTGACAGGGGGGGAAATGGTGGTCATCTACAAGCTTCGAAGCCACATCAAGCGAGCCTGAGCCACAATCTCTCATTCCAGATTCAGAGTTTTAGCTAAAGACATAGTAGTTCAAGCGAGCCTGAGCCACAATTCGTCATTCTAGATTCAGAGTTGTAGCCAAAGACACGGATGCCCATGAGCATGCCTTTGGTTGGTGGACATCCTTAAACCATCTATGTGAAGTTGATATTCTTCCTCTTTCAGAACACTTCCTCTAGCAGAAGACTTTAGCTTCTTGCCAGTTTTGGTTGAGTTCCAGGAAATGCATTAAGCATTCCAGTGTTGGTGGTCATCCTTAAACCGTCACAGGTTGTAGACTTCCCTTAAACCATCTATGTGAATTTGATATTCTTCCTCTTTCAGAACACTTCCTCTAGCAGAAGACTTTAGCTTCTTGCCAGTTTTGGTTGAGTTCCAGGAAATGCATTAAGCATTCCAGTGTTGGTGGTCATCCTTAAACCGTCACAGGTTCTAGACTTCCCTAGAGGAAATTTTGGCAATGTGAGATATATCATAAATTAAGTATTTTGATGTTTATCGTGAATCAATATCTATCAACTTTTATTAGTCATTTAGTTTAAATATAGTCACACTCATTAAAGAAAATTATATAAATTTTTAATTTTAATTATAAAAATATTTATTTGATATTCTAAACAAACAAATTATATTTAATTATCGAGCATGGGAAAATTTAAATTTCAAAGTTCTTTCTTAAAGAGAATTTAGAAAGGTACCCTCAAGAGTTGTATTGACCTCCCTATGGAGTAAACTTTGACCACAACCACTAGAAACATATCCAACGTCATCAATAGCTCTTCCTAGTCATCCTCGTCTAAAGCTTCCTCTGCAAATTAGCTTCCTAGTAACTATTATGTTATTAGAAGTTAGACTGTAGGAAGGTGTCAGACAATGATGTTGTCTAGTGCCAAATGCTAATGAGCTAGTTGAACATAAATGACATTCTAGTGTCAATTTCAAATCATTGTTTGGAAGGGATGAGATAACATTGATATTTATATATTTTGAAACTTTGGTTTAATACTTGCATCGTTATCACATTGTATCCAATCTCAAAACATATATTAACCTAAATCCATTAAGGGAAATAAATGTGTTTGTGCACCATATTTATAATAAAATTTCAATTTTTATCCAATTTTTTTTTTTTTCGTTTATGATAATTAAACAAAATTACATGAGGTTATGCATTAAGCATTCTTATGGCTTTATAGCTTCAAAGAGGAATGTCCCTTTAAATAACTCATAAAAAATAAAATTAGGAAGTCCACAACCTTCCATGAACTAACTTCCTACTTATACAATCAAGTACATCATTATATAGTCTTCTTATGAAGTCTCTAAAAATGAAACTTTCATAGAAACATATTTCCCCAAATATCATTGTTTTAGCATTAGAAAAAAATAACAGAATTAATAAAAACATGTATTTTAGTTATTTCAAAGAGTTAATAATATATTCTTGCAGTTGTCTCGCCTTTTTTTTTTTTCACCTTGCATGCACGTCAATCCAAATCCAATCCAACATGTTTGACGGAAATGTTTTTTGATGGAAAATTCTCTCCCGTGAATAGAAGTGAATACCCTAGATCTAGTGGCTTGATCTAGAAACAACATAAGAAAAACACTTGTTCTTTCCTTAGAGAAATTAGAATATGGAGGAAAAACTTAGCTTGAGTCCAATGAAAATTCTCCTCTTCTCCTTTCTTGTGAACTTTAGCTCCAGCGCCAAACGTTATAAATAGAACCTAGAAAACAACTATAACAAGTAAGAGAACTACAAGATATACATAGCATAAAATAACATCTCTAATCAATGAGTCAAGAAGGCATTGAAATACATATGCATCAAATAGAAAAAAGTATAGGAAAACAAAGAATTTTGTATTAATGAAATGTAGGAAATATTACAACCCTTTTACAGATTTGAGAATGTAGATGTCTCCCACCAAACTTGTCATTGCTTAGCGACAAAACAAGACTTCAATCATAACTCAAGGATGGTAATGGATCCTTAGGTAAGAAGCAGCAGCATTAGGGCATAGCTAATAGTCTCCAAAAGCTGAACCTTGCTATATGGGGGGTAATGAATTTATAGGGTAAATAGGGTAGCTTAGGGTGTACCAATATAGGACTTAGATCCACATATGAGGGAGGATAAACTTTAAGGATAAGAGATAAGACCTCTAGTATAGGATATGATATGAATTCGAGATCTCAAACAATAGTAAATGGTTAAACCACATTAGAAGCTTCTAGAAAGAGAAGATCTATAATTACTTTTTATTTTTCTCAGAATTCTAGAACCATCACACCTGTAGCAAAGGAAACATTCACTCATGAGTGCAGGTGCCATAGTTATGAAAAATGCAAGCAGTGTAGGTGGATAAAAGGCAGGGTGTAGTAGGGAAAAAACTAGGTTTATAAGCTAATTAACCCATAATTCTTGGAATTTTTGGAGAGATATTGCTTAAGGCTCTGCAAAGGAATGATTGCAAGGTGTCAAGAATGTTTATTGATCTGATTTCTAGGCCATTTGAGCAGATGTGGAAAAATGACATGTAACATATTGACCCCTAAAGTACAAAGTCAGAGGCAATGGCTGAGGATTGAAGTGATTTACTTTGTGACAAGTCTGGATCAAGAAGTTGGTGGTTGAGATCATAATCTGTTACAATACATAATCATCATGATATCATTGCTGAGGTAGGCATACCCATACTCAGCCTATAAGAAAATATTACATGTACAATGATCAAAAGTCTTGTCCATTGATGATGAATGATGGACCCATGCTTAGATGACTTTATGAATGATCATAGCCATCATACTTTGTGATCTGGTATGAATCTTGAAAGTGCAGCTCGGATGGATGAAACTAGATTTGGGGTCTTTTACTCCGTCACTCGATAGTACAAGTCTAACCATGTGAATAAATGAGTTGAATTTGAACAAGGTAGACACCATCTCATTACCATCCAATGATTTAGGTCGTTGATAGATGCGAGAAGAACCACCGATATAGATAATGGACCTTAAGGTACTACAGTAAAGTCTATGTAGTGTGAATAAATGAGTTTAAGTCGAACACTGCACAAAATATTTCGGTCAAAGGCAAATAATGAGAACCTATCCTTAAAAGCAACGAAACTTGTTATTGAGGTATGCAAGTTCCAAGGCATTAAAAGGAGTTTGTAAGCAATCTTCTTGGATAATGAGTTGATGTTGTGAGGAAGCGACCCATAGTAAGAGGGCCTTGATGTATCCCCCATCAATGACATGAAACAAGTATCAATATTTGAGAAAAAATGTAATGATGCAGAGTTGGTTCAAG
This sequence comes from Pinus albicaulis, assembly GCA_034641835.2. NCBI lineage: Eukaryota > Viridiplantae > Streptophyta > Pinopsida > Pinales > Pinaceae > Pinus > Pinus albicaulis. Next base: position 532,431,772 of record CM076571.1, on the reverse strand, counting down.
AAAGGTGGACATGAATTAAGGCTTAAGGATATTGTAGAAAATCTCACTTGAGGGTGGAATTTCTCTTGAATATATCTACAACAGTGAATGAAGTTGGAAGTATTGACTCAAGACCCATAATTAAGGTGCAATCAATAGTGAGGCAAGAGGATTCCCCAACCCAAAGTAGTCACAGAGATGAAGTGAAAGAGTATCATGTTCAAGAGCGAATCGTTGCCATTAATAGGTAAAATTCCTTATTTTCCCAATTTCCCAACAATTTCTGGCCTGAACCTCTTTATTTTTGACAAGATTTAGGAGGATAACATATGATTGATCTAAAATTTCATCCTTTGGATGAATACTTATGAGTATTTTTAACGAACCCTCATAAGGAGTTGTTTGGTTTCATCATGTTTGATGTGTCCAACATTGTTCAATAGTTTTACAATTCCACTGAAGGCATAAATCGAATCCTTTTTCATGTTTAGAGATTTTGAAAAAGAGGAGAAAAAAAAAACTCCAAGATGTTCCTTTTCATAAATTTAGTCTCTTGGGCCCAAAAGGCATAAAAAAATACCGAGGAGAAACTTTTAGTCATATTCGAATAAAGTATTATTCTTTTCATAAATAGTCTATCTCAGTCTGAAAAAGGGTTAAAACTATACTCGATGGATGTCACTTCATTTAATTTACTGAGTTCAAAAAGACAAGTGCTAAAAAATATTTTCATGTTTTGGGAGTCTGAAAAGAGCTGAAATAGGACTCCAAGGGGTTCCTTTTTCGTAAATTTAATGAGCCGGAAAGTGGTAAAAGTGTACTCATTCATCAAAATGACTTGTATTAACTTATATTCTGAATTACATTCTCTAATTACAATCTATCCTACTCAAAACACCACAAAAATATTAAAAATACATGATACATGGTAAAAATTAGGTCGAAATATTAAAATATATTAAAATAATAACTAATTTGACCATAAAAAGTGAAAATATAATTCATTTATTACCATTTTCTTTTTACCAAATGGAGTGAGCTTTGAGTGGGTTTTTATCTTCAATATTCAGCATTTTATTGCAACCAATCCGATGGACCATTTCTAGTACTACCAGTTCCAAGTAAGAGATCTATCTTTTCTCTTCATTTCTATAGTTTCCATTTCTCATTTCATGCATTTTTAGGAGAATTTTTTAGTTTTTAGGTTTAGAAAGTTTCCCTCAGCCCATCACACACCCCCTATATTGTGAGGTGTGATGGGTAAATAAAAATAACACTGGGAAAGGCAACCCAACGCACTCACCAATGGGGGTGAGTGCAATGGGTCGCTCTGTCCAATAAGAGACTATGCGATGGGTGCAACAAGTTTTCAAGGATTTGACTTTTGAATGATTTTTCTCCCAAAAATTTTCAAATTGTTGATATTATGTGTATTTTCATGTCATTTTGTAGATATTCATTGGAGAGAAATGGCTTTTACCTCGAGAGAAAGAGAGCATGAGGCTCAAGACATGGTTGTTGACAATGACCCAACAATAATTGAGATTTTGAGAAATTGTGGGCTTATCAAGTTTTTCATGATTCCGAGCATGAGGGCTTAGTTAGAGTTATTGGAGTATTTGGTCAGATGCTAGGATACACATGGATGATACTTTAGGTTTGGGGTACATACTTTCACTATATATGTTGAGGACATCGACTTCCTGACAGGGTTGTCTTGGAGAGGAGCTCCCATGTCCTGTCTGGATTCAAGGATAGGGGGGAGACACCGAAGGATTACAATTTTTTTCATTGCATTAGGGTAATTTTGAGGTCTAAAATGGGCTTCCTAAGAAAAATGTACAGCCAAAATAAAATTTATAGGAACCAACAGAATTCAAGATGATGATTTCAACCATGGGGGATGATTCACCATTTTTGGAGTAAAAAAGTAAAAAGATTAAAAAATAATCAAATAATAAAATAATAAAACTACTTTTTCAACTCGTATTTTTAGCTTATCTCCTTAAGGTTTTAGTCAAATTTCGAGCGGAATTACTCTTTGGATGCAAAATTTAATTCCTCATCCAAGGAGTACCCATGTTGGATACTTTAGAAGGACCATTCTACATGAAAAATGAGAAATACATGAAAAAAAGTGATTGCAATCACACTTTTCATTTATTTCTCATTTTTCGTGTAGCAGGGTCCATAGAAAGTATGCAACATGGATATTCCCTCAACGAGGAATCAAATTCTACATCCAACGAGTACTTCCACTCGAACTTTGAATAAACCCATAGGGAAATATGTTTAAAATATAAGTTGAAAAAATAGTTTTTACCTTTTTCCCTCTAAATTTTGATTATGTAATCTAATCTTGTTTTATTATTTTCACTATTATTTTATAATTTTCTTAGGAGGCAAATTTTAGACCTCAAATCGCCCTTAATGGTTGACCTTATATTGAAATAACCAAGGATGGGAAACTCAAGAGTAAGGATGTTGTACAGCTTTGATGCAGGAGCATCGGAATAAGTCAGCAATGTGGAAATTTGTTCACATGTTGTGGCTTGACAGAGTGAAATCCAGTGACTGTTGGTTAAAATCAATTTTACTGAGAAGGTGGATGTTGGGTGAAACTATTGTCGTTTTAATTCCGTTGTAGTACTTGCCCAACCATTTAATTTTTCAATCCAAGGTTCGTAGACTTAAGAAGCACATGCACTATATATGCAGGACCGAAGTGGAACTAATCTAATCTAAATTACTGAAATCAAATTAATCTATGAAAGCAGAAAATTGCATAAAGGAAAAGCAATACAACATGTGAAGAGCTGAATGACAAACAACATATGTGAGCTCACAACAATAACGCCATTTCAAATTACATTACAAGAATCAAATGACAAATCATGAAAGCATACAATAAAAGAATATGAGTCACAGTTAAGAATCCCCCTCTCCTAATTACAAAACTATCTCTTATAGCTAATCTAATGAACTTCTGAACTTATGAACTCCTGAGCTCCTGAACTCCCCAAAATGAAGAGAGAGCACTCTCTTATATACATGAATAAGATAACCATCTCATTCAACCACTCACAACTACTTTCCCATTATTACAAGACATGATCCCTTTGAATCCTCCACACATCTCTCACATATCTTGAATAAGACATGCCAACCAAATCCTCCATGATCTTCTCCTTAGGAATAGGCTTGCATAATTATATCCTTAATATGGTGGAGGAGATATTCCAGAAGTTTAGAATTAATCCTTCACATTTCTCCTACACATTACAAAGCTCACACATTCTTGAAATATATATTAAAACATGTATATTTTCTAATATTTAATCATAAATTCACTTATAATACAAAAATGAATAAAGTGGAAAATAGGAAGGTGAAACCCAAATGTATTTATGAAAGTGATATAATGAAAGGTTAATGGGATGATGAAATGTAAGGAATAGTGAAGGGAAAGGTGGATGAAATACGACATTTCTGAAGCCCAACAGTGGACTTCTCAAAAAGTTTGTTATTGTAATAAATAAGAGATTATATTCTTTAAATGTAGAGATAAGAGTTGTTAGTCTAGGTGTGCTTGAAAAGCAATGAAATAGAAGATTTCTGTTATTCTTTAAAAATAGGAGATTGCGTTAGCATTGTTTTAGGAGCTAGTTAATAATAAAAGGAGGAAAATGTTAATGAGCGAGAGATTTTAGTAGAGAGGATTTGGTGTGGAGAGAGAGCTCAGAGTAGATGTGAACTGTGTTTGTTTGATAGAGGTCATTTCATTATGTAATCAAGCCAAAGGTCGAGACTCTGTTTGTGAATAAAATTTAATGCTTGTGTCTCATGTATGATAAGTTCATGAGGATTGATGCGCTGCTTTTCTTGGGTAATTGCTTGAAATCGTGATGGTCCGTGTATTTTTGTTTAAACTATAAAAAAAAATTCCTGGGATGAGAGCAAACCTGGCATTGTTTAAATCTGTGAGTGTAAAAGTTGTTAACACAGAGAATTGGTGTAAATTGCCTGTTGGAACCATTAAGAGGGTTTAAAAATTATATCAGTCGATTGTATGAAGTATCGGGTCCGTGGTTAATCATCACATCGGCCGAGGAGGGGAGTTCACATATCATGTCACATAAAAATGGATCGGACGCGAAGTGAATTAAGATTTGTTTGAATTGAGGTCGGGTCTGGAGTAATATCGGAGCACCAACCGAAAGGTTAATTGATCACCATTAATAATTGGCGATCTCTGATAAATAATGCACTTGCGGATGCGAGATATAATAAAGATTCGTTTAACGTGATATCGGGTCCGGATAATATCGGCATCGGCGCACATTGGAACGTGAAGCGCAGTTATAGTGATGTCGCATCAAAGCGTGGGTAAATGCCAAATTCTTGTGGCATATTGCAATTCATCGATTTGTGAATTGATTCGGGCATCAGATCAATATGTATGAAACTAGGCTGCTGCGATATATTGCAAATCTGGGCTGTTGCGATAGATAAATATGTATGAAACTATTAAGAAAAGCGTTTAACGCTGTTTTAATGTGTTGGGTGTCGAAACAGAGGAAGAGCATTGATCCAAATCTGGATACGCCGATGAGGACCGAGTTTGAGAAAAGAGAGATCTCGATTTATATAAATCGATATTGAGAGTCGATGCTGAGAAGGCGATTTAGAAAATGAAATCTGGTTATGCCATATTTGATTGAGGTGATTGATTTTGTTTGAATCGACTCAGAAGTTGATTGCCCAGAATTGTAAATCGCTGAGTGGGTAAGAAGCCGTGTAGCAAACAGTTGGAATGTGCATCAAACAAAGGTGAGTTCTTGCATAAGTATGAACCAATGTCATCATAGAACGTGTGGGTCTTCACACAGTTTGGCTGGGTTAAAAAAGGTAAAGGCGCACATATATTTGAATCATGGTATTTGGGTCGATAGGTTTGCAATGTAATAAATATATGCCTTGGGTTTTAATTAACCAAGTTCAAATTTTGAGGTTGTGAACTTGCAGAGTTTAAACATCATGAAAAGATTTTCATGGATGGAAGAAACCTTACCTATGAAGGTTGAAGGTTGTGTGAAGTTTTAAAGTGGAATTGGTTTGAAGTATGGTTTTTATAAACCGTAAAATTTGTGAATGAATAGTACAAACTTCCGCAAGTTGCATTGTTGAAATTGCAAGATTTAGAGTTTTATTTGGGCAGTTGATGAGATGCATTCTTATATGCACAACTTTATAGAGATTCTGGGTTTGGCGAGTTATGCTCGCCATCAAGCTTCCCCTCGGGACAATGATTTTCACCATTACCCGAATGGATGACAATGTTGCTTTACATTTAGCCATCAAGACCGAGATGCAGTATGCCTTAGAGTTCTTAAAGCCTATAGTATTTAATTGGTGTGACAGGGTTCTAACCAACCTGAATGAACAACTCAATTGGTAAAATATAGGATGACTGAAGAACTTTGGATATGGTTATATCATTATATCCTTTGCCTTGGAGGAGATACCATTACTACGTCCTCAATGGATATCTTGGGATTTTTCGGGACCTAAAGTGCCTCACATGAGGCAATGAGTATATTTTATGTCTCGTCATGGGGGAGAACCTACGATGAGTTTTACCCCCACTTTCTTCATATGGCTTTAAAATCATCTAATCATGATCAAGAACTACCCATATGTTGGAGTTGATTCCTATGGAGACCCGGAGCTTGTCTTACCCAAAGGGTAACAATGCAAGTAAAGCAAATTAATTTCAAATATTTTTTTAGATTTTAATGTATTATACATTAACTATTGTTTTTCACATGCATATGTTGGACCTGTGCGACTAGTATGCATGTTGTTTATTCATCGGCGAGCATAGACACTTCTTGTACAGGTTGAAGCTGAGGTTTTAAGGAGGAGATGGTTGATTGAGACACTATGGAGATACTCACTGTGTTTGAGCATCATATTGAGGGTTCGGCTAGAAGTATATTGGACACAGGGATTAATGAGGTCCACATTCGTCTATAGCGATACACTATAGGAGTGTCAGGGCATATCAGTAATTTCCTCTGCAAATTTTCTCAACCGATCGTATGCTATTGAGAGCATCACAGGGATTAGTCGCCTCATAGTAGTTTCAACCATATTTTTTCTGCATGTATTTTGATATTATAGGAAATGTGGCCATATGTGTCTTAGACACAATTTTTGTAAAACCAAACATTATAGACTAGTTTCTATATATAGATGTTTTCATTTTTTATTCTACTCTTTTTTATAATATATGATTATGGTTTGTGTATTTTACATGCGTTGCAAATGTCTGTCCAATACATAATTGGTTAATGCATCTGTTAATGTATTAAGACTCCTAGGAACATGTTGATATTGGATGTAATCAAAATGTCATTCTAAAACGTGGACCCTTAAAATCATACTAAACAAAGTTGGACTTTGTACTGAATATATGTTATTTAAATGTTGTACCACAAGTTGTGAATCATTTATGACAACTAAATAGTGAATTTCACGTGAAATAGCATCAGATAACAATTCAATCACTTTGTTATATTTTGCAATGTGATTACTCGAGCGATGGATACAAATACCTTGTAGACTCACTAACTCATCATTGGGAGCATAGATTTCCCATGTTGCGGAAGAAAGGTTATGAGTACTACGAATAGTGCCATCACCATAACCAACATATAGTTAGGGGAACACATACATCTGAAAATAAAATGAAATTCAATATGAGTAGAGGTGGTATAAAACTCTATAGAACCACACTGTAAACGCACTAGCAAACCCATATAGTATGTACACAGTGACTATGCAGAAGAAATCCAAGCATATTATTTTTTTAGGTGGTACCCATTTTAGGGTTGTGCAAAGGGAATTCCATCACATTCAACAAGTTTATAGGCCCCTTTTTCTAGGACACACTTAAATATATAAAAACCTAACCATAATGGTTCGAACTTCTCATCTCATATTTTGTTAGCTTCCTCGTCGTATAAAATGACTACGCCTCCTTCAAAGAAGGAACGAAGTTTAAAATTCTGATCAAATTGTGCCTTGAATTTTTTTTTGGTGAGCCTCGTTGGACATTGTGGCATCATGTGGGGTCTCATCTAGGTGAGCTAGGTGCAAAAAATTTTATACTTCTATGGAAGTTGCAGGAGGAAGTTCAATGGCTATTTTTAAGGATGGAATCAGGAGAACTTCTTCTAGACCATACACCAACTGAAAGGGTGTGAATCCAATAGTTGTTCAGATAGATTTTCAGTATGCCCATAAAGCAGAAAAAATAATGGTGGGTAAATTTGTCTTGTGAATCCCTACCCTGCATTAGAGCATTGTTTTCAAAACCTTATTGATGGATTCTAATTTCATGTTAACTTGTGCGTTATAGGGAGTTGAGATACCATGTTGAAGGCCCAACTTGGATGTAAGTTCAAACATCATTTAATTTCAAAAATTTTTTCCATGTTATGTAATGATGGTTTGGGGAACAAAAAATATGGCAATAACACAGTTGAAAAGGAACAATGCAACATTTTTGTCGTTGTTGTCAAACGTAGGTATCTCTTCAGCCCATTCGGTAAAATAGTCTACAACAATGATAATGTAGCCATCCATCCCCCCCGTTGAATGAGGATTATAGGTCATGAATTTAATGCCCCATTTGGAAAAAGGTAAAATGACAATAATTGGATGCATAGGATTAGGTGGAGCACATTATTTCTTATTAAAAATATGACATGCGTGACATTTGTGGACTGCCATAATACAATCTTGAAACATGACCGACCATAAATAAGCAGCAATCAAAAAATTTTGAGTAGTCACATAACCAAACATGTTTCCGCTGCATGCTCCAGTATGATAGTAATTCAAGGATTTCTCGGCCTCCTCATGAGTAAGACAAAATCGAAAAATCGAATCAGCACCACAACAATAAAGGGTGTCACCAATTATAATGTATTGGAAAACTTGGTATCAAATTCGACGTTGTTCCAAAGAAGTAGTATCAGGGCGAAAAGTTTAGGTCTGGAGATAAATTATGATATCTCAATACCAGGGATTGAAAGAATCAACCAGAATTTTTTTTCATCTGGAATACAATCATCAGTTGATGATTCTGACTCAAAGTATGGAAGGTTTCAAATTAGTTCACAGAAGACTAAATATTTCTTTGATTTTGACTTAATGAATTCTAGATTGAACTATTTGAGGATAACTATCCATTTAGAGTACTTTCTCCCCATTAATAGAAGTGACTGGATCTAAGTCATCGAGTTGTAATCAGAAACTAAAGTAGTCTTCTAAAGTAGGATATAGTGGTGAAATCTCTAGATATCTTGTATAGCTGCCAAAGCTAATGTTTTTACGTGTGAGTACTTGGCTTCAGTGTCATTAAAGTTTAGGCTAAAGTAATATATGGGGTTTCTGTCTCCTATGCCATCTTCTTTTACCAGAACCATCGCAATTGTGGTAACTACCGTAGCTAAGTAGAGGAAATAGTCTTGTTGATAGTTAGGGGGACATATCAAAGATGCACGAGCTAACACATCTTTCAAAGCATCAAAATATTTTGAGTGGTGTGATCCCAATGGAAGGGAACCCATTTTTTCAATAAGCGAGTAAATCCTTTTGTAAGTTTTGCATAGTTAGGAATGAATCTCTCTAGAAATTTAGCTTTCCCTTGAAGTCATTGTAACTGAACAAGTGTAGAGGGAGCAGGAAAATCAACAATTGCATGGAATTTCATGGGATCGATGTGGATCCCATGTTTGGACACTATAAATCCTATAAGTTGATGAGATTGGACAAAAAAAAAACACATTTGTGTGGGTTTAACCTTATGTTATAATGCCGATAGCGTAGGAAGATCGTTTTGAGATGCATCCAATGATCTTCACGATGTTTACAATGGGCAGGCAAGTCATCCATATATGGTTGCACTACATACTTGATATCATGGAAATCATATTTCATTTCCCTTCGGAAAGTTGTGCCATTGTTCTTCAGACCAAAAGGAAGTTAATGGTAGGAAAACGTACACCATAGAAAAATGAAGGTCATATTATGTTGGTCCGATGGAAGGATGTTGATCTGATTTTAACCGAAGAAACCATCCATAAATGAAAAAATTTCACTTCTGACACAGTCGTCAACTATTTGGTTGATTAAAGGGGTTGGGTAGTGGTCCTTGGGACAAGCTCTATTGATATCCCTATAATCAACACATACTCTAATTGTACCTTGTTTCTTCATAATGGGAACAATATTCAAAAAATAATCGGTTAGAGGAACATGATAGATAAAACCAACACACAAAAGTTTTTCAACTTCTGCTTTTATTGTAGCATCTCTCTTTGGGTGAACCAGACGTAAATGTTGTCAAACAGGTTTAGCATCTGAATAGGTTTTAATTTTGTGCACCACAATGTTTGGATCTATACCCGACATCTCTTCATATGTCCAAAAAAATATGTCACATAATTCTTGAAAGAGGTCCTTATAAATCTTAATCTGATTAGGAGAAAAAGATGTGCCAATATGGACATTTTCAATAACTCTGAGTTTGATATAAATATCGAGGGCTATGTTCTCCTCAATATTTTCCAAACTCTTCTAGAAATTTACCTCATGAATAGAGATATAACCCCAAAGTGACTCAGTAACATTGGGTGAATAAAAATCTTCAATATGGTTCTCAAGGTTTTCAGTTAATGAGAATAGATGATGATCTCCATGATTTTTTCGTAGGTGGAAAATGTGTTGTCGAAAGGGTTACAATGTGAACCTGAATCTTTGGAATGATCAACCCAATTTACTAAGGCATCAAAATTATTATCATGATTTTTCAAACAAGCTGAGTAAATGTCTTCATATTCTATCTCAATGGGATTGAGTAGCATACAATCCCCAAATGATTCAATGTTAGAGTTGTCAGGTACTATCCAAAGATTAGGCAGAATAGTAGAATACAAAAGCATATGAATAGAGACAACCATATTGGACATGTTGAGAGGCGGGGGTGTGAAAGTTCCCATTAAGGATGAATTTTTGAGAAATCCTATATTGACATGTTGATGAGGTTGTAGGGATTCAACTACAAGTGGAATTCTCCCAGTGACTTGGGAATCAACGACAAAAAAGGAAAGTTGATCTATGGCCACAATGCCCCCTTGGCGACGGAAATAAATCATCCTAAAATAGGTTGAGGGCCATGAATTCCATGGCATCATATCATGTTCATCCTAGCAAGAGGCTATAATCTAATTTTTATTCAATGACTTTGACCTATACTGAAATATTTTTTCCAGCTAATTCTACTTGTAATGAATTCAAAATCCCGTAAGGTTTAAATCCTCTCCCATAAAAAATATTTTAGGGTGGATGGTGACTGATTAAGTTGTGGAGAACCAATGGATTTCCAACATGAAGGAGACATGATTCAAGTTGAAGCACCTTCATTTATGATCATGCGGTGGCTAGTTTTTTTTATAAAGTCAACTTGAATCATGAAAGCCAGCTTGGGTGTATGTTTAGGTGTATGGTTATCATGATTAAATACAACAAGATTAGAATTTGAAGGATCTAATCCTCCAATCGATACTAACAAAGATTACTTTTTGGCAGGAAAAATCTACAACGCCTTGAGAGTTGAAATGGTTGAAGGATTCTGAGCTAGATCCTCACCTATGTTGTAATTTTGTGAAGCTCTCATCCTTTCTAGTTGAAGGATTCAGGTTTCCATAGTCCTTATTCATTTTTTCCACCAAGATACCATATTTTTTGCTAATAGTAGTTAACATCATAACCTAGGAAGAGGATGATGGATTTTGCACAATTATATTTGTCTCCTGGTTTGGGAAAGGGTCTGTCAAAATAAAAGGTGCAGTGGATCCAACTTTCAAAAACCTATTGATATCTGCAAGATGTGAACAATATTTTGTAAAATGTACGTCATTATAGATAAGAGACGGGTAACGAGGCTCTCACTTTTCATCAGGAGGCTGATTCTTTTGGTTTTCCTGTGGAGGGTTCTCTTGTTTATTCTTTCCTTTACCCTTTTTCTTACTTCCAGGTGGAGGATATACTAGGTATTATGGAGTGGGTTGAGAAACCGGTACTTACATTCCAGTAATAGGAGGATTCTAATAAGAAATAGTAGTAAGGTTGGAATGGCTAAGTTTGAATTTATTGGCCTTGATATTGTGTTTATGGTATAGTAGTTTGACTAATATGAATTTTTGGAATGCTTTGGAATAGTTTCCTGGATAGATTTTGGATCATCCCAATATTGGGTTGACTAGTTGGCACTTGCAATGTGCTATGCAAAGGATGATTTACCTACATTTGAGGTATGGACTAGCCAAGAGGTGGAGTTTTTGATGCACTATGAATAGGCTGGGTATATGGGATTTGAGAAATCCTATTTATCGTTGGGAGTAGATTCTATTTGAGACATAGACCGAAGAGGTTCAATCATTTTAGGTGTAATTTGGGAAGGTTGAGGTATAGTTTGAATAGATTTACAAGTAGTAACATGAGAGGTAGACATACCAAGATCAATGGGAAATGTAGGATGCAAAGGAATAAAAGCCATTCCTAGAAATGGAGGACCCATAGGAAGAGGACTTGAATAGGGTGGAGCAACAATTTTTAACATTTGATCATCATATAGGAACATTCCAACAACAGGTTTCCCCCTGCTGGAGGATAAGAAGTGTATGGAGGAAATTGCCCCCCAGGAGGAGGGTATCCAGTGTAGGATGGAGTACGTTGTTGTAGATGTCCCAATCCAGTGAGAAATGAACCATATTGTTGCTCAAAATGAGGTTGGGGCACAATAGGTGGAACATATTGTGAGGTACTTGTTAAAGAGGGACAAAATGATATTCCATATGAAGATGATAAAGGAGAAGTCCATGGACTAGTCGATGCACCAGAAAAGGTTGTAACAACCCTAGTGAAAATTCCATGTAATAAAAGCTAATACAGGAAAAATAACAACCATGGTTATGGGAAACTTATTCCAAGTTGAATGTTGGGAAAAAAATCCTAGTGCAGGTGTTCATTTTGTTTATTATGGCTAAGTAAATTGGCAAAGGATTTGAAAAGGAAAAATGGCATTTTTGGCAGTTTATTTATGAAAATAATGGAAAATAGGAGAAAAGGAAGGCGAAAGGTCAGAGGTTTCATGTGAGGAGGAAAATGAAGGAAAATAATGGAAAATGAAGAAAATAGAGGCCTCATTAATAAAAAGTCTTCTAAGGATCGATTGGTACCTTTTGTCAGCTCAGTTTTGGAGCTCTCTCTCTATTCTCTCTCTGTCTCACTCTTCGACACTTAAGTTTTCTTGGAACACTTGAGCATTGGATCAAAAAAAGAAAAGAAGGCAAAGAGGAAGAAAATATCAAGCAAGGAAGAGCAGGATCAAGCACCTACAACAATATTATTTGCAAGTATCGAGTTGCATGTTTGATTTACTTTCTAGTTTTGACATGAATTGTTTTACATGTGTGTTCTTAGTTCTCTTTTTTTAATTGGCATGGGTTTTTCCAGGTGTGATAGTGTTCTTTAGCCTAACCTTGTTATTTCTCGATAGCCGTGGTGTGATGGGGTTCTCATGTTTTTGTTGAGTTGGATTTTTGGATGGATTTGAAACTGGGTAAGGTGGTATTTGAATGAAATAACACATGTCCTAGTGATCCCTGAATCAGACTGTGGATTGTGATAAATACTTATCCTAGTGACCCATGGACCAGACTATGGCTTATGGTAAATCAGGATTTTTTGTTACCTCAATGGGCCTAAGACTCTTCGGTTGGTGAATGACAGTATATAAGGTAAATCCTAGAGGTGGGTGCCCTCAATCAAGAATATAAATCCTTGGCTGGTGATTAGAAGGATATACACTAAAACTTGGAGGTTAGAGTCTCAATTAGGCCTAGGAATATCGACATGTGAATGGTGGAATAGATGGTAAAGCCTAGAGACTATGAGACAGGAAAATTCCTCACGGTGTAGGTGGAGAAATTCGGTGGCATCAATGCTTGTTTAGGGCCTAGTGATCCAATGGGGCTTACGGTAAATCTTGGTTCTATTGATGAGGGTGAGGTGGTTTAGCCTCGGGAATCCCTAGTTTATTTTGGTTATGAGTCCCATATTCATGTTTGTAATATGGCACGGGAGTGATTGGCTGAAAGAAATATTTGGTTCATCCAATCTATGGTCGGGTGGTATGTGGAAGTCCCAAACTTGGTTGGATTTTCATTCATTAATAAAAGTTCATTTCCTTGGTATTTTATGTGCAAATGTACTGGTTCATATGTGACATTTATGGATGTTTTATCTTTGTTATTTTTGTTGTTTATATGATGGCTATGGGTATGTTTTATGATAGTGATGATGTATGGCTCTCATCATGTTTTGATTTGTAAATGAATGAAACATGAATATATTACCTAATAGCTGATAATTTAGATAATACGTTAAGGCATCAATGCTTCTTAACAATTCTTAGATAAGTATGAGACCCCCATACTCAGATTTATTGTTATGACCTATAGAATGCATATTTGTGACTTGTTTGACGAAATGTCTATCATGGCTAGTAGGGGTCTAGTCAAGTCATTAATAAAATGTTTACATTAGTACCTTTGTATTAGTGTTATTTATCATTCCTGAAGTTTTCATGAATTTATGGGCAGTGGCCTAAGTCCTGGCCCTGAAAAAGTGGTACATAATATGGGTTCACTGGCACAGAACTAGCTGAAAAAGTTCACAGTCGTTGGCTTTTCCTTGTTGTAGGAGTAACTGGAGGCCTAAAGTTGCATACATGGATTTTCAAGGGAGCTAATTGGGTGTTATATTAGTGGAAATTTAAGTTTCCTCAAGGGTTGGTCACCTGGGAAGGTCTGTTGTCTCTTGGAGGTTTTGTAGTATGTGTGGAAGGTCAGTTTGGTTTTTCTTTATCGGTTCCACTTCCTTAGATGTACATGGGAACTTCAATCACATCATAGTAGCCTCTCATCACATGTTTACCTCAATGGACCGAGTAACTTGGGCAAAATGTGGGAAGAGGGTGTTACAAAGTGGTATCAAAGCATGGTTCACCCCTTGTACTGGATGGGTAGTGTGTTGGTTATGCATTCATGTCGGTGACATATGTGCTTCTTATTCTTATGGTCTATGTGCTTTTTGCATTTTCATGGTGGTAGTCATGGTTGAAGTGGTGTCGCCATGTGAAATTTGATCGTGCTGTTGTGGAACGTGTCTTCATGAGTGTATGATTGGTTATACATTTTTTATCTATGTTGGTGTTACATGTTGTTAAGCATACATTGATATGGTTGTAGTTTCCATGCATGAGGTCGTGATGTGTGGTTGATATGGTCATTAATTGATGATTAGACTATGGTTAGGAGATATTGATATGTTGGTATGATTATGTTTATACATGTATTGCACTAATCTAGATGACCTTGCAGATGAGATATCCTCCCCGAATTATGCTAAGGTACGTTGGTTTTTTTATGATTTGGTTTAGCTGACACAACATACCTTGTAGGAAAGAGATCAAGATTAATAGCAAGATGATAGACTACAGTTCATGATATTATCCTTATGGATCAGATGAGCGACGTGGTGGTGGGCACTCTTCTAACTTGGAAAACACATTGAGAAGTTTGAAGGCATAAATAAGAAGTTGTAAAGTAGAAAATGATAGAATCATGTAGTCATATGAGAAATAAGCGGAATTCAATGCGGTAATCCTTAAGAGTTTGTCAACATTGCAGATACATGCACCACTTCAGATCAGCCATGTGTAGGAGTATAGGACTAATCTAACATATGATAGGTCTCATGGTCGTCACAGGTCATATAGGGATGACATGGTTAGAGATTACAGGCTCTTGGATACTCCTGATAGGAGAGGTGATGGAAACATGTACTATTCTAGTTATGTTTCTCACATGCACTATGATCGTCATCGTTATCATCCTCACAGGAGGAGTGACAGGGGATATTTTTCGGATGAGTTCAAGAAAGCTAAGCCTCCTACCTTTGATGGATATTTGAAGAAGTTGGACGATGCAGAGGCTTAGTTACTTGGGATGAAGAAGTTATTTGAGTTTCATGCGTACATAGAGAATATGAAGGCCATAATAGCTATCTTCAACCTGAAAGGGAAAGAATAAATTTGTTGGGAATATGTAAAATATGTTAGAGACATCAAAACATAATACTTGAGTTGGCATGAATTCAAGAGAATCTTCAGGAAGAAATACTCATTAGAAAGGTACTACGACAACAAGTCCAAGGAATATTATGAGCTTAAGACGGGATTAATAATAGATGAGAAGTATATGACCAAGTTCCTAGAGTTATTGAGGTATGTACCATATCTTGAGGATGAAAAAAATTTCCATTAAATTTTAGATATCGGATTGAGCATGACGAGCCTCGGTCACTTGAGGAAGTTATTGGGAAATTGAATCATTTTTATGAGCAGTCAAAGCATAAGAATGAATCTCAGCAAGGATGGATAGGGAACTATAAAGGTAAAGGTAAAGGGAAACCAAAATTAACAAGGCCTCAAAATGTAGAAGAGAAAGAAAATGTTGCACCAAACAAGAAGTTCAATGTAGCTAGATAGGGACATGGGTCACAACAACATATTAGAGGTGATGGTACAAGGCAGTTGGAGTGTTGGACATGTGGGAAGGAAAATATTAAGAGAGATTGACTCTAAAATCAAGATGGTAGGCCACAAATCTATAGTGCACAGGAGGCACATACTGTTGAGGATGTTCGTAAAAGCATTCCTCATATCTATGCAGCACTGGATAACAGGTAGGTGGATCACCAAGTATCTATCATTGAGATGGATGTTAAGCTTTGTGATCAGGTTTTTTCTATTTTGATTGACCCTGGATCTAATTATAGTTATATTAACCTTGAATTGGTGGATAAATGTGGTTTGAATAATGAAGTGCATGCAGAATCTTGGTTAGTGCAGTTGGCTACAGGTACAAAGAAGAGAGTTCACCATTGGGTAATAGCTTATGGTTTTGAACTGAATGGTATACCTACATCATCACACTTGAATGTACTGCCGTTGGGATCATGCAATATCTTGTTAGGTATGGACTGATTGTATATTCATAGGACCAAAGTGGATTTTTATGACAATGCTATTGATTGCTTAGATGACAACGGGGAAAAAAAATATTACATGGTAAGAAGAAAGCAACATGAGTTAGGATGGTGACAACTATACCGGCAAAGCACATTCGCAGAAAAGGGTGTGTGTTATTTGCAGTGCACATTTCTAGCAATAAAGGTAAGGAGGATGAGGATGCAGAGCTATTGAGAAGGTACCTGGTTATACAAAAATTTCAGGATGTGTTTCCAGCAGATATTTCAGAGTTTCCACCTCATAGGGAAGTAGAATTTTCTATTGAGTTGGTACCAGGGGCAACACCAACATAAAAGGCAACGTACATAATGAGAACTCCAGAGTAAGTAGAGTTGAAGTTGTAGTTGAATGAAATGCTTAACAAGGGATACATTATGCCAAGTGTATCACCATGGGGTGCACCGATGTTGTTTGTGAAGAAGAAGGATGGTACTCCTAGGTTATGCATCGATTACAGGCAATTGAACAAAGTGACCATCAATAACATATATTCGTTGCTGAGGATTGTTGACTTATTTGATTAGTTGAAGGGAGAAAAAATGTTCTCAAAGATTGATCTAAGATCAGTATACCATCAGGTACACATCAAATAAGAGGAAATTTAGAAGACAACTTTCCAGAACAAGTACAGGCAGTATGAGTTTGTTGTAGTTCCATTTGGTTTGACTAATTCTCTAGCTACGTTTATGTGCTTGATGAATAGTGTTTTTCATCCTTATCTCGACAGGTTTTTTATTGTATTCATTAATGAAATATTGATATGTTATAAAAATAAAGAAGAAAATGATGAGAATTTAGCAGTAGTATTGAGATTTATAAGTGAGCATCAGTCGTATTCCAATACTAGAAAAAGCAGTTTCTTTTAGAAAAAGGTACATTACTTGGGACACGTTTTTTCTAGGAAAGGCATATAAATGGAATCGGAAAAGATAAGGGCTATTATGGAGTGGGAAGCTCCTAGAAATTTGGATAAGGTAAGATCATTCATGGGACTAGCAGGTTACTATAGGAGGTTCATCGGGGACTTCTCTCAGATTGCATATCCTATTACATCAATACAGAGGAAAGCTAAGAAATTTGAATGGAAAGAGGAATGTGAAATAAGTTTTGAAAAATTGAAGCAGTTGTTGACAAATGCTCCAGTGTTAAAAATTGCACATCCGGATAAAGAATTTGTGGTATATACAAATGTTTGCAAGAGAGGAGTTGGTGAAGTCCTTACACAAGAAGGATAGGTAGTATGCTATAAATCACAAACCTGAATGAGCATGAAAAAATTATCTAACACATGACCTTGAGTTGGTAGCGATAATCCTTGCGTTGAAGATGTGGAGGCACTATCTTCTTGGCAAGAGGTTTGTATTGAAGAGTGATCACAGTGGGTTGAGATACTTGTTTGACCAGCCGAATTTGAATGCGAGGAAAGATATATGGTTGGCCACGATTAGTGATTTTCACTTTGAGATTAGGTACATCAAGGGTAAAGATAACATGTTTGAAAAATCTCTTAGCAAGCGAATACAGGTGAATTGTATAGAAGTTATGAGTTCTTATGGGACAAAATTACAGGATTAGATCTGACAGGAAGGTCAATAGGATAAAAGGTACATGGAGCTTAGGAGCACGTTACAACAGGGTACATGTGAACAAGATGTCTTGATCATATTTAGGGGCTGGATATATGTGCCAGATAGTATTGATCTCAAGAAGATTATATTGAGAGAGTTTCATGTGAAAATGTATTCAGGTCACCCAAGATATAAAAAGAAATTGACAATAGTGAAGAAGTTTTATTATTGGTTGAATCTGAAAAAGGACGTAGTGGATTTTGTGGATAAATGCTTGGACTGTCAGCAGGTGAAGGCAGAATGTATGCATTTGGGTGGACTACTACACCAATTTTTATTCCACAGTGGAAGTGAGAAGTCATTTCCATGGATTACATTACAGGTTTTTCGAGAACATATAGACAAAATGATTAAATCATGGTTGTTGTAGACAATTTGAAAAAGTTAGTGAACTTAATTCTAGTGAAGTCTACTTATTCAGCTAGTGCTGTAGCACAGGTCTTAATTAGAGATGTGGTCAGATTGCATGGTGTTCCGATGAAGATTGTGTGAGACATGGATGCTAGATTCACTTCCAAGTTTTGGAAGGCGTTGTTTACAGGAATGGGTATAGAGTTGGCCCTTAGTACATCTTATCATCCACAGACGGATGGACAGACAGAGAGGTTCAACAGGATATTTAAGGACATGTTGAGAATTTATGTGATGCATCAATAGAGGACATGCGAAGAGTACCTTCTGTTGGTTGAGTTCGCTTACAATAATGGTTATCAAGAGTCACTGAGGATGAGTCCATTTGAGGAAATATATGGCCAGAGTTTTTGTACTCCCATCATTTGGAGTGATCCAGTGAATATGGTATTGATTGGGTCGGACATGTTGGAAGAAATGGAACAGGAAATGCAGGTAATAAAGAAGACTATAAAGGTAGCACAAGATAGGAACAAAAGGTATGCAGATCGGAACAAGATGTTTAATGATTTTTAGGTTGGGGAACATATGTACTTTCACATTAAGCCCAAGAAGAGTTCCTTACGGATTGGATCATGTGCCAAGATGACACCTCGATTTTGTTGACCTTTCAATATTCTTGAAAGGATTGGACTAGTTTCATATTGAATTGCATTGGCTCCGACAATGAAATTCCATGATGTTTTCCATGTTCCATTGCTTAAGAAGTATGTTAGAGATGTTTATCATGTGATTGATTGGTCTTTATTGCAAGTGGAGCTCGAAGGAGAATCCCAGCTGGAACTGCAGTGTATTTTACAGAGAAATAAGCTCATGCTTCAAAACCGAGCAATCGAGTAGGTTAAATTGCAGTAGAACCATTTTGGGCCCGATGAAGCTACATGGGAGATGGTGGATCAAATGAGGGTTAGGTATCATTTTCTATTCGGTGGTTGAGTGAATGTCCTTGATATGTTTTTTGGTATATGCTTTGGTTTGATTCTTTGGTATATGTACATATGTATATGGATGTAAATACCTCTATGAGTTTTGTTATAAAGCTCTAATAAGCGGTATGGGTGTCATGCCATTATAGCTACCATGTTGTTATGTTGTCATGTTGGTTTTCTTCTCAGTAGGTTGATCTTTGTAATACTGAAATGGGATAAGTTATAAAGCTCCATGGGAAATATGTTTTTATTTTACCAATATAATTATTTGTAGGTGTCATTGAACACCGAGGACGGTGTTCCCCCAAGGGGGAGGGTTCTGTAATGACCCTCGTGAAAATTCCATGTAATAAAGTTAATAAAGGAAAAATAATAACCACGGTTATGGGACACTTATTCCAAGTTGAATGTTGGGAAAACATCCTAGTGTGGGTGTTCATTTAGTTTATTATGTCTGAGTAAATTGTAAAATGCACTGGAAAAGGCTTTGGAAAGGAAAACTGCCATTTTTGGCAGTTTATTTAAGAAAATAATGGAAAATATGAGAAAATAAAGGTGAAAGGTCACATGTTGAATGTGAGGAGAAAAATGAAGGAAAATAATGGAAAATTGAAGAAAATAGAGGCCTCATTAATAAGAATGCTTTTTAGGATCAGTTGGTACCCTTTTTCATTTTAGTTTTGGAGCTCTCTCTCTCACTCTTGGACACTTAAATTTTTCTTGGAGAACTATAACATTGGATCAAGAAAAGTAAACATGACAAAGAGGAAGCTAAGATCAAGAAAGGAAGAGTAGGATAAAGCGGCTACAATGGGATTATTTATAAGTATCGAGTTGCATGTATAATTTCCTTGCTAGTTTTTTCATGCATGGTTTTTCATGTGTGTTTTTGGTTCTATTGTTGTCATTGGTATGGGTTTTTCCAGGTGTGATAGTGTTCTTCATCCCAGCCTTTCCATTTACGGATAGCCATGGTGTGATGGGGTTCTCATGTTTTGTTTGAGATGGATTCAAAATTGAGTGAGGTGGTCTCTAAAAGAAAGAACACATGGCCCAGTGATCCTAGAATCAGGATGTGGATTGCGGTAAATAATTGGCCTAGTGACCCTTGAATTGAACTGTGGGTTGCGTTAAAGCCATATTTTGTGCTACCTCAGTGGGCCTAGGAATCCTCAACCAGTGAATGGTAGGATATATGGTAAATCCTAGAGGTTGGTGCCCTCAATCAGGCCTATGAATCCTTGGTCGGTGATTAGCAGGATATAAAGTAAATCCTGGAGGGTGAAGTATCTATTAGGCCTAAGAATCCTAACCGATGAATGGTGGGATATACGATGAATCCTAGTGTAAGGTCCCACCTTACCCACCATTAGTAAGATAGAGAAGTAGATGTCACATAATCACTAATACTCATTTGCACAAAATCCTAAAGAATTAGTGATTGTAAAATTGTTTCCAACAAAAGGCCCTTTTTATTTTGAAAGCTTTAGATAATACAAGAAACCACTGTCTTAGTCTCACTTCAGCAAATTATTAAATTAATTTTCACATTCATACCAAAATCTTGCAGACATAGGAAGCTACACCCATTAAATAGTTTATTTATAATTTATAGTAACATAAAAAAAATAAGAGTAACTAAGAATTTTACACTAACAATTTATATGCACAAAAGCTACAGCCATTCAAGATTTTTGACAAACACTTTGCAGACATGCACTCTACCTCATTCAGCCCTTATGACAAACACTTTGCAAGCACGCAATTAAAATTCATTGAGGCATTTTGTCAAATACTTAGCAACAATGAATTTAAGATTATTCTTCAACATATTTATCTCATGAAATTCATAATTTAAACTGTAAATGTTTCCATCTTAAAACAGGGACTAAATAATCTTAGTTTTTCAGCAAAGACTCAACAATAGGCGCACATAACTCAGAGCAGCAATCTCCCAAATCGCCCAGATTTCCGATCTGGGTTCTGAAAAGTATTGTTTTGGAATGAAATCAGGGGTGACATGACCATTAGGCACGGATACCCCCTGATGTTGGGCTGAATCGAAATAAAAACGCCCAGATATGCGATTCTTGAAAACAACAAATTTATAGCCTAAATGTTTCATTTATGACTTTTGTCAAACATATGGAATGAAAACTTACAACTACACCTATACATGAGGGAAAACAACCCAAATTTATGCTACTAAGATATGCTCATTGAAATCAAACATTTCTAAATCCACCATATGAGTCCTTAAAACATTTTACCACCCACAAGCTAATTCATTTGACATGATTGACAAGCTTTTTGCACCAATTGCTACAATTTAACAAACATATGGCAGCCCTGAATGCTACAGCCATTAAGGCTTTCTATCAAAATTCTGATAGTACTATTACAACAACTTGAATAACAAAACATTGAATTATTAATAAGAATATGAAACATAAGCCATAACTGAAATTTATCTCCAACTTACCTCAAGCATTTGCTCTTTCAAACTATATTTTAGTTGCCATTGTTTTTGCATTTTCTTTTAAGGGTTGATTCTGTAATTCCTCCAAGTATATTTTGGGTACATGTCCATTTTCTTACTTCTGATGCAAGCTGCAAGTTAGCACTTATTCATGCATAAATAAACAGATAACGTTACTCATTCATAGATATTGTCAAACACTTTGCAAACTATCCTCAAACCATTTATAAAACATGCATATATTAATTATTTGAAACAAAACCATAAATGATGAGATACTTACCCAAGTCCTTTGGAATAAATTTATTGCAATTACCTTCAACAATATTTGGCTTTCCTTTTTCAAATGCTACAATACCAAGATTAGTACCATAAACTACACCAATAATAACTACAATATTGAGATCTAAACATCCATACATATAGATTGATCTAGTCTTCATTTTTAACTAATTAATAATATTTTAGATAACATAAGCCTAAACCAAAATTAGATGCTTACAACAATTTAAATGTCTACTTTTTATTTTATGCTAAAGCTATACTATATTTTTAGGACAATGGAAATTATAACTGAAGAGATATTCAGCTCCAATCGTTGATAATATGATCCACCTTCGATCCCTTAACCAACTCATTTGAACCATCCGGTTTTCCACCCAACCATATCCAGGGAGAACTCCTCCCCCTGGAACCCCCGAGCTGTAAAAGCTCACAAACAGTACCAAAATAAAATAGTAGAGAGATAGATGCAAGGAAAACTAAGGAATATAGTTTTCACTTCCTCTAAATACCACTCATGTTCAACCTCAATAGATGCTTAGAAGATTCACAAGAAATTCAGATTTGTTTTGGAAGTAATTGAATACTCTCCATATCTCTTCCTCTCACCATATTCCTCAAGTCTCTTCCACTCTTGGCATTACCCCCTCTCCCCCCAAATGAGAATACATGACTCATATATAGGAGGAGCCACAATTTATTATCATAAAGGAGGATTAATATGCATGCATTGTGTTCCATTTAGAGGAGTGTAACTTATGCCATTAAGGAGAGGTATGCATGCCCTATTTAAGGAGAGTGTAACATACACATTAAAGTGAGTGTAAGAGGAATATTTTATGACATATATTTAATGAGTGTAAGAAGAATATGCCATTCCTTGATGAGTGCATAAAAGAGAGTGTAATGTAATATTTAAAATAGAGAGATTTACATAGAGCCATGAGAGTCATGAAGGATTGAGGAGATATAATTCCCTTTTAATAATAATATCATAGTCTCATAAAAGATAATAATAATATTAATAATATTAACGATATTGATGATTAAGTCAAGATTGAACTATTACAATTGATTAATCATAAGTTAAGTGATTTTCCTTCAAGTATACTTGTTTACCCATTGATTTGAGCTGATTTACTATTTTTGGAAAGTCATACTTGAAATAGTAGGCATGACTTTCTATTTTTAGAAAGTCACTCCAAAATTGTTAGGAATGAGATCTTATTAAGGAAATTCATAAGTGAGCTACCCATGAGTGGTATTTTGGATAATAGGGATTCCGCACCCCTATTGTATGCATCTTTGTGCCTTAGTAGATTGAGGACTCCACGCCCTGATCTACTCTAAAGATCCAAGATTCCATACCTTGATCTTTTTAAATATTCAGGACTCCGCGCCCCAAACATTTCATTATAGATTCAAGACTCCACGTCTTTATATTTCATGGATTTAGGACTCCGCGCCCTAATCCTTTTATTATATATCCAACACTCCACGTCTTTATATTTCATGGATTTAGGACTCCGCACCCTAATTTCCATGGCATCTCATCTACTTTGCTTTGAAACTCCGCGCTTCACCTTAAGGTACTGATTGTGAGCTCATACCCATCTGATGGTTCGTTGGTAAGGTCTTCTTCCAAGACCTGCACACATCACAAACTCATTGATCAAATAAATCAAATGAATTTCATAATTAACTTATTCAATTTTTACCAAATATTGTGCATGACTTCCACAGTCATTTTGGTTTTGGAGAAATGACTTCCACAGTCATTTATAACTTGAGCATCCTTGTTGGCAATGACCAAGTCCTTTGCCACATCATGCTTAGTACGATATTATGCACATATAATCATACAAATTATGTATCATCCATAAATCATAATTAACCATATGTTCCATCTAACCATGATCATCCATGGATCTGTGTCTCAATTCTGAATCACCATTCATGTCATACACCTATGTCCAAAATAGGATACCAAAAGAGAAAAAATTGCTAATATACTCTTAACCAAAATCAATTCTTGTGTACGCAACCATAGATATTATCATAAGTACACAACAACCAAGTGACCCAAACCAGGTCATAGCATATAAGCATGTACATAAGTCTTTCATACATAATATTATATCAAAATCACCATCTCTAAGTGTCATCAAAGCTATCTCACTAATAAGGGACACTACACCTAGAGACTAGGAGACAATACAATTACTCACAATGTAGGAGGAGAAATCTGGTGGCATCCATGCTTGTTTAGGTTCCAGTGATCTAGTGGGGATTGCAGTAAATTATAGTTCTATTGAAGAGGGTGAGGCGGTTTAGCCTTGGGAAGCCCTGTTGATTTTAGTTATGAGTCCCACATTCATGCTTGGAATATGGCATGTGGGTGATTGGTTGGAAGAAATATTCGGTTCAACCAATCTATGGTCGGGTGTATGTGGAAGTCCAAAACCTGATTGGCTTTGCATTCATTAATAAGAGTTCATTTCCTTGGTATTTTATGTACAAACATACTAGTTCATATGTGGAATTTATGGTTGTTGTATCCCTGTTATTTCAGTTGTTTATATGTTGGCTATGAGTATGGTTTATGATAGTGACGATGTATGGATATCATCATGTTTTTATTTGTAAATGAATGAAAAATGAATATATGACCTAATAGATGATAATGCATCTAATTTGGTAAGGCATAAATGCTTCTTAGCAATTCTTAGATAAGTATGATATCCCTATGCTCAGCTATGTTTTTATGACCTATAGAATGCATATTTGTGACTTGTTTGGCGAAATTCCTCTCATGGATAGTAGGGGTCCAGTCAAGTCATTGATCAAATGTTTGAATTATTACCTTTGTATCAGTTTTATTTATCATTCCGGAAGTTTTCATGAAGTTATAGGCAGTGGCCTGAGTCCTTTCCATGAAAAGTGGCATAAAATTTTGGGTCCCTGACATAGAACTAGCTAAAAAATTCCACATTCATTGGCTTTCCCTTGTTATGGGAGCGACTGGAGGCCTAAAGTTGCAAGCATGGATTTTCAAGGGAGCGACTGGTGTGTTAGATCAGTGAAAAGTTAATTTTCCTGAGGGGTTGGTCACTAGGGGAGGTGGTTGGCTCCTCGAGGTTTTGTAGTATGTGTGGAAGGTCAGTTTGGTTTTGTTTTGTCGGTTGCACTTCCTTAAATATACATGGGTATTTGAATCACATCATAGTAGACTCTTGTTGCATGTTTACCCTAGTGGATCGGGTAGCTTGTGTAAATTTGGGAGGAGGGTGTTACAAAGGTTTCAGACAATGATAGGTAGCCAGGTGGCACTGATGGACCACTATACAAATGAATTTATGATGAATTCACAAACATACAAGTTATTTCAACTTCGGTTGACTCACTCATGATAAAATACACAGGTTTAGAGACCATAATTGACTTAGTCATGGTTAAACTCCTCAAAGGAGTTTTCAAAGGGAAATTCAAAGTAAATTAAAACGAGGAGTCTTAGGTGAATTAGCTTGTACTCGAGTATGAGGGGTAAGAAAAGGATGAGCTTGATAAAAGGGAGTCCCTCTTAAATGGACATGATATGAAGTTTGAGATTATTTTTCAGTAATGTCCTCAATACTCAAAAGACTAGGTGGAATTTGTTCATCGTCATGACCAAAATATATAGGTTGTGGTTGAGACAAAGGAAGAGGAAGAGAAGAAGAAGTCTCTAAAGTAGTTGGTTCAGTTATTTGAGGTTCCTTAGGTTGTATAACCTCAGGTTGTAAAGTATCTAAATCTAGAAATTCAGGTTCAATTACCTCAAGTTCTAATGTTTCAAGGGCTTGAAATTCGACTACATCAAACTCACCAATTATCAAAGATGTAATTTTGGGTTCAGTACTGATGGGAAGTGACAATTCTGGATGATTAATTTCGAATGTGGTTATAGAAGTGGTATCTTCCAAAGGACTAGGTTCGGTATTTTGTGTTTTCTTATTCTTATGACGACAAGGAGTTGACCCTAGAGTTAAAGGGGGCAATATTTTCATTCTACGCGAACGACAGGGTTGGTGGGGATGTTCTTCCATGATGGATTAATCAATTTTAGAAATTAACAACACAAATAAAAGAAGGGGTAACTAGGAAAAAAGTGTTTACCAAGTTACTATGAACTACGATATATTATTTCTTGTACATGCAGGCAATCTCCCCGAATGTTGTGTTCGATGTAACATAGTAAAAAAGACAGTCGAATCAGTTATATATGGTAGGATATCAACCTAATGGGTACTTCCAAAATATAACTGTAGGTACATGGAAGTGCAGTCTGTGGTAGTGTTTTCTAATACGTCTTGCACGATAGGAATTATTCTGAGATTCTTTTCATACGGGGAGTGCCATCCGATATACCCGAAGGCATGTGGAGAACGATCCAATATACTTACATACATGGAATACCGAATACCCCCAAAATGTAATGCATACAAATAATGACAACTCCTATGTTAACGATGTTGAAACATGTCTTCTGGTCTAGACCTCTATGTGTTTCGTTAATGTTCCAATTGTTGCTTAGGTTAATTAAATAAATTTTAAAGTTGATCTTCAATGAAGTTTCGATTTCAAGGCTCACGGTACAAATTCACTTGAAATTCCTATGATCCAACTAGCATGATGAAAATAACTCTTTTGTTTCGATGAAGATCTATCTACGAGAAGGAAGAAACAAACAATCATGTGGTAGTCAAACATGCAACAAAAAAGACATTCCTAATCATATCTTTCAATGTAATATTCCAATGTAATTTTAAAAACCATATATGCAATTCAAAAATGGATATTTTTATTTTATTTTCTTTTCAATTTTCAAATGCAATGAAAATGAAAAAAAACTAGATCATTGACCAAAAGAACTCACAGAGGGTGTAACTGTAATATGATTTTTTTTTCTATTCAATCAACAATCAAACCAAGTGTTCACAAACCCTAATTTATAAGAAGAAATAAAAAATCAAATAAACTCTCATCAAAAGGCAAAAAGTCTCAAATGTAAACACATTGATGGATTTACAGAGACAATGACTAGTTCAGAGACTCAGGAAAATTCACTGGATCAAATAAAAACTTGGAGCAAGGCATAAAAATTCAATTTTTTCATCCTATAGGAACCATCGTAGTCTGACACACGAAATAGTGTGATGCATCACACTTATAGAGAGAGATAGCTGCGTTGGGTCACTCTGTCTCATACCAGAAAGTGCGTTGGGGCTACTTTTATTAAAAAAGGTGAAACAAAAACCCTACCAGCTCAGAATTATGTTTTCCCAAGACTAATTAATTTGTAAACAAGTCAATTTAAGCTATATTGAAAGGTATAAAATGAATGGGAATAGAAAACCACTGTAGGAACATCTCGTTCCCCGGTATGTTCGCCAAGTTGTTTGATGGAAAATTATCTCTTGAAGATAGAAGTGAATTCCCTAGATCTACTCGCTTGATATATAAAAAATAAAAGCAAAACACTTGTTCTTCCCTTAGAGAAATTAGAACATGGAGGAAAAATTTACCTCTAGTCCAATGTAAGTTCCATTTATGGTGAGTGCAGGTGCCTAGT
Organism: Pinus albicaulis; assembly: GCA_034641835.2. Lineage (NCBI taxonomy): Eukaryota > Viridiplantae > Streptophyta > Pinopsida > Pinales > Pinaceae > Pinus > Pinus albicaulis. The sequence goes on along the minus strand of CM076571.1, from coordinate 532,404,225 downwards.
TATGCAACATGAAACTAGTGCAAGTGGCTAGAAGGCAAGGTGCGTTGGGGCCAAAAATAGGTTTTCAAGCTGATTAACCCAGAATTATTGGAATTTTTGGAGAGATAATGCTTAAGGCTCTATAAAGGGATTATTGCAAGGTGTCAAGGATGTTGATTGATCTATTTTCTAGGCTATTTGAGCAGATGTGACAAAATTACATGTAACACAACATGTAAGAGGGAGTCATCTTCAATGTTCCTATGCCTATAGCCATGGTCAAAAGATATTTTAGAGAAAAATATCTTTAAATTATAATTTTTTTGGAATGGATGAAGAAGAGAGTAATTGTGTAAGTGATTTGTTCCCATCATCCATTTGATTAATGGCATTGAGTTCCCATAAACATGTAGTTTTTGAATCCCTTGTTCTTTTTCCAATTGTAAAATTAGTTATAAAGTAAAATTAATAATTAGAATGCAAAATTATTTGTGTTCGTACCAATGCTAACTTATATGCTGACAAATGTGTTTGGATTTATATTTAAAATTCCACTAGCTCCTCCCATAAAGGGATAACCTTGACTTGCACCATCAAGAAAATACTAGGGGAAATTTGTTTGGATGTAGGCTTCCTAAATGAGGGAGTAATCATTTACGTTGGTGGTTTCTTCTAATATATATTTTTAAAGATATGTCAATGATTTTCTAAAATTAAAATTGGGGATAAAATATGTATTCAAATATTTTATTTTCAAAATAACATGAAGCTCTACTACAAGTACATTTCATCAACAATTTACTTACAATTACATAAACACGAAAAAGAGTAGCAAAAAAAAACCTTAATTATTAAAATGAAATACTATATTTCATTTTAATACTCCAGTTCCCGACCCTTGAATAGGTATCTAAATAACACCTACTATATGTAATTCATGGTTGGACATTGAGATGATGTTATGGCTAAATCTATAAAAAAATGAAATTAGCCTCCTAAATCCTACTTCTTCAACAATTAAGCACCTGTGAGAGATTTGATTAACCTCACCTTTTAATATCAATGGTAAGCCCCAATAAATGGATCTGATTTTATCCCTCCTTTTGAGCGGCTAGGGTGTATGGTCTTTGTACCGAATCCCCCTCAACTAGATCAACTAGGGTTGATCACTCTCCACCAAAACTAACCCTCTTTTATACGAGCTCTCACCCAGACAAGCTCCATGAGCTTAACTCAATAACAAAAAATAATCCAAATGCATAACTAAGGGGTGAGATATCTTCTCCTTTTATAGTCATGGATTATCAAAATACCATGGTTCAATACCATGGGTCATCCAAATAACATGGATTATTTTCTGCTTTTGATAAAGTGACTTATAATATTAATTTTCTTTAATCAAATTTTAATGAAATAATTCCTTGATAATACATCATTACATTTTATTTTTTAGTCTATGGGAATGGTTATGATACTAAGCTACTCTACATACTCAATGCTTGGAAAAATGGACATCACAATCATACATTCCCAAAACTACTTGATCCTAATAAATTTCAACCTCAATGCCAATATTGCAAATGAGTAAGATGAATTCATGTTGCATCACTATGATTGCATCTGAAACTTGTATGCCATGACCAATTTTTGGATCCTCAATGAGTTTAAAGAAGGCTCTGTTAGACTCCTACTGCATCAATACAATACTATCGATCCTGATACCTATTTCCAACTCATTCCCACAGTGAAAAAAATTATCCATCATAAAAATACCTTGATACCAAATAAGTATGTGGAAAGCTTCAATGCATTTCCTCCACATCTTTTCAGTGCTACTAAAATCCTCATCATGGTCATGCACCCTTTTTAAGCCTTCTAACAAAACAATACTTCCTAGAATATTTTGTTGTCCCAATCTAACATAAGAGAAGACTACAAATATTCTATCCAGAAATTGGGTTCTCATTCTACTACATCCACGTCCCAAACCCACTACTGCTTGCAAAATATCTCACCTCTAGTTCTCCCTTGCAAACCTGTTGTTGGAGTATTCCCCAATGAATGTGATATCCATCCAAAAAGGAAGTATGTTGGTAGTTCCAATGAAAGGGTTTCTACCATGTTGTCAGCTTCTTCCCCCTAGTTTTTCTCCCCTACTTGTTCATGCTTGGCCATATGGCAAGGTTTTCCACATATATCCTACTACCAAATAAGGCGATTAAGATTGGTCGTATAATGGGATGCCCCACCTAGGTCCCATTTCCAAATAGGAAACCTATCATTCCCAACATTCTAGGGTTCCTGTTGTGCCATACCCCTAGCTAGAAATGCCACCAATTAAGTAGAATACCAACTTATAACCTCTCTCCAATCAATTGAAATGTATTATTAGAATAGGAAGTATCAATAATAATTCCTCCTTTGGAATCCATAACCTCCCAAAGAACATTTCCCCATCATCTTTGTTCATAAAAATCCCTTAAAAAATTCCCTGGGTATAAGTACCAACTCAAGGAATGATCCCACCATGTTGACCTTGTGCCACTCTAATTTTTCCTTTGTCCTATTCATCTGCCCAGAAATTGTCCCCATCTATTTCTTTGGGCTTTTATTGTTGATATGACTATCAATTCCTTCCTTATTTTTTCTCTATTCCTCTTGCACTCTATAACTCATGAGAAATGTCTCAAGTTCATCCTCTTATAATGCTCCTTTTAATTAGTCCTTTACCATTATCCCTTGAATCTAATCTTCTTGGAATACTTCACAAATTTGAACAATCTACTGGTCACTAATAACTTCATTTATGTCTTCATCACAATTACCATTTTCAATCAACACACATGGATTCATTAGTGAATTGTTTCCAAAATATTGACATGATTGTTCATACTTTTTAGGGATGTCATCATAGGAATCATAATTTTTATTGGATTGACTTTATTGCATGGCTAAGGATACTTTTATTTCATCATGATGCACTTTATCAACTTTCATACCCACTCCTTGAAGTAAGGAGTTGTCCCCATGCTCCATAGTATCAACTAATTCCTTGTCCTCATTATCATTTGGTTGCAATAGATCCTTACTAACTCTGTAAAAATGACCAATTTTCCAAGCCTCCTAACGTTATGAACAAGTTCTCTTCTCTCTCATTTGGTTCTTTCTCTTATTCGAGTACCTTGTAACCTATAATCCCTTTGAAGTTATTTCATTTTTAGTTAACTCACTTTTGAACCTTTTTATATTCTACTCCACCAATATTATTGATAACTCATGAGAAACAAATGAAACAACCTTCCACTTTCTCCAAATATCCAACAACTTTGATCACAATAACTTGCAAATGACATATTTTAAGGACAAAATATTTTTCATGACTGTTTTAATGATGTCTGGATGATGTTCTTTAATGTTGGTGAAGAATCATTGGAAAATCTGAAGAATCAAATCACCACACTCTATATAAAGCATGATGATACATGCTTTGATTATTGTTGTAATTTCCAAAATCTCAAGCCTCTTACCAAAGGTTGGGCCATTAATATCATGCAGTCCATGAAAGCTCTCTACAATCAACATTAGAATCTTCTTTAGAATATCATCATTATAGGGGGGAATAGGAGCAGTTAACCTTATGGACTCATTAAGGAAACAAGGGACTACAAGTCTTACCTCTTTACAAGGGTGTTCCAAAAATTTATGTTGGATTAAGGCAAGCTTGGATGGCTTCAAATCCAAACTAAAAATATTGCATTATAATTGGTCTATGTCAGACAAGCATGTGTCTACGTTCTCCACTTTTGAAATGGCATCCCCTTATTTCATAACTTTCAAATTTGATCCAAGTACAAAGAGCCAATTCCACACTTCATGTTCCTTTTAACACTATTACCGATGAAATAGGTAACCGCACTGTTACCTAGTTTTTTTTGGTAGCATAAAAATCACCCGATTTTGAAAAGTGGTGATGCAGAATCACCCCTTTTTTTTGTGCACATTTTTGACACTTTAATATTTTTATTTGTGAAGTATGAATATATTTTTTAAAATGTTAGTGATTTTCATGCTAATTTTGAAACGTATTGATGCAACACCAACTTTTTTTTTTTTAGAGCAATGATTTTCATGCTAATTTTGAAACGTATTTATGCAGCATCAACCTTTTTTTTTTTAGAGTGGTGATTTTCATGTTGGTAATAAAACACAAAACTTAGATTAAAAAAAATATATAAAAACAATAAAAAAACCAATAAAAATGTAAAAAAAAACAAAATTAACTCGTAAAAATAAAAAATTTAAACAAAAATAAATAAATAAAACAAAAAAAACAAAAAAATTCGAAATTTATATAAAAAGAAATGACAAAATTTGAAAAAAAAAACACATAATTTAAAGAAAAAAAACAAAAATTAACCAAAAAAATTAAAAAAAAAATTAAATAGAAAATTTAAAAATAATTTAAATTCCAAAATTAAAATTTAGATTAAAAAAATAAAATACAAGAAAGAAAAAATTAAATTATAAAAATAATAATAATAAGAAAAAAAAATACAAATTTTAAAATTAACAAAAAAAACAAATTAAAAAAAAAAAAATTTAAAATTGAAAAGGATTATATGGCCAACTGGGGATGCCAACACACAGATCGTCCCATAGGCACTGGACCCTCCGATGCTATATGGGATGTGGAGCTACATTCCCTACAGCTGATTGTAAGTAAGGACCTCCAACCCCCCGATCGGGGTGTACAACATGCAGAACGGAATGGTCACTTGGCTTTAAACCGACATTCCGGTAATTAAGAGGGTTGCTGGATCATCGTCCCTCTCGATCAACGAAGTGTGTGATATCACCAAGTCATGATTTTTCTGCACTATCGCCAGGCTGGTATGTCAGAGAGGAGAGGGAAGGTTGTAGTTAAGGTAAGGCCGCCCCTTCCTGCACTCCAATTGTTCATGCTTTGTTTGCATGCAAACGCTTGGAGCCAGCAGAGGAGGACGCCGGGCTCTGATCACTCTCTCAACCTCGCTACAAGCCCAGGTTCTCTGTTATTTCAAAGGATACCTTTGATCATGGGGAAAAGAAGAACCCTCTCAGACTCTGAGCGAGGTAAACAACATATACAACTGGAGTATATTCCAAAGAAGCAAGGTAGGAAGACTAATCAGGAACATCTGGAAGCTCTCGTAGCAAATTATGTCTTGGGTAACTCCTCCACTGTGCATCAAGAAATAAGAGGATGGGAGAGAGATATACAGACAGAACCAGAGAATAATGAAAGTGAGGCTGAGATTCTAGATTTTATCACAGACCCGGGTAACACTCGAGGCCGGCTCACCCTCTTTCATCAAACCATTCACACTTATTAGATTGTTAAATGCCTCATAGCAAAAGCAATGCAGAGTTTCCCACCAGAAATTGTTAAGACAGGACAGTCAAAGAATGACCCAAGCATGCCAAGAATTCAATATTTGCTGACAGAAATCCAGGACCAATTGCAACATATTAAGATCACTCAATATCGAGCGACAGACCATATTAATAGAATGGATAACAGGCTAGGGCGTATTGAGAAGACTCTCCAACAAATGTAGCAAGTTGACATGCCTGGGACAACTGAGAAGGATCCTGCCCCAGTCTCCTCATCAGATGGATAGTTCACTTTCAGTCTTATCTTTTAATGCAATGTGAATATGTATATGAATTTTCCTTATATAATTAGAAGGTAGAAAAGGATGTAGGAAGATAGATAGCCCATGCTAGGTATAGAAAAATGAAACAATTCCAGTTTTGGTATGCTTTTCACGCTTATCGGTGGCCAACAGACCTGGTTTCCTACAGGCAGGTTGAGGCCACCGCTTGGATATTGTTTTTTGTAATCTGCCCTTTTATTATAAATATAAAATAGAAAGGTCCCGCCTAAGTAACAAAAAAAGAAAAAGAAAAAGAAAATTAAAATAAAAGAATTAAAATAAAAAAAAACTATCATTAAAAAATAAAAAAATGAAAAAAACCACATGCAAATAATTAAAAAACAAATATTCATAAATTTACTGTTTTTTTTTAAATTTAACAATTTATAAATTTTAAAAACGAAAAACTAAATAAACTAAAAGATTAAAAAAAAAATAAAAAATAAAAAATTTAATAAATTTAATAAATAAATTTTAAATTTTAAAAAATAATCAATCTAAAATATTAAATTTAAAAACAAAATTAAAAAAAAAAAACAAAACAAATTAAAACAAATTAAATTTAAAATAAAAAATTTGAATTAAAAATAATAATTTTAAATTTTTTGAATTAAAAAAAATATATATATAAAAAAAAAGGAATTTTTTGATCGTGGTGGCACCGCCAATCGACCTCCCGCCCAGGTGGCAGCGGAGGTTAGCCTCCGCCGCCACCTAGGCGGGAGGCCGATTCCGGGAATCGCTTGCCCGCGACGGGAGGCCGATTCCGGGAATCACCCTCCCGTGGCGGGAGGCGATTCCGAGAATCGGCCTCCCGCCCATGTGGCGGTGGAGGCCGGCCGCTGGGCGAGCGAGGGGCTACAAGCAGCCTCCCTGCCCGCCCAGCGGCCGGCCTCCGCTGCCCCCTGGGCAGGAGGCCGATTAGCGGCACCAACGCGATCAAAAAATTCTTTTTTTATTTTTTATTTTTTTTATTTTTAATATTTTTAATTTTTTTTAAATTGATTTTTTTTAAAATTCAAAAAATTTATTTATTTATTTATTTTTTAAATTTAATTTTTATATTTGAAATTTAATTTGTTTTAATATATATATATATTAAATTTTTTTTTTTTTGTTTTTTATTTATTTTTTTCTAAATTTTGTTAATAATTTTTATTTTATTTTATTTTTATTTATTTATTTAATTGATTTTTATTTTTTTTTAATTTTTAATTTTTAATTTTTTTATATAATTTTATGTCTAGTTTTTTCATTTAATTTTTTAAAATTTAATAAATTTTTTTTTTGTTTTTTGTTTTTTTTTTTAAATTTATTTGAATTTAATATTTATTTTTTAAAATTTTTCATTTTTAATTGATTTTTAAAGTTTTTTAACTTTTTATTTTAACAATGTTTTTTTTTTCTTTATATTTAAAATATATTTTTTATTTCAAAATTTATTTGTTTATTCATTTATTTATTAAAATTTAAAATTTTTGTTTTTTAAATTTAATTTGTTATTTTAATATTAACATTTTTTTTAAATTTAATAATATATATATATATAATTTTTTTTTTTAATTTCTATAATTTAAATTTAATTTATTTTTTAAAATTTATTTGTTTTTTTAATATATATTTTTTTAAATTTAATATTTTTATCGTATTTTATTTTTCATTTTGTATTTTTAATTAAATTTTATTTTTTTACTTTTAATTTAAATAATGTATTTTTTTTTTTAATTTTTATTTTAAAGTTTTAAATTTATTAAAATTTAATATATTTCTTTAAATTTATTTATTTATTTTTAATTTTTTTTTTTTAAATTTAATAAACATTTTCTTTTTCTTTTTTAAATTTAATTTCAATATTTTATTTTTTATAATTTCTTTCTTTTTTTAATTTGTTATGTTTTTTTGTTTTTTAATATTTTTATTTTGTTTTTATTTTTATTTTTTTTATTTCTATATATTTTGAAATTCTAATCTTTAATTTAATTTATTTTTCTTAAATTTTAGGTTTTTTTTAATGTTTGAATTTTTATTTTTATTTTTATTTTTTTATTCCTATATATTTTTAAATTTTAAGCTTTAAAATGTTTTTATTTTTTTCTTAAATTTTAGGTTTTTTTTAATATTTGAATTTTAAAAATTAAAAAATGTTATTTTTATTTTTCAAAATGTCAAAAATATGACACAATTTTTTTTTTTTTTTGTTATTCCAGCATCAAATAGTTTTGTTTTGGGGGTGTTTTTTAAATCATTTTTTCAAGAAACAATTTTGTTTTTAGCATAATTTTATAAAATGTTGAAATTTGACCACCAAAAAAAACCAAGTGCGTTTTGGAATACACTTTTTTTGTTTTTGGGGTGTTTTTTCATGTTTTTTGAGCCTTTTTGGGCTAGAGTTCCCATTTTGAGGTCAGGTTACCTATTTCATCGGTAACAGTGTTTTTTGTAGATTCCTCGGTTGCTAGCACTGAAGAGTAACATGGACTCATTTTGAGAAATGTTTTTATGTATTGCGTTGTTCTTTTCTCCATGAAAAATGTTTAATTCCTCATAGAATTCGTTAGAAATATTTTAATTTAACATATTCAGGGAAAATAAACCTTTACATCAAATTCTTTTATATAGTACAATTCTTTTTTACAAGCATTTAAAATTCATCCTTTATGAACAAATACAACCTTGATCCATATAATATGGCCATCGATAATAAAAATGGCAATTCACCTTGTTTATTTATGTAATGGCCAGTGAGTAAAATTATATGATAGTGATTCAGAGTATCTTGAAACCGCCACAAACGTATGGCTAAACTTACCTTTCCTAAGTCAATTATGTTGCACCAATCTAGATTTAGATAGAGAAATTAGTCGTTTCTCCTAAATCGACTACTACATGTATGAATATTTTAGCCGCTTCTCCTAAATTGACTACTACATGTATGAATATTTTGACTCAATTAAAATATTGTTTCCTTCTCCCACTCGGCCGCTATAGGTGTCGAATAGATGTGTAGTCTCACTCAACACTAGCATTTTCCCCTCCTCCCCATATTTTAAATAAATCTTTGTATTTATGACAGTGTTTCCCCTTTGACCATTGATTCACTCCTATTGAATCGCATCAATTATCGCAATGGAATTATCTCAAATTGACCGAGTCTACCCAAATCAACCCTTGAATGTCACTTCTATTATTATGTGATGCTTTAGGGGTGTAAATGTTTCCACCATGAGGGATTACCATTGCTACTTTATTATTTAAGCCTAGATGTGATGTTTTTCCACAAACGATAATTAATCGGTCACACCATTGATTTACCGCCTCCAAGCGAGGAGTTTGAGACTGTGAACTAATGCGGCTTAATTAACTTGACCCTCATGAATTATTTCACATGAGGAAGAATGTTATTTAGCCTTACTCCATAATATGATTCAGCGAGGTTCTATCTCGTGAATTTCCATTCATGGGTTGTTGATCAAGCTTACCTTGGCTACTAGAGGATACAACAACTACCATGCGGCCTCAAGTCCTCAGTTCGACTACCCATATACCCAAACTGCCACTATGGAATTTCGGCATGCCAACATATATGTGTCCAACCTGTTAGCCACCTATGAAATTTTTGCCAAGCAAACTGGTGGCTAAGTTGTTTTGTGAGCCTACAAGAGATACATTTCCCCTGAAAATCGCTCATCCTTGAAACCTTTGTGTGTCCATTTCCTTTTAAAAGATATTCACTGATGCTTCCATCCAAAAAGCCTCACTGCCTGTGAAAAAGTTATGCTCAGAATGGGCCTCGAGCCACTTCCTCTGCTCTATTTTAATGTTTCATTTAGTGTTTCATCTACCTCCTCTGCCTCTCTCTCAACTATAAAACTCATGAAGAAACTCATTGTAAAGGTTGTTGATCGAATATCTATGAACGGAAAGCTGTTTCTCTTGAGACTTAGTTCTCTGTGTAAAGTTGTAAGATGGGCTAAGGAAGATGTATTCAGATTGAATGTCAAGCAGTTGGAAAATTTTGTACATGAATGGTGTTGCTCTTTAATATGACAAGCACATTTCTTTGGATCTTGATTTAAAGCAGCGGTGATTTTTTTCTTACTTTGTCTTTGTTTTCCTTTGTAATTCACCACATTTCATTTTTCTGGTACGCATCAGAAATCTGGCATAGGATTTACCCTTGCATGGTACCCTATGTTTCTGCTCTCCCTACCTTTGATGTTTTCTACTGATTGTGTTATCTGAGTATTGATTCAAGTTAATTTAACCAGTGTAGTGGCTATATTTACTGCTAGCTGATGTATGAATTAATGAATCTCTTCTTAGATGTTCTTGTTGGGCCTTAATTGAATGAATTGGGATACTGGGAGTTTATAATATTGTCTCTGTATCACTAGGGTCTTTTTCAATAAATTGAACCTTTCTAAGGTCCCTTAAGTTAGATTCCGAATCATTGAAAGTTCAAAGCCTTTCTCTGATCTCAGGTTTTCACCTTTGTGTTTAAATCTTTTATTTCTCCTTTGTCTGAAAAGTTAACCTTTTAGGAGTTTGATCATAGGTGTCTAATGGCATGTCCTATCCCTGGACCTGATTCCTAAGTGGTCATCTTGGAGGTTTCCTTGCCTTTCACCTTCTTTCTCATCATTTCATATCACACTATCATCTTTAAGATCCAATGCTTTAGATGACTAGCCCAACTGAAAGCTTGCATATTGAATAGCAAGTAAACCCTTTCCTGACTCCATTGCCCAATGGTCTCGAGTGTTCTCTGAATTATCTCTCCTTTGCCTAAAATCCTCTTTTCTCATCCTCTGTCTTGTATTGAAACCTTCCTTCCTGATTCCCAGCAACCAAACAAAAATCAAACAAACAACCTCGCACTTTATAACTAGCCTAACACCTTTAAAACAAGCTTCAAAGACATAAAACCTTTGCTTATATAGAGATATCCCTCTTTGGACCTAGGAGGGCTAGATCCCGAGGTCTGAAAGTGGTTCTGATGTTGTCTCATCTTTTGTTATTGCCAAACTTGCCAAAACATGGGAACCCCAACATAATGGCGACTCACACTGGGGAGAAAACTTTAAGTGCCCTTAACTGCTATATCTGGTCTTGTGTCCCATTGTATTATCCAACATAATGGTGACTCCACTGGGAACCTTTGAGTAGAACATACCTATAAACACCTCGCAAACTCAAAGAGGACCATAGTAGCCTTAGTTTGGTGGTTAAATCACTGTGGTGGACAGTATACATTCTTGAAACATTCTAAAAACTTCCACCTGGCGACTCCATAGTTCCTTAATGATTAAATACCCCACTGTTGATCAGTAGGCCTGCTAATTATCTTGGTTCACATAAGACTCCACTGGGAGACCAACCTCCATTTCAACATCAGCCATATTAGAAGTAACAAGTAGGATTAAGCTGCTTCGTTTGAAGACATCATTCTGGCAAGAACCATTCATACAAGAGCTTTTCCTAACCCAGACCCACCTGAATTAGTTGACAACCCTGAGAAAATTCTTAGGAAATATCCTACCCCTAGGAGGCCAACTATTTCTAAACGTATCTGTAGAGCTAACTCTTCACCAGAAGACTTTACAGCTCTACTAGACTCTCTGTTTGGCTTAGACTCACAAAACAGTTTACCTAGAACTAAGTCATTCAGTGCTCTAGACCAGCCAGACCTTGGGTTTTCCGGTTCACCATCTCACAGTGGTCAACACATTAGGGATAGAGAGACTCCCCCATCTACACCTCCGGATATTCATTTCATTCAAAACTTGGGGCTCTGCCATCCTAAATCAGCTCAACAGAGTGTTGTTGGTCCAAATATTCCTGTCATCCACATACCTGCTGCTCAAGCCAATCTTGTACCTCAACAGAACATCCTCATGGAAGCTTGGTATGCACCTCTCGTGTTACCTCAGTCTTTAGTGCCCCTACCGAATGACTATCAATAAAAAATCCCACACTTCACTGCAAAAGAGTCTACCACGGCTCAACACCATGTAGATAAGATGGAAGACTCCTTTGATTACATGGAGATAGATGATGAGACGGTCAAGATGAGAATCCTTGCCCATAGTTTAGGAGGTGATGTGAAGAAATGGTTTAAGGGCCTACCTCCTAACAACGTCCACGATCTTCCCTCGTTGTATCAATCCTTCATAAATAAGTGGGAAGTCAAGACCAACCCTCTCCAAATCTTAACAGCATACAAGAATCTTAAAAGAAATGTAGGAGAGAGTGTCCATGACTACTCTACAAGGTTCAACAATGTTTATAATGCTTTTCCTCCACATATGAAACCTCCCCAAGGTATGGCTCTAGTGAAATACCCCGAAGTCTTTGATGCTGATATGACCTACCAACTTAGGGAGAGAGATTACAACACACTGGAGGACATGCAAAAAGGAGCGGTGAGTGTAGAGTCTAACCTGATTGAGAAGAAAGCCATAATGAGGGCTGAGAAAAGGGTAAATTATAGGGATGACACTACAGCTTCCACTTCTAATTCCAAATATGATCATCTAGCCAAAAACATGGAAAAATGTAGCAAATGATGGAAAAAATGGTTGTCGCAGTCAGTAACCAAAACTATAACCAGAACCAGAACTTTAGGAGGAACAATACCGCTCCAAATAGGCAAAGGGACTCGGATCAACAAGTTATTCCCCCATTTCAAGAGAACTTTCTCGATGAAGATGAGGGGATCATAGAAGAGTATGAGGGGACCGCAATAAATACGTTTGAAATAGATAATTCAATCCATAACTATTCCGCAGAGGAAGATCATCCCCCATCCTCATATCGGGATGAGGAAAGGTCAGAATCTGAGGACTACAGACTTGGATTTGAAAATGCCATTATGCAGGTCAGAGAACAGTATGAACTTAGAAGAAAAAAGAGTTTAGACAATTCCAAACCAAAAGCTTCTAAGATTACCATTAAGAAAAGGCCCGAGAAAACTCCTAAGGTAACTGCTGAAAGTAACAAATCAGTAGCTGAAAGTTCTAGTAAGAACAAAGAAAAAGACAACCAAAGTGCTGATAAACAAGGTCAAACAACTAGCAGCACTAGCACAATAGCTAGTGTTCCTGATGAAACTGTTACTAGCACTGTACATAGTGAGAATCAACATTCTAACTCTGCCACTAAAGTAGTGGCCAACAAAATAGAGTTGAGTGTCACTAAGAGTCAATCTCTCTTCAATTTGGAGAGCGAGATTGTTAAAATTAAAATATTTGTCCCACTCTCTAAGCTAGCCACTCAGGATATATATAAGGGCCAAATTTTGAAAGCGTTAAATCTAGGTGAAAACAACGACACTGTCAATCTGAGTGATGATCAACCAGCCCTTCTGTTTGGTCCAAAGATAGAAGGAAAGTTTCAAGAAGGTGTAGTACCTCCCTTTTATATCAGTCTCAATATCCATGACAAGATCCTTCACAATGCAATGCATGACTCTGGGGCATCACACAACCTAATGCCTAAAGTAGTTATGGAGAGGCTAGGCTTAGAGATAACCTGTCCTTATAAAGATTTATATTCATTTGAATCTAGCAGAGTAAAATGCCTCAGCCTGATCAAAGACCTGTGTGTGAACCTGACCCAGATTCCAGCAAAATGTATGGTTATGGATGTTGTGGTGGCTAATGTGCCACCTAAGTATGGCATATTACTATCAAGGTCATGGGGAGTCAAGCTACAAGGTACAATGCAGATGGATGGCTCATATGCCACAATCCCTGTCTTTAGCCAGCTTAGGAGACTGTATAGAGAGGCACAAATGAAATTCATGGTCAACAACCCTGAAAAGCCTGAAAATGCACCTATGTACTCTATACATACAGATCTGGATTCCTTTATCCTCTGTAACGATGAATCAGATCTAGGAGACAGAGATGCAGACAATGGAGTAGAACCCATGGATTTTAACATAATGGCCACTCTGGACTTGGGAGAAAACAAAGAAGAAACCCTTAGACAGTGCACTGAAATAGAAACTCAGAATGAACGAGAAACAGAGTGCCAAACAGTTGGCTAGTCATCGCTCTGAACCACATGCACATCATGAAGAACGAAACCCTCCACAGCCCAACGCAGACCCCGTAACACCACAGACCAATGAAACCCACTTTAGGGAGGAAAATGATAATAATTTTGAAAATGATCCCTTATGGGGAATGAATTTCAATGGGTCGTGCACTAGAAAGACTGCAGGAGTGGGAGTGTGGTTACATAACACTGAGAATGACTATGCTGAGAGTCATGCCTATAACCTGAACTTCAAATGTACTAACAACATCGTAGAGTATGAGGCTCTCATCCTAGGCTTGAACTTGTTGAAAAAACTAGGAGCCCGTAGGATTGCTGCGCATGGAGACTCTGAGTTAATCATAAAACAAGTGAACGGTGAGTACACAACTAAACACCCTAGGTTGAGAGCGTACAATAATGATGCTATGGATTTACTGAAAACCTTTGTAGAATATGAACTGGTGTTTGTTCCTAGGAGCCAAAACGTAATTGCGAATGGATTAGCTTCCATAGCTAGTTCATATCATAAGCCTCCCAGTGACAAACAAATCATCATTCAGATGAATTATAGACCTGCAGTGCCTGAAAATGAGAAATAGTGGCAAGTCTTCGAGGGCGATAAGCAGATTGAGGATTTCCTGACAGGCAGGAACGAGTTTGAATTCTCCGATTCAGACTCTAAATCCGATGAAAGTTGCCTGCGTGAAGAGCCCTCCGATGAAGAAAAATCATCCCATAACGTAGAAATAAACACGTTAACTAAAAAACTTGGAAATCCAACTGGAGAATATGAGAATTCAGATAAAGAGGAAATATATGTGCTGCAGTCAAAGGATAAGAATATACCCAGAGGACTGGCACCTTTAGAGGACCTTTTTGATTTTGACGACGTGGCGAGAAAACCCACTATAGAACACTTAGACTCTGATGTCGAGGAATGCAACATAGGCACATAAGATAAGCCTAAGATGATTAAACTGGCTAAGTCCTTGCCTGCAGACATGAAAAAGAAATATATCGACCTATTTAAAGAATTCATCGATGTTTTTGCCTGGAGTTACGAGGACTTAAAGGCCTATGACACAAACATTATACAACACAAAATACCTTTGAAAGAGAATAAAAAACCCTTCAAACAAAAACTTCGCAGAATTAACCCGAAACAAATGCCTGCAGTTGAAAAGGAGATTAAAAAGATGTACGAAGTAGGAATAATAGTTCCTGTGAGGTTCTCTGATTGGGTCTCAAACCTTGTATCTGTGAGAAAGAAAACAGGCGAGATTAGACTGTGCATAGATTTTAGGAACTTTAACAGAGCCTCACTTAAAGACAATTACCCTTTACCAAAGATGGAACATATCTTGCAGAAGGTAGTTGGCCCAAAAAGGATCTCCCTGTTAGATGGTTTTTCAGGCTTTAACCAACTTTTAATACTCCCAGAAGACCAACTCAAGACAACTTTTACCACTCCATGGGGCACTTTTATGTACGTAAAAATGCCTTTTGGATTGATGAATGCTAGTGTGACCTTTCAACGAGAAATGGACATAGTATTTTAAGAAGAAATAGGGCAATTAATTGTCATCTATCTGGATGACATAACAGTCTATTCCAAGATTGATGAGGAGCACCTAAAACATCTGAGAAGAGTTTTTGAAAAATGTAGAAGGTTCGGTCTGTCATTAAATCCCAAAAAGAATGTGTTCGGGCTGCAAGAAGGTAAGCTTCTTGTCCATATTATATCTAAGAAGGGGATTAGAATAGACCCACAGAGAGTTGAGGGAATAATTCAAATCACACACCCGAGAAACATTAAAGAGTTACAGTCCTTCATTGGGAAAATCAACTTCTTAAGAAGGTTTATTACCAACTTGGCCGAGCACCTTAGGAATATGACTAACATGCTGAAAAAGGGTGTAGGTGTTAAGTGGACCATAGAGGCTAAACAATATTTTGAATTAGTTAAAATTGCACTCACCCAGGCTCCTGTGTTAATCAGCCCAGATTTTTCAAAAGATTTCCTGATATTTCATTTGCCTCTGAGCATACAGTGGCCGCAATTTTACTGCAGAAAAATTCAGAAGGAATGGAACAACCTATTGCTTTCTTCAACAAAGCTCTGAGAGATACACCCTTAAAATACAATATAATGGAAAAACAGGCCTATGCCTTGGTCAAGGCCTTGAAATACTTTAGGGTGTACATACTGCATTCTCACACTATAGCCTATGTGCCAAACATAGTGGTTAAAGACATTTTGTCCCAAGACCCAGATGGAAAGAGGGGAAAATGGATTGCTGTAATATTAGAGTATGACTTGGAAATAAAACCCACAAAACTGATAAAAGGTCAGGGCTTAGCTCAACTGATGGCCGAATAAAATTTGCAGGCCCTTGACATTAACATGGTAGATGCCTTGGATGAGCAGGAGGGATTACCAGACCCTACTGTCGAAGAGAAATTTCAAAACTCTCCTTGGTATTCTGATATCCTGTATGTGCTCACAAACCTCAATGCCTCTCTGGAACTATCAAAAACTAAGGCCCGATTCCTAAAGCTAAAAGCCAGAAACTATTGCATACTGAATGAATGTTTATACTGGAAAAATACAAATGGTCTATTGCTTAAATGTTTGCCCGAAACTGAAGCAGAGAGAATTAAACAGGAATTCCATGCAGGAGAGTGTGGAGGCCACTTGAGCTGGAAAACCACTGCTAACAAAATACTCAGATCTGGCTATTACTGGCCTACACTTTTCAATGACATCCATAAAATGATAATTGCCTGCCATAAATGCCAGATTTTCGAGTGAAAAAGAAATCTCCTCCCTTTACCATTACAACCCATTACTGTCGAGCCTCTCTTTTTGCAATGGGGCCTAGATTTCATACGAGAAATACACCCTGCTTCTTCTGCACAACACAAGTGGATCCTTACGGCCAAAAACTACTTCACAAAGTGGATAGAGGCCATACCTTCTAGGAATACCATAGACTCTATTATCATCAAGTTCCTAGAAGACCACGTCCTCTCTAGGTTTGGCTACCCAAGAAAAATAATCACTGATAACGCTGCTACTTTTGGATCCAATAAAATGATTGATTTTTGTCACAGGTATCAAATAGCACTCGGTCATTCAACTGCTTATTACCCACAGGGTAATGGGTTAGCTGAATCATCAAACAAGAGCTTGGTGACCATCATAAAAAAAACTGCTTGAGGAGAATAAGAAGTCATGACATAACAAGTTAGTGCATGCTTTGTGGGCTGATAGGCTAACAAAAAAAAAATCCATTGGAATGTCACCATATCAGCTTGTTTATGGAACCAAGGCAGTGTTTCCTACCAGCCTTGGGGTACCAGTGATTAAACTAGTCCAAGAGATTTAGACAGAAGAGGACAACATGGTAAGGAGGATAAATCAAACAATTCATCTCCAACAAACAAGGGAAGAGGTCTATAATAGAGCCTTGAAAGTTCAGGAAAATATTAAGAAGTTGTTTGACAAAAGAACTAAGGCTTCTGAATTCAAAATAGGAGATAAAGTTCTGAAGTGGGACTCTAGGAGAGAGGACAAAGGAAAGCACGGAAAATTTGACAGTTTGTGGTAGGGTCCTTACATCATCCAGGCCAATGTAGGCCCAAATGCATTTTTTCTGCAAGAGCTAGATGGTACAGAGCCGTTTAGGGGTCCTGTTAATGGCAGGATGCTCAAACATTACTACTGCTGATTTCCAATTTCCATTTTTTATTCCCATTGTAGATAACATTTCTATGTTTTGTTTTCAAAGAAAAAGAGAAAATGTTTTAAAAAACAGAGAAAGAGAGGTTCAGACATGCTCAAAACTTGAACCTTGGAAGCGAAAATATTGGCTCTAATATGATCAAAACCTGAGCCAAAGGAAGTGAAGACAGCTGGTTCTAACATGCCCAAAACTTGAACCAACAAAGAAGGAAAAAGATCAGCTCTAACAAGCCCAAAACTAGAGCTGAAATGAAGAAGAAAGTGACTCTAACAAGCTCAAAACTTAAGTAAAAAAAAAGAGAAGGACGCTTTAAAGTTTCAGATTTCTAGCCTTCAAAATTTTGTTTCCAATTTTCTGCAATTTTAGTCCATGTGCAACTGTCTTTATGCCTTGGATATGCAACAAACTAGACTGTCTAATCCTAGTTTGACTGTTTTTAAATATTTGTTGTAGAATGTAGAGAAGAAATCTGCTGGGTAGTGTAATCCTAGCAGATATTAGATTAGGTAGAGAAACATGTCAGGCCAACAGTTTAATTTGGTCTCATGGAGTAATAAGGGTAGAATTGGACTATTTTGTTTTTTGATTTCAATAAAAAATGATCAAGAAGGTCTGCAAACTCACATGCACCTTGAAAAAAAAAAGAAAAAAAAAAGAGTTAGGATTGTAGGATGGGTAGGTAGATTGTTTGGGGAATGTTCTCTAATGATTAATATCCATCATGTTTGTAACAGCTGAATCAAAGAAGAAATATGGTTCAAGGATCGGGCATCTGGCCTACTCCAAATATTTATCTTCTAGATTCTTGACTACTTCAAGAAGAAGCCATCCCCATGTGGAGCCACTATTAGCCACCTATGAAATTTTTTCCAAGCAAATAGGTGGCTAAGTTGTTTTGTGAACCTTCAAGAGATACATTTCCTCTGAAAATTTCTCATCCTTGAAGCCTCTATGTGTACATTTCCTTTTAAAAGATATTCACTGATGCTTCCATCCAAAAAAGCCTCATAGCCACCTGTGAAAAAGTTATGCTCAGAATGGGCCTCGAGCCACTTCCTCTGCTCTGTTTTAATGTTTCATTTAGTGTTTCATCTACCTCCTCTACCTCTCTCTCAGTTATAAAACTCATGAAGAAACTCATTGTAAAGGTTGTTGATCGGATATTTGTGAACGACAAGTTGTTTCTCTTGAGACTTAGTTCTCTGTGTAAAGTTGTAAGATAGGCTGAGGAAGATGTATTCAGACTGAATGTCAAGTGGTTGGAAAATGTTGTACATGACTGGTGTTTCTCTTTAATATGACAAGCACATTTCTTTGGATCCTGATTTAAAGCAGCAATGATGTTTTTCTTACTTTGTCTCTGTTTTCCTTTGTAATTCACCACATTTTGTTTCTCTGGTACGCATCAGAAATCTGGCATAGGATTTACCCTTGCATGGTACCCTATGTTTCTGCTCTCCCTACCTTTGATGTTTTCTACTGATTGTGTTATCTGAGTATTGATTCAAGTTAATTTAACCAGTGTAGTGGCTATATTTACTGCTAGCTGATGTATGAATTAATGAATTTGTTCTTAGATGTTCTTGTTGGAATTTAAATGAATGAATTTGGATACTGGGAGTTTAGAACACTGTCTCTGTCTCACTAGGGTCTTTTTCAATCAATTTAACCTTTCTATGTTCCCTTAAATTGGATGCCGAAGCATTGAAATTTCAAAGCCTTTCTCTGATCTCAGGTTCTCACCTTTGTGTTTAAATCTTTTATGTCTCCTTTGTCTGAAGAGTTAACCTTTTAGGAGTTGGATCACAGGTGTCTAATGGCATTTCCTTTCCCTGGACCTGATTCCTAAGTGGTCATCTTGGAGGTTTCCTTGCCTTTCACCTTCTTTCTCATCATTTCATATCACACTATCATCTTTAAGATCCAATGCTTTAGATGACTAGCCCAACTGAAAGCCTGCATATTGAATAGAAAGTAAACCCTTTCTTGACTCCATTTCCCAATGGTCTCAAGTGTTCTCTGAATTATCTCTCCTTTGCCTAAAATCCTCTTTGCTCATCCTCTGTCTTGTATTTAACCCTTCCTTCCTGATTCCTAGCAACCAAAAAAAAATCAAACAAACAAACCTCGCGCTTTATAACTAGCCTAACACCTTTAAAAAGCAAAGAGTGGTTGTGCATGACTCCATCCCATGAGGGTGAGGTATAAAGAGAAGTTATCTGGCAGGCAGTGAGTGCAGGGAGTTATAGTGACGATTCTACTAGGTTTTAGGTATAATAACCCCATCCCATAATGCCATGCCATCCGATCCATCCATCTAATCCACCCGGGGCTTGTAAGGTCTCATCAACCATCCCCAAGCCAATTCCCATTGCCATGCCATCCGTGGCTTCTAAGGGGTAACAAGCTTCAAAGACATAAAACCTTTGCTTATATAGAGAGATCCCTCTCTGGACCTAGGAGGGATAGATCTTGAGGTCTGAAAGTGGTTCTGATGTTGTCTCATCTTTTGTTATTGCCAAACTTGCCAAAACATGGGAACCCCAACACAACCTACTGAATATGATTTATCCGTCCATGGAATTATCACAATGCAAATTGACCAACTACAATCACTATGAAAATAACTATTATACTACTTCAATTTGGCCTCGATATTTACAAACTCGCTCATAATCTTATCACGGAAAAAAAAAATTGAATATTTCCCCTTGTTACTTAACTCAACTCTCTAGAATTTTTCCTTTAGGACTCAACCCAATACCCTAAAGGGAGCTTCAATAGTTATTTCAAACACTGAAATTCCCCCAATCAACTTCAAAAGTAAAAATTTGGCCCAAAACTTGGCTCTTGCAACTTGATGGGGAATTTCTCCTCAATTTATCCACTATAGGAAGTGCTTCCTTAAAAAACTACAAATCCATAATTTTCCATTTATTTTGTTCTAAGGTGCCTTTACCACACCTTACCTTCAAAGACTTGAAAAATTGTAGTTAATAAAAAACTCGCAAGAATCAATCTTGTGATGTACCTTTAACGGTCAGGAAGGATTTCAATGAAAAAAAAAATATTGAACATGGTGGTCATCATAATCGGGGTTGGAACTCCCTAAATTTGAATAAATCAAAGCCATTTTGTAACAATGAAATAAATGTGCGATAACCCTTGAGATTTGTTAAATGTACAACCATGTAGCGTGAGAAAAGAATTAACTATTTTGTCACAAAGAAAGAAATATTTTCCATATATACCACTTCAAAGCATGCTTTATATATTTAGTGATTCAAAGCATAAATTTTCAGATTTAATATTTTAGAGCCCTCGAGTGAAAGAAAAATGAGCAGGGCATCGATATCTAATATAGTTTTCACCAAATATATTTATCTATATGAATCCACGACCACCAACAGACGTGGAATCATAAAAATCACTAATATGGGTTATCTCTATTTGAATCTAAGCAATAAAGGAATCAAAACCCTGGCTAGAAATCAACTTAGCATGCAGAACATGAAACCTTTTTGTTTTCCAATTTGACACCGAATCTTCACTCGATTTGAAAATTCAACTTCCAAGTGAAAAATATATACTACCACAAACATTTACAAATATATCAATTAAGCACCAGTGAGAGACTAAAATTTCCCTTGTAAACCCTAAAGATGGTAGGAAAATCAACTTTGATACCAGTGTAATATCTCATTTGTAAGATACGCCAATAATTTGATAAAATGAACACTAGGAATGAAGTATATATTCAAATATTTTTTTTGCACAATAACGATAATTTATACTGCAATAACATTCCGTCAAAAGTTTTCTTACAATTACACAAAAAACGAGAAATAATAGCAAAAACTCAACCTTGTTTATTAACATGCAATACGAGATTACATAATTATTTAGTTCTCAAACCTAGAATAAATATATAGATAACCCCTACTATATGGCATTCTTTGCTACATATTGAATGTTATAAACCTTGAGCACTACTGAGAGGCTGGGGGAGTGAATCAGTAGTGTGTCTTATGTACACTTTTTACCAATTTAAACTTATCAAATCATTCATGCATAAATTAATTAGAATCCCATTGAACATTAACAAATCATAATGTGTAAATCATATGAGAAGAAACCAAAACAACAATAACCAACAACATAAATAATATAACAAAGCACAATCATATCATCACACATGAGGACACAAAGATATTTGGTGGAAACCCTTAAGGGAGAAAACCACCCTTGTTGTTGATGCACTGCTATAAATATTCTAATATGTAATGCAAGTATTTTCTTTTACATAGATTGTTGGCTACCAATAGCTAGAAGTCTCAATCTCATATACAAATAGCTAGTCACCAATAACTAGGAGACTTGATCCCAAAAATATAGTGAGTTGGAAACCACCAACTATTCCATCTACCTTAGGGCAGAAACAATGAAATTCACAACACTGTTACTAGCATCCATTCGCATGGAATCACTGTTCCAAGTCAGAAAGCACGCACTTGCCAAAGGCCACTCCTCCACAAATCTATTCGAACCTAGATTTCATTCATTTTCAAATTGGACCACCAAGAAATTTTCTCATCAAGGCTCAACTTCTCAATATCACACCCCAACAGTAAGACAGTCTTAAAAATGTAAAAACAATATGATCAACAGTATAAACAACCAACAAAAATACTCATCCAAAAACACTGATCAAACATGCAACCCATGGAAATAATAATCCCATCAAAAAACTACTACATATAATGAACACATCAAACCCTCAATATATTAGAAGCATAAAATATTTATGGCATTCTGACATATGCACTAGCAACATTGCAAAACAAATGAATTAGTCACATAAATAGGAGACACTTAATGCTTTGTCTCCTCTCTGCCATTAATTATTGTCCATGTCCTCCATATGTATGGAAAGATAAACTCTGCTACAACACCATCAATTATTCTATACAAATTGATATTTTACTTCAAAACTATGTTATAGGCATTCGATTTGATCATTCCACTACCATCTGCACTCATGCAGTAAGCTCGTCAATATGTCTGAAGCATATTTCCTTTCTAGAGACTTGTCACACTCTCAATCACACCAACCAATCATATCTCAGATCCAAAATGAGATATAGATAATGTGTTGGGTGAATTCCACTTTTGGACTGAGTTCAAAGGTGCACAAATTTGATCAAATCCATCCTTAACCATCGCTACTTTTCATTAAAGACATTCACACCTAATGAATTACTTATTCAACCACTTTCAACCTTATAAAATTAAATTAGAAGCTTCTAGGAATTACCAAGTTGAAATACTTCTAATGTGTGCAAGGAACGCAAATAAATTCTCATGTAGAGCCACAGGCAAAGGAAAAAGACAAACATATTTTCATTGAAAGGCTTACAACCACACCCTTGATAGTAGTAGATCTCGAATGAAGGCTTACAGTCGCACCCATGACACTCTCCTAGTGGTTGGGCTATATCATAAGAGAAAACAAGGGATCCTTTGTTCATAACTTATGCCATCTTCTTGCACACCTTCATCAACACCTTTACACACCTCCATACCTATCTGAAGCTCTGTGAAACTTGAAAAAGTAGGCTAATCATCACAACTAAGTGCCACCACCAATTTGACCTACAAACCAACAAGACAAGGGTTCGCATGAGTGCTAAAAACCATCTACTCTCCTCAGACACTTGCAACACCTTACACAACTCTTTAGTAGCTCTAGAAGTAGACCAAATGGGCTAGGACATGAACTATTCAACTAGGCCACACATCTCTCCAACAAATCATGACCACAAAGACCTATTTTTACAAACTCATTAACATGAAACAACATCTTCTTATGGATCAAAATCTCTCCATAAAACCACATCAATTCCATCATACCAAATCAATTCTATCATCTATACCATCACAAGGAATCACAAGGTTGACATCAATTGTTGGCTTGATGGGGCCTAGACCCAGGTACAAAGTGATTGCACAATCCAACAAAACCTAATATTATCGACACTTCCAGAAATGATCTTCTTGCGCAGACCAAAGTCTCACCCGAGGAAATATAGGGGGATGCTAGAACCATATTTCTGCATCCAGAGGGATAGAGGATTGTGGATTTATGGATTTTCCTTCTTATTAACTCTTCACAGATTCGATCTATCAATAATATAGGCATTGTTCAACACATATGTTAAAATTATTACAGACTGATCGATCTTACTTAGTCATGCATTAAACAAAGTAAAAAACCATAAAAAGGACTGTGTTATCCAATTACAGGTCAAAAAACTTATTCAACATAAATAGTTATAGATAATAAGAAAAAAGAAAACACATCAATACAACTCAGATCTTCTCAATAGTTCTTTCACTAATAGCTAGTTATTTATTATACATTCAGTTTCACCTTGCACACACAGCTGTAGGAGCCTTTTCTCTAACCCAAACAAAGACTCTGACTCAAAACAATCTTACATCCAAATTAATTTCATCAACTTCTACTTGACTCCCTATGACTTCTATCTAGATTCCTTATATAGATTTTTCATTTACAATACCATGGTCCAAAACCATGGGCGGAGTTCAACATTCACAAAATATCCCATCCCAACCCCTATGACTCAAAATAGGCTTCATGCTACACGCTGCGCTCCTCGATTTGTAGAGTCTTTCCTTGTTTCTTTCTTTGAGGGGATCCCATCTCCAACACCAATGCATCATGTGGACTATCATAAGTTTGACTGATGCAGCTGTAACTGTAATTCAACATATAATTCATGGAACTGTGGGTTAGGACCCACATAACTCCCTTTATACACAGCGAATACAAATTCAGAGTTAAATAACATACATACGTGAACGATCAAACAACGCTTCTTTAAACAGAATACACATATAATCCAAGTCTCTTTACATATACGTAGGACAGGGTTTCAGGGTCCCACATCACGGTACCCAATCACAATGCATAGAAATCGCTTACCCACAACTTTTAACTCTTTACCGAATATGTTAAACCACAAATTCTTTCGAAGTGCGCTATTGCGCAAAGCCGACACATGGCTCCCCCTCATCGCATTGCATTCTTACTGCATCACACCGCAAACAACTTACCTTGCAAAATCTTAAACGGTATCCGATAATATTTGCGAAGTGTGAAAATGTGATTCACCATCCACCGTTGATCTGTTGCACGATCCAACGGTCCTCACGTTCTTCCTTCATCTCATCGCATCTTATATTGTTTGATTCACGAATTCATCACAACCGTTCATATTTCACCCTCAGATCTGCAATCTAATGACATCCATCCGCTCACCTTCACGCGGTTCTTCTTTGCCTCTTCTGCCCACATTGATCTCTGCCATCAATCCTTGAACCCTCGATTTTGTGAATCAATCCTCACCGTCGATTCCTCCTTTGACATTCTTCTTCGTATTTTTGTCTTTAATCAATTTGCTCTTCCTTCAGTTGTTGCCGCCTGTAATACTATTTCCTCCACGCTACTCCTCCTAAGTTTGTCCTTCTGTTTTCTTTAACACTATCTCTCCTGAGCTTCTTCTTCACCTCGTCATCCCTCGATCTCTACCATAGCTTTGTCTATGCAAAGTTCATGGGAACTTCATCTCCTCTCTCAATTGGTAACAGAAAGAACACGCATATATAAAACACACAAATACAAATAAAAATATAGATTAAACTTCCTGCTGTGCAATTAAATGAAACACTTGATTTTGACAAGGAAATAAAACAAACGGGTTAAAAAAGAGAGCTCTATCAAAGCGCAAAACTCTTGGAATTAATTTAGAATTGAAATACATAGAGTCAAGCCTTGGACGACTGGATTTTACATTCGTTTCTACTCTTTGTTCACTCCTCTTTCACACCTATTTCCCCCTCTTTCTCTCTTTCTCTCTATGGATGGAAAAGCCTCACAATGGTGGATTTGGTTTGGTTTTATGCCTTTCCCAAAATCCCCATATGGTTGAGAAATTTTCATTCAGTTTCAGAACAGTTTATTCAACTAAATACCCAACTAATCCTAATCTAAATATTATTTTAACCTGTCAATTACAATGGTTGTGTTAGCCCAAATTAACTCAAACAAAATAATTGTCTTCAAGTTCTTTGGACTGCTAGTCCTTTTCCCAAGCCACAACATGTGACCAGCTTGTCACATTGCTAGCTCTACCTTAATGCTCTTGCATCAGACTCCCGAGGTAAAAGAATTCATGACCTCTTGGTCATATGTCTTCAATGCTTGAATCTTCCAGGATCCCAACTCTGTTTTGCTGTTGTCCATAAGTTGCATTGTATTCACCATTATTTAGCTAAAATCTTCCAGGCTTCCATACTTTGTACTGTAGTACTCCACTACCTCTACCTTCATTGTTCTTCATTTTCCAAACAATTCCACAGTGAACAGCTTTCTTAATTTTGTATTAACTCTTCTTAGGTATTTTCATTGACTCCCATAGTTCATCTATGGTTTCTTGCAATTCAACCTTCTGCTATAATATAACCTTATTACCAGTCCTCTGTCGACACATTCCACTACACGCTGTCCCATATATTGCTGCAAATATTACTCCGGACATTACTGCCACCCAAAATTCCTAAATATATCTGAAGATATATTCCTCTGCAACATCCCTCTTCTTTTCCTTGTTTGAAAATTT
Source organism: Pinus albicaulis (assembly GCA_034641835.2). Classification (NCBI taxonomy): domain Eukaryota; kingdom Viridiplantae; phylum Streptophyta; class Pinopsida; order Pinales; family Pinaceae; genus Pinus; species Pinus albicaulis. The sequence goes on along the minus strand of CM076571.1, from coordinate 532,378,059 downwards.
ACTGTCAAAAGGTAAATTGCCTTATAATTCTCTAACTACAGTAATATATTTATGCACTCTTTTCTGTATACTAGTTAACATAATTAAGTTTTTGAAACTAGTATTTGTCTCTGTTTCAACTACAGTTTGAAACAGTCTCATATTATTTTTTGCAATCTCTTTCTCTTGCTCAAATGATTTCAACAATCAACTCAACCATTCACTAATTACTTGATTCCCGTCAAGTACCTTTTCAGTATGATGTATAGTTTCAACATAACTCTCTTCCTCTTCCTTGACAAAATTCCATTGTTTTCCTTTTGCTTCTTGACTAGTCCTAATAGTTAATTCAGTCTTTTCCACTTCTAGGACTGACTTTCCTTTAACTTGAGACATAACTGCCTCTCTTTCATGTTTATGGCTTTATTATTCCTTGTTACTAAGAAAACATCTTTGTAACATTGATTTTTCATCTTTAATCAAAATAAAATCCTGATTCTCTATTTCTATGACAGTCCTAAATGTTCGTCCAACAATATTCCTTTAGCTATTTAAGCAAGAAAATTCCTCTTTGTCCTCACCAAGAACAAGTTTCATCTCATGAGGCATTACTACTTCATTTCCATTAAAGTTACTCCCTTCATTAAATAAGGAATTTATGAATTCCTTTCGTTGCAACTACTCAACTTGGTCTTCATCATACCTTGCTTGACAATTTTCTTCTTTATTATGCTTTGCTAGATAAACCTCAAATTTACTTGAGATAATTCCAAGAGATGGATTGTCTCCTACACAACCTGCAAACAGATTCAATTTGTCAGCATTAAACTCACAAGACCCAGTGGTCTTAGTTGATGACTCAATCACCAGACCTTTCTCTTAATGTTCTAAGTCTCTTCCAGGACTCAAAAAGTCTTCACTGGTCTTCTTTTCAACTTTCTCAAGAATAACATATGAATGCTTGATATCATCTTTTGCCTCTTTCTGTTCTTGGCCATCATCATAAGCCAGGTCATCCTTGTTTTTAGCTTTCACAGTAGGCTGGGAATTATTTCTATCACTTAGTTGTGCATGTGCACATACATGAGACTCAGCTGTCTCATTTTCTTCTTGAACAGAATTCAAAATGTGCCCTCTCCCTTCATCCTTTATGACAACATCAACAAATTGTCTTTCTTTACCTATTTCACCTGCAAACATATAATAATAATTTGTCTCAAAACCATAAGGATCCATACCCTCTCTTGTTGTCTAAAACATATGATCTTTCTGTTGGTTCTCATCCTTCCAAGGATCCAAGAAACCATCAGGTGCTCTCATGTCTTCATCCTCATTACTACTATCACCAATAATGGACCCTTTCTCAGGTTCACATAGGTAAACCTCTTACTCAGTACACATCCTATGCTGCAAATTAGCCCTTCTGAGTTCTTCTTCTAGCTGAATTCTTGTGTCAAATCTCAACCTGCTTTGTAACTGACTCCACTTGACTCTTTTATTTCGAAGAAACCAACCATACATTTGGTGTTCCATATTCCCTTGTATGAATTCTCTCAACACGTATAGCTACACATTTATCTCAACTAATTCTCTATCAAGTTTATTCTTGATCTTTCATAATATCCATTATAACCTTTACCATGACTATCAGTAGCCATAGTCTTCTTTCCTTTATGAAATCCTCTTTGTTCATCATGTACTAACTCCATCACCCTGTCTGTAGATACCACACCAAGATTTTCCATGCTTATTCTTTTACTGGCATCTCTGCTAACTCCTCGCTCCTTATTTTGACTCCTCTTTGAACCTTTCAGATAACCATCAGTGGTCATCTCTTCTTCCTCCCTCTATGGAATCATCCTAATCCAACTTGTGAGTTGCAACAAACCTCTTTTATATTTGAAACAAGTGTAGTACTTGTCCCCAGTCCCAAGTCATCTCTTGGTGACTCTTCTCCTTCTTGAGAATTCAACATATGCTCCCTCTTCATCTGCAGCCCATGCCACTTTAATTTCTTCATCATAATCCATCCACACCTCTAGTCTTCATCACTCCTCTATAGCAACTCCATCAATAGATCAAGATGGGTTCTCATCTCAGCTATTTTTCTCTTATATTCTTTATCAATCATCTTCTTCCATATGCCATTTATCTTGGAATCTTCCATCTTCACTTTGTGGTTGTCTCCAAAACCTCTGCTATGAATTTAAATAATCATCTTCTTGAGTTCTTTCACCCTCTATGAGCTGCACTAGCCTCTGCAATAATAGTTCCTCCTGCTACAACTTAACTCACCAAAATTCCTATGTGCTTGGTCTTTTGGCAAGTATTGGTCCTCAATCTAGAACCCTCCTTGAGCACTCCTCTACGATCCTTCTAGGATCACCCATAGAACTCATCTGCACTTGAGAACACTACTGTCCTCTTATATTTCAACCTCAGCTAAAATACTAGGTCGTGACCACACTTCTTCTTCCTCCTAGAAACCATTGATAGATTCCTTCATCACTGCCATTAAAGGTTGTGATCTTCTTGCTGAGATGTTTTCACTTGTGTTGCTACTTATTTTCTATGCTACTAATTCATCCATGCCATTGTATCTCTTCTGTTTTTTCATAAGCCTTCAGTCCACAGTCTTACCTCTTAAGGTTCACTCGATTAGAATTGATGAGCAATCTTTCTCAACTTTTCTTAGTTCAAAGTCCTTCACACCGCCTCTCAGATCTTGTATGCTTTGATACCAATTGATGCAGTCATAAATGCAGTTCAACATATAATTCGTGGACCTGTGGGTTAGGACCCACATAACTCCCTTTATACGCAGTGAATACAAATTCAGATTTAAATAACATACATACGCTAACTATCAAACAGTTCTTCTTTAAACAGACTACACATATAATCCAAGTCTCTTTACATATACGCGGGACAAGGTTTTAGGGTCCCACATCATGGTAAGCAATCAAAATGCATTGCAATCGCTTGCCCACAACTTTTAACTCTTTACTGAATATGCTAAACCACAAATTTTTGCGAAGTGCGCTATTGTGCAAATCCGACATGTGGCTCCCCCTCGTCGCATCGCATTCTTACCACATCGCACCGCAAACAAATTACCTTGCGAACTCTTAAATGGTATCCAATAATATTTGTGAAGTGTGAAAATGTGATTCACCATCCACCGTTGATATGCTGCACAATCCAACGATCCTCACATTCTTCCTTCATCTCATTGCATCTTATATTGTTTGATTCGCAAAGTCATCGTGGCCGTTCATCTTTCACCCTCGGATCTACATCCTAATCACATCCGTCCACTCACCTTCACGCAGTTCTTCTTTTCCTCTTCTGCCCGCACTGATCTCTGTTGTCAAACCTTAAACCCTCGACTCTGCGATTCAATCCTCGTCGTCGATTCCTCCTTTAACATTCTTCTCTGTATTTATGTATTTTGTAAATTTTATCTTCCTTCAATTATCGCCGCTCTACAATACTGTTTCCTCCACGCTACTCCTCATGAGCTTGTCCTTATGTTTACTTTAAAACTATCTCTCCTGAGCTTCTTCTTCACCTCGTCATCCCTCGATCTCTACCATAGCTTTGTCTATGAGAAGCTCATAGGAAATTTGTATTCTTGCTCAATCAGTCTATTCATTAATATAAAGAACACGCATATATAAAACACACAGATACAAATAAAAATCCATATTAAATTTCCTACTGTGCAATTAAATGCAATACTTGATTTTGACGGGGAAATAAAAAAAACGGGTTAAAACAGAGAGCCCGATCAAATCACAAAACAATTGGAATTAATTTAGAATTGAAATATACAGAGTCAAGCCTTGGACGACTGGATTTTACATTCGTTTATGCTCTATGTTCACCCCTCTCTCGCACCTATTTTCCCCTGGTTATCTCTTTCTCTCTATGGATGGCAGAACCCCACAGTGGTGGATTTGGTATGGTTTATGCCTTCCCCAAAATCCCCATATGGTTGAGAAACTGTCATTCAGTTTCAGAACAATTTATTCAACTAAATACCTAACTAATCCTAATTTAACTATTATTTTAACTTGTCAATTACAATGGCCGTGTTAGCCCAAATTAACTTAAAAAAAATACTTAAAAAAAAATAAATTCTTCAAGTTATTTGGACTGCTAGTCCTTTTTTCAAGCTACAACATATGAACAACTTGTCACATTGCTGGCTCTACCTTAATTCTCTTGCATCATTGACATCAATTCCAACACAAGCTAGTTGTAAACATGAAAACAATGACAACACAAGCTAGTTGCAACCATGAAAACCATAATGCCAACAATATCCCCCTTTAGCATCGATGACAACGACACACACACTTCAGACCAATATTTTGTTTTATCACTCCCCATTTGACATTAATAGCAAAGGGTCAACTCCATCTGATAAGGAAACAATAACTTTGTAACACAAACCTAATCACTGTAGCATCTAATATGTACATGGTGAGGTAACAATGCATATCAGTCAATCAATAAACAATCTCCTAAGAGAAGCATGTCAAACCAATCAACCTCTAGTATCAACAACAATATGCACATGAGGACATCAATGAACAAAAACGTTATGAATAAAAATATGTGCATATATAAGCAACAACAATCACAATATGCAAAATTATGCACATGAGGCACCAACCCCATACTCTCCATAGCAGCAAACACATGGCAACAACACCAATGGCCAAAATCATCGTCGTTTCTCATATAATGAAGTCAAGAACCCAAAAAATCATAACATATCATGAGGCACACCATGAACACCTTCAAGCATATCATAACGGCAACAATAGTTGGTTGAAGTAAACAAGAGCATGTAATATTCTCCCCTTGAACACAAGCCATCTCCAAGGTGTAGTGAACTACTTTCCGCTGTAATCATTGCTTCCTTGCATCAAGAAAGAATCCCAATGTGGACCTAGAATCCATATGACCATGACTAATTAACATATACAGTGAAAATAAATCATTTTTGTAGCAACATAAGACCTCATTCATGACTATCATATGACCTCATGACTCTCTTTCCAATCCAGTAGAAGACCCAATGATAAAAACAATACAAGTACATGGCTTTATGAATATTTTACATGATTTTTTCAATGAAATAAATGGCTTCTATAGTGAAGAATAACAATTCGAATTTCCCACAAAATTACCAAAACTTCGTAAAAAACATCTCTTGTGGCTTCTATAATCATCTCTTGTGGACCAATGAGCCAAAAAATAACATTAAATGACTAATAAAACGTCATTATCCCATACATATGACTGCAATAAGACTCCATGAGACTCCAAAAACATCCCTACAACATGAAGACTCAACATACTAATGAATGGACACTCAACCAACATAAGATGATGAAAGAATAGTAAATACATGGCTATAATAAGACTGTATAACATCCCACACATGGATGGTCCATGTCTGAAATCAATCTACGCATGCCACATGCCACAATGTATTCTCCTATTGCATACCATAATCAAAAGTTTGTGAAAAAAAATGATCCAAATAAAATTAATGTACATAGGCCATTTCAGCCATAATATCAAAGATAAAATGTAGAAACATATGGCTGAAGATATCACCGTCCTCTACACATGATTGAAACAAATGTCTTCTTCTATGCATGGCTAGTACATGTGCTTTTAAACCAATTGTTAATGAGAAACAAGAACACATATATGGCTTAAAAGTGTAGTATTTCACTCATGGAAACATATAAGTAAATGTTACAAATAACTGAGTGAAAGCAATGAAGTAAATTTTAAAGTAACCCATGCAAATCTCATACCGTGCATAACTCCCCGTAAGCCTAATATACCTCCAATAGCTAGCCTAATCCTACAGATTTGAATGTGCATGAGGCCAATGAACTCAGCTATATGTTTCTACTACAACTCGTATATATACCATGCTCCCATAAACTGCTACCATATGCTCCCCCTAAGGATATGGACCTGTCATAAACTCTACAATACTATATGAATATGCAAGAGGTAACCATGGAATATAGAGGGGGCTCATATTTATGTCACGATTTGTTTCCCCTTCTTTCTCCACATGGTCTTTGGCTACTTATTTTCATTCTTCTCAATTTTTTTGCTAGCTCGTCTCTTATTTAGTCTCTCTTGCCCAGTTTGCCTTGAAGAACTAGGAAAAATGCATTATGTCGTCATATGGCCAAATTTGTGGCATGAATAACACTCCAAATGTTCAAGATATGAAGCAAGAGGATTAAATATCTTGTTTCTCATGCTAGTTATACACCTTGCATACAACATATATCTTATCCATGGGTTATATTTTAAATCAACTGCCTTGTGGTAAAACATGTTACATGAGAAACAAAAACCATTAAATCCATAACTATACATGATGGCCAATCTCCTTGGCTTCTCATTTTGCTGCAAGCTTCATTGACTAGATCTATACACTGCTTCTATAGTTGCCTGCAACATGTCCAAACTAGTGACAATTTCAACACTCTACTTCATGCATCAAAGGAACATAGGGGATTTGATTCCTTTGGAATTTGACAGATATATCACGATCGCCTCTAGGAGAAAAATGTTTTCTAAATGTAGGTGCTTATTGGGGTCTTCCTTTCTACTCCTATTGGATCTTCTACTTATTTCCTTGATTACTACTACTCTTGTTGTTGTTATTGTTCGCTACATGTCCTTTTGATTTTACTTTGTTGTTTTTTCTTGCATGTGGACAAGACTCCCCCTTTTGAAAGTTAAGGCTAAATCTATCCAATGGTGATCTTTGGATCTCAAGAAAATTATACAAGGATATGGTACTCTTCTCCATCTTGAGCTCCTTCCGCACGGAGATCACTTCAATTTCTAATATCTCACACTTACCTTCCTTTTCTCTGTATTTTGTTTTCATCCCTTCTTCAACTCAATCTGATTCTTCCAACGGATTCCTCAAGTTAATAATCTCCTCCTTGATCTTGGCATCCTTATCATCATATATCCGCAATAGTTTTTCTTTATCCTTTCAATCATCTATTAGTCTACTAATCTCCACAAATAATTTCTCTATGACTTCCATAGTATACTAGGCTCTAAGTGTAGAAAATCAACATAGATTCATCTGACCTTGTAATATGTTAAAACAAAATACTTGAATCTATTCTACACATTTTGGAAACCAATTACGATCACACAATTACATGAACATGAAAGAGAAATAATTGCAATCTCACAACACAAAGATTTATCTCGGGAAAGCCTCAACTAAAAAACCCACTATTTGTGTATTGCATAAGTCAATAATATGAAACAATTCAATACTTCTCTCAAACTTGAGAGCTCTCTGCACTATCTCTAATTGTCTCACTCTATCCTAGGCTTGCTTTGGTACAATACTTAACAAATTTCTTGCCTTTGGATGCCCTTCCTTGCTTGCAAAATCCCTAGGGAAATTGAGCCCATATTAGTTAGGAAATTCCCAATTAATTATTATGAAATACATCTAAGGCCTTCTACTGACCTAATGCATGACCTGTATAATTTTGCTAATTATACAACTGACAATACACTTCCTTTTAACTCCAATCTCAACTCGATCTTCCTCAGAACTTATAAGAAAAAACTATTTATATTGAATTATCGGTTATCTTATTGATCACATCATGTGAATTAAATTAGATTTAATTCATTGTGACCTCTCACTAGTTCCTCCATTAGTGAGAACTAGTTAAATTTATTTTAACTCAAATAATTAAGTTAAATAATTACAACTCAAAATAAATTGTAACTGGACCCCCTAAAACTTAGAGAGAACTATATATGCCTCTAGTTTAACCCGCAACTCGAACTGACTAAGCTAACTAAGTCTTTATGACTTATTTAACTTGTACAAACTATCATGTGATGTGGAATTACAATTTCCTTCTAATATAATTAAGGGAAAATTAAATTAGAAGCCTCTTCTTGTTGTCAATTTCAACACTTCCTCTCAACAAGAAAGGGATTGTTTGCTACCCCAATCCTGCCTCTATGGAACTTGAATTTTCCTCTTGACAATGCCTTCATCAAGATGTCTACATCATGATACTCTGTAGGAATGTAATCTAATGACATAATCCTCCTCTGCACGCAATATCTGAGATGGTGATACCGATATCAATATGCTATGATCTGTCATGAAAAACTGGATTAATTGAGAGTTTGATGCAACTCTAGTTATCACAATAAATCACTTTCGTATCCATATGCTAACCAAACAAACCTGCAAGTATCTTCCTCATCTAGGTGCCTCACAAGTTGCTTGATTATCCTTGTACTCTGCCTCTGCTGAATTGAGTGCAACTAAACTCTTCTTATTGTTGTACTAGGAAACTGTTGTTGACCCAATGTTGAAGATGCCCCTTGATGTGCTCTTCATGTCGGATGGAATTCTTATTCAATATTTATCTATGAAGCCTTGAATCTTCACTCCTCTGTCTGCCTATACCATAGCCCAAGCTCTCTGGTGCCTCTTAGGTATCTCAACACATGCTTGTCTACCTTCCAATAGGGATTGGTAGGCTTAACCATAGCTGGACAAAATTGGTTAAAAACATAGCATATGTTTGGTCATGTGTTCACCAAGTACGTGAGTGAACCCACAAGCTTCCTGTAGATGGTAGCATCTACTACTTTGCTTGAAGTAGCATCCTCCTTCCTCCAGTTCCCTACTAGAGGAGTCGCCATGGGTTTGTTGCTCTCCATGTGAAACTTCTTCAGAATCTCGTTGGCATACTTTCCCTGAGATACAAATATTCCCCCATCTCTTTATAAAATTTCCAATATAAGGAAATAATGTAAGAGGACCATATCCTTCATCTTAAATTATCTTACAAGATCCTCTTTTCAAGACTTGATGAGCTTCTCATCACCTTTCAAAATTAAATCATCGACATAAAGTACAATGATCAATAATTTACCTTCTACCACAATATGGTAAAGGTTTGCATCTGCTTCACTTTTGGTGAAGCCAAACCAAGTGAATTAGTTGTGGATCCTAGTGTACCAAGCATGAGGTCCTTGTTTCAGTCCATACAATGCTCTCTTGAGTCTGCACACATGCGACTCCTCGTCGAAGGTCTCAAAACCTTCTAGCTTCCCTACATACACCTCTTCCTCAATCACTACTTTGAGGAAGGTTTTATTTACATCCATCTGATGTATATGCCATCCCATTTGCGCTGAGAGTGCAAGGATAGATATGATTGATGAGTACCTTGCAAATAGAGAAAAGGTTTCCTTGTAATAAATTCCATCCACTTGAGAGAACCCTCTGGCAAAACATATGGCCTTGTGTTCCTCAACACTTCCATATATTTCCTTCTTCACCTTGTAGATCCACTTGGATCCTACAATTGAATTCCCCTGTGGTATTTGGACAACTTCCCATGCATTGTTTCTAATAATGGAGTCATACTCCTCTACCATGGCATCAACCCAAACTAGTTGATCCATTGATTCAATGAATGAGGATGTCCAAATCTCTACACTCTCGCTCATAAGAGCCATGTAGCCAGTGTACCACTCTAGGTACCTTCTCTGCCCGCGCTCTGATGTGGGTTCTTCCACATTCTGTCTATTATTAGCCTCTCTGGTGCACTTCCTTCTTTCTCTGGATATCTTTTCATGAGTGGGTGCTTCCACTCGCAGTTCCTCTACTTTTGGCTTCTCCACATCTTGAGGTTCTTCTTTTGGAGCTAAGAGCTCCTCAACTACATGCAACTAAAACTCCCTCCCAAGGGAAATTTTCATGGCCTTCTGTTTATTGAATATCACATCTCCCTTGACCAATTTCATCTTGTGAGATGGATAGTTCACCCAATAGTTGTGAGGTATATCAGTGTACCCCACAAATATTCCCAACTCAGATGTTGGCTCTATATTTTCATAGCATCTTTGGTTACATGGAAATATAATGATGAACCAAAAAATTTAAAGTGTGCCACTTCTGGTTTCTTACCTAAAAAATATTCCTCTGGTGTACTCATCTCGATAATCTAATGAGGACATATGTTCTACACAAATATTGTCATGTTGCATGTTTCAGCCCAAAAGTGCAATGACATGCCTTGATCATGCAACATCACTCGTATTTCTCCCACAATATTTTTTTTCTTCCTTTTTGCACCCCCATTCTATTGTCGGTTATGAGGTGCTATCAATTCATGTCGAATTCCTTCTTAAGCACATAATTTATTGAATTCATTCGAGACATATTCTCCATTTTTGTCGCTCTTGAGAGACTTCACCTTCTTCCTTGTATGTTTCTCGACAATTTTTTTTAACTCAAAATAATTTGAGAACATATTATATTTCTTCTGCATGAAGAATATCCAACACTTGCGTGAAAAATCATCTACAAAAATCACATTATAACTGTGTTTTGCTGTGGAGGACGTTGAGAACGATCCACACACATCTGAGTGAACTCTTTCAAGGATCGCCTTCGCTCGGCTGTCCTTATCATGAAAGGTGGCTTTGGTTGACTTCCCCAATGTACACCCTTTGCATATATCTTGTTGCTCAAGTGTTCCCTTAGGAAGTCTAGTAGAAATCTGTTGCATGATCTTAAAAGCGCCATGGTGTAGATGGCCCAATATTCTATGCCATAACTCACTAATGTATTGGCCCTACACCTTATCTGATTTCGTGCTCAAGGCAACATAGTATTCTACATCCAATTTGTAGAGGTTTTTTACCTAAACTCCAATATTCTTCACCTGTCTCGTGGCTTTGTGACGAAGGAACACATTTATTTTGCTAAATATCAGATCATAGCCACAAAATTCCATCATAGCAACTGAAACTAAATTATTCTTTAAACTAGGAACATACATGAAATATTTTAATGTGAGAGGAGTATCAGAATCCCTCTGAAATGTAACAGTACCTATGTTAGCCGCGTAATACCTCCCATCATCTCCCATACCGATGTGCATCTGGGGATCCTTCTCCTCCAAGTTTCTGAAGAATTCTTTGTTGTTGGCCATATGGAATGAAGCTCCACTATCCAAATACCACACATATCCTATCACTAATGACACCATGCATGCGATGAGAGTGAAATCCAACTCGAATTTTGAAGCAAGAGCTTCACTTGGCACTCCTCCTGAGGGCTTCTTGTCATCCTTATTGTGCGGACACTTTGTAGCATAGTGTCCAAGCTCATGACAATGAAGAAATTTAATATTCAGCAAGTCCTTCTTCTCTCTTGTATGACCAGGATATGATTTGGAATGGAACTCCTTCCCTTTCCCTTTCTTTTCCTTTATGTTCAAGGCACAATTATCCTCCTCATCAGTATTTGATAAGGATCCATCTTTTGTATTCTGTCAAATCTATTCTTGTACCAAGTTAGACCACAATCTCTTCCACTCTGGTAGCTTATCCCTCCCATTCATTGAATCCTGGTAGTTGTGCCAGCTCTTGGGAAGGTCTAGAAGTGCTAGGCTCACCAGATCATCCTCGAAAACTATAACACCAACACTTCCAAGCTCATCTCGACATTGAGTGAACGTCATCAAGTATTTTGGTATTGTGTCGCCCTTCTCCATCTTGATTTTTCTAAGCTTGTCCTTCAGAGCCAACTTCCTTTGGTCGTTTTTGTTCTGAAATAAATTTTTTAAGGCGTTCCACATAGCATATGGAGTTTCCTTTCCATGGATATTTGAGAAAATATGATCTCAAACTCCTTCTAACAAAATCATTCTCACCTTTTCTACATTATTCTTCCATGCATCAAGATTTTGAGCATTTGTTGTTGCGGTCCTAGGAATATCATTGTCTATGAACTCCTTCAGCCCATTTTCTTCCAACACTCCTTCCATTCTGTCCTTCCAAGCTATGTAATTCAAACTACCCTCAAGGGAATATTTGAGTCTCAATCCAAGAAAGAAATCTTTATTCTACTGCTAGTCCTGAAAAGTAGATATGAAAATTTGATTCACTTGTTCAAAACAAATTCATATTCTTCTCTTCTATAGTGATTCTTGCTCTAATACCATGTCTAAAATCCACATAGATTCAACTGATCTTGTAATATTCTAAAACAAAATACTTGAATCTATTATACAAATTGCAGAAACCAATTATGATCACCTAATCACATGAACAAGAAAGAGAAAGAATTTCAATCACACAACACAAATATTTATCTAGGGAAAGCCTTAGGTAAAACCCCTCTACCTGTATATTTCATAAGTCAAGAAGATGAAAAAATACAATGTGTCTCTTAGGATTGAGAGCCCTCTGCACTATCTCTGACTGTCTCACTCTATCCTAGGCCTGCTTTGGTTCAATACTTAACAAATTTCTTTCCTCTGGATGCCCTACCTTTCTTGTGTAATCCCTAGGGAAATTTAGCCCCCTTTAATTAGGAAATTCCCAATTAATGACTGTGCAATACATCTAAGGCCTTCTGTTGACCTCATGCATGAATTGTACAATTTTCTAATTATACAACTGATAGTACACTTCCCTTTAACTCCAATCTAAATTGGGTCTTCCTCATAACTGATACATAACAACTATTTATAGTGAATTATAAGTTATTTGATTGATCACTGCATATGAATTAAATCAAATTTAATTCATTGGACCTCTCGCTAGTTCGTCCATGAGTTAGAACTAGTAAAACTTATTTTAACTCAATAAGTTAAATAATTACAGCTCAAAATAAATTGGAACTGGACCCCCTAAATCTTAGAGATAACTCTACATGCCTCTAGTTTGAACCTCAACTCGAATTGACTGAGCTAAATAAGTCTTCATGACTTAGTTAACTCGTACAAGCTGTCATGTGATGCGGAATTACAATTTCCTTGTAATTTAATTAAGGGAAAATTAAATTAGAAGCCTCTTCTTATTGCCAATTTCAACACTAAGAACCTAAATATTATCCTCATCTTCACTAGGCCATTCATCATGACTATAATATGAACCATTCAATGTATAACTCAAAAGTAAATCATTACTATCTTATAGCTTCAAATTCATTCTACTGCAATATATTTGGTTCTTGATTTTCCGATTTCTTCATATTATCGGTTGAACCATTTTCATTGGGAGGTTGAGACTCTTGTGGCTTAATTTATGTATTTTGAGGGCCCTTCTTATTTTTATTAGTCTTTCTATTTTTCTCATTCTCTATATTTTTGTTGATACCATCTCCAAAGATGATCTCTAGTATGTCCCACATCTCTTTAACATATTTCAGATCTACTAAATTCTTCAAATCTAAATCGTGAATATTTTGATAAATAATGCATCTCTCTTAAGCATCCTCCTGTAAAACTTCAGGTGCAAGTGGATCCTCGCCACAAACTTCACATATCAATCTCCAAATGTTAGATCCACAAGAAAATAATTTATATTTAGAATTCTCACACATACTTTGAAATTTGCAACAGTGAGGACAAAAGCTCTTGAGGGGTTCATTATGAAAAATTTGCAAAATTTTCACCAAAACTTCCTAGATCTACTCTCCACTGATCAACCTGCAACTAAAAGGCTCACTCCGACACCAATTGTTAGAAACATTGAGCACTACTGAGAGGGGGGTGAATCATTAGTGTGTCTTATGTACACATTTTACTAAATTAAAATTCTCAACTGATTTATGCATAAATTAACTAATAACCCATTGAACTAACAAATCATAATGTGTGAATCATATGTGCAGAAACCAAAAAAACCATAATAAGAAACGTAAATAATATAACAATGCACAATCACATCATCACACATGAGGACAAATAAATATCTCGTGGAAACCCTTTAGGGAAAAAAACCACCCTTGTTATTGTTGTGCTGCATTGGATCTTCTATTATGTCATGCAAGTATTTCCTTTTACATATATTGTTAGCTACCACCAGCTAGGAGACTCGACCTCATATGCAAATAGCTAGCCACCACCACCCCTAATGCAGGAGACTCGTTGCCAAAATTATCATGAGTTGGAAACCACCAACTATTCGAAATACCATTGGGCAAAAGGAACTACTTCCAAAGCACTGTTACTGATTAGATTTGGATCAAGGACCTAAGTGATAGCTCAAATTTCAAAGTGTTCGAAAGTGTGCCGAACCTAAGTGACCGGATAGATCTTATCTTCCTTATTCTGGCGCTACGAACAGTTCGAAAAACCGACACCGTATGAAGAAGTTATCGCGATTTGAAAAGTCCAGTAAACTGCAATTTTTGGCTTTTGACAAGGTTTGATTGGGCATTTGTACAGTCAGAAAAAAGAATATTCTAGGAAATATTATTATAATATTCATGGAATTTTCCTCAGAATATTCCTTGAAATATTCCTTCCTAGCTAGTCAGATCATGACAAGTGGCAAGGTATTATTTTTTGAAATTGATGTACGTTTTTACGGGCCAATGAAAAGGCACCACGTGGCTAGCCCTTAGGCCACCACATGACCCTTGAACCACCATGCAAAATTTTGTTGGGTCCCTGGGGCTCAACCTCGAGACCTCCTGAATAGCATGTGGGCACCTTAAATGTCTTCTCTACCGGTGTTTCTTAACCTATGAGTCCACGGGTTCTATTTATTGTTCAAGTGTTTTGAATACGATGGAGTAGAGTGGCCAGCCCTTCCCCATATGTCCAATGCCCAAGATCCAAGGGCTAGGTCACAAACGATGCAAACTATGACCAACCTAACTGCCAGATTTTATGGAGTTTGTCACATGCTACACTCATGATGAAAGTTTTCTCCACATGGTCAGGATATAACCCCGCTTTCAACTCCAATTGTAACTTACCACCGGAGTTCGTGCTACAGTTTCGCTCCAATGCTAACCGTAACCGCATAGTTTGGGGCATGTGCCCAACTACTAACCACATATTTAATTGCTAACAACTATCCTAGTGGAAGATATTGGAGGCACATTTTATATGGCAGAGTTAGCCAATTTAACTTCAGTTTAACTTAAGTCCTCCACATTTAGTGAATCTGAACTAGGGGTTACTGGACACAAATAGATGAGGCTCTATCTTGAGCTAGATTCGACCATTCTGAGAGTGTGAATATTCAATTTCGACTGTCTCAGACATTTGAGACTCATTGGTGATGGTTTCAGAGCCATTAGAAGACTTCTGAGCAGGTTTTGGTTTCAGAGAATTCTAAGGGTCCACTAGGGCCAACAACAAAATGAGGCTTAGACAAGGCAGCTAGAGGCCTTACGTAGGAATCCAATAGTAAATTTTGGATGTTTCAGACATTTTGGAGCTAATGGTGAGGTTTTCAGAGCCATTATAGGACTTATGAAGGCTGATTTGCTTCAGAGAAGTTCCAAGGGCCACCAGGGCCACCAAGGGCCACCAAGAGAATGAGGCCTGTATTGGGCAACCAATAATAATTCTCAGCAAACCAGTAGTCTATTATGAATATGTTGAGCCTTTGGAATCTAATGGAGGTATTTGAAGAAGCTTTTGAAAATTTTTGAAGGCCGAGATTCTTCATAGAAGTTTTCAGTGACCCGAGAGCCAGGGGGTGCCACCAGGTGTTGGAGGCGTAACCGGAGTAGCTGGAGGCCAATGTCAGCAAGTGAATAGTCTATTATGACTATTTTGGACATTATGAATCAAATGAAGGGATTTTTAGATCCATTTGGATACTTCTAAAGTCATAGAAGACACATGGAAGTTTTGGGGAGCCACGAGGGCCACTAGGGTCATCAGTGGATGGAGGCCTATATTAGGGAGCCATAGCTCAATTTCAGAAAATGAGCAGCCTATTTTGGATGCCTGATATATGTTGGAGACATTAGGTAAGGTTTCAAGGACATAAAATGAATTCTATAGAGTTTTTGTCAAAGAGAAGCTCAGGGAAGCTTAAGGGCACCGACAGATGAGGTCAAGTCAAAGGAAGCCTAGTTCTATTTTCAACGAGATAGTAGCCATTACAGGTGTATGGTGGTATTATAAACCCAATGGTACAGTCCAAATAAACATTGGAGTTGATTAAGTTAATTTTAAAAGAATTTATACATCATAATCCCAAAGAGCCAAGTCAGTTGACAAAGGCTCAAGGAGACGTAACCCATGATATTCGGGTGAAATCCTTTATTAAATTTTATTTTAAGTGTTGATGCTTATTTTCTGCACTTTATGGTTGTTGTACATGCTTAATATCAGCAAAAAAATGGTTTAATTCCTCACACATAAGCCTTAAAATAGTTTAAAACACATACACCTCTTTCAATTGTTCAATTCCGCACAGTCAAGAATAAGCTAGATCTTAATTTGTTTAACTGAGTGGGAGGTTCTTGAAAGAAATAAAAATTTATCCACCCATTTTCAGATTAGTTACTAGCATCCATTAGCATGGAATCACTGCTCCAAGTTAGAAAGCACCCACTTGCTAGAGGAAACTCCTCCATAACTCTATGTGAACCTCGATTTCATTCATTTTCAAACTGGATCACTAATACATTCGCTCAACAAAACTCAACTCTAAAATATCATACCCCAACAACAACAACACAATGTCAACAACTCAAAAGCAATTTGGTCATCAATACAAACAACTAGAAACAATTCTTAGCCAACAAAACTCATCAAACATGCAATTCATGGAAATCTTAATCCCATCAACAAACTACTGCATATAATGAACACATCAAATCCTCATTATATCAAGAACGTAAAATCATTATGGAATTCTGCCATATGCACCAACAACCCTGAAAAAAAATGAATAAATCACATAAACACGAGACACTCAATGCTTTGTCTCTTCTCTGCAATTAATTCTGCTCCATTTCCTCCATATGTATTGAAAGATAAACTATGCTACAACACCATTGTTATCACTGGAAAATCGTACAAGCAAAGGTGACGTTATTTAATGTCAGGTAGAAGGATTTACAGGGCTGAAAGACATTATAGAATCTAAAAGTATTTAAAAATCTCTAAGGTTTGGAAGGAAAAATCAAATTGCGCAAAAGAAGAACCACTTGAATTTTCCTTTACGCGCAAAAATATTCGATAAGTGTACCCTTGCGTACTTTTTACCCCAAAAAGCGTGCAATACTGGTAGTGGCGGAAGTCAATTTTTGGGACCACAAGGCACACTCCAGGACATTGATTCCACACTTGAAACTGCCTAAGGATAGCCACCCAAGCCTCCTTAGGACCTCAAGGGAGCACACAATGGAATAAATGTGGCACACATTGGAATCACCCTCCTCTCGTGGGTCACCATCCACAATGTACCAAGAGATGGAAGGAGGATTTGAATTCTCTTATAAAAGGCCACCAAGAGATGAAAAATATGAGAGCACATTGTTATGCTGGCCATAATTGCCCCAAGAAATACTAGCAGTGTGTGATCCGGAGCAGAGATGGAGGGGACTTAGTTGTTGGCCATCCAAAAAATCCAGTCCACCATAGTAGATAGAAGGAGACTTTGTGCCAAGGCCGCTCGAAAGTAAATACATCCTTGCATCGGGACTTAGAACCCCTAGTTCTAAAGGCCCCTTGGTAAGTGGGTTAATGTTTCATCCTCATTTCCTACGAGCACTCAATAAGAGGGGACATAAGCACCGTCGTTTGGATTATTGAAGTTGTTTGACTCTATTTAGAGCTTTTGTGTTATTTGTTTTAGTTTTAGTTTAGTTTTTATATTTGAATATGCATGCTATTTCTCTATCTAGAATGTTTATGTTTCAACATGTTCCACTAACTTGCTTGACTCGATCTATTTTCTGCCTGTGACCAATAACTTAATAGGGAAAACCACACACCTTAAGTTGGTGTGATTTCGTACATGCATGAACCAAACACACTAACACAGGATTGGCGACTCTACTAACTTTTATTTCCAAGTTTATGTGGTTGTGCCTTATTGCAGAGACCTCCGTCTTTGTTGTGGAGTTGGACCGGAATTGCCCCCTTTCTCTTCGTCATTGCCTGATTCATCCCTAGTGACAGAATGAAGCAGAAGAGCTCGAAAAAATTACTCTGTCAGAAATTTGTGTGCGTTCCTCACAAACAGGCGTGCCTCCATTGCGCGCGTTTAGAGCTAACCTGTGGGTAGAAATCACGTCTGTCTCAGACTTTTGCACAAAAAAAAATAGAATAGGAATTTTTTCCACTAATTCCATATTTTCCTGCTTGTAAGGAAAGACTGGCAGCCCATAATACATCTTCCAGCACTAGTTGAGGTGCCCCGCAGCTTGCTAAAGCTACCTCTTAGCTGCTTTTAGTAGTCTAGGTGTTAGTTTTATTTCAAGTTGATTTTTGCAAAGTTAACACATACTTTAAGTAGGAGGAAAATTAACTTGCATTCCGAAATAGTTTACGTTTTGCAAATTTAGGTACTATAACACCTAGATAATTAGCTAAAGTAAGTGGCCCAAGTTAACACATCCTTAGCTAGTTCTTTTTTCTAGTGTAAAAGTCATTAGTTTAGTTCAAATTTTTGCACTAGGATTCTGGGACCAGGATTGAATTGTTGATAAAAGAGCAAGTAATCTCTGGTGCCTTTGCACCGTCCAGTGATCCTAGGCAAGCATATGAACACTCTCTATTCACAACTCACCATCTCCCTATAGTTGATCACATAGATTAACTAGGAAAAATTGAAAGCAACCCATATCTGTGCATATTTTTCTTTTGAGCAAGGAACAATATAACATAGTTTTAATAGGGGATTTTGAAAAGGATCATCGCATATCCACACATTCAAACTATGTGCTTGTTCACTCTTTTCTCACACACATCCACACCCTAAGCAAAATAAAGACGCCTAAAACTAACTTAACTAAACTCACTAAATTCTCCCCACAGGGCCACAAAAGAATTTATAGTCTAAGTTAGGATCAAGGGTGTATGCATCCAATAAGCCGCCTTGATCATTCTTCATATTGAAACATAGAAGTTGAATGTTTAGGGAGCTTTCAAATCCACCTATCAGCCCATGGAAAAGAAAACCTGAGCGCGACAGAGACCTGATTCAGAGGGGGTTAGGATTAGGCATAGTGCGTGTGGTATCAGTTGGGGATAATTGACCTGACTAATACTCGATACTGTAAGCTGAAATAACAAGACCCCCAAGACTCGAATGCTCACATGGGATGGTGGTGCTTAGTGGTCAAAATTAGGGTATCCTTTCCCTATAGGTGACAGTGAAGGCAAGCACTAGATCCTCTACCCTTACATTGGTGGATTTTATTCGGTTGATTAGGGGCATCACCAGCTCTTACGGGACATTGTGCCAACATTCGCAAGATATATTCTCAAGGCCCAGTTACATTTGAGAGTGTGAGGATGATTAGGTCTACTAGGATTTTAGTATCATACGCAAAAAACAGAAAACCATATTTTTTGATTGACTGATCACATAGGATTAATCTAAAGGGAAAATTGATTTTCTTTCCGCTTTGTTTTATGATGCGATCAAAATTTTTCTTTGATTATAATCTCTGTCCTCTAAAATATTTCCAAAGCCATACCTAGTCGATGCTAGAACGGACCCAATGGGACCTCGTCCATCTAGACGTCTTTTGGACATCCCCCCATTACCGGGAGGGGTTCCAGGTCTTTCACCATTTTTGCGTCAAAGACAGAACACAACCACCATTATTGATTCGTCTTTTATTGGGGAAAATTTAGTTGAGAACTTGAGCTGGTATCCCAACACCACACCGGTGAATACCCCCATAGGGTCACCACACACCACTCCCCCCACAACCCCTAGAGGGAAGAGGAGTGCTACCCATTCGGAAAGCCAGTCAAACGTAAAACAGGGTATGTCGCAGACAAAACATCTTCCTAACCAGAACATCGTGTTTTCACATGTCGCAATGGCTACAACCTCGCAGTCACATTTTATAGCTTCTTTAAATCTACCAAATTTAACCAAGTTGACAAATGACCCCATTGCACACAACCCCATATGGCCTCCCATGCTCGCGCGGACATTTCAAAATTTGAAGGGAAGTAAGCGGAAGACCCCAAAAATCATGTTATGACTTTCCACCTGCGGTGTTCGTCGAACAACATCGTTGATGATATGATTCGACTAATACTGTTTCAATGCACTCTAACTAGAGTGGCAACGAAATGGTATGTGGAACAACCCTCTGCTACACATGGAAACTTTAGCACCCTCGCTAATGCGTTCCTGACCTATTTTCAGTTACCCATCCACCGTGATTCAAGAATGGAATTACTGACCCACTTTAGGCAAACCCCCGCTATCCATATCTCAGACCATCTCCGCAAATGGCGGCGGTGTCGTAGTTTGTGCAAATCCAAACTCGACGATCAATTTTTGTTAGACCTGTTCCTACAAACTCTCACTGCAAAGATTTCAAAGGATGTGGTGCAACAAAAGCCCATATCCCAAGAGGATGCCATCAGTAAGGCCCAACAGCTTGAGCTGATCTATATGCAGTTAGGATACATTTACAATATATTGTCGAACCCCCCGCGCCTGCAAACTTATAAAGAATTTCTAGGCGTGTCAAGCTATGCAGACAGTTTAATTGGGTCATTGACCCAAATTCACCCAAGCAGCAGCTTTTAATACCCCAGTTACACGTATGATTCTACCCAGAACCTACCTTAGCCTTGCTACCAAAGTGAACACATGCCTCCACAAGATTTTATTAGCAGGGCGTCGTCGTATCACCATCAGCATGGATGACCCTATCCTTCGGCTCAGGGGACCCAGTATGCAGATAGACATGCTAACGAAAGAGATCCCCCCCAACAACCATTTTCAAACTAGGGACCGAAATATGCACAGTCCCCAGCATAAGAAAATCCTATGCCGCCTGTTATCCCAGCAGGGTTCTTCAGTAAATATGATGTACTGAAGACATCATATTTATTTTTCCCAAAACCAACCGTGCCAACCATATAACCAAGAGAATTTATCCTCCTAACGCGGTTAATAAAAAAGGAAAAAACAAGCCTAAAGGAAATCCTGGACAAGGGGGCAACAATAAAAAATTCCCTCCACGATCTAAAGATGGAGGCAGCTCCAACTGAAATCAAACCTAGGAGCCAAGCAACTCCCAGAGGTAGAACAAAAGGCCACCTCTCCGAACAACCCACTCTTGTTCGATCTGTGGTGAGTACAACCATTACACTCACCACTGTCCTGACCTGCCTAAGCTGAAAAAGCTGCAGAGAAACTGTGGAAAAGGGGGATCCTTCCAGCAGCCAGCAATCATGTAGGAGCCTTCCCCCCACCAAAGGAAAGTAAGCACTCAACAAAAAACTCCTGACGACTCCAGAAAAAATAGCCACGAAATCTACATGACTGGCGAGGAAATTTTTTTTCAAAAACGGAATCAAAATTACGACACCCCACTGGACACCAATGCATTAGGGGCTAGTACCAGTGCACCGACAACACCTTTGACCATATCAAAGATGCCTATTGAACCTTTTCCAAAAATTACAAAGGGACCAACTAGGCGAGCAGGAAACTATTCCAAAGCATCCCATAACTATAACATTGTGGATGATCTAACTCAATCTCCCATCACTATGTTAGCTTTGGAGGTGTTACAATCATGCCCAAAGTAGCAGAAAGTATTACTTTCTGCATTAGGCTATATCGACCTCGCCGACACACGCCTAATGGCTTTTGATTTAGACAAAGCCACCCATAGGCTTCCTTCAATGTTCACCTTTCAGATACCATTGTCAGTCCAAAACATTACCATTCACCGATGTGTCATTGACGGAGGTGCATCCACATGCATCATGTCAAAGAATGTTTGGCATAAGTTAGGGTCTTCCAAGCTAAAGCCATCAACCATCACGCTAAGAGCATACGATGGTCGCCCTTCAACCCCCGTCGGTCTCTACCAAAACATCCCAGTCTGCTTAGCCGGAAAGACTGTCCTTATAGAAATTGAAGTTTTGGACGCCGAGTTGGACTACAATATATTCCTTGGTCAGAGTTATATGTATGCCATGTCAGCTATCACCTCCTCCGTCTTCCGAACTATGATGTTCCCCCACGAGGACCGCATCGTTACTGTTGACCAATTTACATATAGCGAAAAGAAGCCTCTAAAAATTACTGATGTCATTCTACCCTACATAGACACATCTGTGGATGCACTTTCACGGTACCAAGAATATGGCCCTAGCCAATTCAAACCGTTGTCCATCCTAGGATCATTCCTAGGATATCCCCCTACTATACCTGAGTCGTCACCTGATGTCACAGGGGCTCTAGTGTGCATGATGTCCACATCAAGCACCAAAGCTAATCAGGACACGGACATAAGCAGTAATGGAACCGAGTCCTTGGCAATGACAGCCTCTCTAGCCTACACCGCTTCCCAGACCCCTTTCCTCTACCCCCCAGCTAGTTTCGTATCCTAGCAGGTCTTGGTCACCGTGGTGTTACCAAACATATCTTTTGCAATACCAGTGTGGTACCTCATCCCCCCTACTGGGACGAGAGCCACACACATTGCTGCCATAGGGTTAAAGCCCCTTAGTCCCAAGGAGGCCCCACTCGTTTAGGAAACTGTCGAAAACATCCCTGCAAAGGAAATTCCCATTGCAAAATCGATGATTACGACTAAGAAAACTGAGAGAAGAGGGAAGAAGCTGGAGACTCCCACCACACAACGAAAATCACTAGGTTGCGCTATATGTGACGAAGTAGGACACCCTACCCACATCTGCCCAGAACTAGATGAATTAAAACTGCTCCATAGCTCCGAGGAAAACATCATGAAACCACGTTCCCGTAAAAAGGAACCTGAACCAAAAGTAAAGGCAAAGCATTGCATACCAATCACGAATGCACTATCTGCAACAATTATGGACAATATACCCATCATTTCCCAGAAATCCCATGGTATAGGGATGCCTTACGCACCATCGAGCAATCCTTCCAAGAGGATCCCTCCACCTAGTTATCTGGAGATGAACCTCGCACCATCCTGTACCTGCAGGAGGAACGAAAATCAGTAGAAAGACTCTCGTTCATATTTCCCCCTCCTATCATACGTTGCACATTATGTGATGAACGTGGTCACTTCATCAATGAATGTGCAACCTTGGAACTCATCGACTGATGGTATCCGATAGA
Organism: Pinus albicaulis; assembly: GCA_034641835.2. Classification (NCBI taxonomy): domain Eukaryota; kingdom Viridiplantae; phylum Streptophyta; class Pinopsida; order Pinales; family Pinaceae; genus Pinus; species Pinus albicaulis. Next base: position 532,354,932 of record CM076571.1, on the reverse strand, counting down.
ACAGGTTTGTTATGTTGGTTTGCGGGTAGCACAATTCACATGTCATTTATGTGTCGACTACCACATTTTAGAAAATTGCCACTATATCCCTAGATTCCTCTTAGCGCTGGATAAGTTTGCGCTCAGCCATAGTCTGCCTCTCCCAAGAAGATGGCTCAGAATTATAATCTACGAATAGCTTGATAACCTAGGAAGACGTGTCAAGTAGATCCATCCTCTTCTTGTCAGTTGAAAAGTGAGCAATCAGGGAACCCTTAGTTACCCCCAACTGCTCTCTACAAAGAATACCAAAATGCACGTTATGTAAAACACCCAATCATGTGGTCACCACTTGCCCTGATTTAGCAACGCTACATCATTGGTACCCCGTTAGGCCACCTACTGAGCATGACAGAACCCCCATATCTAGGCTATTTTTCCCAGTATGTCAGGGGAATCACTGTGGGCAATGTTGTACCTATATCCCACGAGTTCGTCCTCTAATTGATATGATCCATACATTAGAGAAGAAAGAACACAATCTCCTCAAACAGAGTATAAATTATATCATCCCCAGGCCAGCAACACCGTACCCACATCGGCGTGATGGGAAAACTGGAACGACGCACCAACCAAGCATGACCCAGGCCCAACCTAGGATAACATGCAGACTATGTGACCTGACTGATCATTGGGTCAATCAGTGCAAAGAACTGAAGCACCTAGCAAACAGTTTTCACGCCGTCTCATCTATCCCATAGAGACTTCTGTCTAACCAAGAGAAAATCACGCATACTTATTGCCGATTTTTTTCACATTTTCATCATACAATTAAATATGAAAATCTCCCCAAGCTAAGAGAGGCAAGAGTAGTATTGAGTCTACACTCCCAAAAAAATCTAGATACAACCAAGCCAACGACACGAAAATGGAAGAAGAAGACCTCATCTTCTACAACAGATCATTTCCAAGCGTCCACATCTGGGACGAAGAGTAGTGTTGATTCCCACACAATCTACTCAGTTGGCACAGTGGTACCATGCACCATTTGCACTGGCCATAACCATGAACCAGAGGTATGCCCTCTAATGGAAACATTCAGGCACCTCTTCACCAGGCACAATTTCCACCAATAGGAAATTGGCGATCTTAATGGGGGACCCAACCTTGCCCTCATGCAAAATCCCATCATGGAGATCCCCTTCCCACCAAACGTCGATGACACGATACACCATATACGATTCATATCATCATGTATCAGAACTATGACATGAGCTATGTGCTCATTTTCTATAAGTGTCGAGTCAACTGCAACTACGAGAGTAGTTGTACCTACGACAGTACAGACCCAATCTGTCTACACTCTGTCGACCGCGTCTGGTTCTACCACATCAATGATGGAATCCTTCTCATGTCTATCAAGTAGCTCCATGCAGATTGAAACTCTTTATCATAACCTTGTGCAGAATCAATCCCTCTTAGGATCCCTACTTTATTCAGATGAGGACATCCTAGAATTCATGATGGAGCTGGATTATCCATGGGATCTATCAAGTAGCTCCGTGCTGATTGAACCTCTTCAGCATAACCTTGTGCAGAATAAATCCCCCTTAGGATCCCTATTTTATTCAGATGAGGACATCCTAGAATCCATGATGGAGCCAGATTATCCATGGGATGCAATGCATCACCATTTGATTTTTCTCCCCAAGAAAATGCCTAGTCCTGACAAGACAAAAGAACAATATATCTATGCGATCAAGTCAAAATATTTCCTTCCATTAGGGAAAGTTGATTGGTTCAAGAATCTGATCCCGACACCTAGTGTGTTCGAGGAAGGAAATATTTCAAACATGTCACCTACCATCAAGGTGAACATATCCCAAAATCCAGATAAGGTCGAAGAAATCTCACTCGGGGCAGCATGCTCCCTAGAAGAGATAAAATCTTATACCCAAATGCTACAAGAGTATCGAGATATCTTCACGTGGGACTAATCAGAAATGCCTGGACTTAGTCCCACTATTATAGAGCATCATATTGACACTTGGTCCAACGTACCCCTAGTGCGCCAGAAACAATGTCAATTGCACCCATCAAAGGCAGAAGCAATAAAACAAGAAATCGACAAGCTTCACAACGCCTGGTTTATCTACCTCATTTCTTACACATCTTAGGTTTCCAACCCTGTTCTCGTCATGAAAAAACATGGCACAATATGGGTTTGCACCGACTTTCGGGATTTTAACAAAGCATGTTCCAAGGACAATTATCCCACCCCATTCATTGACCAAGTCATTGATGCTTGCACAAGTCACGAGGCTCTCTCCTTTATGGACATATTCTCGCAGTACAACCAAATTCAAATCCGCCATATAGACCAGTACAAAACCACATTCACCACCCATTGGGGCACATTCACATACAAGGTAATTCCATTTGGCCTAAAAAACGTTGGAGCCACCTTCTAGAGGGCCATGAACTATATATTTTGTCTGTTCAACTTAGTGTTCCTAAATTGATGTCATAAATTGTCAACCAGGGCTACTAAACTATTGAAGTGAAGTGCACTATATGTGCCTAGGTATCTTCTTCCTTCTTCGTTGTGTTTAGTGTTTTTCTAGTGTTTTTGGTTTTGTGTTTTTATGCTAAGAGGAAAAGAACCAAACTGTTGGCAAAAAGAAGTTATTGATCACACTAAAACAGAACAAAACCTACTCTAAACTATGTATGGAACTTAAGAACAGAAAATGCTAATCCACAGATTGTAAAGCTTGACAAGAAAAACAACTCATAACATTAAACTCAGTCCAATTCATTTCATTAGAGGTATGTTGGAACAACTTGAGTAAAGGATAAGTTTTATGTAATGAATTTATCTATAGTAAACAACAACTTACAATATCACAGAGAAAATCTCATCCATAGTTAGAAATTTGTTGGAACATTTTTAGAAAAGATTATCTGCAACATAGTAAAGAATCCTATGCCAAAATGACTTATGACACTAAAATTAACCCATTCTGCCACTCAAAATATTACTATTAAGCCTCATTCAAGGGTTAGAGATCTCTTGGAATAGCTTTGGAAAAAGGCTGTTTGTAAAATTATGAGAAATTGCAGAACAGTCAAGCACCCAAAATGATATAACTAATTCTTGTCCATCTGATAATGATGTGTTTGAAGAGATTAAGAACAAGAGCATCTTGTAAAACAATTAGTGTCTTTTAAATATAATTAACAGGACTAGAATGCAATTAACTAATAAAAACTTGAAATACAATGAAGAGAACTGAAATAAAATGCAATTAACCTCCGAAGTACTACAACGCTATCTCATTCACGTGTTAGTGATATATTGGAACAATTCATGAGAACAGGATTGACTATAATATTCGATGTAAATAAACATAACAAAAAACTGCCTAAATTAAGAATAAACAGAGTTAAAAATCACTTATCTAGAAAATGGCACAAAGCCTCTCAGACAGTAGGGGCCCTCTACCATTAGATTAGCACACGAATCCTTAACTCCTTAATGTTGCCTAAAATCATGCATCAAAGTTGTACTTCTTTCATTAAAGGAAAAACGCTTCAGAAACAGAGTAGTACGGTCTTTTGAGAACTAACAACAAAACATCAACTAGCTAACTATCTCTCGGTTCACCGAGTTATTCTTATAAGAAAAATACATAACTGTCATTGAATAGAAATAGGAATAGGTGTCTTTTTCAATCAAAATCGAATTAGAAATCCTATTAAGGACTTGTACTTTTCTGAAGACATCTGCAGAGTCCTTGTCCTTGTAGAAGCCTACTTCTTAGTTTTGGCTTCCTCCACGTGCATAACCGCTTAAATATTTTTTCTCAGACTTCGTAGAGGGCAAGGAATGATGTAGGAGAGTTTTGGAATTTAACCATATGCGTTTTTCCTTGAAATGACACCTGTAACCTGTGTGAACATAAAGATGGTTGCGAAATATGTGACTAGCTACAGAATGGCTGCATTCTGTAGCTAAGTCTAATAAAAAATCACTATGACAACAAAACCACAAATGTTTAGTAAGTCAGTCATTGCATGCATTCTTAAAGTAATTTTAATCATTCCTATCGATCTTTTAAGCCTATAACTGAAAAAGGACAAATGGAATGAAGTGAAATTTGGTGAAAGGAAAAGACATCTTTAGGGCTCAACATATTTCATGACTTGGCACACCTTATCCTTGCCTACTTGGACGACCTTACCGTCCATTCCAAGAAGCACTCAGACCACCTTGAGGATCTGCGATTAGTATTCCACCGATGTCGTCAATACAACCTATGCTTGAAACCCCTCAAGTGGGTCTTTTGCATCACAACAGGTAGATTCTTAGGTTTTATTGTGTCCCAGCAAGGGATTCACGTGGACCCCCTCAAGTTCCAAGCCATCAAAGAGGTACCTCTAGCTCGAACCCTCAGGAAACTGCAAAGCCTACAGGGGAAGGCCAATTTTCTGAGACTCTTCATCCAAGTTTATGCCACTTGTGATCAAGGGTTCCTGCACCTCCTATGTTAGGACGTACCATTCAAATGGGATGATTATGCCAAACAAGCATTCGATGCACTGAAAGAAACATTGTCTTCAGCACCGCTCACCAGTCCCCCTAGACTATGGAAAAGATTACATCCTGTATCTATCAGTTTCCAAGTCTACCTTGGCCAGAGTCTTGATCCAGGAAGGCCCAACTAGGAAGGAGCATGTAATCTATTACGTCATTAAAACCTTAGCAGGCCCAATATTAAGATATGAACCTAGAGAAAAGATTTCTCTGGCATTAATACATGTAGTCCAAAAACTTCGCCACTACATCATCTTAAAGACCGCTACGGTCATCATAGATATTAATCCCATCAAATATCTACTCACACATCAATTAATGAACCATAAGTATGCCCACTCGATAGTCATTCTCCAAGAATACGACTTACAGTTTCGCTCCCCCAAAATTAAAAAGGCGCTTATCTTAGCAGAGTTCATTACATACCTCCCAAGAGATACCAAGGGATCACTAGTAAACAATTGGCTACTAGATGAACATCTCTTCTTCGTAGAAACCAACGACCCATGGTACGGAGACATTCTCCTCTTCCTACGAACTCAAAAGTTCAGACCAAGCAGAACAAGCCCTCAATGACTATCACGGAGGAGCTTGCGGTGACCACCTCTCTAGGATGGAAACCACACAAAAATTCCTACGGGAAAGATATTTCTGGCCCTCCCTATTTCGCGATTGCATTACAACAGTCAAAATATGCGAGCGATGCCAACACTTCGCTCATAAAGCAAGAGCCCCTACCGCTCCTCTGCACCCTGTCATTGTCACCGACCCCTTTTGTAAATGGGGAATCGACTTCATGACTTGCAACCCCACATCATCGGGAAATCATAAATAAATCATAGTGGATGTCGATTATTTCACCAAGTGGGCAGAAGCCATGCCCACATATGACAACACCGCAGAAACTGCCACTCGATTTCTATTTAACCACTTGATTGCCCGGTTCGGTGTTCCCAAAGAGTTAGTCTCTGACCATGGGAAATGTTGGTGTCCCGTGTTTTGATAGTTTGGAAAATAAAAAGACAAGGCAACATCAGAACCAATATTTAGAGTTACAGGATCTAGTCCTCCTGTTCTCAGAGAGGGATCTCTCAAAAGTTTGTTTGCAAAGTTTTATCTTGTGTGCTTTGAGTATTGGTTTTAGAATAGTTATTAAGTGCAGGTGTTTGTTTGTTTTTTTGGTTGGTTGGAATGATACAACAGAACATGAAAAGCCTAGGAAAGATATATAGGACAGAGAAATATCTGGTTCATTGGGAAATGGAGTCAAGAAAAGGTCATAACAAACTCATCAATGGATATGGGATATCAAAGGGCAAATATAACTTGGCCACATGATCCTTTTGTTTTTGGAATGAGATGAACATTAATGATTTGGAAAGAGAGGTTTAATTCTCAACAAAGGGAATTTGAAAGCATAATTTGAACAATAAAGAGCTCTTTGATAGACAGGGCTAACTATAAATTCTACAAATCACACCTTTAAGAAAATAATGATTTCAAAACAACTTTTTAAAATGAAATCTAAGATTCAGGGAACACCCTATTTCCTCAAAGATTTATTTTAAAGGACTTAGAAACATAAAATATTTACTGATAATTACAGTCATAGAAGAGGGAACACCTAAAAACATCTCTGATCCTAATTATAACGACCTTTAAGCCAACTGTTTAAGTGAGGACAAAGGGCAAGATCGAAATAGACCTCTTTGATTCACTGTAAGAAAAGAACTTCAAAGGGAGACTTCAATAACAGTTTTAAAGTGGCAGCAGACAAGAATGGAGAACCATAAATCATGCTGAAACCAACTATTTGAACTATTAAGGAAATAAACAAGCATGAAGACTAAAGAGAGAGGTTAAGACTCTAAAATACTTCAGCAGAAGAAAACATGAAACAGTGAAGGATGAACAGGTCTAAGGTGATTCCAGGAGTCATTTCTTAGCCTAAAAATTTCAACCTACTGTAGTAAGAAATCATGGAACAAAATGAAAATAGGGGAAAACATTAAACAGTTCAGAATACTTCACCAACAGCCAAGTTCATGGATCCAATGATAGAGCCTTCTCAGGAACAAGCATGCAACAACATCATCAAGACCTCCAAGACTTCAATTTGTTCTTCAACTTCAACGGACTATGTATTTATTTCAAAGAGTTTCAGTATTACAACCTATGATCAAACAACAACCAACAACTTCTCATCTTCTACAGAAGTATTTATAGAAGAATGAGGAGGTGGAATGGGATAAATATCTTCTAAGTTGAATTAATATAGTTCGATGTCTCTCGGCCTTTGAGGGGCTTGATGGAGAACATTATGATATTTCTCCTGTATTAATTGGTTACATTAACTATTTGAGCTTGCTTGGAAATAAATTTTTGACTTTAAGGCTCTGCGTTATCCTTAACATAACTTCTGTTGACAGTTTATAATAAATTACTTTGGTGGAAATAAATTTTCGGCCGCATTGATGCAAATTCTCTTGGTCCGGCAATAACTCGGCCTCCTTTTGATTGCTTTGAGGCTGTAGGTGGCTTTGTGGTAGCTGGGGGATTCAATTTGCCCCTGATGTGGCAACGTAGGCTGTTTGAACTGACAGATATTTTATTTTAACCTAAAACACCTGTAGTATATTTGAATTCTGTGTTTTAGTCTTTAATTAAGCCTAATATTTGTCTTCTGGTCCTCAAACTTCCTTTAATCGTGAATTAGATCTTTGATTCAATCAAATTAATGTCTTAAACCTCCAAACTATGTTAACAGTCTTTAAAAAATTTTCCACTTTGGTTCTGTGCTGTTGGTTTGATACTCTTTAATTATCTTTCTCTTCACAGTGTCTTGTTGATGTGCAGATCCGCGAAGGTTTCTTATGGTATCAACGCTTCATGCGCCGACGGATCGTGGTATCGAAACCTTTTAAATAGATCCCTTTAATAAACAAAGTCTAAAAGATCGTCATCCTTTGGCTTTGATTTTCCCTTTAAAACATTCGAAATCAATTAGGTCCTACAAAAAACACACAAAAATTACAAAATCATGCGTTTATTTGGTAAAATTCTTCAGAGGGCGTCGGGAGAGAGCGTGGCCATTGGATGGCTTCATCCAAAGGTGGAGATCTGCGTAGATGAGGAAAAAAAATGAGAGCGGGGAGAAGAATAAGACGTAGTGATTTTGGACCGTCCGATCTGGACACGTGGACGGTCTAGATCCAATCGGAGGATCGCAATCAGGGACGGCGAGCAACTGCATCGATCGAAAGTTGCGATGTGATTAATTGCAGACCGTCGATCTGCAAATCAGATGGACGGTGGGTGAAACATCGGGGGAAATCGCAATCGGCAGTCAAGAGTGAGGCGATGCGATTGTGCGATCGGAGAAAAGCCGATGCGATTGTGCGATCGGCCCATTGCAATTGGCGGTGGTAAAAACTTAAACCGCACCAAAGGAAAAGCTCCGATGCGATTGCGGGTCTGGTTTTATATAGACCTCCGATAGCCCCCGGGCTCATGTATATAGGGGCTAATCGGGGTCGGGCCTTTGGGCCTGGGCTTTTCAATCAACCCATTAAAATTTTTCCGATGCGATAAGAGTTTCGGCTTTTGCACTTGGTTTTTTCAAGGAAAGAAAAGGACCGGGGACTATGGATATGGGACTTAATCGCATCGAAAGTTTTGATGCGGCCTTTTCAATCAACCCATTTGAATTTTTCCGATGCGATTGCGCAATCGGTCTTTTTAATCTAACCATTTTTTATTTAACACTTGATTTGGCTTTTTAGATCAAAACTTTGGAAAAATGGGTTTTTGGGTTTTAAAAAGAAAAAAGAACATCGGGAAAAAATATTACAAGGTTTTAAGTGCCAAAGGCGGGCCCACGGGTTATATGAAAAGATAATGAGATCGGGGGTTCAAAATCCAAAGGCTAATCGCATCGGAGTTTCGGAGCATGGCAAAAGACTTGCGCTCGTTGATTTCTTTCTGATGCGATAAGCGTTGATGAGACTAGCGCTTGGTTTTTATGGCAAGGGCACATGTGGGGAAGTGGTTAGGGGGCTTAGCCAAAGGGCCTAAAGCCTGTAATAAAGAACATCAAATTTTTATGATTTTTCAATGTTTTTAAAGGGATTCGAGGGTTTCGGTAAGGCTAAAAAGTGGGTTTTAAACCTTACAAAGTGGATTTTCATGAATGGAAGAAGGAAAATCATGAAAAAATAGAGGAATTTTATGGAAGAAAGAGGTAAAAAGTGAAGGTTAGTTTTGTGGTGGAAGGAGGAAAAGGGTCTTTGCAGCAGTGTTTTGACTTATGAAAATAACAAAATTTCTGAGTATAAAACGGGAACAGAAATGAAGATTTTGGACAGAGGCATGAGGCCTTCTAGAGTCTTCAAGAGCCAAAAATTTTTAGCAATGAAATTTGTTCCTTGAAGGCTCAAACAATTCTTAGCCACCTTTTCCTATAAGAAATATTATAGGTGGCTAACAGGAAACAATTTGAGAATGAATTTTTCGAGGAGCTATCTCATCACCTTGGATTCACCCATGAATTCTCTTCACCATACTACCCCCAATCCAACGAACATGTAGAAGCTGTAAAAAAAGTCCTCAAAATGATGTTACAATGCATGGTAATTAACCATAAAACTAACTGGCACGATATTCTCTTCTCCGCCCTATGGGAATACCACAAGACTGTGAAGACATCCACTGATTTTACTGCATTCCTCTTGGTATACAGGGTCGAATCTGTGATTCCCATCGAACGCGAGATTCCAAATTTACATGTTGCCATCGAACTCCTCGATGATACCCAACCTATAGAACAATGTCTAGTCTTACTAGAGCTCGTCGAAGAAAGTCGACGACAGTCACTGCAACACAATGAGGCCCACAAGAAAAGGGTAAAAGCATCATTCGACCACCACATCAACCCTCTCTCATTCACCAAAGGAGAACTAGTCCTCCGCTACGATGTCGTAAAAGAATCCCTAGGGCCAGGAAAGTTTGAAACCTTGTGGTAAGGACCCTACATCATAAAACATTGCCTCTGCTAGGGGGCATACATCTTGATTGAACTAGACGGGACATGCCTCAACAACTACGTCAACGGCCTTTACCTTAAGAAGTTCTATCCATAGGGTCCAAGGAGGCCCTACCCTAGAGTCAATGTACATAAAACCCAACCACTGTAAATTTTTGACCAAAATACTTCTTAACACGCTCAAATGTCACAATGGATTACCAACTTGACCCTTACTTCGGATTTGCTGATGGAGCATCAATATGGTCTCAAAGTTTAGCAGCAGCCGCCTGGGTTATCTATCACCCTGATTGATCACTACTCTACACCAATGGTGTGTGCATCGGTTCAACAACAAAAAATCAAGAAAAATATGACGCCGTTATCGGACTTATGTGTGACGCCCTCCATCAGGGCATACGCCATATGCATATCTACCTCGATTCCCAGTTAGTAGTATTGCAGTTAAACCAAACATTTGAGATATGCGATTCACATCTATTTAGAAAATATCTGCGTGCAAAAAGATTAAGCAGATAATTTGACTACATCACATTCACACATGTACGAAGGAGTCAAAATCAAATATCCGATTGCATAGCTAGCAATATTCTAAACTGGAATGCATCTTGGATAAACCATCATACATAAAAAACAAAAACATAGAAAACATAGATATCCATCAGGATAACATAATCCATAAGCAAAAGCAGGGGGCACACCATGTAGAGCTGCAAAAAATATCTCTCATATATATATATATATATATATCAAAATGTATGTGTCTAAGTACAAAAAATAGTGTCGCTGACCCATTAGTCAGCCCAAAAAGATACACATGTAAGTCGTCAAAAAATAAGGGGAAGCATCCTCATAATGGGTGCTTTCCCTATGTATAAAAAAGACTCTAGGGCGATACTCCCCTAGGCGGAGCACTCGAACCCACCACCACTCCCGGTACCACTACTAGAGCCACCGTCAACACCGAGATCGCCACCCAACGTAAAACTGGTAGATAGCCCCTCTCTCAGGCCATCAAGGTCTCCAACCATGCATCCTCAAGGTTATCTAAAAAGCCTCAAGTCGGCATCCCTTGGGTCAAGCGGTCCACTCGATCCTAGGCATCCTCCAAAATTGACACCCGCTCGGTCAGCTCGGCAACACGAGCCTCTACTACATCAGCGCGAGCTCACTCAGCTGTTGTCTTGACGATAGTCAAGCTGCTATCCTCTCCTGAGGGGCCAGCCTCACCACCTGGTGTCCCACCCTGAGGTTGTGCAGGAACTCCTCCTGGCCCCCCGTGAGCTCCCCGAGGTCTTCAGATCAGATCGTGCCCAACCAGCCGAGCGATAGGACGCCAAACCTCGCCAACATCTGCAAGAGTAACCAAAACTATGTAAATGTCATCATGATACACATATAAACATAAATACTCAAATAAATTTAGAAAACATAAAACATACCTATTGGCCCCCAAGCATGCCCAGGAGGAAGACCCATGTCTGGTCCCCCCCGGAAGTCCATCCCGGCATAAGAGAATCGCAGGAACATCTGTGAGTTGGCCTCAAACCAATTCTATGTGGTGGAATTCCAGTAATGCCCCACCCTGTCCCCACCTCCTCAAGGCATCATAAGAGCCCATATCCTCATACAAGGCTCTTGTACTCCCCCAGCAGGGACCGCCACCACCGGTCTCTGTAGCACCACCCGCTCGTACATAATGTTCTACAGGATGTTGGCATAGGAAAACAACTTTGATCCATCCCAGACCTTGTAAAGTTGTGCCAGCATCCTGTCAAAACAAAAACATGCAAAGTCGAAGAAGTGCTCGGCCGTCAACTGGCGCAAGACACCAACTTGCGGACCCGATGCTCTATGTGGATCTGACAACCCCACTAGTCGCACAATCATAGCCAGAGCACATTGTTTGGCCAGATCTGTCACCGTGGTAATTGCTATGCACCCCTTCATAAGCGGCACCCCACCATAGTGACACGCACAGATCTAATCAGGATCCACCCTTTCGGAGGGAAGTGGATACCGCAGTGCCTCACCCTGAGGCAGCAACCCGGTCACAATATAGATATCCATCTTAGGATGGATAGTGAGGTCACTGCCACCCAACAAAAACACCTTGCATCGCATGTTCCAACGTTAGATTAGGTAATGTAGAAGTCGATCCTTTGACCAAAGAAGGTCATTCTCCATAAATTTCAGGAGACCCCATCGCGCCAATTGTCAGCGCGCCTCACCATCGAAAAATAAAGAAGTGTGGAACTCAGGCCAATCCTACTCCCTCCGCAACATCCTGTCATCAAAACAGGAGCACATCAGCAGCATGAAAAACATCAAAGATAGGAAAAATTTGAAAAACAATTTCCTCGACTTTTTGCACGCCTGTCCCTCAGACAAGCATGAGGAAGGCACACCTGTTCCTCTCACAAGCGAGCTAAAAGGCGCGCTTATACCCTGATCGCCCATGCAATCAAGGATAAAATTGGCTCAGAATTCGTACAAACCAGTGTTGTACGAACCCTCACATTCATAGACTGAAAAAATTAAAATGCTGGACATCATGGAGTTTACCTGGCCATAAAATTTCTAATCCCGAGTGCTCAGGCTGACCACAACTACAAGAACTACTCCGCTGAAGCCTCTGACCTCTCAATACTCAACAGACACAAATGAATTGAATTGATCCATATTCACCTATATGTCGACCTTTTCAGAAAATTTTGTTGACCATAATGAGAGCTCAGAAGTCCCAATCACCGGACCAAAAGCAACGCTGTGAACAACACTCCATAATGCCCAAGGGTGGTGCCACATAATCACACCCCCAAAAAAATAAATTTTCAGCTTCGACGGGTATGCCCTCTCTCATCTTCTTTTTAAAAGCACATGTATTTCAATAATATATGTATAAAGAAGATGATTTCACTTGGGGTAGTTGTTTTTGCAGGTAGTATGCAAAACATCCACAACTCCATCCACTGAAAGTTCCAAGAGTAGGTATCATTCTATCCCCAACATGATAGAGTATCAGAAAAATTTTCATATCCTAACAGCATTTATCGAATAGAAATTAACCATAGGTTCCACACACCCGACCATGTTTATCATCACCTCACTTTGTAAATGATAAGCATCCTCTGTGATCCATAAATCGTGACCAAATTTATTTGGATGTGATTTTTACCGAAAGATTTTTTTTTTCACGATAAGCATCCTCGTCGGTTGGTAGAGCCTCCCCTCCATGAAGCTCGTCACCCATCGTAGACCATATATCACAACAGTAGTGATGCCATGGTCATACCACCTTAGTCCGAGAAACACCTCATGTCCATTCACTCGCCATGCATTAGGTCAAGTTTTACCATATCACAATATGTAATATTCCCAATTAGCCATGAGCTAGTTGGAATATTAATTTTTGTTTTTGATTTCTTGTTTAATGAATAAGAGGATAATGGAGATCCATAAATCTCCTTAATATGAATAAAATAAATTCTAATGTGAAAGGAGGACATCTTTGCAGCTTAATTGAGCACCCTTAGGTGTGAAAAGGGGCTGGAACACCTTGATTGGGTCAACATTGACCAAATCAACATCGCTGTCATGGAGTAGTGGCATTCAATGAGGGACATCACAGTTTTAGATGGAGGCCCTTTGCATGGAAGTAGTGTCATTAATTAATGGGGCTTAAGGTTTGGAAGCTCATTTCTTATTTAAGGAAGAGGATGGAAGCCATATGAATGAGGTTGATGTATTTTATATTTCTAAATATATGGTTTGTTAAGACATATAGCTTTCTTCAGCTATTTAGCTAAGATTCCAGTGTTGTTTAGCACAGGGTGTTCTTGGTCAGGAATCCCACCTCTTTCCTTGAGAGGCCTCTTGGAAGAGATTTGCACTACATTCAACATTCAGGCATTTTGGCCAAGGCTTCATTCTTAATGTACAACGCAATTTCTGTTGAGAGGTTGTGTTGTGTTGCAGGGCAAAAGTTGTGGAGGTTTGATTTGGGAGATTTCTTAGCTAGATCTCATTGCAGGAAGGTTCCTTTCTCTTGGGAGGCTAGTAAAGAAGGCCTTGGAGCATCATTGATACATTTGGCATTAGTCCATAGTGTTTTTATTCCCTACAACACAGTATCAGTCTGGATCTGCGTTATTTTAGGGAGGAGTTGCAGGGGTGTTTGCAGTAGGTGATTTCTTCATTGAAGGGGGCAACCTTTCATCTGGAGAATTCATTGGAGGAGAGAACATTCATTTTTATATCAAATTTACCCATTTAATCTTCAGACATTTGTTGCAGCATACTTTCAGCCATAGGGCTGCAACTCATATTGTATTATTGGGTGTTTTCCCATAGACCCTTTTGGGGTTCTTCATTGGAGGTTGTGTAGAGCCTAGATCTGTATTAGTTATATCTTTTGAGGCATATATCAACCCCTCATTTTTGTATGTTCATTTGCTGTAGCATTGCACCTTATGACTGCGCTGTAGCAGTCTTTCGGCATTTGATATAGTAGCAACACCTCATTCTGGAGGGTTTACTCATTGGAGGCTTGTTATATCTTGTTGTATGTTTTGTGGCCCATTATTTACATATATGTTGTTTTCGTTATGATGAATGTAAAGGCTCCATATTGGCCTCATGTTTTTATATCATGATTTACACTACTATTCCAACATTTTGAACTATATTCCTGCTTTTCCCATTTGGGAATATTACAGTGGTATCAGAGCATAACCTTGGCTCAGTTTGTGCATCTTAAGCCAATATGTCATTAGAAGAAGGAGATCCTCTCACAAATAGAGAGAAGAGGCATCTCTGAAGAATAAACCAAAATTTTGACTATACAAATTATAAAGAAGAAAAGGGTAAAACCCATTTATCAGGAGAAGATGAAGAGAAGGATTATCTCAAGCTACTTCTCAGAACCATGCAAGACATTGCTAGAGAAATAAAGGAGATGAGGATGGATAGATACAAGGAATCCCCTAAAGGATTTTCACAAAGTGAAAGCTCTGAAATTTCTCATTACTCGAGTGATCAACTGGTGAAGCAACAACAAGTTCCCTAATGCTCTAAAATGCCTACATTCTTAGCAGTGGGAAATGAAGGGTTTCAAGAACAACAAAATCTTGAATAATATTTCATGGAGTATGAATCTCAAACTCAGAGATTCAAGGATCACTTGAGTTTTCAATAATTTTGTCATATCATGGACAATATGAGACCCAGGCATAACAATAGAGGTGGAGGATTCATTCATAATCATGATCTACACCACACTATGGGCAGATTTTTCTTAACCAACTTTGATGGTTCATATAAATGCACTGCCAAATCATGGGTAGAGAAGCTTGAAATATACTTCCAGTTAAACAAAGTACAAGATATGGAGGCCATTAAGATAGAAGCGCTGCACCTTGAGGGTGAAGCACATGATTGGTGGTTCCATGGCTTGTTTACATTGGGTCATGCCAATATGACTACATATTCATAGTTCACAAGGAGGTTGGTGGAGAGGTTTGATCGAAGAGATCATGAGGCACCATTCATGGGGCTTGCAAAGCTCAAACAATCGGGTAATACAGAAACTTATATTTCTAAATTTCTAAAACATTATGTTATGGTTATTGATTTATCTACAAAAATAAGGGTCTATATGTTCATTGATGGGTTAGCAGAACCTCTTCATGGGTTGGTTAAATCTACCAAGCCCACTACCCTTCAGGATTCATTGAAAGGGCTAGAGATTTACAAGATGCCTTTCCAAAAGCAAATGCAAAATTTCAGCAAAAGACCTCTTTTCCATCAAAGGGAAAAGATAAGAGGGTTCCTTTCTCAAAAGAGAGCCAAAGTAAATAACCTCTTAGTGATGATGTCCGAAGATATTTGAGGAGAAGGAAGCTTTTCTTCACATGCCAAGAATCATGGGCACTTGGACATAGATGTGTAGCAAGAAAGGCATAATACATAGAGGTCTTCTCAGATGATGAGGTGGAAGAAGAAGAAGAACCAGAGAGAGTTCACAACGCTGGCATAGCTGGAGATGATCCATCACCATCAGAAGATGGGAATGGAGAATTTTCTCCAATTGGAGGGGCTCTTGCATAATTAAGAGGAGTACCCAAGTATTTGACCTTGAGGGTTCGAGGTTCCATATTAGATCAGAGGGTTTCAGTTTTGATTGACACTAGGGCTACCCACAACTTTATTGATGTCCAACTAGTGTAGAGGAGGGAAATACCCATTGATGATTTTGAGGGATTTTCTGTTTTGGTCCTCGGAGCTAGAACTATGCAGTGCATGCATTATGTTCCATATTAATCTGTCACCATGGGGACATATATATTGACTGATCACTTCTTTGTGGTTGACATACCTAACACCAATGTGATATTGG
Source organism: Pinus albicaulis (assembly GCA_034641835.2). Taxonomy (NCBI): domain Eukaryota; kingdom Viridiplantae; phylum Streptophyta; class Pinopsida; order Pinales; family Pinaceae; genus Pinus; species Pinus albicaulis. The sequence continues at coordinate 532,338,918 of CM076571.1, read as the reverse complement.
GTGTGAAGTGGTTGATTACTTTGGGGAAGGTAACCACAGATTGGGAGACTTCGCAGATGGAATGGGTAGATAAAAGGAGTGGTAAAAATCAGATGATTAAGGGCATGCACACATATCCATCCCATAACACTTCCGCACAAAAAACAAAGATGGATTTGCACAGTGGAAGCAAGGACCTAACAGTACCATATATAATGCACATGACTTTGGGCCATGAGACATTATTTTTTTGTGGCAAACCACCTGTGAGGCCACATGATCCAGATTTGGTGAGGTATGTCTCACATCCTGATGCACCATTCATAGATCCAGGAGGAGTGGGAGCATTGGGAGGCCTTAGTACAACGCTGAGAGTCTTGGGTAGACTCAAGGAGGAGGGAGACATTCTCCCAACATCATCAGTACCCACTCTCATTTCAGATTTTGCATTGAGAAGGGAGCTGCAAAGGAGGGATAGTAGCCTTCTAACTTGTGACTTTGGCATGGGAGATTTCAAAGAGGAAGACAACCATATGACAGATGTTTTATGTGATAGATTATTTGCGCTATCACTATGGAGGATAGATCCATATTGGAAATCCAAAATATTTGTGGATTACTCCAAGGATATTTTTACATGCATGATACTTGATGACCAAATTCAAGAGGAGGGATATTCATTCCAAGATGAGGTCATCTAATATCATGGTAGGATCTTCTTATCTAGAGCCTCCAAGCTTAAGGAGAATTTACTAAAAAGAACTCATGAAGATTTTCTCTTTAGCCACACTTATTCCATGAGGTCATACAACACTATCATGGAGGGATATACTTGGGAAGGCTTTGAAGAGGAGATATATCAGCATTTGGAAAGATGCATGGACCATGTGGAGATGGGAGAGATACATAACTCTATGAAGTAGTTATCACAACCACCTCTTTCCTCTTTTGGAATTAGAGGATACATATCTATGGACCACTCCATTTGTATGAGTAGAGATTATGGTAAGGAACATGTTTATGAGCATAATGTTTTACTTGATGATTATTTGCACTCCTTTACCATGTATATGTAGGCCATTGCTCCAAGGATGAGCATTCGTCCATATAAAATTCATGGCCAACTTTGGGCCATAAACATTGCTGAACATGGCCACTCCCTAGGAGGATATAGGGAGACGATTTACCATTCTGGGTGCACTCCAAAGGCACCAAACATTTCTCACCTTTTTAAAATTTGTGAGAAAGCTATGGAAACAAGTAAGTGGTGGGGAAACCACTTCCCATATCACTATCTGATGCAGTCAGGAGATTTACTACGCTAGTTCCACATGTGGGACTATAATCCACCTCCATTTTTGTATATTTATCTTTAGATGTACTTGGTTTTCATCCCATACATTGATGATGTACTTATTTTTTTTATGGGAATGATTGGAGGGAGATGGAAGGATTGGAAGTGCCCTTTGGGGGAGACATTCTCAATGTTAATTATGCTACATGTTTTAGGGAGGACATTGGGAAAACCATGATTGTTTCATTGGATCTATTTCTTCCTTGTGGGATGACTTATTTGCATCTCATAAGAACTTGTGAGGAGCATGTCATGGAGGGATGGATTGGGAGAAACTTAGCTTATGAAGGAAGCTGATCACATGGAGGTGTCACCAATGGTGGAGGAGAAGAGTTGTAGTACTCACCTTGTCAGTTGCTTGAGGAGAAGCAACAGTTGGGAGGGGAGGACTGTAATATTCCCAATTAGCCATGAGCTAGATGGAATATTAATTTTTGTTTTTGATTTCTTTTTTAATGAAAAAGAGGATAATGGAGATCCATAAATCTCCTTAATATGAATAAAATCAATGCCAATGTGAAAGGAGGACATCTTGGCAGCTTAATTGAGCACCCTTAGGTGTGAAAAGGGGCTAGAACACCTTCACTGGGTCAACTTTGACCAAATCAACAACGCTGTCATGGAGTAGTGGCATTCAATGAGGGACAACGCATTTTTAGATGGAGACTCTTTGCATGGAAGTAGTGTCATTATTTAATGGGGCTTGGGGTTTGGAAGCTCATTCCTTATTTAAGGAAGATGATGGCAACCATATGAATGAGGTTGATGTATTTTATATTTTTGAATATGTGGTTTATTTAGACATATAGATTTTTTCAGTTGTTTTAGCTAAGATTGTAGTGCTATTTAGCACATGGCGTTCGTGGTCGGGAATCACACCTCTTTCCTTGAGAGGCCTCTTAGAAGATATTTTCACTACATTCCACATTCAGGAATTTTGGCTAAGGCTTTAGTCTTAATGTACAAAGCAGTTTATGTTGAGAGGTTGTGTTGTGTTGCAGGGTAGAAGTTGTGGAGGTTTGATTTGGGATATTTCTGAGCTAGATCTCATTGGAGGAAGGTTCCTTTCTCTTGGGAGGCTAGTAAAGAAGGCCCTGGAGAATCATTCATAAATTTAGCATCATACCATAGTGTTTTTATCCCCTACAGCGCGGTATCAGTTTGGATCTGTGTTATTTTAGGGAGGGGTTGCAGGGGTGTTTGCAGTAGGTGATTTGGGAGGTGATTTCTTCATTGAAGGGGCCAACCTTTCATTCAGAGGATTCATTGGAGGAGATCACATTCATTTTTATATCAGCTTCAGCCATTTACTCTTCAATCATTTGTTGCAACATACTTTCAGCCATAGGGCTGCAACTCATATTGTATTATTGGGTGTTTTCCTAGAGACCCTTTCTTCATTGGAGGTTGTATATAGCCTAGATCTGTATTAGTTATATCTTTTGAGGCATATATCAACCCCTCATTTTTGTATGTTCATTTGTTGTAGCAGTGCACCTTATGAATATGTTGTAGTAGTCTTCCAACATTTTTGATATAGTAGCAACACCTCATTCTGGAGGGTTTACTCATTGGAGACTTGTTATATCTTGTTGTATGTTTTGTGGCCCATTATTTACATATATTTTTATATTTTTATGATGAATGTAAAGGCTCCATATTGGCCTCATGTTTTTATATAATGATTTACACTGCTATTCCATCATTTTGCACTATATTCTTGCTTTCCCATTTCGGAATATTACACAATAAAACCCCTTTCCCAGACGACCAAGTTGTGAAAGCAGATTGAAAGTGAACTACCATGCCTCGCATTTGGCCTACCATACCTCCATCAGCATAACCCATCTGCGACATTTTCCATCCGCTTTATCAACCTCACACATGAGACCAACCAATGGGCCCCCCACCCTCAGCAAAACACCTTCCTCACATCATCAGTGAGCGAACACTTTCATGTTTTGGGGCACCTGTTTTGTACAAACCAAACCCCATTATTTTATTCTTTTGGTAAGTGTGCAAAGACTGAAAATGGCACACTACATCCCCCACCACCCATTCATTTTTCTCCCATGGCATCAGTCCCTCATCACCCTTGGTCGAAGTATCACACCAACACACTAAAGCCTCCATGACATTCATATCTAGTTTATACCCACCCTGGAAGTCCTACCGACTCTAGGGATTTCCCCATCAGAAATAGTTATGACCACTGCCAAGCTGCTTTTTATACTCCAACCTTCAGCCACTGAATCCCCATCCTCAATTTTTAGTTACCCCTCATCATCATGCCTATGTTAAACCCATCATATACACGATCCTGATCCTCCATATCAGTGACCCCCTTGTTCGGTTGAGGCCTCCATTTTGTCGACATCGACACTTCTTTTCCAAAAAGGAAGCGATACCTTGGATCCCCCCTCTCCATAAAAGGGACATCCTTGGGTGGCATTGTGGGAGACATCATTGCCCACATATGTCATCGATCCTCCTGAAATTTGACTACAACACAAGCTTTCATGTCAGAATGGTATCGTACCTTACACCCATTGCACTTTGATCAAATTCGTCGAAGACCTGAGCCTTTATAAGCGTCTCTTTCAGCAATTCTTACATGGGAGGTCCAAGCCAACGCCTATGCATACAATGTGCATTTGTATGCCATACCAATTTTACACATACGGGTACCACTTTCCACCTATTGCCAAAGAAAAAACACCCCTGAGGGCGCCAGAAATCACTTTCATTAACCAACAGATCACTACCATACTAGTGAACATAGATAGAATATTTATTTGTGAAATAGATTTGTTTAACTAGACAAAGCATCACGAGCATGGGACATGCCCGCCTCGTAGAAAATTTGTATATATTGTATTATAACATTTATTACAGGGATCCCACAATACATGGTCACTCTTCAACCCAGTGCAGGGTGTCTCCAATTCCGAGCTACACGCAGGTCTCTCTGTCTCTCCACATAATACCTAGAAAAGAAACTATAATGTATTTCAGCTATACAGTTCTTCCTAGACCTCACACATTAGGGGAAAACTGTTATCACTGGAAAATTGTACAAGCAAAGGTGACATTATTTAATGTCAGGAAGAAGGATTTACAGGGCTGAAAGACATTAGAGGATCTAAAAGTATTTAAAATTCTCTAAGGTCTGGAAGGAAAAATCAAACTGCGCAGAACAAGAGCCACTCAAATTTTCCTTTGCAAAAAAAAATCTTTGATAAGAGCGCCCTTGCGCGCTTTTGACCCCAAAAAGTGCGTAATCCTGGGAGTGGCAAAAGTCACTTTCCGGGACCATAAGGCACACTCCAGGACATTGATTCCACACTTGAAGTTGCCTAAGGACAGTCACTCAAGCCTCCTTAGGACCTCAAGAGAGCACACAATGGAATCACCCTCCTCTCTTGGGTCACCATCCACAATGTACCAAGAGAGAGAAGGAGGATTTGAATTCTCCTATAAAAGGCCACTAAGAGAGGAACAATATGAGAGCACATTGTTATGTTGGCTATAATTTCCCCAAGAAATACCAGTAGTATGTGATCTGAAGCAGAGATATATGGGACTCAGTTGTTGGCCATCCAAAAACTCCAGTCCACCATAGTAGAGAGAGGGAGACTTTGTGCCAAGGCAGATCAGAAGTAAATACATCCTTGCATCAGGACTTAGAACCCCTAGTTCTAAGGGCCCCTTGGAAAGTGGGTTAAAGTTTCATCCTCATTTCCTACAACACTCGATAAGAGGGGACGTAAGTGCCACCGTTTTGATTATTGAAGTTGCTTGACTCTATTTAGATCTTTTGTGTTATTTTTTTTAGTTTTTATGTTTTAATATGCATGTTATTTCTCTATCTATTATGTTTATGTTTCAGCATGTTCCATTAACCTGCTTGACTCCATCTATTTTCTGCCTGTGACCAATAACCTAAGAGGGAAAACCACACCCCTTAAGTTGGTGTGATTTCGTACATGCGTGCACCAAATACACTAACACAACCATCAATTCTGCTCTGAGAACTAATATTCTGCTTCAAAATTCTGCTACAAGCCTTCGTTTTAAGCACTCTACTACCATCTGCAGTCATGCACTAAGCTCATCAATATGTTTGAAGCATACTACCTTTCTGGAGACCTCTTACACTATCAATTTCCCTAACCAACCATATCTCATATTCAAAATGAGAGATATATATATAATGTGATGCGTGAATTCCAATTTTGGACCTAGTTCATAGGTGCACTAGTTTGACAAAATCCATTTGTGTTAAAGGCATTCACACCCAATTAGGGACTTATTCAATGAATTTCTACCTTATCCAATTAATTTAGTAGCTTCTAGGAATTACCAAGCTGAAAATACTTCTGATGTGTGTGAGGAATGTAGAAAAAATCTCATGTAGAGACAAAGTTGTAGGGACAACATAAGAAGATCTCGGTTGAAAGGCTTAAAACCACACCCATGACACTAGTATATCTTGTCTAAATGCTTACAGCCACACCCATGAGACTCTCCCAATGGCTATCATAGATCATATGAGAAAAAAAGGGATCCTATGATCAAAACTTCTACCAACTACTTGCACACCTTCATCTATACCTATACACACCTTCAGATCTCTACCAAGCTTTGTGACGCTTCAACAAGTAGGCTAATCATCAGAACTAAGTGCCACTGCCAAGTTGACCTAGAATCCAGCAAGACAAGGGTTTACAAGAGTTAAAACAACAATCTACTCTCCTCAGACACCTACAAAACCTACAACACCTCTACACAACTCTGTATCACCTCTACAAGCAGCCCAAATATGCTTGGAAATCAACTAATCAACTAGGCTAAGCATCTCTACAGAAAATCATGAACACAAAGACACCATTTTACAAACTCATCAACATGGAGAAACATCTTCTTATGGATAAACATCTCTACCTAAAACTGCATCAATTCCACCATACCACATCAGTTCCATTATGTGGACTATCATAAGGTTGACATCAATGCAAACACAAGCTAGCTGCAACCATGAAAACCTTAATGCACACAATGAGTTTATGTTGTGGTCTTCAAAGATTAATGCATCAAATATTGAAATTGGCCTTCTAAATCCTACTTCTTCATGCATTATGCACCTGTGAGAGATCTAGTTAACCTCCCTGCATAATCTCCATGTTAAGCCTATATAAGTGAATTTGATTTGATCCCTCCTTTTGAGTAGATAGGGTATATGGTCTCAATACCAAATCCCTCTTAACTGGATCAACTAAGCTGGATCACTCTCCACTGAAACAAGCCCTATTTCATATAGGATCTCACCCAAAAAAACTAGCTGAGCTCAACTCAATAACAAATCAATAATGCAATACATACCTAAGGTATGAGCTCTTTTTTTTTATGGTCATGCATTATCAACACCATGGGTTAATACCATGGGTCATTTTATTCTTTTAATAATGTGACTTATAATATTTTGTCTCTTTGGGCACTTTTAATTAACTAATTTATTGATATTACATCATTACTTTTTAATCTATAGGATGTGGAAATTGCTAGGTTACTAAGTTAGTCTCTCTTCCCAATGCTCAGAATAAGGGACATTATGTGTGTTTAATGTATCTTACTATGGGTAGGCTATTGATAGTTTCTCTGATTGGAATTGGGCTTCTATATTAGAAAATTGTGTGGCTTTATTTGGAGTAAAATTCCCCATGCCACCATAAAAGGGAGGGAATTATGTTTTGGATTTTTTGTGATTTGAAACCATTATTTTAAATTTTCGTCAATAGTATTGGAATCCCAGGAAAAGTGTCGCTTTTTAATTTGGTTGATTGTGTACCATACTTATTTGGAGAAATAAAATTGATTTAAATAGTTATCTTTACATAATAAACAAATATCGGGACCTTGAAAGGCTCATTTTTGCAACGTTTCCCAGATAGGCACCTTATTTTTTAGCAAAATCCATATAAACATAATGGATTTTGGAGGGAAGTATTTAAGTATACAGATTTTTTCCTCCACCAAGAGTGATCAAGGGGAGAATATGTACCCATATTTTTGAGTATAGACCCTTAGGGATTCAGGATCCATATTAGACTATCTCCAAAATATGAGATACAAACATTGGAGAATTTTAGTCCTTGAATGTAGGTTGTCCATGATTATGCATTTTAACCTTCTATGTGCAGATCCTACATTGAGGCCCATTCTTGATTCCTAAGGAGGGATAGGCCTATTACTATTTGATTCAATGTTTTCCATCCCTATTTATTGAGAAAATTTATAAGAGGATCAAGTAGTTCAAACCAATTATTACTACCAATACAAGGGTTCCTGCCTATTTTGACCTTAGTGCCATTTCCAAAATTCCAAAAGAGGAATTCACCAGTTATAGGGAAGATTTTTACTATTGTTTTTTATATGATCAATACACTTTTTCATTTTTGTGGGAAGATCTGATCTACTCCATAGTAGAGTAGATAGTCGGAAGATGTATTTTTATGACATTTATATTTCCATGGTCACTAACATAATGTTGTTGAGAACATCTAGAAACCTGTGTATTTTTTTCGAAGAGCTTGATGTTTTGGGTGAAAAATTCACCCATCTTTAGGGGTAAGAAGCTTAACGCATCTTAGGAAGAGTGCTTGACAAAAATATATAGAGAATGGGGAAAAATTGGCTGTTAGAGAAAGTGAGAATATTTTTGTTGTGATATATGCCCACGAGATGTCTCCCTTAATGATCTTACATTCCCATTTGGTAGCAAGGTATTTTCAGAACCATAATAGTTTTTTAAGACCCACCAACCACGATCCTTAGGGATGGGAATGGAATTACAAGTTTTGAAGGCAAAGGTATAAAAAAATTCTAATAAGTTCTTGATTTTTTTTTTTAAATTCCAAATGGAATCGATGAAAGAGATGGCCAGAAAACTAGAATGGCCTCCAAAATTGCTTTGCATAAAACCACATTCCCTACCCTCAAGAGCCATCGGTTACACCAAATTCAAATTCTTCTTTCTATTTTTTCTAATAGCCATTTATAGACCTATTTGAGACATTTGACTCAGGATGAAACTTAGGTATTTTAATCCATGATTTAACATATTGATAATAGTGGAGAAAATATCCTCCATGGTGGCTTTGATCTTGTTAGGGATCCTCCATCTATACATGGTGGATTTTTCATTATTTATTTTCATTCTTGTAGATTCAGTGAGGATGGAAAAATTATCTCTTAATGTGAGAAAATGAGATAATTTTCCTACATAGAAAACTAAAATATCATCCAAAAAAGTAAATATGAGAGGTTTCACCCATGCAAGATACCATCCTCTTCATTTTGAATCCATAATTAATATTCTTAATCCTTATAGTACTAAAATAATAAGGAATGGAGATAAAGGAAAGCCCTATCGTAGGCCTCATTTTGTGTGAAATAAAGGGGAGGCTAGAACATTTATCAACAAGGAAAATGAGGCAGTGCTAATTTGATTCATTATACATGTTACAAAGGAATGATAGAAATTAAGGTGTATATGGAGTGGTATGAGGTATTTCCAATTTAATTTTTAAAAAAGTTTCAAAATATCAACCTTCTAAAGGAGTTCTTTTCTTTTTGCATGGATCGAATCAAGGCCTTATTGGGAAAGACCGGTTTATTCAGGGATTTGGTAACTTTTTAGAAAATCAAATTGTCCCTGTAATATGTGATCAAATAGAATATCCTTAAGACAAAGGGAGGTGAGATTGGAGTTAATATTGTAAATGGATTTGCAAAGAGATATTGGATGAAAGAGGTGAAAGGAAGAGGGAGAGTTTGATTTTGGAAAGAGGGAAATGAAAGTGGTGTATAAAGGGGAAAGGATCTGACCCAAGTTTCAAGAGTATTAAACAACAAAGAGGAGATCACTGACAATAAAATTAAAGCATTCAAGCTAAAAATTCAATATGCAGGCCATTTGGTCTATGGATTTTCACTCTCTTAAAACTCTAAAGGAATTCGTATATTTTTTCTTTTGTAACCGATTACATTAGAGAAGTGTTCCGCTCTTGATTAACAAAATTTGGGAAAGTATTGGAAACCTTCAGAACCTATTGAATGGTGACTCTTTGTGGGAAGGATAAAATGTCTCTAAATTATTTGCATCCCTCCTAAGATATATTTTTGAAAGAGGTTTCAGAGGACCCATCTGATTTATTTATATCCTAAATTGTGTTGTGGGGTTTCTATTGGTTCGCAATTATATGAAATTATTTAGTGTTCTCATCTCCCTCTTGAATCCAGATGGTTGTATTCTTCTTTAACCATTCCCTCAGTTTGTAAAGAAATATTTTTTCTCTTGTCTTCCAGTTCCTTTATCTCATTTTTTTGATCCATTGAAGCTGATTATAAGGAGTTTTTCTCACAAAAAGATGATATCAAGCCTCAATGTCAGATAGGGATTTATTTTTTGCTTATTTTTTCCTCTTAGAAAAATTAATGATTTGTACCTTTTCTTCTTTGATATTTTTGTGAAACTTAATATGAGGGAATTCAGGGGAAGATGAGGATAAGAGGATCCAATAATATTTAGCCTGCATTGATCATGGAGGGATTTTCCAACCATTAATGGTTAAGTTTAATGGGCATAGGGGTCTTATAAGGAAATGGATAAAGGCTTAAGAGGATGTTGAAGTGATCAAAGTTCCCCCTAACAATGGAGCTTTGTCTAAAACGAATGCCAAAATCCAAAAAACCACTTATATAATAAAATTTTCCTATATTTTTTTAATGCACTTGAAACCAAATCTATTATTCATCCAGGTGGATCATGGTTAAAACATCATAGAACCTCAGGTCCTCAATTATATCAAAGAATAATTTTGTAAAGGGATCAATTCTAGTAAAGGGACCACATATTTTGACTACTTCCAGTGAAAAAGTCAAATCCCTACCTAATAAAACCCTTAAAAAATCCATTAGTTGGGGGCTTCCAGTATTCTTGTTGGTCAAGAAAAGGCTCGTGTACATTGATATAGAGGAGGGTTTTGTCTATTTCTCTTGAAAATATGTCAGTGTCCAACCCATATTTGATGGACCAACTAAGAAAAAGGAATATCCATCTAGTTTCACAACTACAAACGACATCCCTTGACCTTTCTGATGCATTTGATGCCAGAAAAACCCAAGAGGGGAGAATTGTTTTGAGGATTGTAATTTCGTTCTGTCCATCCACCATAGTCTCTTGCAGGAAATTAATTTGAGGAGAGTGAATGTTCAGCAGGTGTTGGATAGCCAATATTTTTGAATGGTTTGCAAGACCCTTGTAGTTCAAAGAGAAACTTTTCATTTGGAAGTCTAGTCAAGGCCAAATTCTCTAAGATCCAAAATGATTGACTCATGTTTCCCAGATTTAATTATATTGTGTGCAAGGTTCTACGTAATTGAGAGCAGGGATTTTTTGCCTCAATTAGATGATTTCTTAGGGACCCCTAGTGAGGAACCAAAGCCTCCACTAGGTTAGAGAAGAAATGAATGTGAAGATTATGATGATAGAGAAGAAGGGGGATAAGTATAAGATCTTAGATTATACGTGGAGGGGAAATATGGGGAGACATGGTGGCAAAAAAATAGGGGAGATGAGAGATATAGAGGTAATAGGGTTAGTGGAGGGGAGGGAGGGGGGCCAAAAAAACCAAGGGAAAGGAGAGTGTTAAAGGTAATAGGGTTAGTGGAAGGGAGGGAATAGGGAGAACCATATTTTGAATATTCATCAGTGAAATAGTTTCAGAGATAGAGGGAGGGGAAACCATAGAACAAGAAGGATTCGAATAAATATAAAATTCATAAGAAGGAGGAACCATCGAGGCTAGAACCACATATTTGGAGGGTTGGCCCTCTATTGGATCATATTATTGAATTCCTTCTTCTATGCCAATAGATGAAGGAGGGGAGGATATATTATGGGAGGACTCCAACTAGTCTCAATGCTTCCCATCCATAGTTGTAGTAGACCACTTTTTTGGAAAAGGGACAAAGGGGAATTATTCATTCGGAAACGGAGAAGGGGAGATCACATACAGAGAATACTTAATTTTCCATCTCCTTGAGCTCTTTCAAAGGAAATAATATTTATTGAGATCTCCATGGGTGTGATATTTAGCACATTTACAAGGAACCCCTTCATAATCCAAGCTTTGTTGGTGCTTGAAGGTTCCAGAGCTAATAGTTATAGAAGCACATATACCTTTGGAAATATTAAAACCCATCAATATCCTTGCCATGCCCATGTAGCTAGATTTATGAAAAGATTAATCCTCTTCATAAAAAAATACAAGAGTATTAGAAGTTTCTTTAAAGATTTATGATAACCAAAATATGAGGGGGTGCGAAGGAGCCAGAACCAGATAGTAATTACTGCAAGTTTCTCACATATTGCATCAAAATCGATTGTCCAAGGTTTTAGGTAAAGTTCCCAAGAGACTGAAAGCCATATATCGTATAGGATATTTTGGGAATTTCTTACTTCCTTTTTCATCCACCCCATCCAAACCTTACCTAAAATTATGTTTGGAGCATATTTGACCAATGTCCAAAAAATTTGTTCGATCGACCATTGCAAGACCTCCATCGACATTACTCTTCTTGAAAAATGAAGGATGAATGCTTATTTCTCAATGATGAGGATCTTGTTTAGTTGAAATTCCTTTCCTAATATGAGGGAGGGTTCCTCAACCTTTTGTTTTATGCATTTTTTCTTCTATTGTGTTTTGTCCTCAACAGGTGGAGGTGAGAGAAATGAGGACCTAGGGTTTTGATTGCCTCCATTAACTATACTTGTGGTTACAAAACTACTTAATAGGAGGACTATGTGTGAAATAGTGTGTAAGGTGAGGGTTGGGTACAAAAAGAGCACTAGGGATGGATGGAGGAATATAATGATGAGAAACAAAAGATAGGTTCCATAGGTAGGTATTTGTGGGTAGGTAGAAGGGGTTACTTGATGGATGTGCAATCTAGAGAAGCGGGGGAGTTTTGAGGAGGGTCCAAAATAATGGTCGAGGGTGGTTTTGAAAGAGAGGACTATACCTCCTGCCACTACCCCCATTCCTTCTCTACAAAATCCAACAAATGAATCAAATATAACATTTGAGAGAATAAATGTGTGATCATAGACATACATAGTCGTGATGACGAAGGCAAGGATCTCTAGATATAAATACCCAGGTTTGAGGAAGGAAAGGATATTTAGACAGATAGATCCTTGCCTCTTAGAAGAAAATTTCAAGTGATTGTTTGAGTACAAATATGTTTCTAATTTTTATGAAGGATAGAAGATAAAAGTTTGAGAAGTTTGCAACTTACATAAGAGAGTTCGTTACTTAGCAGGAGCTGAGATTAAGATCATTTTGGAGCATGAAGAGAATGCTATGGGATGAGATTAGCTACATCAAAAGTGGTTTCTTTTTTTACTTCATCTCCTATTTTTGATGGTTTCAGTATCCCTGTTATTTGAAATTTTTGTTCTTTCTCTAGTCATCTTCGAGAGTTTGTTCTTCTGAGGGGGATTCCATCATATAACTCTAAAGGTACTCGATGATTAAGAGATAATTATTTTCTCCAATGAGCGATAGAGTTCGGTATTTTGAAAAGGAAGGTTTAAAGATCGTTTTGTTCCAACGATTTGGATTTCAGGGTATCAGGCTCTCCAACCATAATCTAATTCTCAGTAGTCGTTAAGTTATGGGGTGGAAACATTTAAGGATGCTTAGATTTATAGGTAGAAATTTAATTGGGTTGAGGTTGGTGATATTTTTTGAATATTTCATATTGTTATTTCTTCAGAAGGTCGATTATTGAACATGTATTGATCCTCTCTGGAATAACACTTAAGGAAATCTAATCTCAAGGCCATAATGGAGATTTCATTGTTGATCTTGCCTTTAGAGGGTGTTTTAAATTATGTCATTTTTTTCCTGATGCAATATTTTATATATATTTTTATTCACTAATCAATTTACATTTCAGATGATCTGTGCTTGTAGGCTTCTTGTCTTCACATAGATACAAATTTCATTATGACTATGAGGAACCCATATTTCTAGAAATTTCGGGATTTGAGATCATTGACATTTTTATTTTCCTTTTTCCCTTAAGGTAATATATTTATTTTCTTCCAAGTTGTTGATGTCATGGCTCTTGACATTTTCAATTAGGTGATGAAGTGTCAGTATCTCTGGTGATCGTTTGGATTATTCAAACTTGAAAATTTGGTGACTAGTTACGGTAGAGAATGGAATGTTGATTATTTCTCATTTCTAGTGGGTTTTTAGGATTCTTTTTAATGTTTTTCGTTTGTTGGATAGTGGTTTGACGATCTAGTCTAGTGGTCTTGTTTTTCTCGAGTGTTTTGGAAACATTATTGAGGATTGGTATGATATATGGAAGGACATGTAGTGAGACATTTTGCCTGGGTTGGAAGAGCTTGTCGAGGTTAGAGTTGAAGTAGAAAAAAATGCTAGGAGTCTTTTGAGGCCTTTATCTTTTGATTTTTAGTCCAGACCAAGATTTGGAGAGGCTAATATAGTTTTTTCAACTATTGAAGCAAGGAGGTATGAGGCTAATTTTTCACTAAATTATGGACTGAGAGTTTGAGATAGAAGAAAGAAGGGGATAAAGTTTGCAGACCATATTCATCCTCTCATTTTGGGGTGGATGTTTACTAGGATAGGGTGGAAGGGCTCAAATAGAGGGCTCTCGTAGGTCACTGAGAATTCTCATAGATATTCGATGAGAAATTAAAGGGATGTGTGGAGAATTTTTGGTCGGAAATCCTTAATTATAGGTTGAAGATCAGTGTATTATTTAATGGCTGATTTTTTTTCCATTTTCTGTGTTCAGAGGATGAAGAGAAAATTGATGCCATTCCTTGGGTTAGGAGTGAGGGTTCTTTATCCCTTTAACAATGGAGAGTGGATTTAAAGCCCTTCAAGGAAGTGTTGAGGTGAAAAAATCTATTGGTTAAATTACTAGGTATTCCATTAGAGTTGTAGTCCAAACAAGCAATCATGGAAATTTCCAACACAATTGGGAAAGTCTTCTTCTTGGAGGAAGGAGGTTTGGGAAAGCATGATAAAAGGATTGCATGGATTTGGTTGAAGTGGATTTTGTTGGTGGGATTCTAGTAGAGATTGACCTTTTCTGGGGACCATTTTCTTTTAGACAGTGCATCGATAACTGGGAGATCCCCTTCAGATGTCTAGATTGCAACATGACAAGCCATTTAATAGCGACATGTCCTTAGAGGCTCACGGCTGATCATCCACTACAAGAAAAAAGCACATTGGTGAGGGTCATGCTTGTGACGGACCTTTAAGGTCCATCACCAATGTCACATATGGTGACGGTCATTAAAAAACCGTCACTGTAAGTGTATATAGAGATGGTCCTTTATGGTCTGTCACCAAAGACATTTTCAATGACACTTTTAGTGAGGGTCGTTAAAGGCCCATCACTAATTCCCTCTTTGGTGACACTTCTAGTGACGAACTTTTAATGACCCTCACCAATGCTCTTTTTGTTACTTTGGTGACGGTCAAAAAATGTCCGTCATCATTGATCATTAAAAAACTGTCACTGTAAGTGTATATAGTGATGGTCCTTTATGGTCTGTCACCAAAGACATTTCACTTTTGGTGAGGGTCGTTAAAGGCCCATCACTAATTCTCTCTTTGGTGACACTTCTAGTGACGAAATTTTAATGACCCTCACTAATGGCTTTTTTGTTACTTTTGGTGATGATCAAAAAATGTTCGTCATCATTATCATTCCAATGAGTTTTTGATGATGCTATGTGCCTGTTAATATATTTTTTGTCAAAAGATAACAATTTAATACCATTATTGTGGAGCATTTTTTATAATATGTCCAAGGCCGTAGTGGTTAGGGTCAGTCAATTTTTTAAGAAGTAAAAAGCATGTATCATTTCCCTCAAGTAATGACTAGTCGAATAGAGATTTCCTACGAGTCAACACATGACTCATATCTATTAAGCTTATTATCTAGAAAATTCCATTTAGATAAAGTTCCATTATTGTGTGTAGGAAATATATTATTTAATACATAATTGAGCTCTGATAATTCTATTAATGAGAAATACCTAACAATCCTCAACAATCTGGGCACACCTTAAAGTAATGCTTTGGCACACGCTAACATTTCTTAGCACCCCACATGTCTTGGAACATATTTGTACCTATAACATCTTGTGATGACACTGACACCCAAGCACATGGTGGCATGCGTTAGCACAACATGGAACTCTCCTAGCATGTGTTGGCATGCTGCATATAGTCCCTAGCATGCCCTGGAACACCTTGGTTGAATGCATTGACATACATTAGCACTTGGCACACAATGCCACTTGGCATGTATTGGGACCTATTATTAGTGTGCCTAGCATGACCCTTTTCAAAAAGATAAAGTCCTAACTTATTAACCCTCTTATTGGTTCTTCCTTTTATTGCCTTGACACATATTGACATGCCCTGGCACCCTGCGCCACATCCTTAGCACCTAGCATGTATTGGCATATCTTGGCACTATTAATTGGCACATGATATAATTAGCACACCCTGGAACTCCCAAGCACACTTTGGGAATTATTAACATGCCTTGATATTCCCTAGCATGCCTTACCAATGCTTAGCATACCTTGTCACTCCCTCCTTGGCATGACAACTAACACTGACCATTAACACTAGTCTCTGGAAATACACATTCCTCGTATTCATTAAATTCCATGAATTTTTACCTACTGCATGCTCCCTTAATGTTTTTTCCTAGTACTCCTTAACACTCATCAACATGCATTATCACTCTCTAGCACACCTTAATTAGCACTCTTCAACATTTCCTTCCACTTCATAACATGCATAACACTAGTCCCTGACACATATTGGCGCTTGGCACGTGTTGGCACTTGGAAAGTCTTAGCATGTATGGAATACGTTGAGATGCCTTGGCATGATTTAGCATGGTTTAATATTAAATTGATTTGTGATGATCAATTGTTGGAAAGTAGATGAGAAGCAACAAAGGAATACTTGGCACTTAGAATGCACTAAGACTTTGCACTTGGCACCTATTGTCACCTAGTGTTGGTGTGCCTAGCAGGCCCCTCTTGGAAAAGGTAAATTCATGACTTATTAACCCTCTTATGTGTTAAGTTCCTTGTAGTTTAACTTTTTTCTCCCTTTTGTTGTCTTGACAGTCCCTGACACACATTCACACAACCTTAGCTTGCACATCTTGGCATGCCTTATCACTTGGCACATCTTAGCATGTTTGACGTGTATTCCCACTATCTGGCACATCAAGGGGGTGAAGAGAGATGTATTCCTAAAGTAGGTCGAGTACAAGGGCCGAGTAAGGGTTTCTAAAGGGAGGTCATGATCATCCTCCAAGAGCAAGATCATCATGTGAGGGTTCAGAAGAATGTTGCATACCTTAATGGTCGGTTTGCGCTAGGAATTAGGATGGCATATTGTTGGTTCTTTTCTGGTAGATCGAGCTTAAGAGAGGTTTCTCATGAGAATATGGGCATGTGATTTCAATGGTGTCTTTGTGTGAAGGCCGCATCAAATTCTGAAATGTTGAAATTTGCAACCAGAAATAGTGAGATTGGAAACCAAAAAGGACAAAAAAAAATGCACCCACACTGGTGAGGAATTTTGATGCACTAGGAGTGAGGAATGTGGGGCATCTAATTTGTTTTTCCCTTAAATAAATTGGACAATAAATTGTAATTTCATCTCATAACAACTTGTGTCAGTTAATTAATTCATGATGACTGAGTTAGCTCAAGAAATTCGAGTTGAGGGTCTAATATGAGGCATTTAGAGGGATTCTAATATTTTTGGGGTCCAGTTGAAGTTGATGCATTAGGGGGTGCAAATGTAATTAACTCAATTAAATGATTTAAAATCAATTTAACTAGTTCTAACTGAGTGATGAGCTAGTGAGAGGTCCATTGAATTAAATTAGATTTAATTCACAATGAGTGATCAATCAAATAATTGATAATTCACTATTAATAGTTGCATGCATGTCAGTTTCGAGGAATACCCAATTGAGACAGAGGTTAAAGGGAACATAACTATCAGTTGTATTCAGAGAAAAATTCCCATGTACAATTATAAATTCATTGGGATGCCATGATGGATTGTACGATCAAGGAAGGTTTATTTTCCTAATTAATAAGGAGCTAATTCCCTAGGAATTGCATGAGCAAGGCAGGCTGAAGTAAGGATGAGAATTGGCTAAGTACTAGACCGAGTTTTCCCAGATCAACGGGAGACAATTGACAGAGTGCTGGAGAATCTCATGAGAGATTAAGCATTGTATTGTTTCATGATTCCTTGACTTAATACACAATAGAGATAGAGGGGTTTTGATTAGTTTCTTTCCCCAAATACATCATGTTGTTGTGCAATTGATAATTTATTTATCTTATTTATATGTGATTGTGCGATCGTGTTTTGTTTCCGTAAATTGTAGGAAGGATTCAATATCTTGGTTTAGTAGATTACAAGATTAGATTGAATCTCGTTGGTTAGATTTTCTACATGGTATCAGAGCAGGAATTTTTGGGCGGTGAGTTTGTAGAGAATATATGAAGATTTGGTGTAAAATTTAAAAAAAAAAATAGAATATTTGGATTCCTTGCAAAAATATAACCAAATGGAAAAAAAAAATCGGTCAAATCGGAGCTCGGATGAGGGAGATATCATCGATTTAAAATCAACTCTTTTTTAGAAAATTTTCGTAACTTCGGGACAATTACATTGTGTGCGAGCCAAGAACCTATATGCACTTGAGGTACCAGATGCATGCAAATTTTTGAGGATAAAGGCAGAAGTTAGAGACTTGGTGGTTTATAGGGAGCATAAATTACCACTCAACATGCATCCTCATGAGAAGCACTCTTAGAAGGTTGTGGAGTAGCTACCACAATTGGAGAAGCAGAGAGGAGACCGAGTGGAAACGTCCACTCAAGTAGAGACCTCCATGAGGGGGAGATTTCGAGCCATATGGGAAGAGGGAGAAGCCATACC
Organism: Pinus albicaulis; assembly: GCA_034641835.2. Classification (NCBI taxonomy): domain Eukaryota; kingdom Viridiplantae; phylum Streptophyta; class Pinopsida; order Pinales; family Pinaceae; genus Pinus; species Pinus albicaulis. Next base: position 532,320,474 of record CM076571.1, on the reverse strand, counting down.
TCAAGGTGTAAGGTGGGGTTATGTGTAGACATAATCCCAAGATCAGAAATTTGGGCAAGGTCCACAGTACTGTAGTAGTAGGAAGGATTAGTTAGATTGATGTAGTCAGATGTCAGCAAGACATAAATCAGAGTGACAGATGTCAAATACTGGAGCACAAATAGAGTTAGCAATAGTTCAAAGGGCACGGATGCAGATGTCAGCAGCAATGTAGAGAATCCAGTACGAGACAGGTGCAGTAGCTAGCAGCAGTCAGAAGACTTTGATGATAGATGCACTATAATGATTCAGTTTTTCAGAGGCTATTCAGTTTTAGGATTTGCAGGTGCAAACAACACTAGAGAAGTGTAGCATGTAGAACATTCCAAAGGTATCGGATGGGGATAGATTGAATTCATTTCTTGTTGAGAGGGAGTATTGAAATTTGCAACAAGAAACATTGAAATTGGCGACTAGAAAGGACAAAAAAAATGCACCCACACTGGTGAGGAATTTTGATGTACCAGGAGTGAGGAATTTGAGGCGTATAATTTATTTTCCCCTTAAATAAATTAGACAATAAATTGTAATTTCTTCTCATAACAACTTGTGTCAATTAACTAAGTCATGATGATTGAGTTAGCTAAAGAAATTCGATTTAAGGTGATCGAGGTGGATATTGGTGGCCACCCACCTATTCCACATGGGCCCTTGCCATTGTCTCTTTCAGTTTTTCAGTTTCCTTAATTATAGCACAATTTACTATTTTTGTCAGTTTTTTCGGTCTTGAACTTTAGGAGCCATTTTGAGGCCCCAAACGATGTTTTTTGGGCATGAAAGGTTTGGTGATTTCATAGAAATCGTATTAGCAGTTTTAGTCCTCTGAGAGATCTTTCTAACAAGGTATCATGTGCGTCAAACGAAGATCATATGACCAAGTTACGACCCCGGGAAGTTGGTTGCCCAACTAAACCCAACAGAGCCCATAAAATCTTGGTGTTACATCTCCTCAGGTTAGGGTTTTATCTTATTTTAAATAATAAAAAGACCCTTAATCCTTATTGTAACACAGTTCAGAGGAATATAACTATCAGTTGTATTCATAGAAAATTTCCCATGTGCCATGATGGATTGCGCAATCAAAGAAGGTTGATTTTCCTAATTAATATGGAGATAATTCCATAGGAATTGCGTGAGCAAGGCAGGCTGAAGGAAGGCTAAGTATTGGCTAAGTACTAGACCGATTTTTCCTAGATCAGTAGGAGACAATTGGCAGAGTGTTGGAGAATCCCAAGAGAGATTAAGCATTATATTGTTTCATGATTCCTTAACTTAATACAAAATAGAGATAGAGGGTTTTGAGTAGTTGCTTCCCCAGATACATCTTGTGTTGTGCGATTGATAACTTGTTTCTCTTACTTATATGTGATTGTGCGATTGTGTTTTGTTTCCACAAATTGTAGGAAGGATTCGGTATCTTGTTTTAGTACATGATTACAAGATCAGATTGAATCCTGTTGGTTAGATTTTATACATGAAATAGAAGAGAGGGTTGATACCATCTTGCCTTGTGGTGGTTAGTAGGCCGCAAGGTCTGTGATAAAGACCAACATAAATGGAGGAGGTCTTGCACTGTGATTTAGAGCCATTACAAAAGTTGACGCAGGCGTAATATTGACTGAGTTAACCCTAGTTTGAGGATCGACATTGAGATCTGAAGTTCATGTCAAGATTCAGTCAAAGAAATGCCCAGAATCTATGGATCCATATGAGCTAGGTCGAGTCTCTTATGGAGGCAAGAGTCGTGTTTTTCTATGTGTGGATAGGGTTTTTTCTACAACAATTAGAAGTACATAAGTAGAATGCCCTGGTTAGGATAATTTCCTAGCATGTTTAGCTCATAAGGTATGACCTTAAGACTGTGACAAATCTGTGTAGAAGAAGATGAGTTGTGACCCTTAGAGCGAGGTTTATTTATGTAATAAAGACCGCAGACCTGGAAGATGGTTTGCAGATTCAGTACCTGTGGAGACAACCGATCCAAAGGAGGGTGGAACCTAAGTAGAAGATTGAGCATGCAGAAGAAATGTGCCATATGAAGAATGGATTGACATGCATAGGATTTGATTTTGGTGGACTTTCCATAGAGTTTTAGATAAAGATATGAAGAAACCTATAAAAAATTAGTGAATGGACAGTTAGTGGCTGATTTGTGACCCTAGTTCAGTCATCTACAGATTGTTAGAAGTATGATAAGAGGAGTAGTTCATATTTGTTCATAGATTGGACAACAAAGATCAAATTGTCGATACACAAGAACAATGATCTTGAGAGGACTCAAACCATTGTTAGGTGGTAGATTTGAAGAGCCCTAGATGAAGACAATATTGTGGGCCCTAGATCAGTAAAAGGAATTGACTGTGGTTGGGCAGATTGATGGTAGGCCAAGTACAGTTGGAGGGTTGTTAGTTTACTATCAAAGAAGAGCCCTGACTCTTATTCTGGTGAAGGACAACAAAATTGGTAGAAGGGTAGGTGTATAGGGCCTAAGGATTTGCAAACTTTGAAGGACTAAAGTAACAGTCAAGTAGTGAGCCAACCAACTAGCCCTAGTTCACTATATTTTTAGAGGATTGATTCAGTGAGAAGAAGGGCAGCCTCCATAGCCCTGGACTTCTCATCTTGGAGCTGTAGTATGGAAAAAGTGGGCATACCAAAGAGTTGTTCACAAATGGAATTGTGAACAACATGTTACCACTCAAACTAGTAGTGGATCTAAAAGGGGTTCCTAAGAGGGCAACTGCTAGGACAAGGGAAACGATGGAGGCTTAGCCCATTATCACCATAGCTAAGGCTCCTCGCTCTTCATATACTTTCACTGATGGGTGGAGTCCCGGTAGTTTAGGAAGTCACTTGTAGAGTATATGTCAATGAATAGGTGGGAAGTGACCCTCGAAACCCTTTCCCTAAGATAAAATAAAAAGTGGGACTTGCTTTCCTTTTAAGCAAGGGAATTATCTTCTAGGGAGAGAGGAGGGGGATTGAAGGGTTGAGGGAGAAGAATAAGACTTATGAAGGAGGTTGGGATCCCTCATATGGTGGAAGGGATCCCTTATCCTTTGGGAGGTTGCTCAAATGTAGGAAATAAAAAGCCAAAGGAATATTTTCAATGTTATTCAGTCGAACAACCCATGCTGACTACACTCACGAAGTGGTTGGAAATGGAAACTTTGCTTCTATTTTATAAAAAAATCCAAAAACAGCTCAGCGTAGGTAGTCCATTGGGATAAAGCACCAATGGGCGTGAGGCCGAGTGTTAATTTCTCTATGGGTGCGAGGCCATAACTACCTGCTAGCGCCGACCCAAAATCATATGTTTTTGAGAGCCTGTTCCAGGAATAGTCAAAAGAGGAAATGTTCTTCTCATGGCAAGGGATGTAATGACACTTTTTGCAAGGCATGACACTACATAGAAGTCACAGAAATGGCCCTCCAATGTTCGGGATGGGGATTTCAGGGACGGTGACAAAATGTTGTTTAACACTTAGTTTTAAGTTTGATTGGGTGGGTATATTAATCTTATGTGATAATAGTTTCAGTTGGTAGTAATATTTATAATGATATCAAATGTTTGGCATTTTATACTAGCACCAAGCCAAAAAATGTTGGTTTGTTATTCCATCATACATAAACACAATAATATTCTCATCTTACAGTCTAAATCCTTTAATGATTTAATATGCATGCCGAACACCAACCTGTAAATGAGAATATTTTAGATTTGGAAAACTTCCTCCATCCTCACTATCTCTACTTCGATCTCTGGGTCTCCAATAATTGTTGTTGCTCTCTCAAAATCAATTTGCTAAGGAAATCAGACTGCTCAAGTGTCTCTGGTGTATTGATCTCCAAGTGCCCATTGAATTCTTCTTATAATCCTCAGTTGGGACTCCAATGACCAAGATTAAATCTTAATCAAGGGCTAGGATAATCTTGAAATCGATCCGTGTGAGTTTTTAGATAATTCTTACCTTGACTTAATTAATTCTGATTAATTAACCAGTTTTCCTAAGTTTAGACTTAGGAAACATTGAAAAATTAGGTTAATAATCTAATTAAGTCATCTATATGTGGAATTTCTAGAAACAATTTATTGGTTTTGGAGATCTCATGTATTCTAGCCTCTCCACCAAGTTTCATTACTAGAACACATCGAAGCTACAAACACTAAGAGGGTATTTTTTGAAAGAAATTCATATCTAAATCTAGTTTCTTCAGATTTTGTACTCGAGTTTCAAAAATTTATCTGAATTTCATCACCCTATCTTTCTCTAGACAAAATTGGAGAGAGAGAGAGAGAGAGAGAGAGAGAGAGAGATATTTTATTCCACTTATTGGCCCCCCAAAAGTTGACATACTACTTGTAGTGATCCTTAACTCTAGAAATTGAATCACAAACAAAATATTAAAAGGAATGCAAGCGTAGAAAAACGAATGAAAGAGACAATGATCGAAAGATAACCTTTGTATTGGTGATTTCAAAAAGAGAAAGCAATGTTCACGGGCACTTTAGGTAGGCAACCTCTTAATGAGCAAGGCTTCAACTACAACAACAATACTTAACAAACATTTGATATCCTTCTAACTTTATAGATGGATTATTGATAACAACACTTTGACTAATTGTGGTCACATCATCAATGAGTACCAACTACTAGTGGGCCTTATTTTATAAAGAGGAACCTTTTACATTAAATAACTATCCGGAACTATCTACGCGACCCTATTAAAAAAATATGGCCACCTACATCAATTGATTAACTCCTAAGAATTCTAAAGTAGGGATATTAGTGTAGGACCATAACAAAGTATAAGTCAATTCCATAGGAGAAAGCTATGATTACAAAGGCTATGAAATGCATGGTATAGGATTACACAACTTGTATTAGACGACATGTCGTAATACATGCTTGCACGAGTAAAAAAATTAACTTATTTAATGTTGCCCTTAAATTTAATTATGACTAATTACTAAATTGATTTTAATATCAAAATTAAATTCTGTATTGAATTCATCAAAATAAATACATATTATAAGAACATAAAAAAATATGAATTCACCCAAAATCATATTTCAAAACACAAAACAAAAAATAGGATTAGAAAGTGTGTTGGATTGGGTGGAAAAGTTATACAAATGAGGAACACAAAGAATCCTAAATTAGCTTGGCCATGTATCTATTTTTTTCCAACTTTAGCTTTGCGTGTTGTCATGCACATAGTCTAACTTATGTAGAAATGATTGAGTTGAGAGGCATATTATAAAACCCAACATGAGGGGATGTGTAAGTATGTCAAGTCTCCAATAAAAAAATAAACAATGTTAGATCTAAGACTTTTGTGATCCACAATGTAGATAAAATGTCTTTCCGATTAATCACATCATTTTGATTTGGTCGATGTTTTGAACCAACTAATGTGGTTCATCCTTAGGACAAGGTGGAGAAACTAATCGATCTTGATGAATAAATAGTGGAGATGCATCATTGCCCAGAAATAGCCATTAAGAACTAGTTGTTAAGAACTAGCCATTAAGACTAGTTGTTAAGAACTAGCTGTTAGAAAATTAGTTAAGAATAAAAATTAAATAAAAAATAATTAATTAAATTAAATTTTTTATTAAAAATGGGTTAATAATTTTTTATGATGATGATGATGGCTACGTCCACTGAGACCAATCTTTGGTCTATTGGACCTAAAGAAAAGAGTTATTTAGTTTGATTTAAGATTTTATTCCTATGCTCAAAAAGCTTGGAGAGAAGCCTCCCGAGCTCACTATAATTTTGACATCTTAAAAGGTTTGGAAGATTAGTATTGCAACAAAGATTATGAAATTGAGCTCTAATGTGGTTGTACACGGGGCACTCTAAGAGGAAGTGATTTTCATCCTCGATGTTCATATTCTCACAGAGATGGCAGATCCTTTCCATCCATGGTGTTTTAGGAACTGTCCAACGACCTGTTTCACTATGGAGCTCATGAGAGTTCATTATAATCTTGGCTATATTAATTTTCTTCTTTGAGCTAGTTAAAACAGAGAGATACTTTTGATCTTCTAGGGTGGGGTTTATGACCTCCTTATTATATCTTAATTTCTTTTAGCTGCTAGATCTTTCTCACACCACATTTTTTCTTTGAACTTAGAAGTAACAATTTTTTTAATGTTATTAATGTTTTGCAATGCAACATTCTCGTCGATCTCCCAATAGTTTAACCAGGCCTTGGTGTCTTTCATTTTATTTATTTATTTATTAAATTAAAATTTTGTACCCCTCCCTATGTCCTATTATATTTAATTTAATTAAATAATAATTTATATAAAAAATTCTTAACCCATTTTTAATATATATATATATATATATATATATATATATAATTTAATTAATTAATTTGTATTTAATTTTAATACTTAACTAACTTTCTAACGACTAGTTCTTAATAGCTAGCCTTAATGACTATTTTCGGGGAATGATGCATCTCCATTATTTATTCATCAAGATCGATTAGTTTCTCCACCTTGTCCTAAGGATGAATCACATTAGCTGGTTTGCAACGTCAACCAAATCATAATGATGTGATTAAACCGAAAGACATTTTATCTAAGATAAACAATGTTGGCCCAAAACAAAAAATGAAAATAACCATATAGACAAAACTACAATACAATTCAACACAAAGAATTGAAAATCATGTTCCAAAATCTTTTAATATTTCTTTTAATTAAATAGTTGTAAAATGAATCTTTAAAAGGAAAAATACATCCTATGAATATATTAATATCTTCAAAGACAAAGTGATAATATTTGAAAATATTATTTTGATCATGTAAAATACATCATTAAATCTATTATTAATATTAAAAGATTAAGATTAATATTAATATTAATATATTACAATATAAATATTATTATATTTAATAATTTGAGGAAAAGTTTGATCTCTCAACACATGATAGATCAAGAGTTAGATGAATCCAAGGTGACATAAATAAAAATAAAATCCAACAAAACTTTAAAACCTTTTATATTTTTGAAAGCTTACAAATTAATTACAACCAATAAATTCAAGATAATAATAATTATTATTATTAATATTTTTTAATTTTATTTTTTATTCGATCATCATTACCACATAGAACATCCAAAAACAACACAAACTCCTCATTTGCTTTTTGAAGTATGTATTTTTTTGTAAGTTAGGCTAAATTATATTAGATCAAAAGAACACTTTACATAGGCGTCAGGTTGAGATGGTAAGCAGTGATTAACCAATCCCAGCCTTAGAGGCTATCAAAATAGCGCAGGTTTGGGGCTGCCTCCTAGGAGGAAACCAGCACCTTAAAAGCATCAAACAGTCAATATTTACAAAATGTGTCGTGACACATATAAAAACAAAAGATCTATAGTACATGTTGAAATAACAAAAAACAAAAAAGAGCCGAGCAACTGCGCATTCATGGTGTTTCTTCATCATCCTCTGTAGAAGGGTCCTCCTCCTTGATGCGGCATCCATATTCCTGTGCAATAGCCTCCTCCTCAATGGAAGGCACACGCGGAGGCTTTGTTGTGGGTGTGCAAAATATGGGAGCGATTGGGTACTTAGCGTCAGGAATTCGCGTCCAGACTTCGTCCGAGTCCATGATCCACACATCTGTGTCCTCTCCCGAGGCCTCTTGAACCGGGAGAGGCCTGAATTTTCGAGGAGTAGGCTGCTTAGAGTGCGAAATGGTGGACTTCCTGGGGCCTCTTCCGCCCCTCTGATTCTCCTGAGCTAAGGCAATCTCCTCCTGGGTGCACTTAGACCATGATGGTGCTTCCCTGTCATGGTTTCTAGAAGAGGAGCCTTCAATGGATTCCAAACGGTGGTCCAGGCCGCGTTGATGGTAACCCGAGAATGCACCTCTTTGGCTACCCCTGATGGTCTTTTGGCACAGACTCAGAGCCATGGGGTGGCTAACAGACAAAGAGGGAGAGGCCGAGCTAAAAGCAGTGATGTGCTCAATAGGGGAGTGCGCAACAGAGAAGCACATCAGGGGGTGCACAACAAAGAGTTATGCAGTAGGGGGCGCACAACGAGGGAGCCTGCATCAGAAAGCGCGTAGTGGGATGAATTCGAAGAAGTGGGGAACTTCAGAGGGAGGCGCGCAACCAGGGGGACACCGCAGGGAGCGCGCAGCCTGAAGGGAAACAACGGGAGAGGCTCCTGGCATGCTAGCTCTAGTAGGGTGGTGCATAAGAGGGAGAGCGCGCAGCTCATGGGCACACGGGGAAACTGAGGCAACAACAAAATGGAAAGGGAGGGGACGAAGAAGGCTCTGGAGGCCAACTAGAGCAGCATGGGGATGACAGAATGAGGAGAGACCGTGCCTTTTAAAGACCTGTGGCACAAGCGCAGATGCAGTGTGATTTTGTGGCATGCTCGCATATGCGAGTTGGGCATAGTTCACTTGGGGTTGCATGTGATTCAATGTATGATAGAAGATTAGGTGCATCAGAGTGCTCATGTGAATGATTGCTGTGAGGAGGTTCCACATCATGTTAAAGCTAGCGGTGCAGGACTTTATCAACCTGTGCATGGGATGAATTGGCTCCGCACGTTCACGTCATGTCACCTGCATCCGAGGAGCTTTTTGAAGTATGTTAATAAATTTAAAATCACATTTTAATGAAGATAAATAAATATATGGTTGTTTTAAAAATAATTTTAAAACACTACAAAATAAGATGTATCTCATTATTATTTCATATACACAAAATCACAAAATTCAAAATATATTTTATAGTAAAGGAGAATATCAAGCAAAGAAGCAACATATTTATTTTGGGAATTTTTATTTTTATTTTTTTATTTTTAAAATTTAATGAATAAAATTATTGTTTGTTTGTTTGTTAAGTTATGTGAGTTTTGGCATGTTTAATTTGTGGTTTGAGTCTCCATGATCTAAGGGTATTTAAGTTATCAAAATCAGGCAAGGATTGCATCCAGTGTGGGCCACACTAGCCTTTAGTATGGTTGGATTTTTGCCCACGGAGTTTCGAACCAATGATACAAGTGACCTTTACACCACAGAGTGCGTTAACAAAACACTCTATCACCATTTTCTAGGCTCAATAAAATTAATTATAAATACATTAAAAAATAAAATTAGAAAATGTCATATAACCTAAATTGAATTGAGGCTTCGATGATCCATAGGAATTTTCAGAAAACTTTTGGTTAAAATCACATGAGAATGAACTTTGTTGACGCGTTTCGAACTAGAAAGTGTGGTTCATCTATATGACGAGATGAAGATGAGCCACACTTGCTGGTTCGAAACACCTCGACAAAGTTCATTCTCATGTGATTTTAACTGAAATTTTTTTGAAAAAATCATATAACCTACTAATTTTGGTGAAGAGGAACTATATTAGCTGGTTCAAAACTCATTAAGAATATATAGGATTTATGTGATGGATTCAGAAGACAAATCTCTACATAATTCTACTCACATAAGCCTCCATTCAAATATCATATAACCCATTAAACTGTTTGTATAGTGATTTTAAAATTGGATATCATCCTTTCTTCTTCAAAGAAAATTATTATAAATATTACTTAAAGAAAAAAATTAAAACCCTTGATGGGGGTGATCATTTAAGGGGCCAGTTGGCAGTGCATTGGATTTTGGAGCCGAAGGGGCCTCCATGCACCACACAAATGCAATAAATGGGCTTTGGAACCCACACCTTGCTCCCCGCGAGTTGAGTTTAATATCGCACAGGGACCAACAGGAAATCATTCGCAAATCATTCGTAGATGTTGGGTGATGAGGAGAGAGTGCTGGGAGAGAACGAGGTGTGGTTTGTTTGCGTCCTGGCTCAAGCTGTGGCTAGGGGCAGCAGAACAGGACGAGGCTATTGAATGTTGAATGCAGAAGGGAGGGGAATTGGCACCTGCATCCAACATGCCCTTGTGATCGAGGGACGTTTTCTTTCTCCAGTGTAACGATTTATTTGGTCTCTAGCTTGTACTGTGTGGGTCGGGTGCAGACACATATTTTTCCTCAACCCGACTCCTTCTTTGGTTAGTGCACACTTCACTAGATCGCCAGTCGGATGGAGGGAGCAGCTTCAAGTGCCTTTCCTGGGGATGTATGAGCTCTGCGGGCCCTGGGGCCTGTGGTGTGTCTTCCTATGTATTCACTACTCGTCGCTGTGGTGATAGTGCTTAAGACTTCGGGCTCCTTCTCAGTTGGGTAATGATGTTCAACAACTATGGAATTGGAAATGGCATGTTATTTCAATATTGTTAATTCAGTGTCTTGTGGGGTGTTTCTCAGGTCAAGCAGTACACAACTCGTGGCGGTGCTGCCGATGGTGGTGGAGTTGGTAGTGTGCCTCGATAGAGAGGGCATGCCCACAGGGGGGTGCTGGGCCACACATGGATGAATGCCAATAGCATGGGGAGCCTAGCTCAGACTTTGAGTCGATTGAGAGTCACCACTCCGCTACGGATATGTCCTTGTCTCCAACCCCGTCACTAGGCCACGTAGAAGCTCCGGTCACCTTGGAGTCCATCGCGACCCAGATGGACCACGTACATATCAACATTGATATGCTTAGGGAACATAAGTATGAGGACATGAACAAATTGGTTGCCTATATCAACGACCTCTAGCATGTGACGAATGAGACCTTGGACTCTGTGGAAGGACTCTAGTACCAGCAACAACGCACAGATGACCATCTCCACACCTTGGAGAGTCGAGTGGAACACATTGATTACCATATGCATGAATGCATTGCTCTCTTTGATGCACTTCGAGCGTTTCCTCCCAATCTCCCTCCTTAATGTGTAATTTTTCTCTTTTTGAACCGCCGATAACCAAAAACACCAACTGTCTTGGCTCCTCTTTAGGCTTCTTACTGTTCAGAGCAAGACTTGTGCTAACTCTTAAACCTATATTACTATATTTTATTATAGTGAGAAAATCTTGTGCCGACTCTTACCCTGTATTACTATATTTTATTGCAGTGGTAATGTATTTTATTGCAGGGTTTTTGTAGTGAACGAAGGGTATGCATTTACATTTTCTTCAGTATTCATCTTCTATTTCTGTTCGCTTTATTTAGGATTTCAAGGGCTTGCATGTTGAATTTACTGTTGAAAATTTACTTTTCCGAATCTGGGTAGTACGATGTGTGTGTAAAGTCCTATAAAAGTGAATTCTCAAAATAAAGGTTTCAAGGAATACGTTTTTCCTCCTTTTCAAATCAATGAGATTTAATCCTAAAATTTTCAGGGCTTTATATGTGGTCTTCTGTGGTTTCTTGGCAAATTTTGAATATTTCAGTCGAAGATATTGCTGTCTGCTTTGTCACTAAATATGCACATTTATTGATTTCTGTCTGCTTATATTATGATAAATTTTCTCCAAACTTGCTATATAAGTAAATAATTTTGAATATTTTAGCCGAAGATATTGCTGTTTGCTTTGTCACTAAATATGCACATTTATAGCTTTCTGTTTGCTTCTATTATGTCACATTTTCTCCAAACTTGCTGTACAATTAAATAAGTTTATAATGAAGTCTCTAGCCATAAACTTCTTATCATTCAAATTTCTAGAGGATTATTCAATGGCTACATACGCCAGTAGGGAAAATTTCACTTGCTCGGATACACAGAATATGTTAAGACTCACAAAAACTAAAGTGTCCCACAATGTGAAACATTGGTTGTGAAGTCACAGCATTAACTTCCTGCAACAGATACAACTTTTGCATGAATTTTAAACTTATTTCTTCGTAGTTTCTTAGTGAGAGTATCTGCCGTCATATTGCTAGTTTTAACATAGAGGGCAATATTTTTAATTGAGTGAATTTTTTAGTCGATATGCATATGCTAGAATAAGCCTTTGCTTGGAAAAATACTGCCATCAGGGACGAATCCAAACATGTTTTTGATGATTCCTTCCAGCCCACATATGTTCTTATGCCAACTTTTTTAGGTGAAATGTACATCCTGGAGAAACCTGCCTTTATCACATTCCAAGGGTAGTCTCTTACAGGAATTGGACTTGGTTGGAGAGGATAACACTTCTCTCAATCTTTTTGGCTAGAGGAGTCCAGACCCAAGTGCAACCTATTAGTTAAATTCTACTGTTGCCATCAACAGTGAATGATTTCTTCCTTACAAAGAGAGAACATTATCATTGTAGTTAATCTGTTTATCTTGGGTGTAACTCTTTTGTTACTGAACAGGCTTGGTACCATCTATTTTGAATTTCAATCTAAACAGTGTTTCCATCTGGCTTTCCTGCCAAATGGAAGTGTGGTTAAGGGCCACATACCTTTTGGCATCAGTTATTTATACTTCATTCAACTGCATGATGGTTTTTAAGGGCTTGCATCCATGACTAAGGGTTGTGATATGTAGAATGCATGCCCATAATATTTCAAGGCTTTCTGGCTAGAGGTTTAGACATTCAAGTAGAACTTCAAATTGATTGTGATCGGTCACTATTGGTTGATATACTATTTTGTTGATCCTGTTGATTTTTGCATTGTAATACATGGATTCTTGTTGCTTGGTATTTGATCTTTCAGGGCTCATTTACTAAACCTGGACCATCATTCATTTTGAGTTGCCTTGATTTCATGTTTTCAACTCCTATGGACTTATTTACCTGATTAACTTTTCATCCTTGATGTCATTTTAGAGCCTCCATTTCTTGGAATCAACTTGGCGTTGTTCATGCTTGATGGTATTTTAGAGCCTCCATTTCTTGGAATCATCTCATAACATAATAATTCTTTACTTGTGGATAGCTTTACGTGCTTTACTTGACCTACAAAGTGGAGAATGGTCAACCACTTTTGGGTTATCTACAACTTGTTCATCCCATAGTGTTATTGTTATTGTCTCCGAGCGCTTTAAGCCACATTTAGTAGACTTGGATTTTCATTTCATGTGTCTCATGTCTTCCAACTTCCATTGACTCATTTACCTGTCAAAGTGACATCCCCATTGACAATCAATTCAAGTTTTATCTGCTTATAAGGCATTATTTCCATTCAAATTCTAAGTTGTAAGTTTGTAACCAATCATGATACATTTGACAACTTTTTCATCAAGTGTGTGCCTCATTTATTGGTGTATAGCCACATCTATGCGGACATTTGAATATCCTCAAGAGATCATTTGTTGCCATTCCATACGATGTCTTCAACTTCCATTGATTTATTTACCTGTGAATATCCATCGAAAGTCACACCCCCCTTGACAATCAATTCAAGTTTGATCTGATTATAAGATATTATATCCCTTCAAATTCTAAGTTGTAACCGATCATGATACGTTGGACAACTTTGTCATCAAGTGCATGCCCTCTTTTACTGGTATGTAGATACACCTGTGTGAACATTCTAAGATGCTTAAGAGATCATTTATTGTCATTCCATACTAAATGTAGTGTCTTTTGATGTAGGGAATTGGTGGGCAATCTAGTTTTGTCATTCCATACTTATCTGACTACTTATGATTGCTATTGTTACTCAAGATAAAAACTCTTTGGAAATTTGGTGAATGAAATGAATTTCTTTGTTCGCAGGGACGTTTGTTAAGTAGCAGCCCTGGAGCCTAGGAACCTCTAGAAGAATCTGAAATAGTGGAAACAAATGAAATTGCCAGATTTTCTTTATCCTCTTTTTCAATTGAAATCCTTTTCCAATGCTCCTGTGGTGGTGCCCTTGCTTTATGCATTAAATGCATCTATACCTTGTTATTTTAGCAACAAAAAGTCTAATTGCAAGTGAATCTCATTTTTGTATCAGATCATCAAACTTTTTCTTGAACTTTTTGTTCCTACCTGCTGAAAGAAAACTCTGTTTTTTTGTTATCAACTTTGAATATTTCTTTCATGTCTTCTCTTGCAGTAGTATGGAGATTATGCAAGGTTAATCTGGGCCCTCTGTCAAGTGAAGTGACCAGACTATCATAAGATTAGAGTAGTAAAGCAATCAAGGTGATGACTGCATGTACATTGGTGCCTCAACTGGTGCCTGCCTCATTGATCACATCTTATGTTGTCATCTTTATTTGGGAAAATTTCCTCAGATATATCTTAGGATGGCAGCTTGATATCCATAAATGTTAAATATCTTGAATTCCAAGTGATTATTGTGCTTGGTTACATATTATGAACCTCCTCTTTATTTGGTGAAATTCCTTCAGAAAAATCTCACAGTTACAACTTTATTTTCACACACATGTGCCCCATTCTTCTGTTGGTGTTTTGGCACTGCTGGTGTGAGTCGTTTGATCATTAATGCTCAAAATGCTACAAGTAAGATCCCTGTGATTATTAGTTTCCCATTTTTTGATTCTTGCAGTTCCTATGGTATGTTTGACTTCATCTTCTTCCAGAATGTTAAATGATCTTGTTCAATAACGGAATTCCCATATGCAGCTTCCAGATGAAAACCCATGCTGTGAATATTTTCAACCATATCCATTTTAGACAAAGAAGAAAGTCACACTAGCTACAGCCATGGCTCTTGTGTACTTGGAGCCTTCTAATTTGCATGGGTCTTTGTTGTGTATTCCTTTGTCTTTTCCAATTAGGTAACCAACCTGCAAATTAAAATAATATTGGAAAAAATTTCAGTGCTCTAAGAGAGATATTGAGCTTGTGTTTGCAACACTAGAGTGCTCAGCAATTGGAATCAGATTTATAGATTAAGGCATGAATGTACCGCAAATAAAAGACATACCATCCAATGAAATATTTTAATTTTAGCAGAAAGAATGATGTATTCACAGTGGGAAAATATTGGCGAGTAAAATATATGATAGAGAATTGCAGTGCTTTGGAAATAAAATGCACGAGTCAACCTTACATAATCTGGAATTACCCAACACTTCCGGACTGTGACTACAATTTACCTATGCAAGTTTCCTGATTATCATGCTGTCTTCTCTGTTGCATTTTACTCTGTCTGTCTTTTTGTGACAATTTTTGTTGTCTCATTATATATTTTTATATTGTTTAATAAAATGTATTAAAGACTTCTCTATAGATAAAGGCTAAAGGGCTATTCATAAAGTAAAGGTCAGTTAACCTTCCTAAAGTAATATTACATAGACAGTAAGACAACCTTGCTTTCTAGGAGATGCAGGTCTACAGGATATGTGAAGATTAACAAAAAATCTAACATTCAATATATTTACCTTGCATGTTTTAGTTGATGTATTTATTATGTTTGCCTCTTGTTAGAAAGGGGTAATTTGGGGATAATTGCTGCACAAGGCCTTAGGATAACTTGGAATGTGTGTTACTTGTTTGTGAGCAAAATTTTGAAGTTTCTCAATTTAAAATTTTGCTGTTGTCTTGTCAACTCAATGTAACTTAGTGTTACTGCTACCTGATTCAAGAAAAAAACGAAGTTGGATAAATAAGATTATAGTGCATTGTATGAAGCTTTAAGACCCAAAGTATTTGTTAAAGCCTGAATTTTATATTACCATGTTTGATTGAAAATCTAGAAATATATGGTAGCATTTTTTTCCTTGAGCTTTACTGTGTTATAAAAAGCCTTTTGATGATTTCTATTTTGAATCATTATGTTTTTGCAGTACAAGAAACACTATAAAAGCACCTGATTGACATGATATCATGGTTGAAATTGGAAAATGGTCTTGTTGAACCTCATTCAGAGATTATGTTTACATGGAATTTACTGGTCCAGTTTAAGTAGCTTCTCTTGATTCAGAGCTGTGGTAACCCTTTTTTGAATAGTTATGTTGGTGCAGTATAGCTAAATAAGAAAATGCTATAAAATCACCTGATTGGCATGATAGCCTTGTTGAAATTTGAAAATGGTCTTGTTAAACCTCCATCATAGGTTATATGGTTATATGAGTTTACTGGTCAGTTCAAGTTAGATTCACTTGACCCACACCTATGATAACCATTGCAAATAGTCAGTGCACAAATTCTGGAAGCAAATCAATTATTTACGCACCGCAAAAATTTAAATAACACAGAAGCCATAATGCCACTACACAACATAAGCTTTATTTTCATTCATCTACAATCTTTGAAATTCAATCTCCATGCACAGACTTGAGGGCCAAGATCCAGTAAGACATGTTTCCTTTAAAATTTATGCCCAACTATACTTTTGGAACTATTGAAATTGTAGAAAACTTTGGAACGTTAAGAAGGCATTAAACAGTTAAATAAGCCACCTTTGATGCTATACATGACCTACCAGTTTTAGTTTTGGTTGGCAGTTTGACTTCCATATTTTCCTTCTCCAGCAAATGTGAATCAGTGTTTCAGATCTTGACTCCATGTTGACCTATTTCAGTTCCCAAATAAAAATGTATTACATATCCTGGCAGCCCAAATTAACTTTGGCATTGGTTATGAAGGCACCATGTGGTGATTGTGAATCCAACTTCCACTTCAATGACTTATCAGGAATACTAAGTGTTGGAGTTGATATTCCTTTGAGAGGTCCCAACATGAATCCTGGACTGTTTATCTCTCTCTAAAGTAATGGTTATCAGAGTCTAGTAACTATCAGGCATACAAAGTGTTGGAGTTGATATTCCCTTGAGAGGTCCCAACATGAATCCTGGACCATTTATCTTCTTCCAAGGTAATGGTTATCAGAGTCAATCTTGCCTCTGCAAGTGCCACACACTACCTCCCAACTACGAGGACACATGTGGATCTTCAACCGAACAGGAAAGGTTACAAATCACAATCGTTGAAAGAATGTAACCCATTCAAAATGTGATGCAACCACTGGTAGTGTTGAACAAAACCATAATTCTATACAGCATATGATCTCTATAACTAAATCCTGATCACAATGTAAAAATTCTGAGCTCAGATAATATCATTGGAGAATCTATCAAAATTTGTTTTTGGCCGTGAGGATTATCCATGAACCAGTGAGGCTCCTGTAATGTTTTGGATACTATGACAACCCTGTTTACATTGATTCTTCAGTCAGAGGGCAACACCTCATGCGTGACAGATCATGACAGATCATTCTCAAGACGCATACTGATACTATAGCTAGCAGAAATGGTTGGTCCTCGAAGGCATGGAGTGCAGTGGATAATCTATGTATAGTATATATGATTAGATTTTTGTTCTGGCACTAATTACTGCTGCAGACCTGGAATGCCACCCTTCAGATTGGTGGAAAAATCTTGTTGTATGATTTAGGTTCTAGGGATTCCGGAATTTTCAAGGCTTATGTTTGTTTAACTTAAATGTTCATCATCTCTGTTAAATATATGCTGTATTTTATTTTAAACAATGTTTGGTCATAATGGTGTTTTAAGTTTGGTGTACTGTCAGTTCTGGTGCTAATATTTAAAGTGATTAATAGCTATGGAAGTAATTTATGTATTGAATGGTCAGTGCACATGGTCCCCAATCTTATCAGTCAATATGTTTAATCTCTTAATTGACAGGAATTACCTTCGGGTATGTTTTATTGACAGATTTGGTGAGTCAACAAATGGTACTCCAAAACCTACCTCTTCTGGAATAGGAGAAGCAAAAATATCGGAAGAAGAAAAGAGGAAAGCAAGGGCTGAGAGGTTTGTTCTTCCAAAATTCAGGAATTTATTTTCTGTCTTCAGATTCCCGAGATTATGATGATGCTATTTTCCTTATCTTGTGTGTCTAATTTACCATCAGCTTAATTTGCTTAATATTTTTTTCCAAAATTATGATATGCATTTGTTTTACTCCAGAATAATTGGAATCTGATAATGCCCAAATTATTAAACATGTTTGGACTTGCTTTACGCTCATCTGCTAATGATGAAGCAAAGAAAGCACGTTTGGCTAGATTTGGAGTAGATGTGTAATCTGCTTCCTTGGAAGATGACAAGAAAAAAGCAAGGGCTGCAAGGTAAACTCTATTTCAATGATTGTCTCTGAAAGTATTATTTGTTTGCTTTGTATGTTATGATCAAGATCATATCTGTTTCTTGCCTTTGTGCTTTTCATAAATCAAGTATTAAGTGGAACTTTATTATATATGGAAGCATACCTGAGGGCAATTCCTTGTGTAAAATTGAAAAATGATTGTAAATTGTCTGTTTATCTCAGGTTTGCCTCAGAATTGGATGGAAGCACTTCAGAGGCAAACAAAAAGCTAAAACCAGACATGGCAGGGACTGTGGCATCAACATGAATGGTGAGTGTAAGTTCCTTGATCCATAAATCCTAATTTAGTTCGATTTTTGTTGCATGATACAAAGAAACACAACTGATTACTTTATTTATGATTTGAGGTTTGGGATTCCAAGACAAATATGCTCTTCCTGTTGCAGCATAGCACAATCAGGCAATGTTAGTTACTGGATATGATAAAAAATAGGCTAGTGGGGCTACAAATTGCATTAAATTTTGGTTGAGGATGAATGCCATTTTGGTAAAATCATTAATTAGTTTTGCTTTTATGTTTTGGTTAGCTTTCTTGTTTCTGGTGTCTTTCTTTGCTACATTTTGATTTGTTGTTAGCCTTCCCATTTACCCTTTTTATAGCTTTCTCGTTTAGCTTTACTCTTTTCTGCCCCCTTTTAATTTAATATTTGCAGTGCTTACATTTACATGGAATCTTATTTGTGTTTGAAACTTTTTTTTTATTGTTGTGGTTGCTTAGGTTTTAACCATCTATTTTACATTTTTAAAATTTTTCTAATCTGCAAGGTCATATTGTCTTTCGTTTTTCTTTGAATTGCTCATCTATCTACCTTCTGTTGGACTTTCTTGAAATGCCCTAACCAGATTGGGAATGTCAATTGACAAGCAAAAGTAATATGATATAGAGGATTTGAACCAGTGTGTGAACTTCAAAATTGATGTTTTGCTAGTCACTTAATTTCTGTGGTGCTTCACAGACTCTGACTGGTGCTTCTAATTTTTGCTATTGAAATCTGTTGAAATTTTATTATCGGTTATTTCACTTTTCATCAGTTATACTCAGTTTTTCCTTGTCTTATTTTTCTTTTCCTCTATTTTTGTTAGGTTCCCCGACTTTTCTTTGTCTCTCTTTTGTGACATTTTTTCTTTTTTTCTTTTTTTTCTTTTAATTGCCTTTTTTATTTAAAGAGTAACCAGTGCCTTCATGTCTTTTTGGTCATTTTAACCCCAAAGAATTTCATTGTGGTTGCTGCTTTTTCTTGGCTGATGGTAGGATTTTGGGATCAGTTTAATGTTTTACTAGGCTTGCTAGTAGTATTTTAGGAATGAAGCTCATTTGACCCACATAGACATGCAGTTTTGTGTCTTACTTAAAATGGTAGGGATGCAAATTCCTCATTATTCGATATAGTTGGACAACTTATTTGATCAAGGGGGCCAGGCAAATGGCAACTATATTTGGTCTTCGTTTTACTTGGCAAATGACAAAATGCAATTTCCTTTTTTGACCTAGGTGAATGATTCATTTGCTCAAGATGGCCATGTGCTGTATAGATTTACAATTGTAAATGGGCGACTTAATTGTATATGATATTTTGATAAAGCTTAGGTTCATCTAGACTGTGATGCAGTATATTTTTCCTTTTTTTTCTGAAACTTTAAAATGTGGATTAGCTGTCAAATTTGACCTGAATATAGTTGTCCAAATCTATTTAGTGTATACAACATACTGTGCTGACTATATTTCCAAGGCCGTATTTTAATATTTTGTGAATATTGTAGGTTTGGCGTGTTTCGTAGGGAATTTTCAAATGTGACAGTTTTGAATGGTCATTATAAGTGTGTTCCACTACACATTTCATTTTAAGCTTGGATAGATTCCTAAAACATAGAATTTGACGTTTGTGGGTGAAAAAATTAGGATTTCAATGACTAAGGGTGCAATTGTGTGTCACTTTCAATTTTTGCCGAACCTGAAACTTCAGGTTTGGAATTTGGCAAACCTAAAAAAAATTAAAATTTGCCGAGGTTCGGCGAATGTCAAAGTTGAACCTCAAACTTGAGCCCAAACCTGATCCAAATCTAATCACAAGTTGAACCTGAAGCCGAAACGGATCAAACCCGAACCCAAACAAAAAAACAAATTTCAAAGAAAAAGATTTTCTGCAAGATTTATGTTGAAATATGACCTTGGTAATTTTAGTGTCTTTTCATATGTTTGAGAGAATACGTAAAATGCTTTAAATTCTGAAAAAACCAATCAACAATTCTGCCATATCTGTAAATATAATATTTTGTTAACGAGAACCTTATCATTTTCTTTCTTGGATTCATGTTTTTTCGTTTTTTCAAGGATTAAATTAGTAAGGCATTAATAATTTAATTATGGTTTTCATTATTGGCTCATGTTATTTGGGACATGTAGGTCACATTGTACCATCGTACTCAGAATAAATCTCGAACGATGAAGTGGCTGAGCAAGCCTTTTAAAGGTTCAAGTCACAAAGTGTTAGATGGACACTACGTAGGGGTGCATTTGGAGATGATAATGTATTTTGGCATGTGCCCTCTAATGCCACGGTAATCCCTAATTCATCAGAGTGTATTGTCTTTTAAACTTCAATCTTCTGTTTGTTAAATTTAACAAAGTTGATTAATTTGAAATTGTATTTTAGTGGAAAAATTCACTGCTTTTTGGTGGAATAGTTCATAAATTATTTTGATCTTTTTTTGCAAGTGTACTGGTCATGATGATAAATGTGTGGTTTACTTCAGAGGGTTCTTAGTTATTTCTAGATACACTTTTCATCATTTTCTTTGAATACTTCTCTAGTGCTTTACCTTCATATTTTATCCCCTGCACAATTGCTCCTGAGGTCCATGTTGTTATGTTTATTCGATGTTTCTGTGGAAACGTTTTCCTGAGGTTCTGCAAGGTAAATCCAAATGCAAAAAATACTATTTTACACATTGAGATTTGTTCAAGACATTGTTGTGTGATACTTGAATTTCATAAATCTAGTTTTCTATTTCGTTATCTATATCAATATATAAGAATAGGTTCATGGATTGTTCATATTTCTCAAATTGTGGATTTGTTCATTTCCTATTGCATGTTGTTTTATATTGTTATGTTGTGATTCAAATTTCTATTTGTGCTTTCCAGTTATTCTCACACATAGTACATGCTTTGATAGATTATATCAGAAGTCTTACCAATACAATAACATTGATTGTTGTATGTGGACATTTTTGTTCAGGATGGTCCATTACATAATGAAGATGAGGAGCTGGATCATGGAATTGCACTATCTCTTTCTGAAGAACTAACCAAACCAGATGGTATATGATGGAAATTTCGTTTTTTTACAGTTACTTTTAGTTTAATTATATCATTTAGCTCGATGTTTTTCATATATTCAACTAAAATTTTGTTGCTTAACCAGACTTTGTCATTTCCATGTTTTAGTGAACCTTTTTATGGTTTGATACTCTCATACAACCTTTATCAAGTTACATGCACCCTCATTAGAAAAAACAAGAGAATTTTGCTTGCCATGACTATCTTTTTTTGTCATTGTTGACTTAAGAAAGTCTTTTAGCTAAAAAATTACTTTCAAGGTTATGCCATAACTTGTCATATAAATTGAACAGAAGCTATATCCAAAATGTTAACTTTTAAACTACTTAGCTGGTTTTAGGCTTTCCATTTAAAATCTACTTCAGTTTGAACTTTGAACGAGTTGTTCCATAGACTTGAATATTAAGAGATTTTAGTGTAAGGATTAAAAATTAGCCCGTAAGGCCTCTTAGTTATTCATTTATTTTATCTGAATAACATTTACCATTAAATTATAACCACTCAGCACAAATACATCATAGATCAAGATCATACTTTGTAGAGTGTTGTAGAATAAAAATAGGAGCAAGGACACTGAATTCTTTCAGTTATTTTGGTTCTTATTCATTTGGTGTATCTTTGCACCTTTAGGGGAAATTTCTAGTTTAAAGTCTAATTCTTTAAAGGGTGCTAGCTCAATGGAAGAGCACCTTCTTTACAAGAAGGAGGTTGGTGGTTCGATTCCATCGTGCCCTGATATTCATATATAGGGAATGACAAAGATCAGTTTTTGGTGACAGATGCTCTTTTGACCATCACCAATGAGCTTATGGTGACATCTTTTGATCCTCACCAAAATATGAAATGGTGATGGTCAACGAACGCCACCATATATACGCATCAATAGTGACGACCATTAAAGGTTCGTCACCATAAATCGTTGTTGTTGATATGAAATGGTGAGGGTCATTGTTTGTCATTATAGTCAATATTTGTGACGGACCTTGATGTCACCAATGAGTTTATGGTGACGGTCAATGAACGTCACCATATATATGCACCAATAGTGACGGCCATGAAAGGTCCATCACAAAAAATCGTTGATGTTCATATGAAATGGTGACGATCACTATCCGTCATTATAATCAATATTCGTGACGGACCTTGGATGTCACCACAACACATACTTTCGGCGACGCCACCTTTGGTGACATTCAATTTTTTGGTGACGGAGGCTATTGTCCATCACTGTAAATCATTATTTGTGACAGACCTTGAATGTCACCACAACACTATACTTTCGGCGACGCCGCCTTTGGTGACGTTCATTTTTTTGGTGACGGAGGCGATTGTCCGTCACCATTGCTCATATGAAATGGTGACGGTCACTATTCGTCACTATAAATCATTATTGGTGATGGACCTTGAATGTCACCACAACACCTATACTTTCGGCGACGCCACCTTTGGTGACGTTCAAGTTTTGGTGATGAAGGCTCTTTTGACCCTCACCAATGAGCTTATGGTGACCATTTTCGTCCCTCACCAATGTGCTTTTTTCTTGTAGTGATCATTCTGATGCTCAACATTGTGACAAAAGGAATACTTTTTAGACAAATTCATAGCAATAAATTTGTTTTCTTCATGACAACCATGATCACAAGTTTTCGGGTGCTTTTGCATGCGATCCTTCACCCATTAATGACGATTTTAATACTATATATTCAAATAACAAAGCGATAAAAAATAACAAGGAAAAATTTGGTAATGAGGACATTCAATCTAAAAAATGTGCAAATCCTATCATTCGGGTGGGTAAATTAGGGAATTCATCTACATTGTATTCCACCCTTTCTCTTTTATTGGGTTCAGATAAGTCAATCCATGTCTGCATTGAATCTTCATCAGTAGTCATTGATAGGGGTGGGGGGGGGGGGGGGATCATATTTCATTATGGTTTATGCATTCATCTCCAATTAGATTCAAAAAATTCTTGGTGAATCCTTCTTCTCCTATTTCCGAGGATCCTAAGTTGGGATTCCTATCTCAGAACGAGTTTGTTGTCTTGGAGCTGCTCACCATAAAGACATTTTTTTTTCCTGTGGAAGAGGTTATTGCTAGCTCCAATTCCCAAAAAAATAATGCTATTAGGAAGAAGAGAGGTGAAAAATATAAAAAAGTTTCAATTTTCTCTTTGGTCTCTACTGACCTTCATTTTTCTTTTCAAGAGGTCATGGATGACCCACATCCTCCTCCATGTGATCCTTTTTTCCTTCATATGTGACTGTGATTTTTTATTTATCCAATTCTTGGGTCCTTGTAGGGATTTCACCTGTCGAATATCCTCCCTAATGATCATAATGTGAATTAAGATTAGGGGTATGGGATCTTCCCCAAAACGAATGCATCTCTTCAGTATTATTTAGTTAAAGAAGCCTATGATAGTTATTTTTTAGGAGACAATGGTAAATTGTGAGAAGGCATGGGAACTTTAATTAAAAATTTGTCCCATATGGAATGTATGTGCAACTAGTGCACGATGAAATTCAGGAGGATTGACAGCCATTTGGGATCCAAGAATCATTAAATTTCTAGAATATAAATATTTTGGAGGGATCATTTTGTCAGGATTCATGAGAGGCTCATGTATATGTTTGCATATTATCAACATATATGCTCCATTTTCAGATAGAAAGTTGTTCTGGAATCATCTTGATTAGAGTGGTTTATTGGATGTGAGTTCATTAATTTTGACAGGAGATCTTAATATGACAATAGAAGAAGAGGATGTATGGGGATACAAGAGTAAAGTGGATAATATGGGGATTATTTCAAGGGTGAGTTTTCCCAAAATTTGTTGCAGGACATCACCCCATGCTCGAAAAGGCCAACTTGGAGGAATGGTCGAATTTGGATGAGGGAATTTCGAAGAAGCTAGATCTTTTCTTTGTTTAAGCAGATCTGATTGGAAGTCTCAGAAATTTCATCTCATGGATACACAATTCCAATATCTCTGATCATGATCTGATTTTCCTAGAATGGTCTGGGGAAAATGAATGCAAATCATTTCCATTTAATTTTAACCATTCTTGGTTAAAAGAAAATGATTTTTTTGAGTTGGTTAGGGGATATTGGCATAAACAGGTTATAGTTCGAGTGATGTCCATGATGGAAATTATTAGTTATAAATTGAAAATTTTAAGGCAAGAAGTGAGAAAATGGGAAAGAAATAAAAAAGGATCTTGTAAAGGAGATGATAACATTAGAGATTAATATTAATAATTTCAATGGTCCAACAAACCAAGAATATTTTTCATAGGCAAAAAAAAGAATATATTCCATCTAGAGAGAAAGAGTCAAATATTAAAGTTGCAAGAGGAGGAGTGGCGTTTAAATATCATAGTTGTATGGTTGGCGTAAGGAGATAAAATTTCTTAGGAAAATTCCATATGGAACATAAAGGGTAGTGAGGGAAATCATCTTACTTCACAAAATGAAATTTAGCAGGAAGGAGTGAGATTTTTCAACAATCAGTACAGAGTCAAAGAAGGCGTAAAATTTGAAAATTAGATGGGGTTCATTAATCTATTCCCAATAATGGTTGATGCAAAGGAAAATGACCAAATGGGGAGGTCGATTAAAAAGGAATAAGTGATTGAGTTTCTAAAATTTTTGGCTAGGGACGAGAGCCCAAGCCCAGATGGTTGGACATACAAGTTATTTCTTCATTTTCTGGATATTATGGTAAAGTATATACTCGATATGCCTGAGGAATCATGATGTTTTTTTTCGATTTTGGGTTCCATTAATGCTACGTTCATAGCCCTCATTCCCAAAATGTCTAGACCTTCAACTTTTTCTGATTTTAGTATCATATCATTATGTAACACGATGTACAAAATGATATAAAAAATCATTGCTAATAGGATTAAATCAATGTTGTCTAAATACATTTCTCTGGAGTAATTTGGCTTCTTATACAACACATGGATACAAGACACAATAGAAATAATGTGTAATGTTCCCAAATTTTCCGACAATAATTTGGAACATTAATTTTTGCTGATTTAACCTAGGAGGAGAATAAATGGGTAAGGAGGCCCATGCATAGTTATAATCACAATAAAATCCATCATATTATGAATGGGGATCATCATTGGAGTTGGTTTTCAGACCCTCATGTGTGAATAGGGTTATTTTCAAGTGGACAAGGTCAAGTTTGAACAAGTCAATAGCGCTGGGCCAAGAGGTGGAGCACACTTAGAGAAGCAGCACAATATGAATGAGGAAAGGGTTATTTGGTGGAGGAAACCCTAATAGGAGTGGGACCCATGGAAAGGGGCTTTCACTTGTTTTAAAGGAGGACAAGGCAACCATTGTTTCTCATGCTTTGTATTATTCATCTCAATTGTCCATTCAGACAATTGTGCATTCTTTGCTGTTTAGCAAGAATTGCCGGGGGAATTCCTGTTTAGGATTCCTTCTCCTTCTTGAGAGGCCTCTTGAAGGATTTTTCTTCATTCTCCACATTTCTTGGCTCAAGGCCAAAGCTTCCTCCTCCAAGACAACGTTATTGTTGCAACAGCATAATTCTGTATTGTAGGGTGTTGCAGTGGAGGACCTCAACACCATTTCCGGAGCTGATTTTCAGAGGAGGGAGTCTCCATTCCTTTGGGAAGCTAGCGAGGAAGGTTTCAGTACTTATTGCACATATTGGTAGCAGAAAAGCTCTTTAACTTGCCCCTAAAACGCAGTTTCATCCAGTAACTGCGTTATTTTCAGTGGAGCAATTATAGTGGGGCTTTTGCAGATTGTTGGAGGGTGAGATCTTTGGTGAAGGGATCGACCTTTCATTATAAAGATCCATTGGAGGAGGCATATTCAGATTGGGTATCATCTATAGCCATATCCATCCAGTTCTATTTCTGAGTTGCTGCTTCTACCCAACAACTTCGACATTTTGCAGATTTTGTATTTTATTGCCAATCCTTCTAGGATTGACTAGAGGTAGTCTTTGGGAGCTGAGATCATCACTCCCATTGATGTATTGAGCCGTATATTGATATATCCATGTATTTGACATATGTATCATGTAGTTTCTCTATAAAACTACACTGTCATAGCTTGAGCATCCATGTGTAGCAGTATTTTATCATGTATCTTGTACTTGTTTCTTCAGGTTGATCATTGCCTATCTTGAGTGACCTTCTTCCTCAAGATCTTGTATGTACTTGTTGTTGCTATTATTTAATGAGAAGGCTATGGATTTCTCTCACATTTATATGATTTGAGTGTTGCTACTGCACCATTATTGTGTTTGCTTATTGCTGGAGCTCCAACTTTAGAATATCTTGAGATATTCTCATTGTTGTAGCATTTTCCTGATTTGGAATATTACAGTGGTATCAAAGAATGATCACTGGCCCAGCCAATGGATCTCAGCCATCATGCTATCAAGGAGAGAGAAGATGAAGACTCCGTTATATGGAGAAAAGAGGGAATAAGAGCTTACAAAGCTTCTTCCAAAATCTGTACAGAGCATTCATGAAGAATTTGAGAAGCTAATGAGGGAGATATTTACAAGATATCCAAGAAGGTTTGAAACTGAGTCAAACTCTAGTTTTTCTTATGGGAGATATGAGCATGCAGCCACACCCTATAAGGTATAGCGCAGTCACATGGTCAACTTTTCCATGGGAAGAGAAGAAGAAGGAGGAATGCCGAAGAAAGGAAATCTTAGAGGTTTCTTGCATGAGTATGAATCTCAAACTTAGAAGTTTAGAGATCATATTACTTTTTCGGAGTTTTGCAAGATCATGGTGAGGAAGAGCAAGCAACATAATGAGGATAGATTTCTTCTATCTATCTTTGATGGTTCCCCCACTTGGATAGAAGAGATAGACACCTTTTTTCCGCAGCATCAGATTCCCGAAGATGAAGCCATCAGAGTAGCAGTGCTGCACTTGGGAGGTAAGGTCTATGCATGGTGGTTATTTGAGTCATTTAATTTGAAAAATTCAAATACCTCTTCCTATGCAATGTTCATTAGAACTTTGATGGAGAGATTTGGTAGGAGGAATTCTGAAACACATGTGGTGGAAACAAACACATTCAAACAAAAAAAACCTTTGCATGTGATGGAGGAAACCATAGACTCAGAATTATTCCATAGAACCATGAAGGAGGCTGATATCTTGCATGGAACTTTATTGGAGGCAAGACCTTCATCTTGGATTTTGGCACAAGGAGGCAAAGAGATCCCTTTTTCAAAAGAGGATCTAATCATTGGAGGGTTGCCCACCCTTGTTGAGGAGGCTGAGGGCAACAACGCTGTCATTTCTAGAGTTGATCTAGTACCTCATGCAGAGGAAGGAGGAGCTCTTGCTCCAAATAGAGGGATTATTGTAACTTTGCAAGGAAGTCCCCAGTCTCTCATACATGGAGGTCCCAACACAGTCAGTGAGCAGCATGATTGTGCAGCACTGCAACGGGAAGAAGGAGGAAGGGAGGAAGAGCAGCATCAGGTGATGAGAGGCACACACCCTTCTCTATTTCAGAGAGATAGTGCAGAGAGGAGGCAGATTGTATTGCACTGTGAGAGCAAGGGAAAGGTTTCCCAACCATATGTGCAGTCCACTCCTGACATTGATGTCTCACTACATAGAGGCATTCCACTAGGGAGGCCACCTGATCTATCGTTGATGAGAGACATTTTGTCTTTGGATTCAACACTATTGGATTTTGGAGAGGTGAAGAGTTTGGAGAAGAAATTTGGCATGGAAGATGTCAAAGTAGCAGACAGAATCAAGAGGAGAGCTTCACATGCCAGATCACTAGCGCTGTCCCTTGGGAGGATTGATCCGTATTGGAGATCTCAACTCTTGGTAGAGTACTCCAAGGATCTTGGTGCATGCATGATTCTAGATGACCCGAATAGAGATGATGAGTATATGGTGGATGATATGGTCATATATTCACATGGTAGAGTCTTCTTGACTAGAGATTCTAGTCTCAAGGAGAAGTTGCTGCATGCAGCACATGAGGAATTCTTTTCCTTGCATTTTGATGCATATCTTGCCTTGGCAGAGGAGTTCATTTGGGAGGGAATTTAGAAAGACATATTTTAGCATATGGAGAGATGCAGAGTCTGGATGATGATGGAGAGGATGTCATAGCCACCTTCCTACTCATTGGGAGTGAGGGAGCATTATCAATTGAGCCATTTCAGCTCAAGTCTTCGAGTACATGATGGACAATGTACAATTTTACCTTATGTTTTGTACTTCTTGTCTTTTTATGAGCAGCATAATGTACCAAGGAGGGTTATTCCTTCTTGCATATTGTATAGTGATGTACTTGAAGCCATTTGTAGCATTGATATTGGCTATCTCATTGGTGGATTGTGGGGAAAGCCACATGATTCTTGGTGTGCACCATTGGCACCCAATTGTACTTTCATGTTTATATTTTGTAAATGATTGTGGCAGCATACAAGTGGCTGGAAAAGAACTTGTTTTTATTTGATTTGATGCAGGAAAGGGATGCACTGCGCTGGTTCGTTGTGTGGGACCTTGATCCACTTTACGGTTGTCATGTGACAACTTGTTTCTATTGGTTTTTGCTTCCATGTATTGTTGATATGTATATGTTCATGGGAGGATTTTTTTGTAGAGAGGGCTTGAGATTGAGGATGCCCATTGGGAGCATGATTCTCCTTACTATACATTCTGTACATTTTAGGAGGAGCCATGGGCTAACCATGAATGCCACATTATATTTCTGTACTTCTTGTGGGGGGAACCACTTGAAGAACTTGAGGAGGCATTCCATAGATCATGAGGAGATGGAAGAGTTAGCACAATCAACTCTTTTCCCTTTGAGGATGAGGGCAGAATCATTTATGAGCCACTCCATTGATATGAGAAAAAAATATGGTAAGAGTATCGTTGGATTGCATAGTGATTTTTCTATATGTATGCATCTCTTAACCATATATGTGCAGGGATTTTATCAAAGAAGGAATATCCTTCCTTCTAGATTTTATGGTCTACATGAGGCCATTATGGATGATCACTCCCTAAGAGGAAATGGGGAGGAAATTTCTCATGGAGAATATACACAAATTTCACATTACATCATTCACTTTCTCCAGGAGAATGGGGCAGAAAGCAAATGGTGGGGAGGCCACCCATCATTTTATTTTCTATGGCAGTGGAGAGTCAAATTGCGTTGGCTACATTTGAGGGACCATTGTCCTTCTCCTTTACTTCACATGGCAGCTAGCATGATTCTCCTTATGGTTCCCTTGATTGATATTGCTAGAGATTTTCTTGGGAGCATGATTGGTAGAGAGACACATTGGGTGAATGTGTCCTTTGAGGGAGAAATTCCTCACACATTTTGCACAACATGTTCTAAGGGGAATATGGGACATGATATGGTCCCCTTAACAACACATTTGTCACTTTATGAGATGAGCCACATAATGGAGGAGATGCCATATGATGATGACTTCCAACTCATCACATATGAGATGATTTGGGCCAACATGTTTCATAACGCTGGAGGAGAGATCCTTAGAGGTCTAACCTTCATTTTTCCATTTGAGGGCAATGTCATTGCAGCCTAGGATCAACATACACTCTACGCTTATCCTAAGTGGAGAGGAGGACAACGCGGGGTAGGCCATTTTGTCTACCAAGGTCAGATTTTCAGCCCACCTACTTTGCCGGATCTAGAGGTGGAAGATGACTTTCAGGAGTTGCCATGTTGGGAGGTAGCTCATTTTGTGTGGATGATTGCTTGGGGGATGGAGGATCCACATGAGGAAGATGTTCCTCAACACATATTAGGCTCCATTCCTTGAGAGGAGGCTTTCCAGTTCTATCCTTACAGTTGCTTGAGGACAAACAACATTTGGGAGGGGAGGACTGTAATGTTCCCAAATTTTCCGACAATAATTTGGAACATTAATTTTTGCTGATTTCACCTAGGAGGAGAATAAATGGGTAAGAAGGCCCATGCATAGTGATAATCACAATAAAATACGTCATATTATGAATGGGGATCATTGTTGGAGCTGGTTTTCACACCCTCATGTGTGAACAGGGTTATTTGCAAGTGGACAAGGTCAAGTTTGACCAAGTCAATAGGACTGGGCCAAGAGGTGGAGCACACTTAGAGAAGCAGTGCAGTATGAATGAGGAAAGAGTTATTTGGTGGAGGATACCCTAATAGGAGTGGGACCCATGGAAAGGGGCTTTCACTTGTTTAAAAGGAGGACAAGGCAACCATTGTTTCTCATTCTTTGTATTATTCATCTCAATTATCCATTAAGACAATTGTGCATTCTTTGCTGTTTAGCAAGAATTTCCAGGGGAATTCATGTTTAGGATTCATTCTCCTTCTTGAGAGGTCTCTTGAAGGATTTTTCTTCATTCTCCACATTTCTTGGCTCAAGGCCAAATCTTCCTCCTCCAAGACAGCGTTATTGCTACAGCAGCATAATTATGTATTGTAGGGTGTTGCAGTGGAGGACCTCAACACCATTTCCGGAGCTGATTTTCAGAGGAGGGAGTCTCCATTCCTTTGGGAAGCCAGCGAGGAAGGTTTTAGTACCTATTGCACATCTTGGCAGTAGGCCAACTCTTTCCCTTGCCCCTATAGCGCAGTTCCATCCAGTAACTGCGTTATTTTCAGTGGAGCAATTGTAGTGGGGCTTTTGCAGATTGTTGGAGGGTGAGATCTTTGGTGAAGGGATAAAACTTTCATTATAAAGATCCATTGGAGGAGGCATATTCAGCTTTCCTATCATCTACAACCATATCCATCCAGTTCTATTTCTGAGTTGCTGCTGCTACCCAGCAACTTCGGCATTTTGCAGATTTTGTATTTTATTGCCAATCCTTCTAGGATTGACTAGAGGTAGTCTTTGGGAGTTGAGATTATCAATCCCATTGCTGTATTGAGCCATATATTGATATATCCATGTATTTGACATATGTAGCATGTATTTTCTCTATAAAACTGCGCTGTCATAGCTTGAGCATCCATGTGTAGCAGTATTTTATCATGTATCTTGTACTTGTTTCTTGAGGCTGATCATTGCCTATCTTGAGTGACCTTCTTCCTCAAGATCTTGTATGTACTTGTTGCTGCTATTATTTAATGAGAAGGATATGGATTTATCTCACATTTATATGAGTTGAGTGTTACTGCTACACCATTATTGTGTTTGCTTATTGCTGGAGCTCCAACTTTAGAATATCTTGAGATATTCTCATTGTTGTAGCATTTTCCTGATTTGGAATATTACATAATGCAAGAATGCATTAATTCTATCAAATATTGAAATATGGTTGTGTTTATTATGAGGATTGATTTGATTAAAGCTTATTGAAGTGTGGATTGGAATTTTTTAAGATTTATCCTTCACAAGATTGGGTTGGGAGTCCAGATAGTACAATGGATTATGGAATGTATTACGTCGGTGAATTTTGTAGTCATCATAAATGGGCTTCTAATAATTTTATTTTAAAGATTCAAAAGGCCTTCAATAGGGGGATGTCTCAATCACTTAATAGTGTGCATTTCATCAAATTTTCTCTAGCTTTGGGAACGGATCAGGATTATACATGAAAAAAGACAAATCAACTTTAATTTCATAAATAAAGGAATCAATGTTTTTGGATATTGCAAGAATATTTGAGGTGGAATTGATCTCTATGGACGTCATATTCATATATATGGGTTTATTTTTTAAACCAAATACCTATGAGATTAAGGATTGGGATTGGATTATAAGAAAATTTGAGAACAAGATGTCTCTTTGTCACATAAGTGGATTTTGATGGGACAAAGGATGATTTTGATCAAATCGGTCCTGTTATCGTTCTGTAATTTCTAAGATTGGAGAATAAATCACATAAAGACATCATCAAAACCACTTTGGAAGTTTGGATCTAGCCCTGCCAGCTTCAGAGAGGGATCTCTATTTAAGATTTAACTTTGTTTTGAATAGGTATTAGGCTAGTTATGATTGTGCTTGGTGATTGTTTGATTTTGATTGATTTAGTTGATTAAATATTTATCTTCCCATTGGGCAATGAAGTCAAAACATAAAACAAAATTTTTGCATCAATTTTTAAAAGAGTTATAACAAGCCAAGATAGGTTGCATTTACTGAATTCTTTTAAGATTTTAAATGAATAATGGATATAGCAGAAGAGTGAATATTAGTTCAGACTGAAAATAATTTAAGTATTTTTCAATCTGAATTCAAGTAGAATAAATTTAAATTGTAAATGCAACCATAATAAGGTGTTTCAATTAACATGTCCTATTCATCACACTTTTTTTTTTACAATTAAGAATTCTGATAGACAAAGAAAGGAAATAACAATGGAAAACATAGAAACAGTAGTAGCACTTCACCAGTAATTACACCACATGAATCCTGAAATAAGTCTTTATATTATTGATGCTCCTGTAAAAAAGTCGGAATTTACACTTGCGTAGTAGGCAAAAATATGTTCAGAAATCAATGCTTAATAATTCAAACAACGAAGTATTTATACTGAAAATTACAATATTGTTTAGAATAAATGTTGTCTCAACAGACAGTGTATTATTAGCCTAAATCTAACAATAAAATCTAATTGTTACAAAAAATAGGCTTGATGTGGGTGATCTGGCTTTCTGGCACTGTTTTCAAGGAATTACTTGATGAGTAAGCCTATCGGTAGGCTACGCTCACTGTGAGGCTGTCTTGTGAGCTAGTTGTAATGTTGTTATGTGAGTTGGATGCAGATGACTACAATTTATTACCTTTTAATCCTGGAACTCAGTTAAATTATCCTATCTTCTTCATCTGGGATAGTTAATTTGATGAATTTCCTGTAGATTTCATCCACCTCGGTCTATTTACATAAAGTTGGTTTTACCAAAAAAATGTGGTTTATCTCATACTGGATGAAAAGGTCATGCGTTAATGCCTCCAAGAATGCTTTCCCTGTCATAATGCCTTTCATGTTTGAAACCTTAGTTGTATCTCTCGAAGTCTCTTGCAACTTCTTTGCATAATATTTTCTGTGTATTAGTATTTTATTGATTACAAAAAGGGAAGGAAGACCTTTATGAGTTAAAGGTTCAAGACTGCTAAAAAACCCGTTTACAACTAACTCCAAGCTGTGACATTTTTCCTCCAGCTATATAATAAGGTTTCTCTTTGTAGGAACCTTCTTTACTTCCAAGATTGTTTCAATCCTGTCATCCACTCCTAAATCCTCCAACTCATATTTTTTATTATAATTTAAGAACTTAATAATGTTGTTAGTAGTGGTTGGCTTGTCTTTAAGATCTTCCTTGATTTTTGTAATGGCATCATTTGCCCTCTCTATTAGCTCCCTGTATTCAAATATGATATGTATGCAAAGCCATATTTCATTGATGGACTCCATGATATCATTCCAAATTATCTCTTTAACTTGGCCCAAGGTATTTCCAATGTTAGACTCCCTCTCAGACTTTTGTAACCTTTCAATTAGCCTCTGTGCTCTTTGGGCTTCAGCTACATGTGATATGTCACTTCTTGACTTATGATCCTATAACAATTTTACTTGGTCCTGAAGCTTCTTTATCTCCTTTATCTGTATTGATAGATTCTTCACAACTTTAGAGAGCTACTCAACTCCATCCGCTGTACTTGCTGTAGAAGGAGTGGTTGTAGAAAGAGGTGTAAGAGGCACAACCTCTAAAGGAACTACTGATAGCTTAGCAGCCTTCTCTTTTTCCTTTATAATCTTTTCCATCTCAGCTTCCATCTACCTCAGCTGGGCATTCTCCTACATGATGAGCTTCATCATATCTTCTTTTTGTGACTATGTCTCTTCAATGTATTTGGCCAAAGGGTCCTCTGTCGCTGGCAACTTTAACTGCTTCCTTAATGCTACTATGTCAGCATTTTTCTTTTTAATCACCTCTTCTGCAGCTCTAATATTGGAGGGATCATATCCAATTATGATTACTAAGTCTTCCAAATACTTAATCCTTGAATCCTTAGCCATAGAAGAGACTTTCTCCATTTTGAGTTGTGATTGGATATTAGCTAAAGAAACCTGCAATTTGGACAAACTCATAGCAGTATTGGTAAGTGTAGATGAAATCATTTCACTTGTCTACTTATGCATCTCCATTTGATCAATGGGATGTATATATTTAACATCAAACTAAAATGCAGTATTTTTATAATCAGCTGAGGTATTGGGTTGAGGAATTTGTGCTTGGAGAAAGGCCATCTGTATTTTTCCTTTCTCTGAATCAAAGTATGAAAACAACCTACTATGGGAGCTGGAAGTATGCTTCCAAAACTGATTATATGTAATGGTCTTCAAAGCTTCATTTTTCAATTTAATCTCCCTGAATGTATCAAAAATAGTCTTCTCTTTCTCCCCTGTAACAACTGTGCTGGTTTGAATAGCTTTCTGCTTATCCTGAGAAGTAGTAGAAGTGGTAGGAGAGAGTGTGGTTTGATCCCCTACTTGTGAGGAAGTAGGTGTCTCTTTGTTTATGATGATGACTTCCTGCTGTGAATCTTTGTCTAGATTTACCTTGGGATTGAGTTTAGTCCTCTTCCTGTACATGATTGTGAATTCTTTAGTGGAAATGTCTGTCACTAAAGGGGACTCTTGTTCTCTGATCCTTTTTCCTAATTTCTCCTGTGGGAAAGGAGTGTGTTATGTTGAAGTTGACACCAATTTCTCTTTAGCCTCTTGTAGAATATTTTCAGTCCATTCTAGCTGGTTCATGTACCTCTCAATCTCTAGTGTGTGGGTATGAATATAAGGTGTAGATTTGTTCTCTACCCTTAGTTTGGATATGGCACCTAATGGATCATATGACCATGTGAAATTGAGGTTGAATTGCATCTCTTTCAGTAATCTATCTTCTTCCTCCCCTGCTGATCTAATATTACAAATTAAAGGTCCTATTTGTGTCTAAATTCTAGACTAGGATTTCTTCTTAGCAGACAAAAAATGTACCTCATTGGCATTGAACATTTTCTTGATGTATTCTATGGAAAAAAATCCTCATTGGGAGCAAATTTTGGGAGCTTATATGGGGCAAGCTCACATCCATAAATCCTAAGCTCTGTGTAATTTTGATAGAGGTAACAATCTCCTGTTTTAGTTTGGTCGGACAACTGCAAGACTTTCCTTATTTCTTCACTAATTCTTGGCTCTGAATTGCTGCTGAGAAGACTGAGTGCTGGATGTAAAAATAGTTCTATGAACTATTTGTATGAGTATTCTTTTTTCTCTTTCATCACCATTGTAGTCTAGAAGATGATAGATTGTTGATTTCCATCTTCATCCAACTTCTGTAATGCAAAATTGAACATGTCTCCCTAAAAATATAAAAGCAAATATACTAAAACAAAGGTATATTTAAACACCTCTTCAATGTGGAACTTAACAAATGTTTCATGAATGTAACCTGCAAGGAATTGGCTGAAGTTGAATAAGACAAAAGGCTTGGAATCTATAGAGAAAATGGAAAGGAAACCTATAATAGATTCATCTACACACTGATCTGAGTAATAACCAAGGAGGTAGGAGATGATAGTATTGATCTGCTTAGTTCTCTTAGGGAACATGGAAGATGGATAGGGAGGTTTCTTCTTAGGTAGCTGGGCATCTTCAGCCAGAAAAATCTCAAGGGTTTTAGCCATTTTTGAAAAGTCTAGCTTCTGATGTAGTTCAATGAGTGCTTCTTGAGAAAAAGGAGTGGAATTCTCTATAATAGGGGCCTGCATCATTTGGTCTATGGTTTGGGCAGTTATAGTGATTATAATATCTCCTTAAGGTGCAATAATAACTCTTTGATTGGGTACATAACAAGCTTAACAATTCCTAATGAATTCGGGGGCATTATGGGTGTGGGGAAAGTTATAATAGGGTAAATTGGATTCCCACAGTCCAATGTCATTATTTTTATCAATGAATTTGTCTTCAAGCTAGCAATACATTTCAATTAATTCTAGCTCGCATAGGGTTTCATGGATTTTGTAATCCATATAGACCAAAGGAATATGATTAAGGTCAATTGAGGGATGGAGCAGTGGATTCACAATCTTCACCTGGATTTGATTCTTAGGAGGCGTGATAAACTATGGTTTTAGGGTGAATGAGGGCTTCTGTTAAAAAAAATGGAGTTCGGGATTGAGAAAAAGCTCTGTAATGAGGAAAGGTTGGCGATAATTTTAGAGAGCAGCTCAACAATAGTTGAATTTGTTTTCTGGCGCTCTATCAACCTGCAAAAAAACTATACAGAATAATGAAAATAGTAAGGTAATAGATTAAACGTTGATTAGGCATTAATTTATACAGAGATGGGTCATTTTCTCGTTGATGGTGGCGCAGATCCGTTGGATTGACGGTTAGGGGCGATTTAAATTGTCAACGGTTGTATTACTGTGGGAAAAAATTTAATTGGCAACGACTGGATCCAGATGGTGTGACGAGACTAGCGCTCAATTGGAATATTAATGGTTTTAATATACCAGGAAAAAATTCTTTTCAGAGGGGGTATGAAGCAGTAAGCAGTTTCGGCCGGGGGGGGGTGCGAAATTAGGAGAGGGCGCCACGTTAGCCTGGGCCCGTAATACAAAACTGCCCATTTCGGACCTCCCCCCCTCACGGTAAAGTTCAGATGGAGAGGGGGGACCGAAAAAAGAATATGGACTGTTAGATGGAATGTGCAGGGAATGGATGATGGGACAGATGGAGGGGGGTTAATCGGGTAGTGGTGGAGTTGGATAGGATGTTTTGTCGGGTAGCGGGTGGCTTGATAAAAAGGTAAAACTTAGGATTGGGGGGTTAATGCTCCAGATTTTCATTTTTATATGCCGACCCCTTTAGACTTATGATAAAGTTTTATTCCTTTTCCTTTCTGCGCATGAAATAATTTTGTTAGTTTAAACACTTAGGAAAAAGTTTTATTCCTTTGCCTTTCTACGCATGAAATAATTTTGTGAGTTTAAACACTTAGGATAAACATTTTTCATGCTTTTTAAAGCCATCCTGTAACTTCTACCTACCCTTTCCTTTTCAATTTATTTTTTCTAAGCTAACATTTTTTTATCTCATCTGTTTAGGGTGCATTTGAGCTACCAAACCCACAGATATATTTTTTATAACAATATAACCTAATCTATCACTTATTCCTCCTATTGATTCAGATTAAATTGTTGAATCAATCTCATTATCTACCTAACTATTGATTTGTCAAGATTAGACTGTTTGACAAATATTTATCAACTAACCTATTTTCACTACAAGGAAAAAACCCTCTAGCGGAGGTTATAAAGGAGGTTTTTAGTGTTATAAAATTGGCCAAAATTTTCAAAAGAACATTTGCTACAACATCCATTTATGGTTACGGAGGTTTTAGTGGAGATTTTAATGGAAATTCAACACAACTAAAAAAAATGGGTGGTCGGAGGTTATTACAGATGTTTTTCATCGGAGTGCTACTCTAGATTTAATGCACCGGTGCGTACATGAAGACGACGCCCCAGGGTTGTCTTAGTCAAACGTACACACCAGGACGTTTAGGTGTAAAATTGCACCGGGCGTGCACGGGGTCATTCTAATTGGTCTTGGATTTGTGTGGTGCCCATAGGTTGTATCAACGCACTGGTGCATATACCTTTATGATGCACCGGTGCGTCGTATCATAGAAAAGCACCGAGATTTATAATTAGTATCAGTATTCGTGCGGTGCCCATTGATCGTAAAATTGCACCAGTGCTTATAGATACATAAACGCCCTGATACACAGTATCACACAAACACACCAATATTTATA
Organism: Pinus albicaulis; assembly: GCA_034641835.2. Lineage (NCBI taxonomy): Eukaryota > Viridiplantae > Streptophyta > Pinopsida > Pinales > Pinaceae > Pinus > Pinus albicaulis. The sequence continues at coordinate 532,282,288 of CM076571.1, read as the reverse complement.
ACTGGTATCAGTATTTGTGCGGTGCCCATAGATTGTACAACGACACTGGTGCATATAGACACATAAACGCAACGGTCGACAGTCCAATTATTGTGATTGTTTTAAATTAATTATTCATCAAAATTCGACACATCTTATAACAATATTCATATTAATTACATTTTTATTAATGCATTTGAATTTTATGCTTGGATTAATTTGTTATATCATATCATAATTATTTTGGTTTTTTAAAATTCATTATTCATCAAAAGTCGACACATATATATCTTATAACAATATTCATATGAATTAAATTTTTATTAGTGCATTTGAGAACGACAATGGAGAACACAATAGAATAAATTAAAACATATTTTATGATTATATATATAATATATATATATATATATATATATATATATATATATATATATATATATATATATATATATAAGACAGTCTTTATCATACAAAATGGGACAGTTATTCATATCCCTTTGTCTTTCAATTGGGACACTATGTCCATTACATTAAACAAAATGTCTGATTTCACAGACATGTTTCATAAAATAAAATGCCTTGCTTTGATATCCAAACATAGTGATCATCATTCTTCTCTTGAATCATAAACTATACACATTCTTTCAAAACCATGTACCATGCCATCTTTCAAAATTTCATCTGGTGGCGCAGTTCCATACCTTGTTTCCTGCAAGTTTTATACCCCATAACACATCATATATTTAATATAAAAGATGTTTTTGTTGTATTAATTATAGACAGATTTAATTAAAACAAGATCGATAGATGCTTACAAATTCCACAATTAAATTCTGATATGCCAACATATGCTCACAACCCATATTTAACCCAATTTCAATCTATTCATCTGATGGTTCTTCTTTGTATGTTAGCACCTGTTTGAAGACATTCAATGATGATTTTTGTAAAACAACTTAAAAAATACAAAAATTAAATCTAGTTAAGTTGTTATAAGGAAGTAGCAATTACTCACAAACTTATAGATCAACCCTTTTCTTCCTTGTCGTCCTATTTTATGTGCTGAATGGGTTCCATTTTCTTTTCTTTTCTGCAAAAAAATTCTTGAAAATTAATATTTAATGCTAAATTGTTTATTTATTGTACGTAATGATCGAAAAATTCAATGATTGCATGTTACATTTGAAGCACATTGTTGTTGCGATGGCTCCTCCTGCGATGCAATTTTGTCCATTTCTTTGACCATCTCCTTGTACACCTTTTTGGACATTCCTACTAGCATATTTCTGATATCAACTTGTTCATCTTTTGAGATTTTCATAATCTTCCTGAAAATGTAACATGACAATAAAATATTTAATTTTTATATTGATATATGAAAATTAAATATAACAAAAGTGATATTTATAAATAATTCTAGACAAACATTTAAAGAAATATTACTTTTTCATTCCTTCTTTTTTGTTGTTGTACGTTTTTGCTATTAAAAGTCTGACATGTCTCATTGATCAATTCTCTGGAAACTCTTCCTGTAGATTAGACAAAATTTGGTTCTTGGAATCATTGGGTTGATTTTTGTATTGTAAGTGGAAAGAACGTCTATACATTCGTTCCACTAGATCTCTCAAAATTTTGTAAAAGTTTTTCCCCTTTACCTTAACTTCCATCACCATTCCAGATGAGCTAAGGAGCAATTCATTTTCATTTGCATGTTCTATTTTTTTTCTTTTCTTAGAACAACATTCCTTTTCTGAGTTGTTGGTCCCTGTAGAACATTAAATAGATGTGAATTAGTAGACTATTTGACACATGTTATCTAATAATTTTTAAGTATATTATTAATGATAATTAAAAAGAGAAACTCATATTGGATCGATAGTATTTTTTCATTCACCTGATTCAACCTTTTGCAATTTTTCCATTAAACTTTTACGCTCTTTTGGTCCTAGATCAGAAATAATCATATCGAGCTTCGTCCTTTTGTGGCTCTGCATGATACACAGTAAGCAATACATATTATTTAAACTTACATATAGTTCAAAAATAATATTTTTTATAAAGAATTTACAAGAACTTGCCTTTTTTTCTTTTCTTGATGTGTTAACATTATTTTTGTTACTTGATCTCTTGTCAATCATTTCTTTATCAATTTGAAACCTGTACCATATCATTCATTAATATATTTATAAATAAATTCTCAACTTTTCAGGAAGAAAATAAATCTCAAGACACCGGTGAGCCTTTCATGAGGTACGCATCGCAGCCGGTGCATGGGGAAATTAAAAACGCACCGCAAAATAGTATAATAGACTGTACGGTGCGTTGGGTATTATAAACACACCACAAAAATAGTGTAATAGACTGTACGGTGCGTTGGGTATTATAAACGCACCGTAAAAACTGTGTAATACACCCTATGGTGCTATCCTCGTTAAATGGAGCATCAATGCTCTATTTCAGATTTGGCGCATGAATTTAGAAAAAATGTTTTCAATGTTTTTACTACACATCACTTGCGCGGTGCGCTGTATAATATAGCGCACCGGTGCGGTAGCGTACATAGGGCGCACCGATAAAGAAACATCCATTTTTTCCAAAGATTCACACAATGGCCAAATGGATTGGGATCCGACTATGCAAGTCATCCCGTGGGTTGGACATCAATATAAAATGAAAAAACCTAATTCTGAAATCTTAGAAACAGGGAAAGGAAAGCACAAAAACAAAAAAATGAAGGGTTTAGGGTAAAAATGGATAAAACTATAGAAAAAGTAAAAAAACTGCAGAAAAAAAAGTAAAAAAATAATAAAATTTAAACACTAGATGGTTTGAAATTCTATGATATAGGGCTTGAATCACCAGAGGTTTGGTTTCTGATTTTTTGAATACTTCTGTTCGAACATATTTTGCTGTGTCACAGTGCCCTCGTGCTCTCTTGCTCCAAGTCTATCTCCTGCAAATATCTCGCTGAAAATTTTAGCAAAAATAGTGAAATAATGAAAAGCGTTTAGTATTTAAATAATTATTTTATGAAATTAGATTTTCGAAAATATTTTTCCACCCATTTTTCAAATTGTCGTTTTTTTTCACTCAAAGAAAATAGAGTTGCATTTTTTTAATTTTCGTTTATTCGTTACTAGTGCGGAAGAGTTGTGAAGCACCGATGCGTCTATGTAATATGACGCACCTGTGCGTGTTATGATGATAAGCACACTGGACTGTATAAAGTTCTTTTTTTTTGTATGTAAGATCTTAATAAAATATTGATAATTCTAAAGTACATGAATCTATTTTCATTATTTTCTAATATGTTACAAAAATTCTTATTATTCTAGATTTATTTTTTTACAATTATTTGCAAATTTACAAATTTAAATATTTTAATAAAATCATTTCACATTAATACAATTAAAATTTTCACATTAATAGAATTAAAATTTTACAAATATTTTACATACAATTACAATTACAATTTTACATTAATTTCACATACATGAATTACGATTAGAATTACAATTAAATTTTAATTTATACAATTACATTTACAATTTTACATTGAATTACATTCACAATTACAGCTACAATTTTACAAATATTTTACATTCAATTCAATTAAAATTACAATTACAAATACAATTACAATTTTAGAATTTTACATACAATTACATTTACAATTTTACATAGAATTACATTTACATTTACAATTACAATTACAATTTTAAAAATATTTTACATACAATTCAATTAAAATTACAATTACAAATACAATTACAATTTTAGAATTTTACATACAATTAGAATTACAATTACAATTTTACAATTTTTCATATATACAATTACAATCATTTCTCAATAAATTAAATATTACAATTAAAATTAAAATTCTACATTAATAAATATTTTACATAAAATTGTAGTTAAAATTACAATTAGTACAAATACAAATACAATTTTACAATTTTACATACAATTAAAATTTAAATTCCAATTACAATCACGACATAATATTTAATAAATATCATGGTCATTTAATATTAAATTAATTAATAAACATCATCACGATCATGATAACCATTGTACAAACATCATATTTGACTAAAAAACACATTCAAACATCAAATTAACATTATATATTAACATCATCACAACACAAACATCAAATATAGATTTCATGTCAAATAACTCATGCTATCACATATACACATCTATCTGCAAGCATGTGGTGGATCTGGCATCTCCTCGCCATTAAAAGAGCCAATGTCTGCAAAATATATAAAAGTACACAACAATAATTAGACAATTTCATTACACAATTAAATAAAAACAAGTCAAAGAACATGTTAGAATAAATATAAATAAAACAGTAATATTACCTCTATCATCTGATGGCTCATCATTTGTGAAGATGATGTTGGGACACCCTCGCCAATCTAATCCAGCAGAAGGACATGGGACCATAATGAAGGGATGCAGCCCATCAACTCTGGCTAGTAAGTCCAGTGCATCATGCGATATCTTGGATGGAAACATAGTGTCTCTCCTCTTGGGCATCATCTTCCCCCACATGGGCATCCGAGCCTCGAACATCGGCCTATGAGGATGTCGAACAAAACTAGGTCTCATCTCTAGAACTCTCAAAAAATAAAAAAAATAGCTCTGAAGCAAAAGGGAAGTTGACCCTCCCTTGTGCATGAGCACGACATCTATCTAAGGCCGTACAAAACTACCGTAAAAAAAATGGCAGACCACCTGGCAAGTCGTGGCTTTTGTACTAAAGAATCAGCATAATATAAAAGCGAGCAACTAATGCGTTTCCCGTCACTAGTGTTGTGCGAAATGGTCTAAATGATAAGTATGCACCTATACATAATTGACCTCGAGGTACCTGAAACTCTGAAGGAGATAGTACATGTGCTCCAATGTATCTCTGGGAGTAAACTCACTGACTCCCTACTATACAACTAGCTAGCATGTCTGGGAATGAGGGAAAATCCACCCCTCTCCTCGATAGTCCTGTAATAAAATAAATATCCTCCTTAGTGGGTGTGTACCACTGGTCAAGACCAACCTGGAAAGCCCGTCGGTAGGCATTCCACCTGCGGATAAGATATCTCAAAAACACACTGTGGGCCTTTAGGGAAGTAGCCTCCTCATAAAACTTGAGGAGGCCTACCTACCTAAGGATCCCTTGGGTATCTGCTGTAATAGGGCGAGGGTATGCATCTCTTTCACTGTCTCGGGCCTCCCATTGGCAAATCATGTCATATTGTTTAGCCTATTGTTGATGTTGTTCCTCCTCTTCTCTCTGAATCATTGACATATTAAATAATTTTTTTTTTATCAAAATAGACATGTATTTAGGAATATATATATATATATATATATATATATATATTTTTATTATTATTATTATTTTTTTTTTTGAAAAAAAAACAAACAAACCAGTTGGTATGTTGTGGATCATATGCATATCCTTTTATTTTTTTTTCAAATATTTGAAAATATAAAAATAAGAAATTTTTGTAAAATATGTTAAAGTATCAAAATCTTATACTTTAGCATGAAAAAAGACGTATGTTCTTCAAAATCTAAGTTAAAGTTTAAACATTTAAAATTTATAGTTGTGGGTTTAGTATTTAATGTTAAACATTGATTGGTTTGATTGGCGGAAAGTGCTGATAATTAAAGTCCTTATCAAAAGGCCCAACCTGTGGGCACAACTAGCACACTGGATACCATGATGAGTGCCTCCGCAGTTGATCGGGTTGACTGTGGGGACAGCGGAGATGAACGGTGGAGATTGAGTGCGAGGGCACCAGCCAAAGTTTTCCTCCATACCCTGAGAGCCCCCAAAGTGATGTAAGACACTGAGTTGGTCACAACTGTCTTCCACATCGAGCAAAGTTAATGGATTGCTGGCGCGTCTTGTCAGAATTAAATTAAAAACCCACGCCACCTATTTAAATAATTTTTATATGTTTTTCAAATTACTTTTTATTTGTTGCGCTACACCCTGTTTTAGATTTCTGCCACCTGCAAATTTGACCACCCTGTCAAATGTTCTCACGCAAATTTTCAACCATGGCTAAATGGTTGTCCTTATCAGGTTCATCTAGCCATATCTCTCTCATGGACACTGAGAAGGATATTCAAGATACCCTATGTTCAATAATTCACCTCCCTTTCTACCAGCAAGTTATCTTGAATGATAATGCTTCCCCTATGTATTTTTCCATGATCAAGTCTAGAGTTTTGTCTGCATGCATTCCAAAAACACATCTTTTCCCTGAATTTATCTACTAGTTGGTATTTTTCATGTATCCAGGGAAGTGTTTTGTCATGAATTCTCAAGGAGAGAACATTCTGCAGGTGTCTACCCTGTTAATTCGCCAAGCCCTTTTCTATCTTGAGTCAGAATCAACCATCCAATTTTCTAACGAGTCGCTCATACAATATTATGATAATATTGTAGGAGAAGAATTAAATTAGTTCATGTTTTATTTGAAGCCTGACATGAAGCAGTTTTAGCTAGATTGCAAAGAGTTTTCTATGGGGGTTTTTGATGCTGAGACTCGTCCAATATTGAGTAATATTGCAAAAATTCTGGTAAAGATGACGATAATGCAGTGGATAAATCAGTCCTAGGGATGTTTTCCATGATGATGAAGTTAGGAATGGTGTTGGATATTCCATCATATTGGCAGGAAACAGTCAATTCACAGCTGATGAGCCTTTCATTAATAGGTTCTTTCAAATTTCCTTCATTGATTGTATATTTGTTCTTATATCAGAATGTGGAAGAATTCATGCATTTAGGACAAAATATTATGGATGTAAATAAAAGAAGGCAATTAGTGATATTTTGGACATATGTAGATAGAAGGGAGCAAAATGAGGTTGGGTTGTTTGATTTTGCTAGCTATTACATGCCAATCGCATATAAAATATTGAATGGAAGTCCTCCTCCCTGTTTCTTACATAAAGCTCAGGAGTTTTTGCATTTAGGAAACAATTGTAAGTATGGAGATTTGTTGGGTGTGGAGCCTGATTATCTTGTTTACTTTGTATCACAGCATTGGACCCCTGTACCTTAAAAGGGGCGGCAACGCCGCCCGAAATTTAATCGCTGCCGTGGGGGGTCCAGGGGGGGGCGGCCTTGTAAAAGTATAGTAATTTCTATTCAATCTAGGCCGTTCATTAGGCAAATGATCTGACGGTAGAAGTTATGTTTAGATTAGGGTTTTTTTCCCTAGAAGGCAACCCCCTTGTATATATGGGGCCACTGTATTGCGGCTGTGTATGATGAGTGTATTCTCAGAGTGAGAAACAGAGAGGGAGACTGTGAGAGAGAACAAAGGATATTACAACGGAGCTGCTGTAGGTTTTGTCTCTTCATTTTGTTGGATAATATAAAGGAAGGACTGGCTGTTCGGGGTGGACGTAGCCCAAACTGGGTGAACCACGTATATCTGTGTCTCTCTGGTTTTATGTGTTTTGTGTGCTTGTATTTTCCGCATATTATATGTGTTTCATTGCTCTGTAATATTTAATTTTCTAACAACTGGTATCGGAGCCGAAGGTATATTTGGCTGATAAACTCGCAGGAAAAAAGGGTTCCTGGTTCGAGTGGGAGCAATGGCGGACGATGGTAAGTTTAGGGTCGAGAAATTTAACGGCCAAAACTTTGCGCAGTGGAAGATGCAGATGGAAGATTATCTGTATCAGAAAGATCTGTACCTACCATTGAGCGGAAAAACAAAGAAGCCGGCGACCATGACAGACGCGGAATGGAACATTCTCGATAGAAAGGCACTCGGAACAGTACGGTTGTGTCTTGTGGCGTCAGTCGCCTTCAATATTTCGAAGGAAACAACAACAGAGGGTTTGATGCAAACGTTGGCGAAACTGTATGAAAAGCCCTCGGCCTCAAACAAGGCATTTCTTATGAAACGACTATTTAATATGAAGATGTCGGAAGGTGGATCTGTTGCAGACCATTTAAATGAATTTAATACAGTTACCAGTCAGCTAAGTTCTGTAGGGGTAAACTTTGATGATGAAGTTAGAGCTCTGTTATTCTTGTGCTCATTTCCAGAGAGTTGGAATGGTTTAGTAATGGCCATTCGTAACTCTTTCTTTGGATCTAGTACTTTAAAGTTTGATGATGTTGTTGGTGCTATCCTTAGCGAGGAAATGCGACGGAAAAGCTCTGGTGAGACATCAGGTAATGCTTTGAGTGCAGAGTCTAGGGGAAGAAGAATGGAAAGAGGAAAGAGCTCGGTATATCGCAGTAAATCAAGGAAAGGCAGATCCAAGTCCAGATCGGGGATAGTGTGCTAGAATTACGGAAAGAAAGGACACCTAAAGAAAGACTGTAGATCTCGAAAGGGAAAAGAAGGAGACACACAACAAGAAAACAATCATGAAGCAAATGTGACAGGTGATGTGTTACAAGATGCTTTGATTCTTTCTTTCGAAAATGTTATTGATTCTTGGGTTATAGATTCAGGGGCTTCATTCCATGCCACACCTGATAAGAAATATTTTCATGACTATGTCCAAGGAGATTTTGGACAAGTTCGTTTGGGTGATGATAAACCCTGTAAAATTGTTGGAATGGGTAAAGTTCTTGTAAAAAAACAGAATGGAAACCAATGGCTACTAAAGGAGGTAAGGCATGTTCTAGGTTTGAAGAAAATTTGATTTCAACAGGGCAGTTAGGCAGTGAAGGTTGTGTGACAACTTTCACAGATAAAACTTGGAAGGTCACCAAAGGAGCCCTGGTAATAGCAAAAGGCGAAAAGGTTGGTACATTGTATTTATGCAATGGTATTTCTAACTCTGTTAATGCTTTAACTTCCAAAGGAGCAGATGCATCATTATGGCATCATAGGCTCGGACACATGAGTGAGAAGGGAATGAAGATTCTCCACTCAAGAAATTTGTTGCCAGGTTTGAAGAATGTTGATTTGGATTTCTGTGAGAATTGCATTTATGGAAAACAGAAGAGAGTCAGATTTCTCAGAGCTGGGAAAGAAAAGAAGAGAGAAAAATTCGAGCTTGTGCATACAGATGTATGGGGACCTGCTCAGGTATCATCTCTCAGTGGATCTCGTTATTATGTTACTTTTATTGATGATGCAACTAGAAAAACATGGATTTATTGTATTCATAATAAATCTCATGTATTTGATACTTTCAAGAAATGGAAATCTTTGGTTGAGATTGAGACAGGAAAGAAGTTGAAGTGTCTCATATCAGACAATGGAGGTGAATATTGCAGCAAAGAGTTTGATAGGTACTGTTCAGAGCATGGAATTTGTAGAGAGAAGACAGTTCCAAGAACACCACAAGAAAATGGTGTGTCAGAAAGGATGAACAGAACAATCATGGAGCATGCAAGGTGCATGAGATTGCATGCAGGATTGCCTTTACAATTTTGGGCAGATGCTGTAGATACTGTTGTTTATCTAATAAACAGAGGGCCTTCAAGTTCCTTGGATGGTAGTATTCCAGAGGAAGCATGGACAGGTAAAAAGGTAAACTACTCTTTTTTAAAGCCATTTGGTTGTGAGGCCTTTGTCCATATTAATAAAGAAAATAGAACAAAGCTTGAGGCAAAATCAAAGAAATGTACCTTTATTGGATATGGTGCTAATGATTTTGTTTATCGCTTATATGATTATGAAAATCACAAAATCATTAGGAGCAGAGACGTAATATTCAATGAAAAGGTCTTGTATAAGAATCAGCTGCAGGAAAAGAAACAGGAAAAAGAAAGCAAGGAATACACGGTTCTTGATGAGATAACTGAAAAAGTAAAGGTGCCTGAAAATAATAATAATCAACAACCACAGCAACAACAACTACCAGAACAGCAAAAATCACCTCAAACACCTGAAAATGGTGTTAGAAGATCTACCAAGATAAGTAGACCCCCTGAACGATACTCTCCTTCATTGTATTATTTATTGTTGACTGATTCTGGTGAACCTGAATGTTATGAAGAGGCAATGCAGGTTGAAAGCAGGAAGAAGTGGGAGCTAGCCATGGAAGAAGATATGGACTCCTTAATGCATAACCAGACTTGGGACTTAGTGAAGTTGCCTGCAGGTAAAACTGCATTGCAGAATAAATGGGTTTACAGGCTGAAGGAAGAAGATGGAGGAAAACAGAGGTACAAAGCTAGACTTGTGGTGAAGGGGTTTGCACAAAAGAAAGGTATTGATTTTGATGAAATATTTTCTTCTGTTGTTAAGATGAATTCAATCAGAACTATCTTAAGTCTTGTAGCAGCGGAAGATTTACATCTTGAACAGTTAGATGTAAAGACAACATTTCTCCATGGAGATTTGGAGGAAGAGATATACATGCAGCAACCAGAAGGATATGAGGTCAAAGGGAAAGAAAAATTGGTGTGCAAGTTAAAGAAGAGCTTGTATGGCTTAAAACAGGCTCCAAGGCAGTGGTATCTAAAATTTGACAAGTTTATGTCCGAACAAGGTTATACTAGATGTCACTCTGATCATTGTGTTTATCTAAAAAGGCAAAATGATGGCAGCTATATTATATTGTTATTGTATGTAGATGACATGCTTGTTGCAGGATCTAACATGCAGGAAATAAATGTGCTCAAAAGAAAATTGGCAAATTCATTTGCAATGAAGGATTTGGGATCTGCAAAACAAATCCTTGGTATGAGGATAACTAGAGACAGGAAAAATCGCAAATTAACACTGTCTCAGAATGAGTACATAGAGAAGGTGTTGAAAATATTTAATATGCAGAATGCAAAACCAGTTAGTACACCTTTTGCTAGCCATTTCAAACTTAGTAAGGAGATGTGCCTAAAGACCCAAGAAGACATGGATTATATGTCTAAAGTTCCATATGCATCAGCAGTTGGAAGCTTAATGTATGCAATGGTCTGCACAAGGCCTGATATTGCACATGCAGTGGGAGTTGTAAGCAGGTACATGAATAATCCAAGAAAAGAACATTGGATGGCAATAAAATGGATTCTCAGATATTTGAGAGGTACCACAAATCAAGCATTATGCTTTGGTGGTTCAAACATTGCTCTACAGGGATATGTTGATGCAGATATGGCAGGTGACAGAGATAACAGGAGGAGCACTACAGGATATGTATTTACTGTAGGTGGAATAGCTGTCAGTTGGGTTTCAAAAATCCAAAGTGTTGCTGCACTTTCAACAACAGAAGCCGAGTATGTTGCTGCTACAGAGGCTAGTAAAGAAATGATTTGGTTACAAAGGTTTATGGATGAATTGGGTAAGAAGCATGATATGGGCACACTATACAGTGATAGCCAAAGTGCTATTCATCTTTCAAAGAACTCAGCATTTTATTCCAGGACTAAACACATACATCTCAAGTACCATTTCATACGGTCAGTATTGGAAGATGGAGAGTTGAAGTTGGAAAAGATACACACTAGCCAGAATCCTGCAGATATGCTAACAAAAGTTGTAACTAGGGAGAAACTGAGAACATGCTCAGTTTCAATTGGTCTTCAAGGATGACGATGAAGATGAGAAACAGCCAGGTCCAAAGAGGAGTCATTGTCCAGAAAATGAAGCAGCGGTGGAGTTGCTACAATCAGTCTCCAAGTGGGAGATTGTTGGGTGTGGAGCCTGATTATCTTGTTTACTTTATATCACAACATTGGACCCCTGTACCTTAAAAGGGGCGGAAACGCCGCCCGTAATTAATCGCTGCCGTGGGGGGTCCAGGGGGGGGCGGCAGCGCTTTTCGGAGCCCCCCCCGGCAGGGGTTCGGGGGCAGCACCCCCAAAGCTAAAAACAGATGTAAAATTGCCTTGTAAAAGTATAGTAATTTCTAGTCAATCTGGGCTGTTCATTAGGCAAATGATCTGACGGTAGAAGTTATGTTTAGATTAGGGTTTTTTGCCCTAGAAGGCAACCCCCTTGTATATATGGGGGCATTGTATTGCGGCTGTGTATGATGTGTGTATTCTCGGAGCGAGAAACAGAGAGGGAGACTGTGAGAGAGAACAGAGGATATTACAGCGGATCTGCTGTAGGTTTTGTCTCTTCATTTTGTTGGATAATATAAAGGAAGGACTGGCTGTTCGGGGTGGACGTAGCCCAAACTGGGTGAACCACGTATATATGTGTCTCTCTGGTTTTATGTGTTTTGTGTGCTTGTATTTTCCGCATATTTTATGTGTTTCATTGCTCTGTAATATTTAATTTTCTAACAAGATTGGTTTTTTTTTTAGGAATATTCTGAAATAAGGCTATATGGAGCAAGTTTTGAGCCTTACAGACTCCCAAATGTTGTACCAATGAGGCTTTTTACTTTAGAGTTCATTAGACAGAGTTTAAATGTTGATCAGGTTCATTTCATGCCTATGAAGAAAGGACACATGTATAAATTACCCATGGTTGTAGGCCTTTTTATAGTAAATATGAGGTAGGCATTTGATGAAGTAACAAAAATGTTAGATGACATGCATATGCTACTAGGAGAAAGTTGGGATTATGACCCATATAATGTTATTTCAAATAGAAGAATTGAGAATGGGTACTCTGATTTCATTCATGAAAGTAGGCCAGAACAAGAGAAGATAGCATGTAAATGTGTGATGAGTTCAGTAGATGAAAACATTCAAACTCCCATCATAGCAGAGAAAACAACTAAAAGAACCAAGGAACTAGTTATTGATCTAGATGATGAGGAGCAGGGAGCCAAGAAGAGAACAAAAAATACTGAAGAGCCTACATCTAATGCACCTGGTTTTTCTTTACATTTGGGAGAAGAGAAAAATTCTCCTGCTTCACCCAGGAATCATGAAGCTTCTCATGAATAGGTGCCCCTAATCAAACAACTATTTTCACAAATTGAAGAAAGAAATTAGAGGATGAAGGCCAGCATGGAGGCCCAAGCTGAACATCAAGTTACTTCTGAGTAAACAAGATTTTTAACTATAATGGATCTTGAGAAAGATCAATTTAGAATTGCCCTGTCACATCCTACAGATATGTCAATTGGTTCTTCCAACAATTTCAACACTGTCAATGTGATTGTGGATGTAAACAAAATTCCCCTGATGGAAAAAATGAATTTGCATATGAAAACATGTTAATTGATTGTAAATGACCTCACAAAGACTAATGCAATGGCAATAAAGGAAGAGAATATGTTGGGTAAAGTAATTAAACAGTTGAAGTTCGAGAAGGCTAACTCAAGAGCCTTAACAGTTTAGAATAAGGAATTGAAGAAAATTATTATAAAAATTGGAGTAGACTTCAGTTATACTGTGCAGAAATTCATGCAAAGTGCTGAGGTAGAAATATCCACATTAAGGAAGAAGTTAAAGTTACCTACTGGAGAACATTCAATGACCACAGAAGTTGCAGAGTTAGAGAATGAAAAGGAAAAGCTGTTGCAGCAACTCATGCAGAAAGATGAAGAACTCTCCAAAATTAAGCAGACTTCAATTTCATTGCAAAATCATATTGATAATCATAATTGTACTTTTTTTTTTTCCTACAGGTGATGAAGACCCTCAAGCACAAATTTTTCAATTAAATATTGAGGTGCAAATGGCTGAAAAAGATCAAAAGAAGGCTCAAACAGATCTGGAGACTGCAATAAAATTGATGAAATTCACAGAAAATGAAGCTATTAAGTAGAAAATGGATTTCCAAAATGCTGAAGCTGAGATTAAAAATCTCAAAGAAAAACTAAAAGGAAATCTCTCACTGATACAAGCTAAAGATATCATTTGGACTGATATCATCTCAGAAATGAAATCTAATTGGTGTTTCCTGATGATAATTGCAAAAGAGAAAAGCCTTATTTTAGAATGTGAAGAAACAATCATGTCTGATAAGCAAAAAGGAATTAATAGAGCCATTTGGGCCAGAAGATTTATTGATTTCAGTAATTCTAAATTAGAGCAGGAATTAGAGGAGAATGATATGCAGGGCATAATGTTGTATGTAGTAGAAATTAATAAAATGACTGTCAGAAATGATCTCTGAAAGGCTACAAAAAAGAAGCTAATGGAAATTAAGGAAGCAGTAAGTCAGTTTGATAAGTCTTTTGATAAAATGACAAGAGTAGGCTTGCCATCATGTTGGGCAGCTGAAGGAAATCTTTTGCCATGGAGCTCTTATGAGAAATTATTAGTGATGACAAAATGCAATGTTGATAATAGGCATGAAAAGACTCAGGTGCTTAAAGGAGAGACAATGGTAAGCTTCTTGTAGAGACATTTTCAACTCTTGTGGATGGTAAATACTCTATTCATAGAAAGACCTTCTTATGATCGAATTAATGCATTCAGATTGGAATATCAAAATATGACACATTCATCCAGGACGAAGGTAGAAATATGGAAAAAGTGCAGAGCTTGGACAATAGACCTGCCAAAAGGATCAGCAGCAAAGAAAGTCAAATCAGTTGACCAAGGAAAAGAAGCCACATCATCAGCAATTCCTATAGATTATAATATTTATTTTATGTTGTTTTCTGAAGACAATGTAATTGTAACAAGACATTTTCAAGGCATGTAATAGACAGCCTTCGAAATCTTAAAGTAGTTTTGGTAGTTAGGATTGCTATAGCAGTTCCAAACTTCTTTTTACTGTATTTAATGTAATTTTCAAGGGAAGGAAAGGTTCCGAGATTTGGACCTTCAGAAAATCATTTTTGTACTAAAAAATTCAACGATTAATGAATGAGTAAGAAAGTTTCTAGCATTATGTTTATGTTGAAATGTATTCCAGTTTACATTATGTGTTTCTATCTATGAGTAAAACAAAGTTATGAGTAGCAGGTCTCTTTTTATTTTTGTATATAAGAGTTAAAAACCTTAATTGGCACTCCTTTGTTTTAACTATTTATTTCATATATTTCTTCTGGGGTTGGAATTGATATTTTCTGTATAAAACAACATATCAGTTTGGACTTCTTCTTTCACATTCTTCTAGTCACTTCATTCAACATTAACAAATGGTAGCATTGTGAAGCAGTCATCATATTTGACATTTAAGGGTTTAATCATAAATACTTGAGGGTTAATAAAACAGAGACATATATATTCGTGGCATAATCATATAAATGTCTTAAGCACTAATTCCTTATCACAGCTAAGGGATTGGCTCTTAAGTTACAACATTAATTGGCGCCATTATTGGGGAGCGAAGATTCGAAGTTTTCCCTTGGTTTTGTTCATATTTCCTCTGGTTGTTCAGAGAGGAGGAAATACTAAGCTATGCTTTATTCTATATAATTCTGGCTCCTAAGAGGCCTCACACGAGGTAAGATACCTCTCAGCAAAAAGTCCCTATTCTGTCAGATCCATAAAAGTTAGTTTCAAAGAAGGGCCGAAAAACAAAAATATTTTCTACACCTGATGCCACATTGCTTGCACCAGGAAGCAGTTCTCATATCTTGCCATCCAAGAAAATTTCTTTGAAAATAATTTTCTCTGAAAAATAATCCTTATCATCACCGATTCATTTCCAAGAACCAACATTAGAAGAATTATCTTTTGAGTCTGTATCATTTCCATTCAAAGAATATCAACCTAATTCAGTTGCCATTTCTTCTGCTATTATTCATATACCCCTTCCCATATCAGTTGTTCCACCCGTTTTATCCCCACCTACAACTAGTATTCATTTTACCCCCGCTCAAGGAGCAGTCAATCAGGGCATAAACATGGTAGTCCCTGCTTTCTTGTTGAATAGATATGTACCATTAAATCTACCCCAACCAATGAATGCAATGCCTCAGGAGTACCTTAAGTTTCTTCCTATCTTTATTGGTGAAGATGAAATAATTGCAGAACAACACTTGCCTTTGTTTTTCACTTTTGCTGAAAAATTTAATGTAGAACATCTTGATGTTGTAATGAGAATTTTTGTGCAGTCTCTAAGTGGAGAGGCAAGAAAATGGATCAAAGGATTACCAAATGGTTCACTCAATGATTGGGATGAATTAGAAACACAATTCATCCAGAGATGGGGTGAAAAAAGAGACCATGGTTATTCTTTAATAGAGTTTAATGCTATAAAGAAAAAAATCAAATGAAAGCATGAGTGATTTTATTAAAATATTTAATAAGTTGTACAATAGTTTGCCTGTGGAAATGAAACCTCCTCCTATTGGAGCAAGGGTTGCTTTTGCTGGGGCATTTGTATCATATTTCAGTTTTACCTTGAGAGAAAGAAGAGCCTCCACTCTTGAACAGATTCAAACAGATGCCTTAGAGATTGAGGAAAACATGACTGCTGCTGGAAAGGTTCAAGACAAAGGAAAAGCTAAAGAAGAAGATTCATCACAAGATCAAAGGATAGATGACATGACTAATGTCATTAAAAATTTGTCAAAAAAATTAGTAAAAATGGAATTAGATAACAAGAAACTTGCACAAAAAAACAAAGGGGTTTTCAATCCTCAATTCAGAAAACAACCCTTACAGATTCTACAGAGAGAAATAAAAGATCAAGATCAAGTCCAAGCACCTTTATATATAGATACAACACCATCACATTCTGTTGATAATGATCAGAAAGAAGATGAAGATCAAATTTCTGCTGTGTATATGGAAGATAGTGAGATGGAAGAAGAGAGTGAGAAATATTAAGTAGAGGAATGTAAAGAAGCTAATGTCTCATTTGATCAGGAAGAAATGGATGATTATTGCAAAAAATTTATTGATTTTATGCAAGTAGAGTTGCATAAAAAATATAATTTAAGGTCAAATAAGAGGTTGAGAACTGAGGATGATGAAGAAGAGGAATCAGTACCTACTCCAATGGCGACTCCACCACAGAAGAATTCAATCAAAAAATCAGATAAGGGGAAGCAGCCCATGAATCAAGAAAAAGAAAAAGAGAAGCAACAAGCTGAGGCTTCCGAAGAAAAGCCTAATGACCCTAATATGTTGGAGAAAATTGCTGATCAACATAAAAATTCAAACAAAAACCAAGAAGAACCTGAAAAGTTAATAAAAAAAATTCAAAACTTCAGTTTGTCTAAAGAATTAGAAAAATTAAAGATTCAAGTACCACTTCTTGAGTTGGTTAAAACACTTGGTCATAAGAAAGAAATTGCAGAGTTTATTAATTTATCTCAGTCTGATGAGGTGGGTGATATAGTGAATCTGCAAGAAGAGAAACCAGTGGTTACTTTTGGAACTCATGTTGAAGAGGTAGATTCTTTTGTTCCACCTTTTTATATATCAGTTCTGTTGCAAGATTTCATTTTACATAATTGTATGCCAGATTCTGGTGCATCACATAATCTAATGCCACTGTTTGTGATGAAAGAGTTAAATTTAAAAATCACCAAAACACATAGAGACCTTTATTCCTTTGATTCAAAAAGGGTGAAGTGTGTAGGTCTTATTAAAGATATGGTTGCTTCCTTGGCTCAAATTCCAGCTAAGAGTATTATGATGGATGTGGTAGTAGCAGATATTCCAACCAGATTTGGTATGTTGTCGTCTAGATCTTTGGGGGAAAAGCTTGGAGGAGTTTTGAAATTGGATTTCACATATGCTATTATACTTGTTTTTAATGGGGAGGAAAGGAGGTTATACATAGAAACTAGATTTTTGAAAACTACTACTAAGAAAGATGCAGGTAATTCTCCCATTTATGGTCAATAGAAGGAGGATCTCTCTTGTTTTATGTTGCATGAAGATGCAGAATTTGGTGAATATTCACAAAAGAAACTCTCTTCAGCCAATGTACATAAAGAGCCGTGTTCAAATAAAATTTGGAAGTGTTATTTTGATGGTGCATTCTCTAAGGAGGGCACTGGAGCTGGATTCATATTTATATCTCCTGAAGGTAAATTTTTACCTTTTTCCTTCAAATTGAAATTTGAATCTACTAATAATTTAGCTGAATATGAAGCATTGATTCTAAGTCTGCAAACAGCTAAACATATGGGAATTTAGTTTATATCTATTTTTGGTGACTCTGAATTAATCAAAAGACAAATTAAGAATTGGTGCCAGACTAAACATCCCAGATTGAGGTCTTATAGAAATGAGGTGTGGGATTTAGTTGAAAATTATTTTGAAGCTTTTAATTTACAGTTTATTCCAAGAGAAGAGAATAGAATGGAAGATTCATTGGCAGTTGCAGCCATCACATTTAAGCCACCAATTAATCCAAGATTGAGATATGAAATTGAATTGAGATACATTCCTTCAATCCATAATAATGTAAAACATTGGGAGGTCTTTGAGGATGATGAGAAAATTAATCAGTTTTTAACAATGATTGGAAATTTTGAAGACAGTAAAATTGATTTAGAAGTTGACGTAAGTGGTCAAAGTGATATGTCTAAAAATATGAAACATTCAATTGGTGATCAGAAGATAATTCAATTGAAATATAATATTTTGCCTAGAGGTTTGGTACCTCTTGAAAGATTTTTTGATGCTAATGATGTGTCAATGAACCAGAAAAAGGTATCCCAAGATGGAGAAATGGAGGATTGTAATTTAGGAACTCAACATGAGCCTAAAATAATCAAATTGTTTAGAGGAGTTCCTAATGAGTACAAAGAAAGGTATGTAGATATTTTTAAACAATTCATGGATGTATTTGCATGGTCATATGAAGATTTGAAAACTTATGATTTAGATATTATTCAGCACAAAATACCATTGAAAGATGGGGTTAAGCCACACAAGCAGAAGCTTAGACAAATTAACTCACTATTGTTGGCTCCAATTGAAAAAGAGGTGAAGAAATTTTGCAAGAAAAAATCATAGTTCCACTAAGATATTCAGATTGGGTTTCCAATCTGGTACCAGTCAAGAAGAAAAATGGAGAGATAAGATTATGTGTGGATTTCAGAAATTTGAACAGAGCTTCCCTAAAAGATAAATATCCTTTACCAAAGATGGATTTTGTTATGCAGAAAGTAACTGGAGCATTCAGGTTATCCATGGTTGATGGTTTTTCTGGGTACAATCAGGCAGCTGTGGAGAAGGAAGATCAAAATAAAACTGATTTCACCACACCTTGGGGAACATTCATTTATGCCAGGATGCCATTTGGCCTCATGAATGCAGGAGCTACTTTCCAAAGGGAAATGGATATTGCTTTTGTGGGTGATAAATTTGTAGTCATTTATATTGATGATGTTACTATTTTTTCGAGTTCTGATGATGAGCACTTCGAACACCTGAGGAAAGCTTTCTTGAAGTGCAAAAAATTTGGATTATCATTAAATCCCAAGAAATCTTTGTTTTCTTTAGAGGAAGGTAATTTGTTAGGTCACATAATTTCAAAACAAGGAGTGAAGATTGACCCGACAAGGGTTGAAGCTGTACAGACAATTCCACTGCCTAGAAGCAAAAAAGATATCCAAAGGTTTCTGGGCAAGATCAATTTTCTGAGAAGATTTGTTCCAAATTATGCTGAGATTGTCAGGAGAATAACAGATATGTTAAAAAAGAATGCTGAAGTAAAATGGGACAAAGATGCAAGAGAATAATTTAGCGGAATTAAAGAAGCTCTCCAAGAAGTTGTTGTCCTAATCAATCCAGATTACTTAAATCCTTTTCAAATATTCTCATTTGCATCATCTTCTACTATTGTTGCTGTGTTATTACAAAAAAAGGTAGAAGGAATTGAACAACCTATAGCCTTTTTCAGCAAAGTCCTCAGAGATGCAGAGCTGAAGTATAATATCCTGGAGAAGCAGGTATGTGATTTAATTAAATAATTAAAGGCTTTCAGAACTTATGTAATTCATTCTCAAATAACATCATATGTGCCTAATTATGTTGTAAAGGATGTGCTAGTACAGAGTGATGTGGAAGGAAAAAGGGGAAAATGGATTGCCAAAATCCAAGAATATGACTTGGATATCAAACCAACAAAGTTAGTCAAAGGACAGGGACTGGCTAAATTGCTGAAAGAATCTAATTTCCAAGCTTTGGGAATTAGCTTACTTGCACCTGTAGATGAAGTGACTGAAGAAACAGATCAGATTAAGACTAAGTCAGCAATTAAGTACAAATTTATTTGTGCAGACTGGTATAAGGATATCATTCATTATCTCTATTTATTTTCTTGTCCTCCTTCAATAAACATAGCTAAATACAGAGCTCTGAAGCTTAAAGCTCAACCTTATGTTATAATTGAAGCTAAGTTGTATTGGAAAGATCCTGCTGGTATATTGCTGTTATGTTTGACAGAAGAGGAAACCATGGAGGTGATTAAAGAATATTATGAATGCACGTGTGGAGGTAATTACAGCTGGAAATTAATTGCTCATAAGATTCTTAAATCAAGTTTTTATTTTCCCTCTTTATTTGCTGATGTATTCAGAACTGTTAGAAGTTTCCAGAAATGCCAATTGTTTGCAGAAAATAAAAGGTTAGCTCCTTTACCTCTTGTTTTGAAGAACCTTTCAGAAAGTGGGGATTGGATTTCATTAGAGAGATTAATCCACCATCAAGTGCGCAGTTTAAATGGATTCTACTGCTTATTATTTTACAAAATGGGTAGAGGCAATTCCTACTAGAAAGGCAAATGATTTGGTTGTGATGAAGTTTCTAGAAGAGAATATTTTTAGCAGATTTGGATGTCCAGTAAAGATTGTAACAGACAATGCTCAAGTTTTCAACTCAGTCAGGTTCATAAATTTTTGTCAAACTTATAATGTAATATTATCTCACTCTGCAGCATATCATCCTCAAGGAAATGGATTAGCAGAATCATCTAATAAAACATTGGTGAAAATATTGAAGAAAATAATCAATGAGAACCAGAAGGATTGGGATTAAAAGCTGATTTTTGCTTTATGGGCAGTGAGGATGACTACTAAAAGATCCACTGGTAAGTCTCCTTATGAATTGGTATATGGTGCTCATGCTTTGTTTTCCACTCAGCTAGCAAGACCAGTAATTTCTTTTCTTCAAGACTCTCAAGAGGAACCTAATGCCTTGATCAGAAGACTAAACAAGGTAATAAAATTGAGTGAAAGTAGAAATAAAGTTAGAGAAAATTTGGTCACTTATGAGGAGAAAATGAAGTCTATTTTTGATAGAAAGGCAAGAGAAATCATGTTTCAGGATGGAGATATAGTATTAAGATGGGATACTAGAAGGGAAGAGAAAGGGAAAAATGGTAAATTTGATCCTTTATGGTATGGTCCTTAAAAAATCTTTGAAGCCAGATCAAATAATACTTTCATGCTGGAAGATCTTGATGGAGAATCAGTAGAACTACCTGTAAATGGGTAGTATCTGAAACATTATTTCCAACACTAAAGGCAGTTAGTTCATTATTGTACATATTCAGTTTCCTCTCACTGTATACTTCTCATCAAGAAATTTTTGACTCCATGCCCAAAGTGAAGCCACTGATCTGCAAGTTCTTAGCGTTTCGTGGCAAAAACACTATCTCGAGGTGGAGCCAAATGTTGTGGATCATATGCATATCCTTTTATTTTTTTTCAAATATTTGAAAATATAAAAATAAGAAATTGTTGGAAAATATGTTAAAGTATCAAAATCTTATACTTTAGCATGAAAAAATATGTATTTTTGTCAAAATATAAGTTAAAGTTTAAACATTTAAACTTTATAGTTGTGGGTTCAGTATTTAATGTTAAACATTGATTGGTTTGATTGGCAGAAAGTGTTGATAATTAAAGTCCTTATCAAAAGGCCCAACCTGCGGGCACAACTAGCACACTGGATACTATGATGAATTCCTCCACAGTTGAACAGGTTGATTGTGGGGACAACGGAGATGAACGACGGAGATTGAGTGTGGGAGCACTAGCTGAAGTTTTCCTCCGTACCCCAAGAGCCCCTGCAGTGATGTAAGACGCTGAGTTGGTCACAGCTGTCTTCCATGTCGAGCAGAGTTAACGGCTTGCTGGCACATCTTGTCAACATTAAATTTAAAACCCACGACACCTATTTAAAGAAAATTTTTATCTATTTTTCAAATTACTTGTGATTTGTTGCACTGCACCCTGTTTTATCTTTCTGCCACTTGCAAATTTAACCACCCTGTAAAATGTTCTCACGTAAATTTTCAACCATGGCTAAATGGTCATCCTTATCAGGTTCATCTAGCCATATCCCTCTCATCTACACTAAGAGGGATATTCAAGATACCCTCTATTCAATAATTCACCTCCCTTTCTACCAGCAAGTTATCTTGAATGATAATGATTTCCCTGTGTATTCTTCCATGGTCAAGTCTAGAGTTTTGTCTGCATGCATTCCAAAAAACCATATTTTCCCTGAATTTATCTACTGGTTGGTATCTTTCATGTATCCAGGGAAGTGTTTTGTCATGAATTCTCAAGGAGAGAACGTTCTGCAGGTGTCTACCCTGTTAAATCGCCAAGCCCTTTGTTATCCTCAATCAAAATCAGCGATCCAATTTTCTGAAGAGTCACTCGTACAATATTATGGTAATCTTGCAGGAGAAGAATTCAATCAGTTCATGTTTTATTTGAAGCCTGACATGAAGAAGTTTCAACCAGATTTCAAAGAGTTTGCTATGGGGGTTTTTGATGCTAAGACTCGTCCAGTATTGAGTAATATTACAAAAATTCCAGGTAAAGATGATGATAATGTAGTGGATAAATCAGTCCTAGGGATGTTTTCCATGATGATGAAGCCAGGAATGGTGCTGGATATTCCACCATACTGGCAGGAAACAATCAATTCACAGCTGATGAGCCTTTCATTAACAGGTTCTTTAAAATTTCCTTCATTGATTGTATATTTTTTCTTATATCAGAATGTGGAAGAATTCATGCATTTAGGACTAAATATTATGGATGTAAATAAAATAAGGCAAGTAGTGATATTCTGGACAGATGTAGTTAGAATGGAGCAAAATGAGGCTAGTTTGTTTGATTTTGCTAGCTATTGCATGCCAACCGCATATAAAATATTGAATGGAAGTCCTCCTCCCTGTTTCTTACCTAAAGCTTAGGAGTTTCTGCATTTAGGAAACAATTGTAAGTATGGATATTGGTTTGTTTTTTGAGGAATATTCTGAAATAAGGCTATATGGAGCAAGTGTTGAGCCTTATAGACTCCCAACTTTTGTACGAATGAGGCTTTTTGCTTTAGAGTTCATTAGACAGAGTTTAAATTTTGATCAAGTCCATTTCGTGCCTATGAAGAAAGGACACATGTATAAATTACCCATGTTTGTAGGCCCTTTCATAGTAAATATGAGGCAGGCATTTGATGAAGTAACAAAAATTTTAGATGACATGCATATGCTACTAGGAGAAAGTTGGGCTTATGACCCATATAGTGTTATTTAAAATAGAAGAATTGAGAATGGGTACTCTGCTTTCATTCATGAAGTAGGCTAGAACAAGAGAAGATAGCATGTAAAGGTGTGATGAGTTCAGTAGATGCAACCATTCAAACTCCCATCATAGCAAAGAAAACAACTAAAAGAACCAAGGAACTAGTTATTGATCTAGATGATGAGGAGCAGGGTGCCAAGAAGAGAAAAAAACTTACTGAAGAGCCTACATCTAATGCACCTGGTTTTTCTTTACATTTGGGAGAAGAGAAAAATGCTCCTGCTTCACCCAGGAATCATGAAGCTTCTCATGAAAAGGTGCCCCTGATCAAACAATTGTTTTCACAAATTGAAGAAAGAAATCAGAGGATGAAGGCCAGCAGCTAAAAATCAAGTTACTACTGAGAAAACAAGATTGTTAACTGTAATGGATCTTGAGAAATATCAATTTAGAATTTCTCTGTCACATCTTACATATATGTCAATTGGTTCTTCCAACAGTTTCAACACTGTCAATATGACTGTGGAGGTAAAGAAAATTCCATTGATGGATAAAATGAATTTGCATATGCAAACAGGTCAATTGATTATATATGGCCTCACAAAGGCTAATGAAATGGAAATAAAGGAAGAGAATATGTTGGGTAAAGTAATTAAATAGTTGAAGTTAGAGAAGGCTAACTCAAGAGCCTTAACATTTCAGAATGAGGAATTGAAGAAAATTATTATAAAAATTGGAGTAGACCCCAATGATTAGATTGTTGTGAAAAGATTCATGCAAAGTGTTGAGGCAGAAATATCCAAATTAAGGAAGAAGTTAAAGTTACCTACTGGAGAACATTCAATGGCCACAAAAGTTGCAGAGGTAGAGAAGGAAAAGGAAAAACTGTTGCAGCAACTCATGCAGAAAGATGAAGAACTCTCCAAAATTAAGTAGACTGCAATTTCATTGCAAAATCATATTGATAATCATAATTGTACTTTTGTTTTTCCTACAGGTAATGAAGACCCTCAAGCACAAATTGTTCAATTAAATACTGAGTTGAAGATGGCTGAAAGAGATCGAAAGAAGGCTCAAACAGATCTGGAGACTGCAACAAAATTGATGAAAGTCATTGAAAATGAAGATGATAAGAACAAAATGGATTTCCGAAATTCTGAAGCTGAGATTAAAAATCTCAAAGAAAGACTGAAAGGAAATCTCTCATTGATACAAGCTAAAGATATCATTTGGACTGATATCATCTCAGAAATGAAATCTAATTGGTGTTTCCTGATGATAATTGCAAAAGAAAAAAGCCTTATTTTAGAATGTGAAGAACCAATCATGTCTGATAAGCAAAAAGGAATTAATAGAGCCATTTGGGCCAGAAGATTTATTGATTTTATTAATTCTAAATCAGATCAAGAATTAGAGGAGAATGATATGTAGGATAGAATGTTCTATGCAGTAGAAATTAATAAAATGATTGCTAGAAATGATCTTAAAAAGGCTGCAAAAAAGAAGCTAATGGAAATTAAGGAAGAAGTAAGTCAGTTTGATAAGTCTTTTGATAAAATTACAAGAGTAGGCTTGCCATCATGTTGGGGAGATGAAGGAAATATTTTACCATGGAGCTCTTATGATAACTTACTAGTGATGACAAAAAGAAAAGTTTATAACAGGCATGATAAGACTCAGGTGCTTAAAGGAGAGACAATGGTCAACTTCTTGCAGAGACATTTTTAACTATTATGGATGGTAAAGACTCTTTTCACAGAAAGGCCTTCTTATGATCGAATTACTGCATTCAGATTGGAATATCACAATCTGACACATTCATCCACGACGAAGGTATAAATATGGAAAAATTGTAGAGCTTGGACAATATACCTGCCAAAAGAATCAGCAGCAAAGAAAGACAAATCAGTTGACCAAGGAAAAGAAGCCACATCATCAACGATTCCTATAGATTAGGATAGTTATTTTATGTTATTTTCTGAAGACAATGTAATTGGAACAAGAAATTTTCAAGGCATGTAATTGACAGCCTTCGAAGTCTTAAAGTAGTTTTGGTAGTTAGGATTGGTTACAGTAGTTCCAAACTGCTTTTTACTGTATTTAATGTAATTTTCAAGGGAAGGAAAGGTTCCGAGTTTTAGACCTTCAGACAATTATTTTTGTACTCAGAAATTCAAGGATTAATGAATGAGTAAGCAGGTTTCTAGTATTTTGTTTATGTTGAAATGTATTCCAGTTTACATTATGTGTTTCTATCTATGAATAAAACAAAGTTATGAGTAGCAGGTATCTTTTTATTTCTGTATATAAGAGTTAAAAACCTTAATTGGTGCTCCTTTGTTTTAACGATTTCTTCATATATTTCTTCTGGGGTTGGAAATGATATTTTCTATATAAAACAATGTATCAGTTTGGACTTCTTCTTTCACATTCTTCTAGTCACTTTATTCAACATTAACATATGGTAGCATTGTGAAGCATTCATCATATTTGACATTTAAGGGTTTAATCATAAATACTTGAGGGTTAATAATACTGAGACATATATATTCGTGACATAATCATATAAATGTCTTAAGCACTGATTCTTTATCACAGCTAAGGGATTTTCTCTTAAGGTACAACATGGTGCACCACAAAAACGGTCACGCACTAGTGGCGGTGCGGCTTAAGTTTGTAGCACACCGGCCTCGGTGCAGCTGTCTATTTTTCAAGCACCATTGACTATATCTAAGTTCATAATAGTGGTGCGCTGACTAAAATATACGCTCCAGAGAGTATAGTCGTGTAAGTGCACCAAATTCATGAAAATTACATAGTCAATGGTGCGGTCTTTTACCCGGCCACACCGTTGACCCTCTCGGAATGCAGAATGCAGTGCACTGACAAACATCGGGGTAGATAATTCCGTCAACGCACCGCACTGGGATTCCCATGGTCGACGGTGTGCCTGGCTAGATAAGCACACCGCATTTTAATTTTTTAAATTTAAAATTATGCCGGGCAACTTTCGGTACCGCCCCAAAAATGGTGCGGATACTGCTAGCACCGGTGGCGGTGCGGCCTGTAAATTTTACAGGCAACACCGCTATTCGGTGCAAGATGAATAGCTTAGGGGCACCATGCAAAAACATTTTTTCTTATTCTTTTTTAATGGTTATTTTTAAGGTTATTTCAAATTCTAATATGCTGAAAGGCTTAGTTATGGAAAAACTAGAAAAATGCCTGTACATTTCGTCATCGAGGAGGCATATTGGCTGTAAAAGTTTCCCACTGTTTTTCAAAATGCAAGCTGGAGATTGGTGGCCAATGCAAAGTAGCAGTGCATGCAATGGGTGCAATGAGAGCACCGATGTCAGGGCGACTTAGAGAAGGGGAAATGGCACTGGTGCTTGAAAGCTCTGGAGCACTGAGGAAAGTGAAAAATGTGGTTTTTTGGCCATAGTTTTTTTTATTTAACCCTTTTCTAGTGCGCGGGTTTTATAGGCGCACCGGTATGATTGCTTAAAACCACACCGGGCGGTGTCAGATTTGGCGCGTTGTTTATAATGCACCGGGGCGGTTCCCTAACACCACACCGAGATGTTTCAGTTTTGGCGCGATGTTTTGATGATGCACCGGGGCAGAATATTCATAAAGCACCAGTGCAGAATAGTCGTAAAGCACCAGTTTTTTGGCCTTAATTTTTTTTTTATTTAACGCTATTTTTGTGCGTGAGTTTTATAGGCGCACCAGTGCTCTTGGATAAGAATGCACCGACACGTTTATGTTTTGCACGGTCTTTTATGATGCATCGGCGCGGAGGAGTACTGAAGCACCGGTGCGTGACCGTAATAGGATGCCCCGGAAAGGTGTGTACGTCGCGCACGCTATCCGGTGTGCCAATGTTTTGTTCACATCGGTGCGTTCTATGGTAGAGCACGCACCGGTAATTAAGAGCTCAGGAGCACTAGAAAATGAAAAATTTGGGCTTTTGGCCATAATTTTTTTTTTAATTTAACCCTTTACCAATGCACATGGTTTATAGGCGCACCAGTTCTGTTTCTTACAAACGCACCAATCGGTTTGTGTTTTAGCGTGTTGTTTTATGATGCATCGGTGCGGTTTCTTTCTACCACACCGGGTGGTTTCCATTTTTGCATAGTGTTTTATAATGCGCCGACGCGGAAGAGTTGTGATCCACCGGTGCTATAGAATAATATGATGTACTGGGAGGGTGTATATGGAGTGCACGATGTCCGATGTGCCAATGTTTTTGTGCGTACCGGTGCTTTTGGTATTCCAGAGCACTGGGGCGACATTTAATGATAAGCACACCGAGCAGAAAACATCTGCAAAACCCTCCACCCGCCAACCTCCTCTAGTAACCTCCGCTAGAAACGGTTGTATGGGGTATTTTTCTGTGGGGTTCCTCAAAAACATCCGCTAGAGGGTCTTTTCCTTGTAGTGTTGACATGAAATTTACAATTGTTCCATCATGATTAAGCTGTATGGTTGGAACAAAATCTAGTCATTGTGGTATTTTAGACAAGTTGCACACAGTCTTATTTAATTTTTAACATAAAGGAAACTAATCTAATAGTAGTGGCATTTAAATTTGCAGCAATTTTAGTATTATTTCTCTTTTTCTTTTGTGGGGTTTTATTGTCTTTTTATTCTTTTTTACTTTTCTTCATATTCTTTTTCTTTTTGAAATACCCTCTTTTGACTTTCTTTTTATATATACTTTTTTTTGGAAATCATTTGCAAACTAAAAATAATTTACAATGTAAAATTACAAATAATGACATACTCAATCACCTTGATATCCTATAAAATATAGGACCCTAATAGTGGCTCCAGCTGGGGATGGCACTTCTTCATGTGAAGTGTCAAGAACATATGATCAGTAGCCTTGAGTATCCATAGTCTGTAATGTATGCATCTGATTTCTTTTTATGTTAAGATACTTATGAGAGCTTGCAAATGAGGGCTTAGGGCCTTCTCTGCGGGTCTCAACTCTAATCAGCAAGTTATCCAATCAAATCAATATATAATGTGATATTTACAATGATGTAATAAAAATTATTTATGCTAAGAAAAGGAATACTTCAGCATCCTACCATTGACAGGACCACCGGATAATTATGCTCCATCTAGGTCCTTGAGAAAAAATTCATTATCTCCCCTGAAAGCATGAATTATGTATGACCATTTCCAAAGGTTATCGAATTTACCATGTTTACCTTTTTCTTCTCTCCTGGAATTCCACCTTAGAACTTTATCGCCAATGTTGAAATCATCAGCTTTAGTCCTCCTGTCAAAAATATTTTTGAAATTTCCTGAATTACTTGAGTTTTGTTATAGACCTCCTCCCTTGACTGTTGCAACTGAATTGTTTGATTGATTCTTCTATGTCCATAATTTGTCTCAACTTGTAATTCTTGTATTATTTGTAATTCTTGTATTATTTTCATGACTGGTACTCCTAAAGATGATGGAAACAAAGCATCCATTCCATAGACCAACTAGTATGGTGACATACCAATTGACTTCTTTGAAGTAATTCTGTCAGTCCAAATTGTATTGACCAACTTGTTGTGCCAAGATTTCTTATTGTCTTCCAATAATTTTTTAATGATATTTAACAGAATTTTATTTGAGGATTCAACCAACCCATTATGCTGAGGGTAGTAGGATGTTGAATGTCACAAATTAATGTGGTATTTGTTACAAAATTCAATCATTTTATTATATTTGAAAGTTGTTGCATTGTCAATAATAAGTTTTCTAGTACAACCAAATCTAGAAAGGATATTGGTCTTAAGAAATTTAATAATGACACCATCAGTAGAAGATCTAGAAGGGGTGGCCTCTATCCATTTAAAAAATTAATCTGGGGCTATGAGGATACACTTATGTTGGCTAGAGGAAGGAGGATGAATTTCACCAATGAAATCCAGTCCCCACTGCTGAAAAGGGGTCTCACCTGAAATAGGCTTTAATGGCAGGGGTAAGGGTTTTATTTTTCCTTCAAAAATATGGCATTTAAGGCATGAGGTTACCTTCTTATGAATGCCAGGGAATAGTGTAGGCTAGTAAAATCCACCCCTGAGGATTTTATTAGCAATGGTATTCCAATAGAGGTGGCCACCATAGTCACCTTTGTGGAACTCCTGAATTATTTTTTCTGCATCATCCTTCAACAAGCACTTAAGTAAAATGCCACCAGCCTCTTTCCAATATAACATATTTTCAATGATAAAAAATTAGCTGATTTTAATTTTAGAAATATTTCATTTTCTTTTGTTAGAACAGGAGGAGCATTTAAATTGAATAAAACATACAACAAGTCTACATACTAGGTTGAGTTCAAAAAATTTTCATCGATCTGTGGAGTTTCCTGTTCCTCTTGATCATCCAGTGCTGCAACAAATTTTATGTCTAATTCATGGAAATTAGGCTCTTCCATCAATTTGGCCAGCCCTTTTCCTTTAATAAACTTAGTTGGTTCGATTTATAATTCATACTCAAGGATGAGAACAATCCATTTTCCTCGTTTTCCATCTGGTCCATTATGTGTCAAAATGTTCTTTACAACTAAATTAGGTACATATGTAATAATATGTGAATAAAAAATATATACTCTAAAATATTTTATTGCTTTAACTAATGCAAAGGCTTGTTTTTACATGATATTGTATTTTAAAGATGCATCTCTTAAAGCCTTGTTGAAAAATGCAATAGGCTATTCAAATCCCTCTTCATTTTTCTGCAACAAAACAACTGCAACAATGTGTTCAGAAGCAAAAGAAAAGATAATAAAATCTTTGGTAAAATATGGACTAATAAACACTGTGCTTTTGTTAATGCATGTTTAACTAAATCAGATGACATTCTATCCTCAATAATCCATATGATTTCTATATCCTTTTTAAGCATGTCTGTTATATTTCTAAGAAGCTTTGCAAGATTAGGAATGAATTTTTCCAATAAAAGACTGAAGTTCTTTGACATTTCTGGGGTAACTGATTTTTAATATTGCTTCAATCCTACTGGGATCAATCCTAATTCCATATTTTGAAATAATATGACCAATAATCTTACCTTCCTCAAGGCCAAACACTATTTTCTTGGGATTTAATGAGATACCATACCTTCTACACTTTTCAAACACTCTTCTTAGATGTCTCAAATGTTCCTTATTAGACTTTTAATATACAATAATGTCATCAATATAAATCACAATAAAATGGCCAATCTCATTAGAAAATCAAATGTCCATTGCTCTTTTAAATGTAGCCCCAACATTCATTAACCCAAAGGGCATATTCACATACATGAAGGTCCCCCATGGAGTAGTGAAAGATGTTTTATCCTAATCATCAGGATGTACTAGGACCTGGTTATAACAACTATATCCTACTTTACCCTAATACCTTCTATAATATATGATCCATTTTGGGCAAAGGGTAGCTTTCTTTTAGATAAACCTTGTAAGGATTTCTAAAATCAATACACAACTGAAGTTCCCCAGTTTTCTTCCTAGTAGGTACTATATTAGATACCCATTTAGAGTATCTGAGAGGGACAATAAATTTAGCATCGTACGTATTTTTGACCTCTTTCTCAATCAAGGGCATTAGAAGACGATTTATTCTACGGAGCTCTTGTTTGAATGGTTTCTGGTCTTCCTTGACTGAGATTTTGTGTGGTATGATACTAGTATCATATCCTTTAAGATCCTCATAGCTCCAAGCAAAGACATCAACAAACTCTTTGAATAAAGCTATGAATTCTTGTTTTCTAAAAATAGGCAGTGATTTTCAAAGTTTTATCATTTCAGGATTTTATTCACTACCTATATTACATTCTTCTACACCTGCCCCATGTGGGCTCTATTTTTGGCTTTTTTGCTACATCATTAAAATAAAAATGTTCTTCTAATAGAACTAAACCTCTAAGAAAAAAATTATCTTTAAGTTGAAGTACTTCAAATTCTTCTTTTTTTGGATCAATTTCATGCAATTATAATGTATGTACAACTTCATTTACAGGGATATTTACATCTACTTCATTAAACTGTTCTCCTACATTATTATGCACAACTATCTGATTATCTACTTGACCATCTAAATCAATGTTATTTTCCTCATACTCATCTTTGGACTGTAGAAAGTTTTCTATTTTCTTATCATTTCCAAAAATCTGTCGATACTTCATGTTGTTTGGTACAGATGGATGGTGTTTAACCTCCATTGTATATTGTCTGTTGGGATGAGGCATTTTTCACGTGTTGGCTGAAAAATCCAGACTATTAGCAAGGAAATTTTGATTTCTTAGTATAAAAGCAAGATCATATTCTACAAAAGTGTGTAATAAATCAAACACAATTTTTCTGTATTCTGTCAATCTAGGATTTTTTGCATCATACTCTCCTTTAATCTTTTTAATTATCAATTCAGAATCTCCATGAACAGAAATTCTTCTGGCACCTAATTGCTTCAATAATTGCAAGCCTAAAATAAGTGCTTCATATTCTTCTATGTTGTTG
Source organism: Pinus albicaulis (assembly GCA_034641835.2). Classification (NCBI taxonomy): domain Eukaryota; kingdom Viridiplantae; phylum Streptophyta; class Pinopsida; order Pinales; family Pinaceae; genus Pinus; species Pinus albicaulis. Next base: position 532,250,457 of record CM076571.1, on the reverse strand, counting down.
GTACATTGAAAATGTAATTTTTATGAATGACCTTCTAAGTGATTATTTCCTGAATTTGAGAGCCACACACCTACTTCTGACCCTGCTCTGCTACAAGAACCATCAAAACTCATATTCCAAAAGGGTTCGGTTTTAGTGTTTTGTTGTACAGTATGTGTTTGATTTCATGTGTTTCACAAAAGACATTTTCAGCACTGGTGACCTGAGCATCAATATCCCCATCATTATATAGAATAAAGGAGTCTAAATTAGAGTGAACAGAGTAAAGGGGGTTGTTATGTGGCTTCTCCTGACTACTCACCATGTATTTCATTAAGGTTTCCCTATACAATCTTCTGTTTTTACCAAAAACTGGGATGGTTGCATAATTCATATCCATTTGGAGGGTACCTTGTAGTTTTGCTCTGCAAGAGCGTGACAACAACATGCCATACTTTGGGGGAATATCAACCACTACTATGTCCATTACTAGACCCTTGGCTAGGATTTGGGCCAAAGTGACACATATATCCTTAATGAGACCTAAACATCTTACTTTGCTTGAATCAAATGAATACAAGTCTTTGTAAGGCCTAGTAATGTCAAGACCAAGCTTCTCCATAACAGCTTTTGGCATCAAATTATGTGAGGCACCTGAATCTAACATAGTATTGTAAAGACGTTTATCATGCACATTGAGATTGACATAAAATGGAGAGACTCCTCCTTCTTGTGGTTTACCATCTACCTCTGGACCAAACAATAATTCAGGATGATCATCATTCAAATTAACAATATAATTATTTTCTCTTATGTTCAAAGCTTTCATAACTTGAGTTCTGTACAGATTTATATTCATTAGCTCAGTAAAAGGGATAAGAATTTTCAGCTTTGCTAGTTCATTTTTAGTATTGAATGATGTTTGAAATTTATTTAAGTTTAGAAAGTCATATTTATCAATAATCTCTTTTGATACATGTTATTTTTGGTGACTGGTGGTAGGAATGTTTGTTTGAGTAGTTTTGGAGGAATTCCCAATGGTATTTTTAGCATCGGAAGGTCAACTGTATTTTTGCTAGAACTATCAGGAGTTTTCTTAGCAATAGTTTCTAGAGTTTCCTTCGAAGTGGTGTCAGAATTTTTCTTTACAGGGTTTTCATTAGTCTTTTTGTTTGGAGTATCTGATGTTTTCTTACTCCTAATATTTTACTGTCTATGGACTTCCATGATAGCGTTTTCAAATCCCTACTTATAGTCATTTAATTCTTCAGAATAAAGTTCAGTTTGAGATAATTGAAACAATTATGGTTCTTCCTGAATAAGAAACACAGTTTCATCATCATTGACACCCATTAGATTTATCTTATTGTCTTCTACTTCTTCCACTACTTCTTCATCTTCATCAACATAGTTCTCCTGAAAAGGAGGTCTGATTTGTTGATCAGGACCCCTCTATCTTTGTTTTATTTGAGGAGGATTTATTCTAATGTTCTGATTTCGATTTTGAGGTGCAGGTTGATTTTCCCTAGGTGCAACTCTCTCATTCAAATTAATCCTCTCCGTCACTCTTTCTATTGTTCTAACTAAAGAATCAATTTTGGCATCAACAGAAGAAGTAGAGGGTTCCTATTTTATGGTTACTCTTCTCTCATTCCTAAGTCTAACTATCTTGGCTAATATATTTGCTTTTACACTTACTACATCTCTTTGCATATCTTCTAATGTGGAAAAATTTATTTCCCTAAGCTGGTAAGCCATGTCTACCTCAAAACCATCTGGAAATTTGATTAAGGCTAAGCCTTGTGGTGGTTTGATATTAGTAGGGATTGTGTTATACACACTGTTGAATCTAGTGCAATAGTCTTGTACACTCTGTGCTAGTCCTCTTCTAATGCTTTCATATTCAAATAAAATCTGAAGAGGGTTTTTCTTAATTTCCCACCTAGTAAGGAATGTTTGATGAAATTTAGGAAAATCATGAATACTTGCTGCGGGTAATTCCTTAAACCATTTTCTCACCTCTTCTGTGAGAATTTGTGCAAACAACCTTAGTTTTACACTATCTTCATCTACCTCCTAAAGTTCAAAATTGTCATTCATCCTATCTACTTGTTTTTGGGAAGTGATAGGTCTAGTTCCCTCAAACTGTGGGATTCTTGTTCAATAATCCTGTGGCATGTTTTCCAAATGAGCTTGAAGGGAAAGGGGAGAATATTTAGCTGCCATTATGGGGATATGAGGATGAATAATATGATGTGGTTGTTGGGTGAAAGGTGGAGGCTGAATGGAAGGTAAAGGCTAAGTTGAAACTTTGGGGCTCTGATGGAGATGAAGGTTGGATTGTAGTTGAGGATTGTGAAGAAAAATGAGATTGATTTGCTTGGTGAGATAGAACTGGAGTGGTTTGTGAAACTACAGAAGGAGTAGAGCTTACTGATTTATGGGAAAGTATTAAAGTAGTTGTGGAGACTACATTCACAATTAAAATTACAATTTTACAAATATTTTACACACAATTCAATTAAAATTACAATTACAAATACAATTACAATTTTAGAATTTTACATACAATTACATTTACAATTTTACATAGAATTACATTTACATTTGCAATTACAATTTTACAAATATTTTACATACAATTAGAATTAAAATTAAAATTTTACAATTTTTCATATATACAATTACAATCATTTCACAATAAATTAAATATTACAATTAAAATTAAAATTTTACATTAATAAATATTTTACATAAAATTACAGTTAAAATTACAATTAGTACAAATACAAATACAATTTTACAATTTTACATACAATTAAAATTTAAATTCCAATTACAATCATGACATAATATTTAATAAATATCATGGTCATTTAATATTAAATTAATTAATAAACATCATCACGATCATGATAACCATCGTACAAACATCATATTCGACTAAAAAACATATTCAAACATCAAAATAACATTATATACTAACATCATCACAACAAAAACATCAAATATACATCTCATGTCAAATAACTCATGCTATCACATATACACATCTATCTGCAAGCTAAATATTAAATGAACATATCTAACATGACCTAACAATATGCGCCACATCATGATGATCACCAACATGTAAATTAAGTACAACTGCAACATGAACATAAAATACATGGACCATATATATATATATATATATATATATATATATATATATATATATATATATATATATATATATATATATAACTGAATAATGTTAAAAATATACAACTGTAATATAAATGTCATGGATCAGCAGGTGGTAGTATAACAACATCAATAGCAGTACAAGTGGAGGCCTGCTCAGTAAAGGGTGCAGCCTCGACGGTCAATGGTCGAGCCTGCTCATGATGATGATCACTAGTACTGATGGATGCATCAGCTGGTGGTAGTACAACATCAATATAAGCAGTAGTAGTGGAGGTGTTAGCCACTGATAAATTCTATTATACCAAAAAGTGGCTAATTTTGTTCTTCAAAAACTCCAAGAGATAATTCCCCTTTGAGAACCTATCATCCTTGAAGTTTTTGTGAACATAACTAATTATTTAGTTAAATCTTCACTATTGTTTCCCTTTTAAACCTGAAAAATCTACTGCTTACAAGGAGAAAGATTGCTCAAAAAACCCATTTTCCCCTTCATTTTACCCCTCCTTTCACTCATAATTGACCTCCATTTTCATCCCTTTTTTCTTCATATAATCCCTCCATAAAGCCTCATTTACCCTTCAAAATTCACTCCAACATCATTTTAAACCATTTGGTCCCCTTTCATTTGGTTTAAAATTTCCTTTTTCCCCTACCAGAACCCTCAAATTGCCTAAAAAACTCTGTTTTTTAGTCCAAAAACACCCTTTTTGTATATAAGTGTCTTAAGCCCCCGAGGGCTAAACTCTGGTAGACCCTCCGCCTCATAAAACCATAAGCCCCGCAATAGGGCACTTGAAGGACTTAAAAACCTTTTCATAAACCTTACTTTCCTTTGTATTTATGAAAAACCTGAATTTCCTTCGTTATTTCATAAAACTAGACGAAGTGATTCGGAACAATTCTTGACCGTCGATCTAACCGATCAACAGTCATCGGCTCATCGAATCGGAGGTCCACATCAGGGCTTCCCTTTTCTTCATGTCCTTTAAAAAATTTCAGATGTGATCAAACCTCAACCGTCGATCACCCCTCCGATCCGACGGTCAATCCACAATCGCATCGCAAATATTCATCCTATGCCTTTTTTATTGCCTCTAGCTGATGCAATCCTGCGATCGTTTCTCCCCCGTCGATCCGATCCATTAAAGCCCTAAGCCAACGGTTCATATTTCTCCATCTCCAAACCCGTTTTTCTGCCTTTTACCTTTACAATTAAATCCTGACCGTTGATCTAGTTTCCATATCGACGGCTCTCTCTCCGTCGCAACATCGGCAATCGCAAATCACTTATCCAGTTCCTTTTTGACCTCCGTCGATTGTGATGCTCCGATGAGATCTCAGCCGTTGAATCCACAAGAACCAAGGGCTCAGATTAAATTGTGCTCCACTTAAAAGCCCATACCATCACGCCCTCTGATCAAATCTCCACTGTTGATCTCTGAACCTGATCCAACAGTCAGCGTTTAATCACGTATCGCAAAATCAAAAGTCCTGGAGTTGTGACCCCTTTCCTCTTTTCCGATGCGATTGAATCTTGACCGTTCGATCCACCAAGATCCAACAGTTCACACTAAATCACATCGGAAAATTTCATTGTTGCTTTACCCTTTGTCCTCCTCCGATGCGATCCTGCGATCAAATCTCCGTCGTTGATAATTCTTAGATCCAACGGCTCACAATGCTTCCGCTTTTTTAACCCCGCCCGTCTCTGTGTCCTCCATCGACAGATCTCATCCATCGATCCTCCAGATCCAACGGCCCACATTCATCCTCCCTTCCACCCTTATATAAAAAGTGGGTCCCACTTCTCCTTGTTTAGCCATCATTTTCTTTTGAAAACCTTACCTTTCTATATGTTTTGTTTTCTGACAGAAAATGTTTTTAAATGAATCCTAACCATTGATCTTCAAATATCTAAGGCCATCAGGCCTTATTTTTTCGCCCGTTCCATTTCTTTTAATTTCTTCATATCCCCTCCTTGTCTCAGTTATAATTATTTATCAAAGAAATTCAATGGTCGGATAGCCTATTTCACCGTCCACTGCGCGCCAATTTTTGCTGATGTCACTAGGACCCTGCATACCTTTTTATCCCACAGCTCTTCATATATCGTGCTCTACCTGCACCATTGGATCTGGATCATCCAATCTGATGACCTATAATCCATATCGCGTAATTTTTGAGCCTGTCCCACAGTGCGCAACTTTTACGCGATATAGGCGGTTTTAGAAATCCACGTGTCGAATACAAACCTATATCGCATTCCAAAAGCTAAAACCACCTTACTTCCTCAGAGCTGCGTGAAATCCACTGCCGGTTTTCTACCAAACCACTATCCCCCACAATATTATTTTTCTTTTAATCTTGGCCGTTGACTATCCTAATCTAATGGCCTATATTATAACGCAACCCCTGCGCTTGCTCCCCACCTTTGCTCCCAAAGCATTTCATTAAAGTAATATTCGCCGTCGATCTTTGAGATATGACGGTCCTAGTTTAATCTTCCCCCCATTCGTCTACCATCCATCTAACGCTCCCAAAACATTTCACCGAATGATCTCAACCGTTGATCATTCTAATCTGACGGTCCACGTTCGCTATTGTGCCCAAACTCCATTCTTCACCTGGTTAGCTATTCTGCTAGGTTTTTCTCCCTTTTTCCACTGCATTTTCTCATTCGCACAACTTCAAACCGCCTCCATAAACCCTCCAAAGCAGTTTAAACCAATAGAACGCAGGATTTCAATAATATTTGTGTGTTTTTGTGCAGGTTTAATGAAGATCAAATTAAAACTTTCCACATATGATTACACTGTTATTGGCCAAGGATGACGATCCTTACGGCCTTTTGATACTTATTAAAGGTTTTCAAAGGAATAATTAAACTTTTTTAGGGAGCCGATAAGTCATAATTGTTAGTTTTCTGAGCTAAAACTCCAGTAAACCCTCTGCGCACCTGCAAACAACAAAACACAGTCAACATCAGTCATGAAAGCGTATCAGTGTCAAAGACAAAGATTATGGTTTAATCAAGCCTAAACACCAATCTAAATACAAATCACTATGTTCAGGGAAAAACAGAGGAAAATATCAGTCCTGGGACACCTCAGAGCCACATCAAAGGGACTAATTGAATCCCCCAGCTACCAAAGAGCCACCTGCAGCCTCAAAACAATCAAAGAAGGCCTACTTATTGCTGAAATAGAAGATATTTGCATAAAGACACCTGAACAGTTATTACCAAAGAAAGAAAAAATTCTAAAATTGTCAGTAAAGTTATTGAAAAAGATAAATAGGCCTCGAAGTCAATCTTTTTGCCCATTTAAGTCTAAAAGACAGAGGCAGAGTAAATGGAACATAATCATAATTCAATGCTCTCCTACCTTAGGCCTTGCATGGTTTTTGAGGCTAGGAGTTGTATTTAGTGTAGAATTTATTACACTTCAATCCTAAAACTCTTCCACCTCCTCATTTCTTCTATAAATACTTCTGAATAAGATGAGAAGTTGTTGGTTGTTTGTTCACTAGTTGTAATATTGAAACTCTCTGAAATAATACATAGTCTGTCTGAAGTTGAGGAAGAAATTGAAGTCTTGGAAACCTGATGATGTTGTTGCATGCTTGTTCTTGAGAAGGCTCTATCATTGGATCCATGAGATTGGTTGTTGGTGAAGTATTCTGAACTGTTCAATGTTTTCTCCTATTTTCATTTTGTTCGATAAATGCTTACTACAGTAGGATGAAAGTTTTAGGCTAAGAAATGACTCCTAGAAGCACCATAGACATGTTTATCCTTCACTTTTTTATGTTTTCTTTTGATGAGGTATTTTAGAGTCTTTAATCTCTCTCTTTAGTCCTCATGCTTTTTTATTTCTCTAATAGTTAAAATAGTTGGTTTCAGCATGATTTATGGTTTTCCCTGCTTGTCTGCTACCACTTAAAAGTTGTTATTGAAGTCTCCCTTTGAAGTACCATTGTTTGTAGTTAGCCAAGGAGGTCTGTTCTAATCATGTCCTTTGTCTTTGCTTGAACAATTGTTTTAAAGGTCTTTATAGTTGTGATCATAGATGTTTTTAGGTGTTCCCTCTTTTATGACGGCAATTATCGGTGAATATTTTATGTTTTCTAAGTCATTCAAAATACTTGAGGAAATAGGATGTGCTCCTGAATCTTAGATTTAATTTTAAAAGTTTTTTTGAAGTCATTATTTGCTTAAAGTGTGGTTTGTAGAATTCATGGTTAGCCCTGTCTATCAAATACCTCTTTATTGTTCAAGTTATGTTTTCAAATTCCCTTTGTTGAGAATTCAAACTCTCTTTCCAAATCATTAATTTCCATCTCATTCACAAAACCAAAGTATCCTATGGCCAAGTTAGATTTTCCCTTTGATATCCCATATCCATTGATAAGCTCGTCATAAAATCTTCTTGACTCCATTGCCCAATGGATCTAATATTTCTCCTTTCTACCTATCTTTCCTAGACCTTTCATGTTCTGCTATGTCATTCAACCAAACAAACAAACAAACACTTGCACTTAATAACTAGTCTAAAACCAATGCTCTAAAGCAAACAAGATAAACCTTTGCAATAAAATAATTTGAGAGATCCCTCTCTGAGAACAGGAGGACTAGATCCTGGAACTCTAAAGATTGATTTTGATGTTTCCTTGTCTTTTGGTTAGCCAATCTATCAAAACACAGGACCCCAACATAATGGCGATCACGGTGGGACCTTGAGTAAATTCCTTAAAAAAAAACACCCATTGTCCAGTATAAACATAAGTAGCCTTTTTCAAGCACTACCAAGCATAATGGTAATCATGATAGGAATTTTTTTTGAATCAGTGACAAACTAAGTAACCCTTAGGATTCTCATAGAGCCTTAGTAAACCTTGAAGAAATCAGCTAGTAAGCCATAAGAGTGAAATTTATTTGCTTTAAACACCCTAGCTAAGTGTTGAATCAGATTAGGACACTCTCCTAACCCAAAAACTCAGAAAACCCAAAAATAGTTCAGATTGGCTTCATAATAAACATGGTGGTGAGACCATCCAATATTTTACCTTCATAGAAGCTAAAAAGTTTCCACTTGGCGACTCCACTAGCCCCATTAGGCCTATTACTCATTTAGGTCTCCAGATTTCCTTAGGACTGTGTTAACCAGCCCTGAGAAAGTTTAGAAGCCTAGTCCCATACTAGATAAGACATTGTGAGAGGCAATACTTTCAAAACAGTCCTAAAAAACATCAGTCTCTCTAATTTTTGAAAAAGCAGTTTGGCTTCACATAGGATCTACACTAGATCCCATCCAGATCCAAATCCCCCTACCATGGTTGACAATCCAGAGAGGATTTTGTGGAAAAATTATAGACCTGGAAAACCAACTGCTGATAGAAACATCCCAAGAACAAAGTCTATTCCTGAAAACCTTGTTGTCTCAGAGGATTTACACTTTGATTTACATCATACAAAGAACATCTTTAGAACTAAATCTCAAGGTGATTTAAACCAAACTGATCTTGACATTGTATATTTGCAACAGAGCTTTAGTAGGGAAGCCTCACCTTCCACTCCTCCTAATTCTCGGCTTCTTCACCACTTTAGCCTTTTCCATAACAAATCTGCTCAAAATCAGTTTGCTGGCCCAAGTGTCTCTTCCACTCCAATCCATACTACCACTATTCAAAACACTGCATTTCAGCCCATTTTCCCTCTTGTAAATCCACCCCTTGTAAATCCACCTTTCTTTCTAGCCATGGCAACATGGTATGCCCCATTAGTGTTACCACAACCTTTGCTTCCCTTACCAAATGATTATCAATAAAAAATTCCCCATTTCACTGCAAAAGAGTCTACAATAGCTCAACATCATGTAGATAGGATGGAAGATGCATTTGATTACATGGAGATAGAAGAAGAGACCATTAAGATGAGAATATTTGCCCAAAGTTTAGGAGGAGATGTAAAGAAGTGGTTTAAAAACTTACCTGCTAACAGCATCAATGATCTCCCTTCTTTACATCAAACATTCATCAACAAATGGGAAATCAAGAAGAACCCTCTCCAAATACTAGCAGAGTATAGCAGCCTTAAAATAAATCAATGGGAGGGTGTTCATGACTACTCCACTAGGTTCAACAGTGTGTTCAATGCCCTTCCACCTCACATGAAACATCCCCACGGCATGGCCTTAGTAAGATACCCTGAAGGTTTTGATGCTGAAATGGCCTATCAATTAAGAGAGAGAGAGATTACTTAACTCTAGAAGACATGCAGAAAGGGGCTGTGAGTGTAGATGAAAACATAATTGAGAAAAGAAATAGGTTGATATCAGAGAAGAGGGTAACTTATAAAGATGACATTGCACCCTCAACCTCAACTTCTAACACCAAAATTGATAACCTAGTGAAGGTAATGGAGAGGATGCTTGAAAATATCAACTTGAATGATAGAGTGCCACCAAGAGAACCTCAAAACAACCAAAATAGAAATAGAAATCACAATTATAGAAGATAAAACAATCAAGATAAGCAAGAAGAAAACGACCAATGGATTAGGCCTCGCTTCCAACAAAACTAAATAGACCAATATGAGGAAGATAGGGAGATTGAAAGGTTGGGATAAGGTCATGCAAACTTGATTGGATCAGACAGTGGGGATTATTTTTTCCTTACTGAAGAAGAACAAGGTTTCTTCTCTGATCAAAATACAAACACCTATGAAGATTCTGATGATTATAGATTGGGGTTTGAAAATGCAATCATGGAGGTTCACAAACAATATGATCTTAGGAGCAAAGGGAATCCAGACAATTCAAAAGATAAGAACACTAGCACTGCTGTCAAGAAAAATGCAGAAAGTCAGCCTAAGAAGATAGCAGAGAAACCCAACATTTTGGCCAAGAAAACAGATTCAAACAAAGAGAAAATTAGCCAGCCCAATGTTGAGAAAAACATCCCTAGAACTTCAGCTAGTGAACCTAATAAAACTGTCCCAATTAGCAGTCCAAACAAAGTTCAGAAAATCAAAATTGTTGAAAGGAATTCAATTGAAAAAACAGATGTAAATATGACCAAATCAATTTCTCCTTTCAGCCTTGAGGGAGAGATTACAAAGATAAAAATTACCATCCCCCTAGCTGAACCAATAACCCAAGAAGTGTACAAAAACCAAGTTTTGAAATATTTAAACCTAGGAAGTGACACTGATACATTAAAATTGACAGATGACAAGCCTGAGTTGTTGTTTGGTCCAGAAGTTGAAGGAAAATACCAAGAAGGGGATGTACCTCCCTTTTATATTAATTTAAATATACATGAGAAAATTTTACACAATGCCATGTTAGACTCTGGAGCTTCACATAATCTTATGCCCAAATTAGTAATGGAAAGCTTAGGCTTAGAAATTACTAAACCATACAAATATTTTTATTCCTTTGATTCAAGCAGAGTCAAATTCTTGGGTTTAATCAAAGATTTATGTGTTAAATTATCTCAATTCCATGCTAAGAGTCTAGTAATGGACATAGTTGTAGCTGACATTCCACCTAAGTATGGCATGCTTTTATCAAGATCATGGCGAACCAAACTTCGGGGAAGCCTTCAAATGGACATGTCTTATGCCACCATCCCAGTTTTTAAACAAAACATAATATTATACAGGGAATCCCACATGAAGTACATGGTGAGCAACATAGATAAACCAAACAACTCTCCAATATATTATATTCAATCAAGTTTATATTCTTTTATCTTTTACAATGAAGATGAAATCAGTCAACAAGAAAAGGAAAACATAGATCCAATCTATTTACCAGAACAGTCAAAACTTCCCTCAAATCAGATACAAAACATTGGCAATCAACAGCAACAAGAAAATGAAAATGAGGCAAATATACTTTGGACAATAAACTTTGATGGATCTTGCAATAAAATAAGTGCAGGGGTAGGTGTATGGATTCAAAACACAAATCAAATTTATTCATATAAGTTAGATTTTCCATGCACCAATAATATCGTTGAGTATGAAGCACTTCTCCTTTTCTTACAGTTGCTTAAACAATTAAAAGCCCAGAAAATATCAATCTTAGGAGATTCTAAACTTATCATTAGACAAATCAAAGGAGAATATTCAGCTAAAAACCCAAGACTTAGAGAATATCGAAATGCTACCCTTGATTTATTAAATACCTTTGAAAAATATGAACTCATTTTCATTCCTAGAGCAAAAAATCATCTAGAAAATGAACTTTCTTTCAATGCCAGCAACTGCCAAATACGTGAGATAAATGAATAGCTTAGTGTAAAGGTAAAACACAGACCTGCAGTGCCTGATAATGAAGACCACTCGCAAGTGTTTGATTCGGACAAACACATAGATGACTTCCTGAAATCAGAAAATGATTTTGACATACCAACATCAGAGACCAGCCATAAAGAAAACTATTTGTATATTGAAAAAATCCCAGAGATAGAAATGACATATTCTGCTGATATAAATCAATATGAAAATCCTTTTGAAGTAGAATTATTTTACAACGCAGACTAGAAAGACTTGGAAGTTTTACAGTGCAAGAATGATACAATTCCAAGAGGTCTCACACCTTTAGAACACCTTTTTTACTTTAATGATGTAGCCAAAGAACCAAGAATGGAGCCTGTGGAAACAGATGTTGAAGAACATAACATAGGAATCCTAGTGGAACCCAAGATGATTAAACTGTCCAGCACTCTCCCAACTCACATAAAATTGCAATACATAGAGCTGTTCAAAGAATTTAAAGATGTGTTTGCTTGGGGATACAAAGATCTGAAATCTTATGATACTAGCATCATTCAGCATAAAATTCCTCTTAGGGAAAATCAAAATCCTTTTAAACAAAAACTAAGGAGAATAAACCCTATTTTATTACCTTTAGTTAAGGCAAAAATTGAAAAGATGCATGATGCTAGGATTATAGTACCAATTAGATATTTAGAGTGGGTATCAAACTTGGTTTCTATTAGGAAAAAGACAGGGGAAATCAGGCTCTGTATTGACTTCAGAAATCTAAATAGAGCCTCCCTAAAAGAAAATTACCCCTTGCCCAAGATGGACCATATACTTCAAAGGGTAGTTGGGTAAAAAATAATATCACTGTTAGATGGGTTCTCGGGTTATAATCAGGTGTTAGTGCTCCCAAATGATCAACACAAGACTGCTTTTACTACACCTTGGGGCACCTTTATGTATGTCAAAATGCCATTTGGTTTGATGAATGCAGAATCCACCTTCCAAAGGGCCATGGATATAGCCTTCTCTGAAGATATTGGCTATTTCATAATCATCTACCTTGATGACATAACCGTTTTCTCAAAAACTGATGAAGAACATTTGATTCACTTGAGAAAAGTTTTTGAGAAGTGTAGGAGATTTGGCTTATCTTTGAATCCCAAGAAGACACTCTTTGGTCTCCAAGAAGGTAAAATTCTTGGTCATATAATTTTAGAAGAGGGAATCAAAGTAGACCCTAAAAGGATAGATGGCATATTGCAAATCAGCCATCCAAGAAGCCTCAAAGAATTACAATCTTTCATTGGGAAGATTAAATTTTTGAGGAGGTTTATCCCCAACCTTGCTGAGCTATTAAAAAACATTACAAACATTCTTAAGAAAGAGGTAGGTGTAAAATGGACTTTACAAGCTAAACAATCATTTTAACTGGTTAAACAAGCTCTCACCCAAACACCAGTCTTGATTAGTCCAGATTTCACCAAAGACTTTTATATCTTTTCTTTTGCATCTGAATATACAATAGCTACAATATTACTTCAAAAGAATGACTTGGGCCAAGAACAACTAATATCCTTCTTTAGTAGGGCCTTAAGAGATGCTCCTCTCAAATACAACATCATGGAGAAGCAAGCCTTAGCATTAGTGAAAGAATTAAAGGACTTTAGAGTCTACATTTTACACTCTCACATAATTTATTTTGTTCCACATACTGTTGTCAAGGATATTCTAAGTCAAGACCCTGATGGTAAAAGGGGAAAATGGATTGCAACTATTCTTGAATATGATTTAGAAATCAGGCCCACCAAACTGGTTAAAGGGCAAGGGTTAGCAAAACTTATGGCCGAGTCAAACTTCCAAGCACTAGATATGAACATGGTAGATGTGTTGGAAGAAGTAGAAGAATTCACTGCCCCTTTCATTGAAGAAACATTTCTGAATTCTCCTTGGTATGCTGACATCATTTATGTGCTTTTGTATTTGAATTCCCCTCCTTCTTTGTCTAAAACTAAAGCTAGATTTTTGAAACAGAAAGCTTTAAGTTATTGCATCCTAGATGGGGTATTGTATTGGAAAAATGTTGTTGTATTTTTTCTTAAATGTTTAATTTAAGATGATGCAGGAAAAATAATGCATGAGTTGCATGAAGGAGAATGTGGAGGACACCTCTACTAGAAGACCACAGTAAACAAAATTCTTAGATCTGGTCACTATTGGCCCACCCTTTTCCCAGAAACTCAAAATTTAGTCATGTCTTGCCATAAGTGTCAAATTTTTTATGGCAAAACAAAACTCCTTCCCTTACCTTTACATCCTATCGGCGTTGAGTCACCCTTTCAACAATGGGGCTTGGACTTCATTGGAGAAATTCACCCATCTTCCTCAGCCCAACATAAGTGGATCCTCATTGCCGCTGAATACTTTACCAAGTGGATAGAAGCCATGCCATCTAGGAATGCTACTGACTCTGTCATTATCAAGTTCCTTGAAACAAATATCCTATCCAGATTTGGTTTTCCTAGAAAAATCATAACAGATAATGCTGCTACCTTTAAATCTAAAAGAGTGGTTTATTTTTGTCACAAATATCACATTACCTTGGGCCATTCTACTGCTTATTATCCCAAAGGAAATGGATTAGTTGAATCCTCCAATAAGAGCCTCATCAATATCATCAAAAAGCTATTGGAGCAGAATCAGAAATCATGGCGCAGTAAGCTGGTTCATGCCTTATGGGACTGATAGATTAACTACAAAGAAATCCATAAATATGTCCCCCTATCAGTTGGTTTATGGCATGGATGCAGTCTTTCCAACCTCATTAGGAGTTCCAGTCATGAAACTCCTTCAAGAAGTGCAAATTGAAGAGAAGGATATGCATAGAAGAATCAACCAAACAATTCATTTACAGCAGACCAGAGAAGAAGTCTATGAAAGAACACAGTTAGTCCAAGAAAATATAAAGAAGCTATTTGATGAAAAGGCTAAGGAAAACAATTTCCAAGTTGGAAATGTTGTTCTTAAATGGGATTCGAGAAGAGAAGAGAAGGGAAAACATGGCAAGTTTGAGAACTTGTGGAAAGGACCCTATATTATTCATGCTGAGAGAGGTCAGAATGCATTTTTACTAAAGGAATTGAATGGAGAAGATTTATATGGAGGTCCTGTCAATGGCAGGATGCTCAAGCATTAATTCTGCCAGGAATCATGAGTTTCAAAGCATTTTATTTCCCATTGTAAATATCATTGTTAAACATTGCATTCAAAGTTAGAAAAATAAAAAATACAAAAACAATAGAAAAGAGAAAAAAGGGCAGATTGTAAAACAAGAAAGGTACAACCCCATACCAAAAAAGAGAAACAAAATCTGAAAGTGTGCAAGCTCAAATGCCAGTCCTAAAAACACACTTCTAGTTAGTCATACAACCTAATCATGACTAATTAGCTTTTTCAATTTATTGTTGATAGGTTAGTGAATCAGGTCAGCCAAACAACATAATCTTGGCTTATCAGTAAGGTAGATTAGGATAGAAAAAAAAAGGTTCAAACAAGCTCAAAATATGAACCTATGAGATTGATGAATAATTGGTTCTAATAAAATCAAAACTTGAACCAGGGAAGAAAGAAAGATAGCTCAAACAAATTCAAAATTAGAGTTGAAGAAAAAGAGAAGGATGTTCTTAATTTTCAGCTCTTAAGCCTTCACCTTTTGTTTTAAATTTTTTGCCAATTTTAGTCTATGTGCAGCTTGTTTTTATGCCATAGATCAACAACAAGTTAGACTGTTCAATCCTGGCTTGTTTGCTTTTAAATTTCTATTTTTGAATTTATAGAATAAAAGTCTGTCAGACAGTCTAATCTTGACAGACATAGTTAGGTAGAGAAGCTTATGAACTCAACTATTTAAACTGAGTTCATGGAGGAATAAGATTAGACTTAGATTAGTTTTTTGTTTTTCAAGGGAATAAAATGTTATTGAAGAGATTTTTCTAGTCTAAATGCACTCTGAAAAGAAGAAAAAATGTTAGGATCATTAGGAATGGGTAGGTAGACAGGTTGTTTTGACAAAATTTCATTGTTTTAAATTGCTGCAGAGATCATCAAAAAGAAAGGTTACTGCCCAATGGATTAAGGCACTGGTTTAATAAAAGCCAGATATTTGTAACTGAGGTTATAGACACCTAAAGAATCAGCTGTCTTCCCCAAGTGGAGCCACTATTAGCCACTGATAAATTATGTTATATTAAAAAGTGGCTAATTTTGTTCTTCAAAAGCTCCAAGAGATAATTCCCCTTTGAGAACCTATCATCCTTGAAGTTTTTATGAAGATAACTAATTATTTAGTTAAATCTTCACTGCTGTTTCCCTTTTAAACCTGAAAAATCTGTTGTTTACAAGGAGAAAGACTGCTCAAAAAACCCATTTTCCCCTTCATTTTACCCCTCCTTTCACTCATAATTGACCTCCATTTTCATCCCTTTTTTCTTCATATAATCCCTCCATAAAGCCTCATTTACCCTTCAAAATTCACTCCAAATCTCTTTTAAACCATTTGGTCCCCTTTCATTTGGTTTAAAATTTCCTTTTTCCCCTACCGGAACCATCAAATTGCCTAAAAAACTTTGTTTTTTAGTCCAAAAACACCCTTTTTGTATATATGTGTCTTAAGCCCCCAAGGGCTAAACTTTGGTAGACCCTCCACCTCATAAAACCATAAGCCCCACAATCGGGCGCTTAAAGGACTTAAAAACCTTTTCATAAACCTTACTTTCCTTTGTATTTCCGAAAAACCCGAATTTCGTTCGTTATTTCATAAAACCTGACGAAGTGATTCGGAACAAATCTTGACCGTCGACCTAAACCGATCAACGGTCATCGGCTCATCATATCGAAGGTCTGCATCGAGGCTTCCCTTTTCTTCATGTCCTTTAAAAATTTTCCGATGCGATCAAACCTCAACTGTCGATCACCCCTCCGATCCGACGGTAAATCCACAATCGCATCGCAAATATTCATCCTACCCCTTTTTTATTGCCTCCCGTCGATGCGATCCTGTGATCGTTTCTCCACCGTTGATCCAATCCATTAAAGCCCTGATCCAACAGTTCATATCGCTCCATATCCAAACCCACCATTTCGCCTTTTACCTTTACAATTAAATCTTGACCGTTGATCTAGTTTCCAGATCGACGGCTCTCACTCCGTCGCCAGTTTCCAGTTCCTTTTTTACCTCCGTCGATTGCGATGCCTCGATGAGATCTCAACTGTTGAATCCACAAGAACCAATGGTTCACATTAAATCGTGCTCCTCTGAAAATCCCATACGATCGCGCCCTCCGATCAAATCTCCACCATTGATCTCTGAACCTGATCCAACAGTCAGCGCTTAATCGCGCATCGTAAAATCAAAAGTCCCGGAGTTTGTCCCATTTCATTTTTTCCAATGCGATTGAATCTTGACCGTTCACTCCACCAAGATCCAATGGTCCGCGCTAAATCGCATCGCCACATTTCATTTTTGCTTTACCCTTTGTCCTCCTCCGATACGATCTTGCGATCAAATCTCTGCCGCTGATCATTCTTATATCCAACGGCTCACAATGCTTTTGCTTTTTTAACCCCGCCTATCTCTGTGTCCTCCATCGATCCTCCAGATCCGATGGCCCACATTCATCCTCCCTTCCACCCTTAGATAAAAAGTGGTTCCCGGTTCTCCTTGTTTATCCACCATTTTCATTTGAAAACCTTACCTTTCTATGTGTTTTGTTTTCCAACAGAAAAGGTTTTTGAATGAATCCTGACCATTGATCTTCAAAGATATAAGGCCATTAGGCCTTATTTTTCCACCCGTTCCATTTCTTTTCATTTCTTCATATCCCCTCCTTGTCTCAGATATAATTATTTATCAAATAAATTCAATGGTCAGATAGCCTATTTCACCATCCACTGCGCGCCAATTTTTGTTGATGTCACTAGGACCCCGCATACCTTTTTACCCCGCAGCTCTTCATATATCATGCTCTACTTGCACCGTTGGATCTGGATCATCCAATCCAACGACCTATAATCCATATCGCATAATTTTTGAGCCCGTCCCACAGTGCGCAACTTTTACGCAATATAGGCGGTTTTAGAAATCCATGTGTCGAATGCAGACCTATATCGCATTCCAAAAGCTAAAACCACCTTACCTCCTAAGAGCTGCGCGAAAGCCACTACCGGTTTTCCAGAAAACCACTATCCCCCACAATATTATTTTTCTTTTAATCCTGGCCATTGATTATCCTAATCCAACGACCTATATTATAACACGACCCCTTCGCTTGCTCCCCACCTTTGCTCCCAAAGCATTTCATTGAAGTAATCTCTGTCGTCGATCTCTGAGATCTGACGGTCCTAGTTTAATCTCCCCCCCATTCATCTACCATCCATCTAATGCTCCCAAAACATTTCACCGAATGATCCCAAAAAAACTAGCACATCGGATACCATGATGAGTGCCTTCGCAGTTGACCGGGTTGACTGTGGGGACAGCGGAGATGAACGGCGGATATTGAGTGTGGGGGAACTAGCCAAAGTTTTCCTCCATACCCTGAGAGCCCCTGCAGTGATGTAAGACGCTGAGTTGGTCACAACTGTCTTCCACGTCGAGCAGAGTTAACAACTTACTGGCGCATCTTGTCAGCATCAAATTTAAAAACTGTGCCACCTATTTAAAGAATTTTTATCTGTTTTTCAAATTACTTGTGATTTGTTGCGTTGCACCCTGTTTTAGCTTTCCGCCACCTGCAAATTGGACCACCCTGTAAAATGTTCTCACTTAAATTTTCAACCATGGCTAAACGGTCATTTTTATCAGGTTCATCTAGCCATATCCCTCTCATGGACACTCAGAGGGATATTCAAGATACCCTATGTTCAATAATTCACCTCCCTTTCTATGAGCAAGTTATCTTGAATGATAATGCTTCCCCTGTGTATTATCTCATGTTTAAGTCTAGAGTTTTGTTTGCATGCATTCCAAAAACACATCTTTTCCCTGAATTTATCTACTGGTTGGTATCTGTCGTGTATCCAATGTAGTTTTTTGTCATGAATTCTCAAGGAGAGAACGTTCTACAGGTGTCTACCTTGTTAATTCGCCAAGCCCTTTGTTATCCTAAGTTAGAATCAACCATCCAATTTTCTGACAAGTCACTCGTACAATATTATGATAATCTTATAGGAGAAGAATTCAATCAGTTCATGTTTTATTTGAAGCCTAACATGAAGCAGTTTCAGCCAGATTGCAAGGAGTTTTCTATGGGGGTTTTTGATGCTGAGACTCGTCCAGTATTGAGTAATATTGAAATTTTTGTGGTAAATATGATGATAATGCAGTGGATAAATCAGTCCTAGGGATGTTTTCCATGATGATGAAGCCAGGAGTGGTGGTGGATATTCCATCATATTGGTAGGAAACAGTCAATTCACAGCTGATGAGCCTTTCATTAACAGTTTCTTTCAAATTTCCTTCATTGATTGTATATTTGTTCTTATATCAAAATTTGGAAGAATTCATGCATTTGGGACTAAATATTATGGATGTAAATAAAAGAAGGCAATCAGTGATATTCTGGACAGATGTAGTTGGAAGGGAGCAAAATGAGGCTGGGTTGTTTGATTTTTCTAGCTATTACAATCCAACCGTATATAAAATATTGAATGGAAGTCCTCCTCCCTATTTCTTACCTAAAGCTAAGGAGTTTCTACATTTAGGAAATAAGTGTAAGTAGGGAGATTGGTTTTTTTTTAGGAATATTATGAAATAAGGCTACATGGAGCAAGTGTTGAGCCTTACAGACTCCCAACTTTTGTACCAATGAGGCTTTTTGCTTTAGAGTTCATTAGATAGAGTTTAAATGTTGATCAGGTTCATTTCGTGCCTATGAATAAAGGACACATGTATAAGTTACCCATGGTTGTAGGCCCTTTCATAGTAAATATGAGGCAGGAATTTGATGAAGTAACAGAAATGTTAGATGACATGCATATGCTACTAGGAGAAAGTTGGGCTTATGACCCATATAGTGTTATTTAAAATAGAAGAATTGAGAATGGGTACTCTAATTTCATTCATGAAAGTAGGCTAGAACAAGAGAAGATAGCATGTAAAGGTGTGATGAGTTCAGTAGATGCAAACATTCAAACTCCCATCATAGTAGAGAACACAACTAAAAGAACCAAGGAAGTAGTTATTGATCTAGATGATGAGGAGTAGGGAGCCAAGAAGAGAACAAAACATACTGAAGAGCCTACATCTAATGCACCTGGTTTTTATTTACATTTGGGAGAAGAGAAAAATGCTCCTGCTTCACCCAGGAATCATGAAGCTTCTCATGAAAATGTGCCCCTGATCAAACAACTGTTTTCACAAATTGAAGAAAGAAATCAGAGGATGAAGGCCAGCATGTAGACCCAAGCTAAACATCAAGTTACTGCTGAGCAAACAAGATTGTTAACTGTAATGGATCTTGAGAAAGATCAATTTAGAATTTCCCTGTCACATCCTACAGATATGTCAATTGGTTCTTCCAATAATCTCAACACTGTCAATGTGACTGTGGATGTAAATAAAATTCCACTGATGGATAAAATGAATTTGCATATGCAAACAGGTCAATTGATTGTAAATGACCTCACAAAGACTAATGCAATGGTAATAAAGGCAGAGAATATGTTGGGTAAAGTAATTAAACAATTGAAGTTAGAGAAGGCTAACTCAAGAGCCTTAACAGTTCAGAATGAGGAAGCTGATAAGTAAAAAAAGGATTTCTGAAATGCTGAAGCTGAGATTAAAAATCTCAAAGAAAGACTAAAAGGAAATCTCTCACTGATATAAGCTAAAGATATCATTTTGACTGATATCATCTCATAAATGAAATCTAATTGGTGTTTCCTGATGATAATTGCAAAAGAGAAAAGCCTTATTTTAGAATGTGAAGAACAAATCATGTCTGATAAGCAAAAAGGAATTAATAGAGCCATTTGGGCCAGAAGATTTATTGATTTTATTAATTCTAAATCAGATCAGGAATTAGAGGAGAATGATATGCAGGAAAAAATGTTGTATGCAGTAGAAATTAATAAAATGATTGTTAGAAATGATCTCAAAAAAGCTGCAGAAAAGAAGCTAATGGAAATTAAGGAAGCAGTAAGTCAGTTTGATAAGTCTTTGGATAAAATGACAAGAGTAGGCTTGCCATCATGTTGGGGAGCTGAAGGAAATATTTTTCCATGGAGCTCTTATGAGAACTTACTAGTGATGACAAAAAGAAAAGTTGATAATAGGCATGAAAAGACTCAGGTGCGTAAAGGAGAGACAATGGACAACTTCTTGCAGAGACATTTTCAACTCTTGTGGATGGTAAAGAATCTTTTCACAGAAAGGCCTTCTTATGATCCAATTACTGCATTCAGATTGGAATATCATAATTTGACACATTCATCCAGGGTGAAGGTAGAAATATGGAAAAAGTGCAGAGCTTGGACAATAGACCTGCCAAAAGGATTAGCAGCAAAGAAAGACAAATCAGTTGACCAAGGAAAAGAATCCACATAATCAACAATTCCTACATATTAGGATAGTTATTTTACGTTATTTTCTGAAGACAATGTAATTGTAACAAGACATTTTCAAGGCATGTAATATACAACCTTCTAAGTCTTAAAGTAGTTTTGGTAGTTAGGATTGGTTATAGTAGTTCCAAACTGATTTTTATTGTATTTAATGTAATTTTCAAGGGAAGGAAAGGTTCTGAGTTTTGGAGCTTCAGACAATTATTTTTGTACTAAAAAATTCAAGGATTAATGAATGAGTAAGCAAGTTTCTAGCATTATGTTTATGTTGAAATGTATTCCAGTTTACATTATGTGTTTCTATCTATGAATAAAACAAGGTTATGAGCAGTAGGTCTCTTTTTATTTCTGTATATAAGAGTTAAAAACCTTAATTGGCGCTCCTTTGTTTTAACTATTTCTTTCATATATTTCTTCCGAGGTTGGAATTGATATTTTTTGTATAAAACAACATTTCTTTCACATTCTTCTAGTCAATTCATTCAACATTAACATATGGTAGCATTGTGAAGCATTCATGATATTTGACATTTAAGGGTTTAATCATAATACTTGAAGGTTAATAAAACAGAGACATATTCGTGACATAATCATATAAATGTCTTAAGCAATGATTCGTTATCACAACTAAGGGATTGTCTCTTAAGGTACAAAATTATTTGGTGCCATTGCCGGGGAGCGAAGATTCGAAGTTCCCTGGGTTTTGTTCATATTTCCTCTGGTTGTTCAGAGAGGAGGAAATACTAAGCTATGCTTTATTCTAAATAAATTTGGCTCCTAAGAGGCCTCACATGAGGTCAGATACCTCTTAGAAAAAAGTCCCTATTCTGTCAAATCCAGAAAATTTAGTTTCAAAGGAGGGCTAGAAAACAAAAATATTTTCTACACCTGATGCCACACTACTTGCACCAGGTAGCAGTTCTCATATCTTGTCATCCAAGGAAATTTCCCGGAAACTCATTTTCTTGGAAAAAGAATCCTTATCATCACCCATTCATTTCCAAGAACCAACATTAGAAGAATTATCTTTTGAGTCTGTATCATTTCCATTCACAGAATCTCAACCTAATTTAGTTTCCATTTCTTCTGCTATTTTTCATATAACCCTTCCCATATCAGTTGTTCCACCCCTTTTATCCCTACCTACAACTAGTATTCATTTTACCCCCGCTCAAGGAGCAGTCAATCAGGGCATAAACATGGTAGCCCCTGCTTTCTTGATGAATAGATATGTACCATTAAATCTACCCCAACAAATGAATGCAATGCCCCAGGAGTACCTTAAGCTGCTTCCTAGATTTATTGATGAAGATGAAATAACTACAGAACAACACTTGCCTTTGTTTTGCACTTTTGCTGAAAACTTTAATGTAGAACATCTTGATGTTGTAATGAGACTTTTTGTGTAGTCTCTAAGTGAAGAGGCAAGAAAATGGTTCAAAGGATTACCAAATGGTTCAATCAATGATTTGGATGAATTAGAAAGACAATTCATCCAGAGATGGGGTGAAAAAAGAGACCATGGTTATTCTTTAACAAAGTTTAATGCTATAAAGAAAAAATCAATGAAAGCATGAGTGATTTTATTAAAATATTTAATAAGTTGTACAATATTTTTCCTGTGGAAATGAAACCTCCTCCTATTGGAGCAAGATTTGTTTTTACTGGGGCATTTGTATCAGATTTCAGTTTTACCTTGAGAGAAAGAAGAGCCTCCACTCTTGAATAGATTCAAATAGATGCCTTAGATATTGAGGAAAACATGACTGCTGCTGGAAAGGTTCAAGACAAAGGAAAAGCTAAAGAAGAAGATTCATCACAAGATCAAAGGATAGATGACATGAATAAGGTCATTAAAAATTTGTCAAACAAATTAGTAAAAATGGAATTAGATAACAAGAAACCTGCACAACAAAAGACAGGGGTTTTCAATCCTCAATTCAGAAAACAACCCTTATAGATTCTACAGAGAGAAAGAAAAGATCAAGATCAATTCCAAGCACCTTTATATATAGAGACAACACCATCACATTCTGTTGATAATGATCAAAAAGAAGATGAAGATCAAATTTCTACTATGTATATTGAAGATGGTGAGACAGAAGAAGAGAGTGAGAAAGAATATATAGAGGAATTTAAAGAAGTTGATGTCTCATTTGATAAGGAAGAAATGGATGATTATTGCAAACAATTTACTGATTTTATGCAAGAAGAGTTGCATAAAAAATATAATTTGAGGTCAAAAAAGAGGTTGAGAACCGAGGATGAAGAAGAAGAGGAATCAGTACTTACTCCAATGGTGACTCCACCACAGAAGAATTCAATCAAAAAATTAGATAAGGGGAACACTAGAAAATTTGGCCCAATTTCCGATGGCAACTTTGTCGCTATTCTGACACATAGTCATCGCAAGAGCGACAGTTTGAGGATAGAAAAAATGTGGTTCGTCATAATGTCACAATTCCGACGCCTTGACAAAGTGTTGCAATACCGACACCTTTTTCGTCGCTTCCAAACAAGTGTCGCTCTTCTGATGTTTACTAAACCGTCGCTCTTCCGACGTTTGTATAGTGTCGCAATTCCGACGAAATGTGGTCCGACGTTTTGAACGTCGCTCTTCCGACGTCTTTATACTGTCGCTCCTCTGACATTTCCAAACTGTCATGATTCTGACGCCCTATAAAAGTGTCACAAGACTGACGCATTGCAAAAGTGTCGAAAGACCGACGCTTTCTAGAAACATCGCAATACCGACGCCAGGGAGAACTGTCGCAATTTTGATGAAATGTGGTCCGACGTTTTGAACGTCTCTCTTGCGACGTCTTTATACTTTCGCTCTTCCAACGTTTCTAAACTGTCACAATTTCGACGCTGTACAAAAGTGTCGCAAGATCAACGGTTTCCAGAAGCGTCCAAGCTTTCCAAATGCGTCGCAATACCGACGCCAAGAAGAACTGTCGCAATATCGATGGATGTCGCAAGACTGACGAAAGTGGAAATCGTTCAGAATTTCAGAAGAACAACACTTACGAAGCATCGGTATACCGACGACGGGTTCAATTTAAAAAAAAAATGAAACTTTAAAACAGGACAGTAAATCCCCAATATTTGTTATGAATTGTGGGCGTTCCAATTGTTATGAACATAATTCGACCATGAAATATTAATACCTCCGTCGAACCTTAGTTAGGACAACAATAGTCGATGTATATACATGTGGGGCCTAGCGCTAGCGGACTTTCCATATCCAATGCTGGATAATACGTTGCTCTGGCCTTGCCGATCCAACGATCCAACTGGATATTGCGCATGTTAGTTGCACGATCGTTAACTCGCGATGAGAGTGGGTTTTCAAAACCGCTCAAGGATATGTGTCATCCTATGACATTGATCGCGTCCAAATGGGGAATACCGCTTACCGTACAAAGGTGGTGCGATATGCCAGAAACTCGTCTTTACTGTGCGGTCCTCAAGGTTTTGACTACTCTTACTCCAGGCCGTCCGCTTACCAATGCCTTACTACCATTGAACTCTGCCTCATTGTTCATCCTTCGTGCAACCATACCAAACGAACTCGGGCACGACCATTTCGAGGAGACATGATGCATTACATATGCCACGGTTTATGTCTTATGGTTCCGACAAGGTTAGTATCGACTCTGCAAATCGATACACCGGTCCTTGGTTCATTCAATCGCCTACACATTCACAACACTCATTACGAGGTTTTACCTAGCTCACGGAGGTTCGAGCACAACATCTCCTTGCTCTACCACAGGCGCACGTGAATGTCATTAACCTAATTCATCGTCTGTTCACACAACTGATTATAGAGAAATTCCCCAACTGTTTGACACAGTTATCTGTGGAATTCACCAATGCTCATAAGTCCCGAGTCATTAGCTCGTGTTCCACCGAGAACTCAACCAGTATATATGCACATAACCTCATCACAGGGTTTCTTAATTACCACGAGATTTCAATTATCTTTCACCAGGATGCGTACATATATTCACACACATAAAAATTACTCAATCAACGCACATATAATACTAGCAGATTCCTTATATAAATGAAATTTCTTAAAGTCTCCTGGTCCTCAGCCAGATCTTCGATACAATGGCCTCCTCTTCCCTATGCAGCTCTATGCAGTTCTCTTTGTAGGTCTTCTGTGCAGGTCTATCGACTCTATCACGGAGGTTTATTTTTATATCAATTAAAATGAATCGATTCGAATTTCTCGATGACTCACAAACTCTTCAAATTCCTAACTCTGAGACTAACGCTCTAACAGACAGAGACAAACTCCTAGAATTAGCTTAACTTATGAAACTGACTATCTCTTCAGGTGCCCATTAATCATTCGGGCAGTTACATTTTCTCTACAAATTAACTAAATTAGCTCAACTATGGATAATTTCATAGGGAAATAAAACATGAGACCCCCCTTTACATTTATTTATGTACAAAAGTTGTCTTGGGCCTAATGCCCCTGCATCAGATAACATAGTGAGGGGCTAAATTTCTAGAGCTTCCATGCATCTGTAACATCTTCAGAGCATTTTCATGTGGTTTATCTACCCTTGTCACTCAAATTGATAGTAGATTAAATATGACAGATGTTTTCAGCGTAACAAGAGCCCTTTCAGGTTTCATTGGAAACATTATTTATAAAACACAGTTTGTGCAATCAATCTTCATACTGGAGTATTATATATTCAGTTTCACAAAGACCTAATGTCATCATGTACTCAACAAGTCAATTGTTGCAGTGTCATACAACCTCAAGCCTCAAACATCTTTACAAGTGAGAATTTCAGGTCCGGTTTAGAACAAACCTATTAGAGATTTTACTAAAATCAAGTTAAATTCTAATGCTCATTTAATATAGAGATTAAGATTCTGAATCTATGATGCTACTATTGTTGCCAATATTTTTATTGTACTTGTTCCATACCCAACTCCACTAATAGTAATAGCAATGTTGAATCCTGATCAGTTTCCATCCATGGGATTTTAATGGCCCTTAGATGTGAGATTCACATGCCAAATTGAATCATTTCATAGAATGACTCCACTCAGCTATGGCTGAGTATCAATTTTACCAATTTGGCCAGCACTTGAATATAATCCTAATTACATCAAATTTCAAAATTTGAGTCTAACCCTAAGTGCCTAAAATTCTGCAAAACCCACTTACACAACACAGTCTAGGAGGGGTTAACATGCCTATGAAGTATTTAAACATTGTTGAGGGCTAAGAATAGTTGGACTTTGCCAACTAACCAAACTCATTTTTGACCACTTCTAGTAACTTTAGCTTGTAGATGCTCTCATAAAAAGAAAGCAGGTGGTCCAATAAAAGGAAGGGGACTAGTTGCGTGTTTAATTCCCTTTTTTTTGTCAACTGAAAGCTTTCCAAGAAGAATAAATCTACTGAAGTATGAAACTGATTTTGTTGCTGCCCCAACTACCACTGATATACATCACAATGTGTCATAGTTTACTGTAAGCCTCTATTGAGAGTGGGCAGCACTAAATCCAAGTAATTCCCCTCATCCCTTAAAAGACACCTCTAAATATAACTAGAAATTTCAAATAGTTAGTAAAGGAAAATTACAAAGATATAACAGATCTGTGTTGAGCCAAAAACCTGTGCATTCACAACAAAACTGGGATGGATAAAACTTAAAAACAATTATGGACTTTGACAAAAAATCATCTTATGCATACAAAATGAAAGAAGCATTGGAATACTACTATGTTTACAAATTTAAGAACAGGCAGAGTGAGTCTCCGGGCAACACAATTTCATGTGGAGACCCTAGATCCTTGTACCCACAATATCTAGTGACTTATAAAATGATTGCCAAAACAATGCCTTTTCTATGCATATAAGAACACCACCTGTATAATGAGGGAGATGTAATATTGTCTGAGAAGCAGATTTATACAGAGTGGTCCAAGATTGTGTATTTATGGAAGATACAACTGATTTTGGCATGAAACATGTATCTAAGATTTCAATGTGCCTTATTTCAGAGCCCATTGATGATTCACTATGAAACCTAAGCTTTCAAAACAAACACATTGAAATCACAGGATCTACATCACGAATATCATAAATATTAACTATCTTTTGGGCACTTGCAGTAGATACCATAAGAGGCCCACATGGCCTGTACCACCAATGTTGATTCTTTGGCACAACATTTGCAAAGCCAAAATTTCTCCCCGAGACATCCCTCTCTGCCAAAACTAGAGAGATGGTACTGGACGTTGAAGTGAAGGCCTCTGATTCAATATGGAATGCCATAATTTCTTTATTATAAAATTCCCATGAACAGAAGCCTGAGTCCAATGTACAACCTGCAGATGCTGCCACAACATATTTACCAGAGCGACCATCTGACCATCTGCTTTGATCAACCAGGAATCACCCCACATGTTTGGGGTAAGTCCATATGGAGATTTATATTCAGCCTTCTCCTGGAGATTTGAAAAAAACAATACTGAGTATTACTCATACATCAACTGCCATTTATGTTAAGGGAAAATTTAAAGAGTGCATAAATATTCTTGAAATCCCAATCATAGTTTCTAGAAAATTTCAACAATTTTTGAAATGAACTACATCCTATTTAAACTACATCAAATATTTAGGCAAATAATTTTTTTAAATAGAAATTGGTGAATTTTATTTCAAATATAGAAATTTAAACCATGAGAATAATCTAACCCCTAGGATTTTCCCTATTTCTAATAGAAAATCCCAAAATGTATAAATTATAACACCCATAAACCCCAAAATTAAGTACAATAATTAAAAACTCCACACCTCTGAATTTGCTATATCGTGAAAAGAGCAGCGTCCATCATCATGAGAAAGCAAAACCGATTCTCCTTCTGATACAAATCAGCCTGCAGTAGATGTCTTATGGCTGAGTTGATTCAATCGATCACAGAAAACCTCTTCAGTTTCTTCAATATTGCCAAAATGCTCTGTCTTGTTTTCCTGATCATCATCAAAGTCCATATTTTCATCACATTGAATTAGTTGGGGTTCATTACGATCAGGTCCAGTGCCTATTGCAGAGCTCCGGACATCCAATCCAATATTGGAACTACCATACCCGTTCCCATTAGAGATTGTAAATCTTGCTTCTGGCTTTAATTCGGTAAGTTCAAGAGCACTAGAACTGGATTCAGTTGATTTAGACTTGGTATAGTTGTCCTCTGATTTGTATTCCGATACAACACTATACTTGTGCTTCAACGCAAACAGAAATTCTGCAGCAATGGGATCTTCATCTATGGGGCTTATGGATCTGCCCTAAATAACATCCCGAATATCTGATTCATTTTCATTCAACTGATCATGCAAATCCACCCTTGTCTTCAACACAACAAGCTGAACTGAAGGCCGGTTTTTCAGCAATTCATGGTGGGGTAAAGCCTATCTTCCAGATCTTGACTATTTAAGTGTTTAATTGGTTTTTTCAGAGACCTGACCATAGAATCAAATGAATCCTATGAATCCTATGAAATAATAAACAATAGTAAGGCCATTACTTATTGGTTTGAAATAATAAACAACATGCCACAAACCCACATAATTAGTAAATTATTTAAAGACAATAATTCCTACATATTAAAATATAAAGTTATAACATACCAGCTCATATGTATATTCTTGATCTTCATCCAACTGATCGACATCTATATCAACATATGATTCAGAAACAGTGTTTAAATGATCTACCATGTCATCATCATCATCATCAATTGTGTAATTTTCAATAATATCCTCATCAACATCATCATCAATAATTGTTGCCTCATCTCCTATGCCTGGTTCATCTTCTAAGATATCTTCTTCGTCTGTCAATGCATCTTCCTGCTCATCTGCCACTTCATCATCTTCTTCTTGATCAATATCATCTTCTTCCTCTACAGTATACTCTACTAGCCTTCCTCTTGGATCATATCTAATAGCAAATGACCATTCGTTCTCACCTGGAACCTCTGAGTAAAAGACTTGTTCGCATTGGCTTGGAAAAACATAGTGATATTTTCCTACTTCAAACTGCGATGTTTTAACCATTGGAAATCCATTTTCATGTTGAATAAGTGTTCTATCATCATCACGTACATTCATTCGTAGCCTATACCATTTGACATCGAACAAAACTATTTTTAAGGAATTAAAGTCACACTCAATTATATCATCTAAGAACCCATAATATCTATTTTCAGATTCTCGATGATGTCTGTCACTCCTGGAGGAAACATTAGTGACCTGGAATACTGCAGTTATCCCACTATCAGAAGTTTTCCTGTTATCATCTAACTGTTTAATGCAAAATTTACGACCATTGCACCACATAGCCTTGTGGTGTTTCAACTGCAATATGCCAAACATGAAAAAGATGCATTCTCAATTAATAATTAATCATATAATTTACACAGCATAAAAATTAACTGAAAAATCAAACTTGTTGTCACATTATAAATATAGTATAAAATAAGTAATGAATAAAATAGGTGAATTAATTGCTTACCTTTCTATCTTTCAAACCATATGCTAAATCGATTTCCCTGTCTGTAATGTTTCCATCTCCACTACGATACGCTTCTCTAATAAATCCAGACAGTAGTTGCCATGATAACCTACCATTGTTACGTGCTTTACATGTTTCAATCCATTCACTCATCCGCTCAAGATTGTTTGAAATGTATAAAAGTAGTGCCTCATAATCTTGAGCACCTGAATAAAAAAACAATAATTCACCAATATTAATAAATATTACTTATAACCATGGTAAATTATATTAATTAATAAAATATGAAAGAATAAGACCTAAATGAATATAATGATCATATACATGATGTAAAAAAATGAAACATTATATGTATTATACATAATAAATCTTTTATCTCTCACTTTCTTCATTCTACCTTTTCCCAACAGGTGCTCCACTTCAAATTTTTTGATGGAGTTCACATCCCAAATGAAATCCACCGCCTTCATGGCTGACACAGCTAATATAGGAAGATAATGACTAATATACACCATGGATTCATATACCACATATCCCTCCACCATAGAACCCTCAGGTCGTGCTCTTTGTGTAACCAAAGCCTTGAAGGATTTCAGGTGCCTCTCGACCATCCACATTGACCTTGTGTTTACTGGTCCACACATTTCAATCTCCTCAACTTGGTGTATCAAGTAGTGTTCTTTTGCATTGAAAAATATTGGAGGTAGATACTTTTGCATTTTACACATTAGTCGAGGAATTTCTCTCTTCCAATACTTTATTTCATCTTGATGGATTTATTTCAATGACAACCATCTGCAAATCATTACGCAAGGTTATTTCAATGAAACATAATATATATTTCATTACAAGTAAATTAATACATCATTTCATCAAGTACGAAAAGAAATTGTAGCAATTATATTTTGCGTATAAATCAAAACTACTTACCTCATGTATTTACTAAGACCATATATAACTTGTTTGACATTGTTGTCAAAGTCATTTGGGAGAGATACAGGTAGAACATACTATAAAAATAAAAAATGAATCGTTATTGGTTTCCAAATTAAACAGAAAAAAGGAAAATTTAAAATATGTATTCAAGCAATAACAAACAAAAACGTATACCAAAAAAATTACCTTAACAAAGGTATGCCAATCATGTGTTTTCACCCCACCGAAGTCACCTTTCTTTGTTAAGATATTATTTATGTTTGAAGCAAAACCTGTTGGAAATTTAATTCTTCTAATGACCTCTTTTACATCATTGCTTTGTTGTTCTGTTAATAACCATGGAATATTATTATAATTTCGACCTCCATTGTTATTTGATCTGTCGATCACACTTTTCATTGCATGATTCGATTTCTCAATGTTAGCACAAATTTTGTCAATTTTATCTCTATCATGTGCACCATCTATGGTTCGCCATAACATATCTGTCACATTCTTCCTGACATGCATTGTATCAAACAAATGAGCTATTTTTAGGTCCTCATAGTAGGGCAACCTCGTGAATTGAGAAGGATAACATTTCATTCCAGGTGGAAGTACAATATTATTACCTTCACCGCGATGATGACCTTGATATTATTGAATAAAATAAATCAGAACAATATTAATTATAAAATACAATAAAATAAATTCATTAGTTAAAACAAAAATTCCAAACATTACATAAACAAATAATATATATATATACACAAATTACGTACCAGCTGCTTGAATATTATTAATTCTATTATAGTCCAACATCCACAACTGAGGTGTCATTCTTCGTGGTTTTAATCCAGTTTCTTCTTTATCATTGAAAAGATGTTTTTTCAGTAGTACGATACTTATGGTTCCTAGGGAGGAAGTGCCTAAACTCATCAAACACCATCTTTCTTAACTTTGACAAATGATGATACTTCATTTTAGGGCCACAAACTAGATATGCAAATCTACCCTTTGTTTGAAGACCTGCAATAGATGGATCAATAACAATTAATATACTATGAGATCATTTTTAAAACATGCAATATGGTATATCTAATTTAGATAATTATGTATTATATTACAGTGCAGCGAAATATTACATACCACAAACATGTGTTAGTCCTGGGGCATCATGAATTTTCCATACAAGCATTCCACGACATTGAAATCTCTTCTGCTTGATTGGTTTAGTGATGTCATACATAGTGATGCCATGCCATAACTGTATTAGCTCATCGATAAGAGGCTCAATATATACATTCATATCTTTGACCTAGTTCTTACCTAATTGTTCAAAATTACGGTACATAATAATTACTACCATGATATATGTATATATAAGTAAGTAAATAAATAAAATATATATTTATGCAAACAACGAGAGAAATGAAAATGTTACATTCAAAGAAATAATGTATCAAATACCTGGAATAATCATAGTCAACATTATGTGCTCCCTCTTTATTGACATCCAAGGAGGAATTTTATTGTTTATAACGAAAATAGGCCACACTGAGTAAGTAGATATAAGCTCTCCGAATGGACTAACACCATCAGCTGCCAATGAAAGCTTGACATTATGAGGTTCATTTTTAAAATCTACATATTTTTCCTCGATTTCTCTAAATGCAGAACCATCTGCAGGCATTCAAAGAACACCATCTCCACTTCTATCCTTTGAATGGTAATCCATAAATTGTGCTATGCTTTTACACCTGAACATTCACTGCAAACGTGGAATTATGGGAATATGACGAAGAACCTTTTGAGGCACCTTTTTGGTTAGTTGATCTGTTCGATATTTACTAGTACCACATTTCGGACATTATGTTTTCAACGCATGTTCTCCATAATATATAATATGATCTTTAGGACATGCATCTATAGTGTTATATTCCATTCCAAAGTGTTTCATAATAGCACGTAGATCCCGATATGTTTGAGGTAAAGTATTTGGCGACGGTAACAAATATTCACCCAACAATCTACAACATAAACAAAAAGTAGTGTCTTGTAAAGATTATTAATCATATATATATATATATATATATATATATATATATATATATATATATATATATATATATATATATATATATATATATAATAGTTATCAAAACCGGAACCGGTGACCAGACCGGTGGAGCTAATGAACCGGGTTTTGAACCGGAACTGGTCTAACTGCTAGCGGTCAGATCTCAATGAACCGGTTTAAAAAAAAATACATCAAATAATTCCAAGCCAATAGAGACAAAGAACTATTTTTAAGATTTTCAACCATGATTCCAAGCCAATAGAGACAAAATATAAAAATTTTGCTCATTTATATACCATGCAAAGGTGAATATATCAAAATGGCACCAAATGCAATACATATCATCGAAAAATACATAAGCAAACTTGTTGAAGTAAGGTATTAGGTTTCTCTTATATTATTCATTGTGTTTTATTCCTGAGTTAATATTATAATATACAATCTGTCCCTGCTAAGATCTATTTTCAATTCATTGTATCAGCCTTAAAGACAATTCTGGGTTCAATATATATATATATATATCAGACCAACATTTTGAAGATCTTGTATTCTTCATTATCTATGTTTGCTTGGCAATAAATTTCTAGAAAAACATCTACAACACTTGGAGGTATTGAATTGGTTTATGAAACCCACTATTAGTGCTATTTGTAACAAGTTGAGAGAGCATTACAACTTCAACAGTTTGCTCACAATGTGTTTGATGAAATTTATCACTGAAAAGATTCATTAAAACCCAGAAAACTCAGTGGCCAGTTTAGTGCATTTCCAAGCAGGAATTTTCTAGTGGTCAATTTATTATTTCTAGTCACAATTTCATTAGGTTGTATGTTGTTGTCCCTTGAGTGGCGTTAGACCATTTTCATCAGTCTTGATGCCATGATCAAATTGCTTGTATGCTGTGTGAAAGGTTTTGTATTTATGTTGCTGCTATGTGTGAGCAGAGATAGAGGGTCTGACAGTTCCTAGCTGAGTGTGAAATAAGGTTGTTGCTGATTGTTTTGAGAACAGAAGTTGTCATCAAGTACACTTGATGAGTTGCATGCTACCAGGGTTTTTATGCTAGCCAGCCTTTTATTTATCAGTCATCATGTGTATTGTTGCTGCTATAAGGTGTTGAGTATGAGTTATTAGACAATTTTGTTGCTAGTATAATAGAGAAATTTGCAGCTCATGGAGGAGACACTGAGGAATTTGCAGCTCATGGAGGAGCACCTAACTAGCTGGTTAAGTACGGAACTGGATGGTTAGGTCCAGTTAACCGGCCAAAATAGGTGAGAAGAGGCTATTGACCGGGTTGCAAGGCCGGTTCCAACCGGCAGCCCTCCTGACCGACCGGTTTGATTGGTTACCGGTTCAAACCGGCTAGTTTTGATAACTATGATATATATAAGTTATTATTTTACACATTTATTACAAATAAAAAAATGGAAAATAATAAAAATTTACATATATGTGATCATATATACATATTGCATACCTTAGGAGTTGTGTCATACATCTGTTCGACAAATTATTCATAACCTTTAAGTTCACCAGCAACAATGTAGTAGAGAGAAGAGTTTCATTTGAGTGTTCAAAAAGTCGTTCACTTGACCTTTTAATCAGAGGTACATCATAAATACCATCACTGCTATCTCCACCATCATCATCTGACTCACCATACAAGTCTTGGAGCATTTGATTTGTCCCATCATTAATGTGAACTGTCTCATTACTGTCGTCATGATCTACCTCCATGGGATCATTAAAATTACCTTCATCATTCGCTTCATGTTCTTCACCTTGTATAACATCATTTCCAATACTAATATTTGCTGCAATATTCTCTTGTACTGGTGCAACATCATCTAATCTACTACTATTTAGCTGTGGAAGCTGGTTGATCATCTGCAAAAAGTTGGGGGGCAACTGTGCCTTTATGAAAATTAAAAACATTAATAATTAAACATTAGTGCGCATATAAAAAATATTAAAATAATATAAAATTTTACTATTTAATCAAAATGAAGATAGATAATTAATTACCATGGGACGATAGTCATTCGATCCACCATCAATGTGCCCATATTTCCTACAATGCATTGTTGCTATTGCTATTAATACTTTAACATTATTTCTCATACAACATTTTTTGCAAGGGAAATAAACTCTACCATCACCCCTTTCACCCTTTTGCATTTTTTTTCCACCTCTAATGTTTTCTTCCATTGATGCAAATTATCCTATAAAGAAAATAATAAATCTCTCTCAATGGTGTAGAAAACCCAAGACTTGTTCAACTCAACGAGAGCTCAATGTATAAGCAAAAAGAAAATAAAAGTGGGCTTTTTACAAATTGTGAGCTTTTTACAAAATGTGGGCTTTTTAAAAAAAAATTGGGATTTTTACAAATTGTGGGCTTTTTAAAAATTGTGGGCTTTTTACAAAATTGTGGGCTTTTTACAAATTGTGGGCTTTTTACAAATTGTGGGCTTTTTAAAAATTGTGGGCTTTTTATATGACTGTCCTACTTTACTAAGAGGATGTTGTAACTAAAGTCTTATGCATTCTTACCCAATTCGAGTCACGTAAATTGAGGGTATATACTATATTGGAATACATCATATAAAAAGTATTGGAATATTGTAATATGTCTTAGCATGGACTTTATCACTGAAAAGATTCATTAAAACCCAGAAAACTCAGTGGCCAGTTTAGTGCATTTCCAAGCGGGAATTTTCTAGTGGTCAATTTATTATTGCCAGTCACATTTTCATTAGGTTGTATGTTGTTGTCCCTTGAGTGGCGTCAGACCATTTGCATCAGTCTTGATGCCATGATCAAATTGATTGTATGATGTGTGAAAGGTTTTGTATTTATGCTGCTGCTATGTGTGAGCAGAGAGAGAGGGTCTGACAGTTCCTAGCTGAGTGTGAAATAAGGTTGCTGCTGATTGTTTTGAGAACATAAATTGTCATCAAGTACACTTGATGAGTTGCATGCTGCCAGGGATTTTATGCTAGCC
The DNA here is from genome assembly GCA_034641835.2 of Pinus albicaulis. NCBI lineage: Eukaryota > Viridiplantae > Streptophyta > Pinopsida > Pinales > Pinaceae > Pinus > Pinus albicaulis. The sequence continues at coordinate 532,214,836 of CM076571.1, read as the reverse complement.
AGCCTTGTATTTATCAGTCATCATGTGTATTGTTGCTACTATAAGGTGTTGAGTATGAGTTATTAAACAAGTTTGTTGCTAGTATAATAGAGGAATTTGCAGCTCATGGAGGAGACACTGAGGAATTTGCAACTCATGGAGGAGCACCTAACCGACCGGTTAAGTACAAAACTGGCTGGTTTATGCATAAACCGGCCGGTTCCGTACTTAACTGGCCGGTTAGGTCTGGTTAACCGGCCAAAACAGGGGAGAATAGGCTATTGACTGGGTTGCAAGGCCGGTTCCAACCGGTAGCCGTCCTGACCGGCAGGTTTTGATAACTATGATATATATATATATATATATATATATATATATATATATATATATATATATATATATATATATATATATATATATATATATATATAAGTTATTATTTTACACATTTATTACAACTAAAAAAAGGGAAAATAATCAACATCTACATATATGTGATCATATATACATATTGTATACCTTAGGAGTTGTGTCATACATCCATTCGACAAATTATTCATAACCTTTAAGTTCACCAAAGAATAATAGAGAGCCGTGTGAACTTAAAGGTTATGAATAATTTGTCGAACAGATGTATGACACAACTCCTAAGGTATGCAATGTGTATATATGATCACATATATGTAAATGTTGATTATTTTCCCTTTTTTTAGTTGTAATAAATGTGTAAAATAATAACTTTTATATATACATACACACACACACACACACACACACACACACACACACACACACACACACACATATATATATATATATATATAAGTTATTATTTTACACATTTATTACAACTAAAAAAAGGGAAAATAATCAACATTTACATATATGTGATCATATATATACATTGCATACCTTAGGAGTTGTGTCATACATCTGTTCAACAAATTATTCATAACCTTTAAGTTCACCAGCAACAATGTAGCAGAAAGAAGAGTTGCATTTGAGTGTTCAAAAAGTCGTTCACTTGACCTTTAAATCAGAGGTACATCATAAATACCGTCACTGCTATCTCCACCATCATCATCTGACTCACCATACAAGTCTTGGAGCATTTGATTTGTCCCATCATTAATTTAAACTGTCTCATTACTCTCATCATGATCTACCTCCATGGGATCATTAAAATTACCTTCATCATTTGCTTCATGTTCTTCACCTTGTACAACATCATTTCCAATACTAATATTTGCTGCAATATTCTCTTGTACTGGTGCAACATCATCTAATCTACTACTATTTAGCTATGGAAGCTGGTTGATCATCTGCAAAAATTTGGGGGGCAACTGTGCCTTTATGAAAATTACAAACATTAATAATTAAAGATTAGTGCGCATATAAAAAATATTAAAATAATATAAAATTTTACTATATAATCAAAATGAAGATAGATAATTAATTACCACGGGGCGATAGTCATTCAATCCACAATCAATGTGCCCATATTTCCTACAATGCACTGTTGCTGTCGCTATTAAAACTCTAACATTATTTCTCATACAACATTTTTTACAAGGGCAATAAACTCTGCCATCACCCCTTTCACCCTTTTGAATTTTATTCCAGCTCCAATGTTTTCTTCCATTGATGAAAATTATCCTATAAAGAAAACAATAAATCTCTCTCAATGGTGTAGAAAACCCAAGACTTGTTGAACTCAATGGGAACTCAATATATAAGCAAAAAGAAAATAAAAGTGGGCATTTTACAAATTGTGAGCTTTTTACAAAATGTGGGCTTTTTACAAAATTGTGGGCTTTTTACAAATTGTGGGATTTTTACAAATTGTGGGATTTTTACAAAATTGTGGGCTTTTTACAAATTTTTATATTTTTAATAAAATGTGGGCCTTTTACAAAATTGCGGGCTTTTTACAAATTGTGGGATTTTTACAAAATTGTGGTATTTTTTTATTCTTAATGCATTTTCTATAGAATACTAAACAAATTTGTCCAAAATTTGAGATGCAAACTGTAGTCTCTACTACGTTTGGAAAATTGGAGGTTTATAAAAGATAAAATGCGAACAAAATTGTACCACTATGATAAGAAGCCGTCAGAAGCATTCCTTCTGCTTCACAAACGTGGAACTACCTTAAGAATGCTTATGGTTGATATAAATGTTATAGAATGGCAGTTAAATGTAGTAGTTATGCTAAAATACTGAATAGCAGCTTGAGAGTGCTCTTCAAATACTGTACGAATGCACCAAATTAAAGTTGTACCATTACTAAGATAAATGGCCAAAAATAGTCAATTTTGATATTGTGAAGTTATGTCTTTCTTGGTAGCAAACTAGGGATAGGATGGAAAATATGAGAGAACTAAGTTCCAAGGACTAAAAAACCAAGGCCAACATAGTTCTACCTTGAATCAGAGACAAAAAAAAGCTGCCCAAAAAAGTGTTTGAGAGCACCCATTGAAGCTCCTATATATAGCAGAGTCAACATTCTCCTATTGAACAAGTTTGTATAGTCAAAGCCACAGCAAGAGAAGATAGCCACGATCCTAAATGAGAACTAGAGCCAAATCTAAGATATATCCACGTTTATCAGAGCAAGGCAGCCATAGCAAAGGATTTGACCACAAAACTAGATCATGAGAGATAGCAAGATTCTTGCTTCCACTATGGAAATGTAGAAACTATACAAGGGCTTTGCTTCCAGCAGATTTCATTGTGACAATAATTGTTATGGTGTTGTAAGCACTCATTAGTAGAATCTTAAAGACATTCTGGAATTCTTTTAACCTGGAGAGGGTTTTCTGTGGTTATAAATCCTCATGTTCAAATTCCATTGTGGATTGGTTGTGTTTGATATTATGTTTTTTCTGTCCGCAGTTGAGTTTTCACACAGAAAATTATCAGTCTAAAGCGGAGCAATTTTGCGATGTCTCTTTTGCTTCCTATTGTGAATTATTTCGCTCAGAACTCTACTCGTTGTAACAGAGGTCCTAGGCATAGAACAGGGGACTTGGGTTTTTTGGAATCAAACTTCAGGTTAAGATTCTCATCTAAAGAATGGCACAGTGAGCCTTAGCATGGAGTTGGGAGTACCAATTTGAAGTGCAGGTAGGGCATTGTACAATAGACCAGTTATATTTCTGGACCCTAATACAAAAGTTTCTTGTTCTTTCAAAACGTGTTTGTTCTTTTCTGTAACCAATGTGGATCATGTTCTTGTTTCAATTGGGGATGGATGAGCATTTTTTATTGCTCCAGATGATCACACTCTGGGTAGCCCTGGAGGCTATTTTGGGGTGATGAGTCCAATAGGTCTCAATGAACTGTTGCCCTCGCTGGCGAATACTATTGCAGTGGAATTTGATACTATTTTGGATGTGGAATTCCATGATCCTAATGGAAACCAGTACCTTCAGCTCCAGTACCTGTTCACAAAAGAGGGTGCCATATTCATTCATGCGTGAAGAGAGGGTGAATTGCAAGCATTGCAATAGGAGGTGTTGTTGTTGTTGCATTGGCCACTAGATTGTTTTTCTGGTTCTGTTACAAGCGCAGAGTATTGAAAAGGACAGACAAATTTAGTTCAGATATTGTGAAATTGCCTCAGAAATTCACCTACAAAGAGCTCAACAATGCTATGAAAGACTTTTTTTGAATGTGATTGATAATCGATAATTGCAAGCAAGGGTAATCCCCTTGTGAAACCCAAATTTCTGAGCATTTTCTAAAACCTAATGACGAAGTCATTGTAATGAACAAGTTGCCTAGGTCCATATTACGTCCAAATCTACCAAGCACCAAGATCTATAAAAAAAATCCACAGTATCTGCGAACTAAGAATAAGAGGCAGAAAATGTATTCTGCTTACCTGTTCGAATAGTGGTTGGGATTTACCACGGCAAAAATTTGACAGAGCCCATGTAGCATTTCTTATCATTGAAATTCTGGCAGTATCATTCAATTGGGCAAGCACCTGCCTCAGAGCTCCATGACTGAGGGAAAGATCCCTAAATGTTGCAGAGTCTCCAGCAATATTTCCCAAAGCCCAAACAACCTTACACAAACACCAGTTGAACTCAAAGTTGGGTAGTAGCTTTTTAAATCAAATTCCAAAATTAAAGACATATAAAGATAGTTGGGAAGAATAATTTTATGCCTCTAAAATGAACGTGCTACCTGTTCTCGAACATTATCATTCCCAAAGGTAAGAAGTTCCACAAATATAGGCAGTGCCTCGTAATCAATCACAACCTTTGTATTCTCAGAGGCTCCAAAAAAACCCAAATAGGGTCAACCCTACTATAGGAGGAAGGGCCTGCAGTAAGAACTTACCATTTTGCAAGAACTGAGGGTGAATGCTGTTCTGCAAGAGCTGAGGGCGAATGTTGTTCTGCAAGAGCTGAGGGCGAATGCTGAGGGCGAATGCTGTTCTGCAAGAGCTGAGGGCGAATGCGCGCGTGATATCAGACGTTAATGTAGTTTTAAAAAAAATCATTTTTATGTAGCGCACATTTGAATTTTAGCATTTCAAATCATTTTTATTTACATTTGATTTTTGCATTTCTAATACAAGTGACAAACAAATTTCTACAAGAGGTTGAAATTTTTACTAGATAGCCATGAAATACTAATTAAAATGGCTTAAAATGCAAGTGGAACTTCAAAATAAATGTAATTGAAGGTTCTCTCCACTAATTTTTTGCAAAAGTGCTTACATTATTTAAGTTATCTAGGATATTTTTTTGTATTACACAATCAAAATTAAATAATGAAATAGTTGGGTAGTCTTATTGTTTCAATTTAGGACACAATTTTCAAATGGTGATGAAGTTTCATGTGATGATTAACTGACAACATTCTCCTTTCCTATCCTTGAAAAACTATACAAGGTTCCCTGTTGCCACATGAAACCCTAACTCATGTAGCAGCATAGGACCAGTCCTCCGTTTTGCCCGTCATAAGGCATTTTGCACATATTTGACGACTAGAATTTGCGGATTCCCATTTTCTGTGAGGTGCTAGGAAGGATAGAAGACTTAATTTTGACGTTTGAAATTTTTTCAAAAACATTCTTACGCCCTTTAATTTCCACTTACCAATAATTTTGCAACACTAGTCCTCTTCGCAATTGCAAGGCTGTACTCAAAAAGTAAGGAAAGTTACTTTTTTGGCTCACTCAATGATCCAGGTGGATACTAATGGCCACCCGCCTATTCTACTTGGGGCCCCACCATTGTCTCTTCATTTTTTCAGTTTCAGCACAACTTACTATTTTTAGCAGTTTTTCGGGTCCTGAACTTCCGGAGCCGTTTTGAGGCCCTAAACAACGTTTTTTGGGCATCGCGCCTCCAGCGAATATCATTCCATATCATTTTGTTCTAGAATGATATTTGTGGCGAAAGTTGTAGTCCTCGGATAGATCTTTCTAATGATGTATCATGTGCATCAAACGGAGATAATATGCCAAAGTTACGTCCCTGGGAAGTTGAAACACCAATTTACCCAAACGGGGCCCATAGTTTTGGCGCTTCATCTCCTAGGGTTAGGTTTTTGGATGTTTAGGGTTCTTCATTGTTTCTCAATAATAAATAGGCCCTCGAGCCTCATTGTAACTCAGTTCAGAGGCCTGTAGCCGCCACATCTCTTCTCAGAGATAGCTACCAGTGCCCTAGCTAGTTTTATTTCCATTCTGTCTGTAAGCAAATTTCAGTTCTTTTATATTAATGAAATGAAGTGTTATTTCCACTGCATCTCTATATTTATGGTTATGTGTTTATTATGTTGCGTTCCTGCATAAATCCGGATCAGTGGTATCAGAGCGGTCTGCTTTTTCTCGATCCTTCTTTGCATGTCCCCAACGAGGTCGGGGTATAAGGAGTTAGGGCTCGATCTAGTGGAACCTTTGCAAGATCAGCCTCGCAAACCTCGACGGACGCCCATGGGGGACGAAAAGAAAGATGACGAAGCAGGAGATCCTATCAAAATATTGCTCGAGGAAGCCCTCGAAAAACAAAGGAACGAAATGATGGATAACTTTGCCCAGATCCTTCAATGGCTGCCCACCGGTGGCACATCTACATCCACTAGCCACTCTGGAGGTGCGACTCCTTTTAAGGTACAAGTAAATTTTGACATTCCCATATTTGAGGTTCAAATAGATGCAGATGTCGTAGATAGATGGTTGAATCTATTAGAAGGATATTTCTCGGGTCATGACTTTTCCGATAGGGAGAAGATTATTTTTGCACTCCTCAAAGCTGCCCCCCATGTCAAGGACTAGTGGGAAACCCACTGTGAGAAAAAGGACGAGACAAAACCATCTCTGTTCTTGGCCATACCCACTTGGAATTCTTTCCGAGACACTGTCAAGGAACAATACTATCCCATGGGGAGCTATGAGGTCAAGTACATACAATGGACCACGCTGCGGCAACAAAGGGATCAAGATGTGCATGAGCTGACGAATATGTTCCATACCCTGCACACCAAGTTGGGTATCAAAGATTCAGAGAAAAATATGGTAAATTATCGTAGTTGTTTGCACAAATACATGCATGAGGAAATGGAGCTCCTCAACACCTCCTCGCTTGGTACGACATATCGGTATGCTGCCAAGATTGAGCATAAATTAAAACAGAAGAAGCGATACTTTGGATCTGCAAATCAAAAGAAAGGGAAAGGTGCTCCCAAACCGCAGAACAAAGGATAGAGCCAAGGCATGGTGACTCAAGACAACCTATCGAAGCCACAAGCAAATAAAAAAACCACAAAGCCAAAGAAGGACATGGGAAAGTGGTGTGAGTTCCATAAGAGCTCCACTCACAACATAAGTGAGTGTCGGGCCAAGTAGTCGTTGGTCGCCGAGATGCGGGCTTCTGAGTCAAATGTATGCTCCGACTCTGAATCAGAACCTGACAAGGGGAATGAAAAAGGGAAACAGATTATTTATGTGGAGCCCAATGCCACTGTTGCCACTACAAAGATCCAGAAGGAGGAACCAGAAGATCTGGAGGAGGAGGAACGTCTCTTCGATCCACTCCCAGATGTGGGTAAAGGGCTCCCCGGTACAGTTCATTGTCGACAATGGGAGCCAAAAGAACCTCATTTCAGCAGATGTCGTGAAGCGGTTGGGCTTGCCGACCACAGCTCACCCACATCCATACACCATCGGGTGGCTTCACCAAGGACGAGATCTCCGCGTCAGCCAGCAGTGCCGCCTTCCCTATAGCATCAAGCCCTTCACGGATGAGGTATTATGCGACGTTGCTCCTATTGATGTTTCTGATGTATTATTAGGACAACCATACTTTTGGAAGCATCATGCGGTGTATGAGTCTCGGCCTCGTGCTGTTATTGTTACTTTGGGAAATAAGTTGTACAGGATACCAGAGGTACCACCTCCTGCCACTATCTCTTTGGTTACTGCAAAACAATGTAGTAAGCTCATTTCCGAAACTAGGAAATTCGTTTTCCTAATGATCCACGCCCATGGAAAGAAGAAGACTGTGGCCACAACCTCCAGACAAGGCTCCTCTGCATGAAAAAAACAAATGGATAAGGTTGTGGAGGAGTACGGGGACATTTTCACCTCACCCACAGGGGTTCCTCTACACTGTCAGGTCAAGCACCCGATTGATCTGACCCCAGGTGCGTCGCTACCCAACGGACCAATCTATCGGCACTCTGTTCTGGAGAATGATGAAATCAAGAGGCAGATTCAGGAGCTGCTGCAGAAGGGTCACATCCAACCAAGTTCATCGTCCTATGGGAGCCCGATAATTTATTATTGTGAAATCATAGTTCTAAATTATCTCTTATTCTGTGAGAAATGTAATCTATTAATTGTAAGCAGATTCATTAAAAAAATTCAAACTGATTTTAGCATGAATGATGAAAATTTATATATTAATTGGTTTTTAAGAGTATTTTTATTATGTAGGAGCACTGGAAAGAAAAATCAAGACTTCATTTTCTGTTTTCCTTATTTTATTGGGCTGAACTGGAGAAAATTGAATATGAATAGGGAGTTAATTGTAAGATCAATGTGCCAAGGCCATACATCAACATTGACCATAGTGGGGAAGTATAAAAGCATGGATATTCATGCAAGTATAGTTATTAATGTAAGATCAAAGTTAACTCTTAGCTTCACTAAATAAATAGAAGGCAAAGATCTAGCATCAATTGAAACTCACGTGAAAAAGTGGATGAAAAATGTACAATCATCCAATGGAGAGGTAATCTATAATTATCCAGTAAGACTCTTGGCTATGCCTTGAGACTAAACTAATTCTCAATATTTTTGAATAATCATCCTTTGGAATTTAGTAGGAAAACCATAGTAAATCATTGTCCAATGGCCATGCAAAAATATATAAAAAATAATATTTGTTGGTTGTTTTTCAATAGGTGGACCATGATGGAACCACTGAGAAGGTGGGGGTGTTTTTTTAATCATGGAAGTGAGGTTTAGTAGATTGATAGTCAAGTTACCTTTCCCTATAAATATTCACGATCAAGTTATTCATTCATTGAACTTTGATTCATTCCTATTGTTTTGATACACAATTCAATCCAGTTGAGTCTTGAGTCTTCATTGAGAATGGCATTCATAGGTTGTCAAGAAAGAGGTTATCATGCACATGCACTCTTATTTTCTTGGTATCTTTGTAACTATGTTCAGCCTGAGTTCTATATTTTTAAATTATCATAATAGTTCGTGATTATTAGGCTTTTATTTTGTCTTTTAAGAATTTTAATTTAATTATTATTAATCATTAAATTAAAAAAAAAAAATATATATATATATATATATATAGTTATTATAGTTATTAAAATTTCAATAGAATTATTAAACTTTCAATGGTACATCAACTTTCATACATGAGAAAATAGATACTGACAAATGGTACATCATGGCCTGATTAATTTTGCTCAACAATTTCAAATGGTATAACATTTAGTCAACAGTAATCATTAATTTCTGCACACAGAGACTAATGTCTCTGGAAGCCTGAGATTTCTTTGGCTTGTTATTCTTATAACTACATAGACATAATTAATAGAGAGATTGAGGACAGAAAAAAATCTAGCGCTTAGTCTCCACTACTCAACATGATTTTGTGAGAAATAATACATAGATTGATTTCTCTGAGTGCCTTAGCGTTCTTTGGCTCATTTTTTTAATCACAACAACAATAAAAAATGCAGTGAGGATTTTTTCTTAGTCTTATTATGCAATTTTTATTACACATATTATGCAATATTAATAATAAACATAATTTTTTTGCAATTTAGGGAAAGCTCGTTCATGTTTTTTTCTTTATATTGGAAGGTTACTTGATTTTTTAAGTAATTTTTAGTAGATCATAGCATATATTGAGGAAATATTAGTTTGACAAGAATCAATTATTTCTCTTGAAACTTTAGGTATTAAAAGTCCATGACACAGATATATCACACTCCAAAATCCAAAGAAAATGGTAGAGCATTCAATTTTTTTAATCAAACTTTTATTGGTGAAGGGTTAATTTATTACGAGAACGTCATTAATGAAGTGAAAAATTTTAAACGTAACATTTATTGACTAGAAAAATAATGACAAAAACATCAAAAAAATTTGTGTGACGGGTAAAGAGAAATCCAAATTCCAACCCTGCCTGCCACTTGTTGGTGAGTGGAGGTTATTCACTTTTCATTTATAGCTTACCAGGTTACTCATGTTACCAATATTTTCACATGGCTCACTTTTAGGTGACTAATTATTGTACTTCTTCTTTATAAAGAACAATTGGTAGATAATTGTATATATTATTTGAAATCTATAACAAATCCAGGCAACAAAATTACAGCAAATAGAAAATTATGCAAAAAATTCACCAGGGCACTACTAATGTGTGGATACCCTATCATTTCTTAGATCCTCATAACTTACCAACACCTACTATATTGGTATACACATAATATGGCATTTACCTGAAGTATTTCATATGTATCTAGAAGTAAATAAGTTGTATGACAATTGTTATGGCAGATATAAGATGTGTATTATAGTTTATATTTCAATTTTCTTAAGTAGCATGCATGTGCGGTCCATATAGTGACTACAATTACCAAATATATTTCAGTGAAGATGTGAAGATGATCTCTCATTAGGTCCTAATTACTTAAAGCATCATTAATTATCTTTCCAAATGAATAAAATATGTTAACAAATTAGTAAAAACTAGGAAAACAAATCATGCTTTAAAAAAATATGGCACAATGAGTCACACTCTGAGACTTATTTAATTACTCATCAAGTGTCGCTACAACATATATATGATCAACATCACCATAGAAATGGGACATGTGACCATCATTTTGGTTTCGCCAATGACATTCCACATCATGAGCATTGTTTAGGGTTGATTGTGTTGATTTTTTTTTAAACAAATCATTTATACATTTTATGAAAATTATAGAAACAATTTATAATCACATTACAAGATCATGATGTATGGATATTCCTTATCATTTCTTAGATACTCACAACTTACCAACACTTAATAGATTGATATACACATCATATAGAATTTACCCCTAGAATGCCACATGTATCATAAAACAAATTAGTTGTATGGAAATTGTTATGGTGCATATATGATGTGTATTACGGTTTATCTTATAATTTTGTTGAAGTAGCATACAACAATTTACATAGTTATATGAGAACCACTCTCTAGAGTATACATCAATTTTGTACACATGGCTTTTCAGTTGCTTTTTAAGATATATCATTGGTGATGCTCACATGATTATATAATGAACCATTAAGTTGAACTATGAAATTATTCCTCACAACACACACACACACATATTGATGAATTAATAAATTTTCTCATATAATTTTTTTAATCTATTTTGAAAAAAAAATAAAAATTATATATAATTATTTCTAAGAAGAACAAGAGAGAGTTCCTTACCATATCTTCGTAAAACATATAATAGTGACGTTTGGAGGCAGCCATCGCAATAGCGACGCTTGGGGGCATAGTGTCGCAATTGTGACATCTTCCTCCAAACGTCGCAATTGCGACACTTTGTCTAAGTGTCGGTATTGCGACACTTTTTTCTAAATGTCGGTATATCGACGGTTTCCCAAGATCAATGGCCCAAAGTGAACCCGATAACTTACCTTTTTCCCCGCACCTTTCCTTTTGATCATGGTCGTTCACTCGTTGAATCCAGATCTGATGGTGCTAATACATTTTCGCGCTCATAAAGTAATCGTTTGATGTTTTGGCAAAGCCGCGCGAAATGGGTGGTTTTTCCAAACCACCCGCGCTTACGTGTCGCCACCACATTGTATCGTGTTCTAAAAGCTAGTTTTCTCTTACCACCATTTACCCTCGTGAATACCACTGGTGGTATTCCCTAAACCTCACCCGTTTAACATGAGTTTAATGTCATTTAACTATGATTATACCATCGTTTAATACATTAAAATTATATTTTTCATTCAAATTTTCACCTTTTCGCTTTAAACCTGTAAAAAAATTGCAGAACCGTTTTTCCTCAAAATCACGACGTTTGAACCCTGAGAAACTTTGCAGAGCCATTAGCAACCTACCAGTACCATTTTTCGATGCCCATTGCCCTAAATTTCCATTACAAAGTACTACATTGTCCTCTACAAAGCCATTTTCACAAAATTGAAGACTGATCACCTCTGCAACGTCTTCAACCGAATTCCGTTGGTTCTCCAAGTACTTTTCTTTGAACTTGCCCTCTAAGATTTCAAAATTCCTGTTGATTTCAAATAATTACCAAAGTTACTGCAAAAAAGTGTCCATTTTTTAGGGGAAACTCTGTCAGAATTTCCCTGGAATCCCTAATTTCCCTTTCTCGCAGTTTTTTCCATACCCTAGTCCATTTTTTTGTTGAAATCAATTTTAAATACACGTTATGAGCTTTAAATTCCTTGTATTTCCTAAAAACCCTGCTCAGAAACCCCATTTTCAGTAGAAATTTTCCAAGAAACCCCTGTTTCTCGTAAAGGAACTTAGCAAACCATTTAAGTTTTCTTTGTTCATATTAAAAATGATCAAGAAATAGGTAACCCCCAATAATGGAGGCCCAAAATCTCAAAAGAAGTCTTCTGCAAAGATTCCTCAGCCTCTGTCCTTCAAAATCATCAAACCAACTCTTGCACTCACGACTGATTCTATAGATGTGGTTAGACTAGTCCAGCCTCCAGTCATTTCTCCAAAGAAAAACCCTTTAGTTGATATGGACTATAGAATACTAGACCCTAATGTAGAATTTAACCTGCTTGATGTCTATAATTGGTGCTATGGAAAATCAGTGGAAAAGGGTGACAAAGATATTCCAATTTGGGAATCCAATCTACCTAGATATATTTTCCCTTTCACTCATTCTGTTCCTGACTTTTTCAGATTATGCCAAGCCTATTATATGCCAGATCAAAGATGTATTGTAAACAAAGAAAAGACATCCTATTTTACATCACTGAAGAGTCGATAAATTCCATGCTGCAAATGAATCATGACCCCAATTCTGCTTCCCTATCAATAGAAGATTTAACCCAACTATATCTTGACTTGGATTTCAATACTAGATTCAAAATATACCAGACTTTTTGTCCAAATCAAGTTGATATTCCTAAGTTAAATCCTCCTTTCGACACCTTTGATTTCCCAGATGAGACTAGATAGATTGTCTCAATGCTCTCCTTCATACTAGGATACACCAGTGATGAATTCACTAATGTGGCTATCCTAGGTTTTCTGTCAACTCTAAGCCCTGGTCAATCACCATCCATTCAGTTCAATTTTGCTAGATTTATTACTGAAAGTATGCATTATCAGTTATCCAGATTATCAGAAGAAGGAGTTTTCAGATACTCCTCTTATCTACTCCACCTCTTGAATAAGTTTCCAATTGAATGTCAGAAAGTGGATGCAGAAGGAAAAGTTCTATCAGTAGTATTTTGGTCATCTATTCTAAGGAAATGGAACAGAGAGTATAGTTTTACAGATTTCAATGACTCATTTATAGCCCCTACTATGTATCTCTTGGAAAAAGAGGAGATCCCTAGGATCAATGATGAGACAAGAAGAATTCTGTAGTTATCAGAGAGCTACAAAACTGGAGATTGGTATTTATATAAAAATCATACAAAAATCAGAGTGTATGGCTCATCCCTGGCCCCATATAAGTTACCCAGATTTGTTACTACAAGAATATTTGCTTTAGAATATCTGAGACAACTATTGAATGTAGATGAAATCAACTTCATAGCTTTCAAGAAAAAGACCCAATTTAAGTTGAAAAATAAAATTGGGCCATTCATTGTGAATAACAGAGAAGCTGCCAATGAGATAAATGTCAAACTTAAAGAGTATAAGTTCCCATGTAGTTTTACATGGAAGTATGACCCACAAGGTATTTTGAGTGCAATAAGGGTAAAATGTAAGTTTCCTATTTACTTGCATGATCCTAAGCCCCATATTGAAAGATATGTAAATTAAATTGAATGGGATCCAAACACCCTATCTGATGATGATTCACAGGCAGTACAGGTAATACAGGTAGACAGTGGCAAAGGCAAATAGATTGAACAGACACAGGTGGCTTCTACAAGCAAAGATACTAAAAATGTACATAAAAGAGACAGAGAAGGAGATAGTTTCATAGCTGAGACTATTTTGGATATAAAATTCAGAACTCCTTATAGTAAAAGAAGCAAGTCAACAGAAGAAGAAAAGGATAAGGCTGTAAATATTGATATAGATGATGAAGCAACAAGAATAGACACTCAAACATTAAAAGAGCTTCAAAATGTAAAAATTGGAACACAACAAAAAGATACAGTCATGAAGGAAAACTAGGCTACTGTCGATTTGTCTCCTTCTTCTCAGGAAACTGACAATACAGAGTTAGAGATTCAGATCAGATTCAGACAGATTAAAGAGAAGAATGAAGAGATCAAGAATCAAGCTCATTCTATATTTATTAAGGAAAAGCCTGGAAACAAAGACAGGCTTCTTTCAACATTTGATTATTCATCCAATAAATTGGTAATGTCATTCTTGAAGCCTACAGTGGCTAAGCCAAAATCAGTGGCAGATTATTCCAAAACAGATTTTGAAGTGGATGCAGATGCCATTCATGAATTAGATCAAATTGAATTTCACAGGAGCAATACTGAAATGCTATATTCCAAAATTGTCAGTAGAACTATGAAATCAATTAGGCTTGAGAAAACTGTGCTCAACCTCCAAAATAAAATGAAGTTGGACAAAGCCTCACTGTATGCTAATAATTTAAGAATAAAAGCACTAGAAGATATAGTGATTGAAGCAGGGGGTGACCCAACCAACATTGAAGGGGAAAAAGTCTTAATTAAACAGAAAAATGAGGATATAGATGCTCTTAGAAAATAGTTGAAGTTGCCTGAGAGTGAAAACTCTCAAGAAAAAGAAATTCTACAGCAAAAAATAGAGAATGATGATTTAAAGCAGCTTGTACATCAAATGACAGATCAGATAAAAACAATGGAAATTCAAATAGAAGCTCTAATGAAAGAGAATGAAGAAATAAGAAAAGCACAACCAATGGTCATTCCTACAATGATCCCCACTGTAAACATTGCTATACCATCTACTTTGGCAGAACACTTGGCACCGAAAGGAGTACTGGCAACTGCAGTGCCAATTACTTCTCTAATCTCTGCCTCTTCTTCTTCATCCTCACAGAGGAGCACACTACAAGACCAAGATAAAGAGATTCTTAGTTTGAAAGGCATTATTAAAAATTTAGAAAATTCCAAAAATGATGCCTTGATTACTTCTAAAGGACATGAGCAAAGGGCCGATCGACTACAAGAACAGGTAAAGATTCTGCAAGCACGAGTAAATCTTACAGATCAAGTGGCCTATATAAAAAATCATTTATGGACCAAAATTATTGAAGGCATTCATTCTGAATGGCCTTCAATTCAGATAATTTATGAACAGAGGGAGTTACTTCAAGTTGCTAGTGCAGAGATTAACAAGACTAAGAGGGAAATTGACAATAAACCAGCCCAAGCAATCCAACTCATAGCTTTTTTAAACAATAAAACCAGGGAAGAGTTGGAATAATTGAAAATTGTTGATAGAACATAAACCATTCTTCAAATAAAAAAGGTCCTGAACAAAAGAAACATAATGAAAAATCTAGAGGACCGGTGTAAAGACATGAATGTATCCATCTCAATATTTTTAGCCAAATGAAAAACATTTTCAGAAGCAGGTTTTCCTAATATTCATGCATTGAATGACAAGTTAATGCCTCAGAAAGATTATGATCTAAAAATCAGAAATCATGCAAAAGAGCAAGCTAGACAACCACTGCCTCAAGGATCACCAACAGGCAAAATACTTCTTCATTATTTTGAAAATCTGTTCTTTTTAGATAATGAGATCAGGTATATGTTCACTATCAAGCCTAACTTTTCCAAGTATACAGAGGCAGATGAAAGTTACAGAAAATTGAATACTATGAAGATCCTCTCTGCAGAAAAGTGGCAAGAATTCACATATCTGGTGTGAATTTAATGGATAAAAAATAGGAAATTCACTTGGAAATTCATTTTTTACTGTTACCTCAAATGGTAAAAATACAGGGTTAAAGTGCACAACAACAATCAGTTCAAATTAGAATAATCAGTTCTATTTTTGCTTGTAAAAAGGTAACAGCTTGAAAATTGTTTTGCAGCTGTCCCTCTTTTTAAGTTTTCTTTCCTATTTTTATTAAAACATTATCTCAATTCCTGAGATATTTTGTAAACAGTTTTTTGTATAAATACTTCACAATTCGAAGTATTCAGTGTGAATAAAATTTCTCAAGACAACTATAGTCTTATTTACTGGTTATATTGAAGTTGGTGAGTCAATTAGTGAAAGCAGCAGACTGGAAAGAGATCAGAGACATCATAGCTAAGGATTCTCGTGGTGACAAGATAAGTCTCATTTCTTTCCTTGTTTTCAGTGTATTTCTTTAAAGTTTACATTCATTCATATTATGTTTTTCTAGTCTATAATGATCAACTAAGGAAAAATTAAACATGATTAGTGATAATAAGCTCCCTGTTTTGAAACTTGTTGGCATTTTAATGTTTTCTACTTTGTTCGTGCTCTCTACTTGGCCATTGGCCTGTGGGTGATATGGAGTTGTAATCTTGTGCTGAATGTGGTAGTTTTGCAATGTTTCAGCTAATTTATTACCTACAAATTGTGTTCCTCCATCTGTGATTATGTCCCTTGGGAGACCATAGCGCACAAAGATTTGGAAAAGAAACTGTACTACAGAGTCCTCTGTAGCTTTTGAAAGTGCCTCTGCTTCGACCCACTTAGTGACATATTCGGTTGCAACCAGGATGTATGTTTTTTGGTTTGAGGGAGGACTAATAGGGCCAACAAAATCAAGTGCCCAACATTCAAATGGTTCAATCACTAGTTGAGGGTTCAAACGCATTTCATCAGACTTCCCAGGGTGTCCTGCCCTTTGGCAGCTATCACAGGCCTGCACGAATTTTTTGGCATGCTTAAAGATGTTAGGCCAGCAATAGCCTGTTCGTAAAACCTTATGCGGAGTTCTACGATTCCCAGTTAGATCCCCTTCTTCAATCTTATTATCTGTAGCTTAAGGATTCTTAAGTGCCCTTTTGCTCAGATTCCAGCCACTCCATCAAATCAAGCCTATACATAGCCTTAGAAGGTCACCTATCTTTCCCTTAGCACATTTGCATCTCTGAGCCTTATTTATTAGTTTTGCTTGCCTAGAGAGTTGACTCCATTGCCCAATATTATGGTAGATCCTTCTGGTTTACCTTGAAATCTCTTTATTCCCACCACTCTTTTAAAATAAAACCCAAATACACAATCATAGCTAGCCTAATATCTGTTACTAAAACAAAGCTAAATCATACAGAGAGATCCCTCTTTGGAGTTCAAGAAGGCTAGATCTTGAATTCCCAAAGTGGTTCTTGGTTACCCCTGGTGTTCTTAACTACAAAAATCCCTATCCCACAACTTGAGAATTACTAGGGTGATAATAGGCCTTGGGGGTATTATGATCCTTGGAGGAAACTCCCACAGCTATAAGAGTTGACAGAGAAAATTGGATCGAGTACAAAGGTGTGGCAGGTGGGTTTCACCCTGCACCAATTGTTATGGTGCATATATGATGTGTATTACAGTTTATATTATAATTTTGTTGAAGTAGCATACAACAATTTACATAGTGATATGAGAACCACTCGCTAGAGTATACATCGATTTTGTAGACATGGCTTTTTAGTTGCTTTTTAAGATATATCATTGGTGATGATCACATGATTATATAATGAACCATTAAGTTGAACTATGAAATTATTCCTCACATCACACACACACACATATTGATGAATTAATAATTTTTCTCATATAAAGTTTTTAATCTATTTTGAAAAATAAAATAAAATTATATATAATTATTTCTAAGAAGAACAAGAGAGAATTCCTTACCATATCTTCGTAAAACATATAATAGCAAGAAAATTAATCTATTGAAATTTCATTTCCAAACATATTCATGGAGTAAAATAAAGATTAAAAGGAGATATTCATGGATTTAACTATAACATCACCTCATAATTAAGAATGTAAATGTACAATATTGATGATACATAGGTTAGGAGAAAATTAATCTATTGAAATTTCATTTCCAAACATATTCATGGAGTAAAATGAGGATTAAAAAGAGATATTTATGAATTTACTTATAACATCACCTCATAAAGTGTAAATGTACAATATTGATAAAATTTATTTATATATGATAAATAATAAACCTTTATCTCACATGTATCATATAATCTTATAAACAAACAATTGCACCGGGGGTGCAATCCTCAAAACTTTTAAACTATCTAATGTATATGTACCTATTTAAAGTATTCGGGGCCCACATTACAAATGCCCAAAGTGAAATATTTGCGCATGTTATATATGAGCCAATGGTTTAAATAACTATCGGGCGGTGAAACAAAACTTATAACAAAATATTAATAAAACTATATCATACGTCCGGACTTCAAAAAAAAAAAACCCGATTTCAATCACAAATTCGCGTTCCAAAATAGCCTGTTAATGTCACCCTAATTTGTGACGCCAAAACTTCATAGAATATGCCATATAAAAATTCGGGTCTGTTTTTTGGCTTTGCGTACAGAGGAAAACTGTGACACGAAAATCAAATTAATTCCATCCTATAATGTTTCGAGTCCAGAATTCCACAATGCAGACGGGCCAAAAAACAACTCGATCGAATTTCTTGCTTCCACATGGATGGCTGATTTGGTCTGTGGTCTGTGGGACCACGTTCTTCTGAATTAAAATCTCTTGCATTTACTATTAAATTTCTATGTTTCCAAAACAATACAACGCTCTATTTTTAAGTGTGGAGGGACTGTGATTTCAAAACCAAAATTGACTGTTCATCAGTTTTAGAAAGCGGCTATTTGATAGAGCCATTCAAACAGATTTAGAAAGCGGCCAGAGGAAAAGGTAGTTGAAATTAATATTTCAACATCGCTCATTCAGTGAGAATACCCTCCTTGGTTCCTTCTTCGCCGGACTACGATGTGTTCATCAACAGTCGTGAACCTGATGTTCGTTTCTTCGCCAGGCATCTTCACAAGAGTCTTGTTTCCAGAGGATTGTGTGTCTTTCTCGACAACATAGAATTGCAGGCTGGACAATCCATACCTTCAAAAATCAAAGACGCAATTAAAAGAGCCTCTCTCATTATTACTATTTTCTCTCCAAATTATGCGCAATTGCAAAGGTGCCCCCATGAACTACTCCTCGCTCTGCTCTGTAAGTCGACCATTTTTGCAAAGGCATATAACTGTCGTTTATTGCATATAAGTGTCGTTATATCGACAGTGGCTAAAGCGTCGCTATTGGGAGCGATGCCTCCAAACGTCACTATTGCGACACTTAGACATTGTGTCGCAAACAAAGCGTCGCTATTGCGACAGATGCCTCCAAACGTCACAATTGTGACACTTAGACATTGTGTCACAATTGCGAAGTTTGGAAGCAGCCGTCGCAATAGCAACGCTTTGGGGCATAGTGTCGCAATTGCAACGTCTTCCTCCAAACATCGCAATTGCAACACTTTTTCTAAGTGTCGGTATTGCGACACGTTTCTCTAGACGTTGGTATAGCGACGGTTTCGGGCGGGATTGAAAAAATTTGGGGAAATTTCCGACATTTGGTCAAAAGTGTCAGAACCAAGTGTCGGAATTTCCGCCAAATGTACTAGTGGAAGCATCCCATGAATCAAGAAAAATAAAAAGAGAAGAAGCAAGCTGAGGCTTCCCAAAAAAATCCTAATGACCCTAATATGTTGGAGAAAATTGTTACTGTTCCTGATCAACATACAAATTCAAACAAAAACCAAGAAGAACCTGAAAAATTAATAAAACAAAATCAAAACTTCAGTTTGTCTAAAGAATTAGAAAAAGTAAAGATTCACGTACCAATTCTTGAGTTGGTTAAAACACCTGATCATAAGAAAGAAATTGCAGAGTTTATTAATTTATCTCAGTCTGATGAGGTGGGTGATATAGTGAATCTGCAAGAAGAGAAACCCGTGGTTACTTTTGGACCTCATGTTGAAGAGGTAGATTCTTATGTTCCACGTTTTTATATATCAGTTCTGTTGCATGATTTAATTTTACATAATTGTATGCTATATTATGGTGCATCACATAATCTAATGCTATTTTCTGTGATGAAAGAGTTAAATTTACAAATCACAAAACCATATAGAGACCTTTATTCCTTTGATTCAAAAAGGGTGAAGTGTTTAGGTCTTATCAAATATGGTTGTTTCCTTGGCTCAAATTCCAGCTAAGAGTATTATGATGGATGTGGTAGTAGCAGATCTTCCAGCTAGATTTGGTATGTTGTTGTCTAGATCTTGGGGGGCAAAGCTTAGGGAGTTTTGAAATTGGATTTCACATATGCTATTATACCTTTTTTTAATGGGGAGGAAAGGAGGTTATACAGAGAAACTAGATTTTTGAAAACTACTACCAATAAAGATGCAGGTAATTTCCCCATTTATGGTCAAGAGAAGGAGGATCTCTCTTGTTTCATGCTACATGAAGATGCAGAATTTGCTGAAGATTCACAAAAACAACTCTCTTCAGCCAATGTACATAAAGAGCTATATTCAAATAAAATTTGGAATTGTTATTTTGATGGTGCATTCTCTAAGGAGGGCATTGGAGCTGGATTCATATTTATATCTCCTGAAGGTAACTTGTTACCTTTTTCCTTCAAATTGGAATTTGAATCTACTAATAATGTAGCTGAATATGAAGCATTGATTCTAAGTCTGAAAATAGCTAAACAGATGGGAATTCAGTTTATATCTGTTTTTGGTGACTTTAAATTAATCATAAGACAAATTAATAATTGGTGCCAGAATAAACATCCCAGATTGAGGTCTTATAGAAATGAGGTTTGGGATTTAGTTGAAAATTATTTTGAAGCTTTTAATTTACAGTTTATTCCAAGAGAAAAGAACAGAATGGAAGATTCATTGGCAGTTGCAGCCAGCACATTTAAGCCACCAATTAATCCAAGATTGAGATATGAAATTGAATTGAGATACAGGCCTTCAATCCCTAATAATGTAAAACATTGGGAGGTTTTTAGCTCCTTTACCTCTTATTCCTGTGTTTATTGAAGAACCTTTCAGACAATGGGGATTGGATTTCATTGGAGAGATTAATCCACCATCAAGTGCACAGTTAAATGGATTCTAACTGCTACTTATTATTTTACAAAATGGGTAGAGGCAATTCCTACTAGAAATGAAAATGATTTGGTTGTGATGAAGTTTTTTGAAGAGAATATTTTTAGCAGATTTGGATGTCCAGTAAAGATTGTAACAGACAATTCTCAAGTTTTCAACTCAGTTAGGTTCATAAATTTTTGTTAGAATTATAATGTAATATTATCTCACTCTAAAGCATATCATCCTCAAGGAAATGGATTAGCATAATCATCTAATAAAACATTGGTGAAAATCTTGAAGAAAACAATCAACGAGAACCAGAAGGATTTGGATTCAAAGCTGATTTTTTCTTTATGGGTAGTGAGGACGACTAATAAAATTTCCACTGGTAAGTCTCCTTATGAATCGGTATATGGTGCTCAGGCTTTGTTTCCCACTCGGCTAGCAAGACCAGTAATTTATTTTCTTCAAGACTCTCAAGAGGAACCTAATGCCTTGATCAAAAGACTAAACAAGGTAATAGAATTGAGTGAAATCAGAAATAAAGTCAGAGACAATTTGTTCACTTATCAGGAGAAAATGAAGTCTATTTTTGACAGAAAGGCAAGATAAATCATGTTTCAGGCTGGAGATCTGGTATTAAGAGGGGATACCAGAAGGGAAGAGAAAGGGAAACATGGTAAATTTGATCCTTTATGGTATGGTCCTTACAAAATCTCTGAAGCTAGATCAAATAATACTTTCATGCTGGAAGATCTTGATGGAGAAGTAGTAGAACTGCCTGTAAATGGGCAATGGAAACAACATTATTTCCAACACTAAAGGCAGTTAGTTCATTATTGTACATTTTCAGTTTCCTCTCACTGTATATATCTCATCAAAAAAAAATTGACTCCATGCCCAAAGTGAAGGCATTGATTTGTAGGTTCTTAGTGTTTCATGGCAAAAACACTATCCCCAGGTGGAGCCAGATGTTGTGGATCATATGCATATCCTTTTATTTTTTTTCAAATATTTGAAAATATAAAAATAAGAAAATGTTGGAAAATATGTTAAAGTATCAAAATCCTATACTTCAGCATGAAAAAAGATGTATGTTCGTCAAAATCTAAGTTAAACAATTAAACATTGATTGGTTTGATTGGCAAAATGTGTTGTTAATTAAAGTCCTTATCAAAAGGCCCAACCCGCGGGCACAACTAGCACACTGGATACCATGATGAGTGCCTCCACAATTGAACGAGTTGACTGTGGGGGCAACGGAGATGAATGGTGGAAATTGAGTGCGGGGGCACTAACTGAAGTTTTCCTTCGTACCCCGAGAGCCCCCGCAGTGACGTAAGACGCTGAGTTGGTCACAGTTGTCTTCCACGTTGAGCAAAGTTAATGGCTTGCTGGCACGTCTTGTTAGCATTAAATTTAAAACCCACGCCACCTATTTAAGGAAAATGTTTATCTGTTTTTCAAATTACTTGTGATTTGTTGCGCTGCACCCTGTTTTAGCTTTCCGCCACCTGCAAATTTGACCACCCTATAAATTGTTCTGATGTAGATTTCAACCATGGATAATTGGTCGTCCTTATTAGGTTCATCTAGCCATATCCCTCTCATGGACACTAAGAGGGATATTGAAGATACCCTCTGTTCAATAATTCACCTCCCTTTCTACCAGCAAGTTATCTTGAATTATAATGCTTCCCCTATGTATTCTGCCATGGTCAAGTCTGGAGTTTTGTCTGCATGCATTCCAAAAAACCATCTCTTTGCATATCTTCTAATGTGGACAAATTTATTTCCCTAAGCTGGTAAGCCATGTCTACCTCAAAACCATCTGGAAATTTGATTAAGGCTAAGCCTTGTGGTGGTTTGATATTAGTAGGGATTGCGTTATACACACTGTTGAATCTAGTGCAATAGTCTTGTACACTCTCTGTTGGTCCTCTTCTAATGCTTTTATATTCAAATAAAATCTGAAGATGGTTTTTCTTAATTTCTCGCCTAGTAAGGAATGTTTGATGAAATTCAGGCAAATCATGAATACTTGTAGCGGGTAATGCCTTAAACCATTTTCTCACCTCTCCTGTCAGACTTTGTGCAAACAACCTTAGTTTTGCACTCTCTTCATCTACCTCCTGAAGGTCAAAACTGTCATTCATCCTATCTACTTGTTTTTGGGTAGTGGTAGGTCCAGTTCCATCAAACTGTGGGATTCTTGTTCGATAATCCTGTGGCATGTTTTCCAAAGGAGCTTGAAGGGAAAGGGGAGAATATCTAGCTGCCATTATGGGGATATTAGGATGAACAATATGATGTGGTTGTTGGGTGAAAGGTGGACGTTGAATGGAAGGTAAAGGCTGAGTTGAAACTTGGGGCTCTGGTGGAGATGAAGGTTGGATTGTAACTGGCGATTGGGAAGAAAAATCAGTTTGAGTTGCTTGGTGAGATAGAACTGGAGTGGTTTGTGAAACTACAGAAGGAGTAGAGCTTACTGATTTATGGGAAAGTATCAGAGTAGTTGTGGAGACTACAGAAGGGATAGGACTTGTTGATCTAGGATGTACAGATTGTGATGAGGTTATTAATTCAACATAAGAAGTCAAAGCAGAAAGTTCAACCGATTGATGTACATAATCTTCATGAACATAAAGGTCTAGTCCCAAGACTAAACCTTGTAATTTTTCAAAATCTTGGAGGATTTGAATGTTTATGTCAACAGGAGCATATTAGGCTTCGGAAGAATTACTTCTCAAGGTATCTTGATCTACTACTATTTGGTCTGTCCAATTGGTTGCTTGTTCTAAAGAGGCTTTGTTCAAAGGGTAAATCAAACTCAATGTCTTGCAGGGTTACAAAGTATTTTGGGAGTGAATATGCTCTGTTAGGAGGACTGGAACTTCCTTCGCTTTCAGCTAAGCTCTTTCTTTTCAATATTTTCTTAGGGTCATCTACAATTTCTGGAGGCTTTGGATTAGGATGAGCTCTAGTATAGGCTATTTTAGAAGCCATAGTTATGATCTAAATGCATACATGCACTTTTTATTTACACTATTGAAAATAAAACCAATATTAAAGTACTCTTACCATACAATGTTTTAACCAGGTTATGAATTCGAAAGAAATTACATTTTTTTCAATTTGTTCCCCAGTATGGTCGCCACTATGTTATCGTTCTGTAATTTCTAAGATTGGGAGAATAAATCACAAAAAGACAGCATCAAAACCACTTTGGAAGCTGGGATCTAGCCCTACCAGCTTCAGAGAGGGATCTCTCTTTAAGATTTAACTTTGTTTTGAATAGGTATTAGGCTAGTTATGATTGTGCTTGGTGATTGTTTGATTTTGATTGATTTGGTTAATTAAATCTTTATCTTCCCATTGGAAAATGGAGTCAAAACATAAAAATGTATTTTTGCATCAATTTTTAAAAGAGTTATAATGAGGAAAGCTAGGTTGCATTTATTGGATTATTTTAAGATTTTAAATGAATAATGGATATGGCAGAAGAGTGAATATCAGTTGAGATTGAAAAACATTTAAGTATTTTTCATTATGACTTCAAGTGGAAAACATTTAAATTGTAAAAGAAACTAGAATAAGGTGTTTTAATTAACATGTACTATTCATCACACTTTATTTTTTACAATTAATAATTATGATAAACAGAGAAAGGAAATAAGAATGGAAAACACAAAAACAGTAGAAACACTTCATGAGTAATTACACCACATGAATCCTGAAAGAAGTCTTTATATTATTGATGCTCCAGCAAAAAACTTGGAATTTACACTTGCGCAGTAGGAAAAAATATGTCCAGAAATCAACCCTTAATACTTCAAACAACGAAGCATTTATACTGCAAATTACAAAATTGTTTACAATAAATGTTGTCTCAACAGATAGTTTATTATTAGCCTAAATCTAACTGTTACAAAAAATAGGCTCGATGTGGATGATCTAGCTTTCTAGAACTTTTTTCAAGGAATTAGTTGATGAGTAAGCCTATTGATAGGTTGCGCTGGCTATAAGGTTTTCCTATGAGCTCATTGTAATGTTGTCATGTGAGCTAGCTTTAGATGACTGCTCTTTATTACCTTTTAATCCTGGAAGTCAGTTAACTTATCCCATCGCTCTTCATCTGGGATAGCTAATTTGATGAATTTCTTTTAGATTTCATCCACCTTAGTATATTTAGAAAAAATTGGGTTTACCACAAAAACTTGGTTTATCTCATACTTGATATGAATGGAAAATGGCATCCACCCATGTTATCCATCCACCCATGGAATTTACGCATGGTATTGTAAAGGGCATCGACCCATGGTATTTATTCGCCTATGGTATTGTAAGTGACATCTATCCATGACATTCATTCACCCATGGTATGTATCCACCCATGGTATTAATCGACACATGGAATTTACCCATGGTATTGTAAGTGGTATTGACCCATGGTATCCACCTATGGTATCTACCCATAGTATTGTAACTAAAAAAAAAAGGCTATAAATAACAAGCCTCACTTTGTAAAAGGACAAATTGTCCACCGCAATGTAGCTTCTACAATTATTCTCTGTTTTAATAAAACAAGTTTCTGGTTTTATTAAAACAGAGAATAATTGTAGAAGCTACATTGTGGTGGAAAACCTGTCCTTTTACAAAGTGAGGCTTGTTATTTATAGCCTTTTTTTTTTAGTTACAATACTATGGGTAGATACCATAAGTGGATACCATGAGTAAATATCATGGGTCAATACCACTTACAATACCATGGGTAAATTCCATGTGTAGATTAATACCATGGGTGGATACATACCATGGGTGAATGAATCTCATGGATAGATGTCACTTACAGTACCATAGGCGAATAAATACCATGGGTCGATGCCATTTACAATACCATGGGTAAATTCCATGGGTTTATGGATAACATAGGTGGATTTCATTTTCCAATTGGATCAATACTAGATGAAAAGGTCATTCATTAATGCCTCCAAGAACGCTTTCCCTGTCATAGTGCCTTTGACTTTTGAAAACTTAGTTGTATCTCTCGAAAAATCATACAACCTCTTTTCATAATCTTGTCTGTGTATTATTTTTTCATTGATTACAAAAAGGGAAGGAAGAATTTTCTGAGTTAAAGGTTCAAGCCTGTTGAAAAACCTGTTTGCAACTAATTCCAAGATGTGGAATTTTTCCTCCAGTTGTACATTAAGGTTTCTATTTGTAAGAACCTTCCTTAATTCCAATATTATTTCAGGCCTGTCATCCACTCCTAACTCCTTCAGCTCATATTTGTTCTTAGAATTTAAGAACTTAATAATTTTGTTAACAGTGGTTGGCTTATCTTCAAGTTCTTCCTTGATTTTTGTAGTGGCATCATTTTCCTTCTCTATCAGCTCCTTCTGTTAAAATATGATTTGTATGCAAGGCCATATTTCATTGATGGACTCAATGATATCAGTCAAAATTATCTCTTTAACTTGGCCCAAGGTATTTCCAATGTTATAATCCCTCTCAGACTTCTGTAACCTTTCAATTAGCCTTTGTGCTCTTTTGGCTTTAGCTGCATGTGAGCTATCACTTCTTGACTTCTGATCCTGTAACAATTTTACTTGTTCGTGAAGCTTTTTTATCTCCTCTGTCTGTATTGATAGATTATGCATTGCTTTAGTGAGCTACTCAGCTCCATCTGCTGTACTTGATATAGAAGGAGTGGTTGTAGGAAGAGTTGTAAGAGGTACAACCTCTGAAGGAACTACTGATAGCTTAGCAGCCTGCTCTTTTTCCTTTATCATCTTTTCCATCTCAGCTTCCATCTGCCTCAGTTGAGCATTCTGCTCCATGATGAGCTTCATCATGTCTACTTTCTGTGACTCTGTCTCTTCAATGTCTTTGGCCAAAGGGTCCTTTGTAGCTGGCAACTTTAACTGCTTCCTTAATGCTACTATGTCAGCAATTTTCTTTTTAATCACCTCTTCTACAACTCTGATATTGGAGGGATCATATCCAATTATGATTACTAAGTCTTCCAAAGACTTAATTCTTGAATCCTTAGCCATAGAAGAGAATTTCTCCATTTTGAGTCATGATTAGTGTTGTGAAACCAACTCCAAAAATAGAAGAAAAGAGATATCAACGCCTTATAAATAAGCCACTTCGAGGGGGCAACCTCCAATACATTACATGAATGAACTTGTACAACTTGCCACATGTCACTATTTTCTCCTTTTTCTTTGAAATGTATAGACAGGAAACTACAATCCGTGTGCTTCCAGTCACTTTTTACAGAATTCCAATTCGATGCTGAGAGAGAGAGTTATGAATATTTTCCCACGATCACCTCTTTGCAATGAAATTAGGGAGCCTAAAAACGACCTAACTTCCACAGATCATATCTCCGAAAATATTGTGAACTGAGCTCTGAAATTTTGCGACGATGTTCCTCAGGATCTCGGCTTTGCGCTCTGAAAATTTCAGCTTCTGAACCTTCGTAGAAAAAAAGTTATAGCGAAAATGTTGCGATGACATTTTTAAGTTAAATTTAGGAGCCTACAAAAAGCTCTACCTTCCACAAATAATATCTCTAAAATTATTTCGAACGAAGCTCTGAAATTTTGCGAAGATGTTCATCAGGATTTCGGATTCACACCCTAAACATTTCAGCTTCTGAACCTTTGTAGAAAAAAAATTATCGCGAAAATTCCACGATGACCTGTTTGGAGCAGCGAAACCCTAGAATCCAAAGCTCTGATACCAAATGTTGTGTAACCAGCTCCAAAAATAGAAGAAAAGAGATATCAACGCCTTAGAAATGAGCCACTTCGAGGGGGAAACCTCCAATACATTACATAAATGAACAATTCTTGGATGATACAATTTACAAAACCTCCTTTCTATATATAGGAGTCCATGGGCCATAATGTAATCCTAGCCGACCTAACAATAATAATGTAAGGGCACAATAATAACAATATGGGGGTTACAGGGGTACAATAATAACAATAAGGGGGTTACACTAACAACAATAAGGAACTATACTAGTAATATAGGGACCTAAAAATTAGATATTAGCTAAATAAACCTACAATTTGGACAAACTCATAGCAACATTAGTAAGTGTAGATGAAATAATTTCACATATCTGCTTATGCATCTCCATTTGATAAATGGGATGTATATATCTAACATGAAACTAAAATGCAGTCTTTTTATAATCAACTGAGGTCTTGGGCTGAGGAATATGTTCTTGGAGAAAGGCCATTTGCATTTTTCCATTATCTGAATCAAAGGATAACAACCGACTACTCTGGGAGATGGAAGTCTGCTTCCAAAACTGATTATATGTGTTGGTCTTCAAATATTCATTTTTCAATTTAATCTCCCTAACTGTATCAAAAGTAGTCTTCCATTTATCCCCTATAACAATTGTGCTGGTTTGAATAGCTTTCTGTTGATCCTGAGAAGCAGTAGAAGTGGTAGGAGAGAGTGTGGTTTGACCTCCTACTTGTGAGGAAGTAGGTGTCTCTTTGTTTATGATGATGACTTCTTGCTATGAATGTTTGTCTGGATTTACCTTGGGATTGAGTTTAGTCCTCTTTGTGTACATGATTGTGAATTATTTACTGGAAGTGTCTGTCACGAAAGGAGGCTCCTGTTCTTTGGTCCTTTTTCTTGCTTTCTCCTATGGGATAGGAGTCTGTGATGTTGAAGTTGACACCAATTTATCTTCAGCCTCTTGTAGAGTATTTTTAGTCCATTCTAGCTGATTCATGTACCTCTCAATCTCTAGTCTGTGGGTATGGATATAAGGTGTAGATTTTTTCTCTACCCTTAGTGTAGAGATGGCACTCAATGGATCATATGACCATGTGAAACTGAGTCTGAATTGCATCTCTTTCAGTAATTTTTTTGCTTCGTCCCCTACTACTATGCTATTAAAAATCAAAGGTCCTATTTGTGTCTTAATTCTAAACTGAGATTTCTTTTTGGTAGCCACAAAATGTACCTCATTGGCATTGAGAATTTTCCTGATGTATTCTAGGGCGAAAATCCTCATTGGGAGGAATTTTGGGAGCTTATATGGGGCAAGCTCATATCCATAAATCCTAAGCTCTGTGTAATTTTGATAGAGTTACCAATCTCCTGTTTTATTTTGGTTTGACAACTGCAAGAATTTCATGATTTCGTCATTGATTCTTGGCTCTGAATTGCTGCTGAGAATAATGAGTGTTGGATGTACAAACAATTATATGAAATGTTTGTATGGGTATTCTTTCTACTCCTTCATCACCATTGTAGTCTAGAAGATGATAGATTGTTGATTTCCATCTTCATCCAACTTTTGTAATAAAAACCTGAACCTATGTCCCTGAAAATATAAAAACAAAGATACTAAAACAGAGGTATATTTAAACACCTCTTTAGTGTGGAACTTAACAAATTGTTCATGAATGGAAAATGCAAGGAATTGGATGAAGTTGAATAAGATAGAAGGCTTGGAATCTGTAGAGAAAATGGAAAGGAAACCTATAATAGCCTCATCTACACACTGATTTGAGTAATAACCAAGGAGGTAGAATATGATAGTACTGGTCTGCTTATTTCTCTCAGGGAACATGGGAGATAGATATGGAGGGTTCTTCTTAGGTAGCTGGGCATCTTCAGTTAGAAAAATATCAAGGGATTTAACCCTTTTTGAAAATTCTAGCTTCTGATATAGTTCAATGAGTGCTTATTGAGAAAAAGGAGTGGCATTCTTTGTAATAGGGGCCTGCATAATTTTGTCTATGGTTTGGAAAATTATGGTGATTAGAATCTCTCCAGAAGGTGCAATAATAGCTCTTTGATTGGGTACATAACAGGCTTGACACTTCCTGATGAATTCAGGGGCACTATGGGTGTGGGGAAAGATATAATGGGGTAAATTGGATTCCCATAGTCAAATGTCATTAGTTTTATCAATGAATTTGTCTTCAAGCCAGTAATACATTTCAAATAATTCTAGCTCGCATAGGGTTTCATGGATTTTGTAATCCCTATCGGCCAGAGGAATATGATCAATGTCAATTGAGGGATGGAGCAGTGGATTTACAATATCCACCTAGGTTTGCTTCTTGGGAGGCATGTTAAAATCTAGTTTGAGGGTGAATGAGGGCTTCTGCTAAAACAAATGGAGGCCAGGACTGAGAAAAAGCTCTTTAATGAGGAAAGGTTGGCGATAATTTCAAAGATAAGCTCAACAACAGTTGAATTGGGTTTTTTGACGCTCTGTCAACTGACAAAAAACCTATACAGAATAATGAAAATAGCAATGTAAAATATTAAATGCAATTATGCATGAATTTATACAGAAATGGGTCATTTTCCTGTTGATGGTGGCGCGGATCCATTGGATTAACGGTTAGGGGCGAATTAAATTTTCAACGGTTTAATTACTGCTAGAAAACATTTAATTGGCAATGGCTGGGTGCAGATGGTGTGATGGTACTAGCGCCCAATGGGCATATTAACGATTTTGATTTACCAATGAAAAATTCTTTTTGGAGGTGGTCCGAAGCAGTAAGCGGTTTCGGCCGGGGGGTGCGAAATCAGGAGAGGGTGCCATGTTAGCCTGTGCCCATAATATAAAACTACCCATTTCGTACCCCTCCCCCCAACGGTAAAGTTCGGATGGAGAGGGGGGGACGAAAAATAATATGGACCGTCGGATGGAATGTGCGGGGAATAGATTATGGGACAGGTGGAGGGGGGTTAATTGGGCAGTGGTGGAGTTGGATGGGATGTTTTTTTGGGTAGCGGGGGGCTTGATAAAAAGGTAAAACATAGGATTAGGGGGTTAATGTGCCAGATTTTCATTTTTATATGTTGACCCCTTTAGAATTAGGATAAAGTTTTATTCCTTTGCCTTCCTACGCATGAAATAATTTTTTGAGTTTAAACACTTAGGATAAACATTTTTCATGCTTTTCAAAGCCATCTTGTAACTTCTACTTACCCTTTCCTTTTCAATTTATTTTTCTAAGCTAACATTTTTTTTTATCTCATCTGTTTAGGGTGAATTTGAGCTAGCAAACCCACATATCTCCTTTTTATAACAATCTAACCTACTCTATCACTTATTCCTCCTATTGATTCAGATTAAACTGTTGAATCAATCTTATTTTCTACCTAACTACTGATTTGTCAAGATTAGATTGTTTGAAAAATCTTTATTCACTAACCTATTTGACATGAAATTTACAATTGTTCCATCATGATTAAGTTATATGGTTGGAACAAAATCTAGTCATTGTGGCATTTTAGACAAGTTGCACACAAATTTATTTAATTTTTAACATAAGGGAAACTAATTTAATAGTAGTGGCATTTATATTTGCAGCACTTTCAGTATTATTTCTCTTTTTATTTTGTGGGGTTTTATTCTCTTTTTATTCTTTTCAATTTTCTTCTTTTTGAATTTTCTTCATATTATTTTTATTTTTGACATACCCTCTTTTGATTTTCTTTTTTATATATAATTTTTTTTGGAAATCATTTGCAAACCGAAAATAATTTACAATGTAAAATTACAAATAATGACGTACTCAATCACCTTGAGATTCTATAAAATATATGACCCTAACAGGTCCTGCAAAATATTTCAATATATTGGATGCATCTCTACAAGATGTCTTAAGATAACATAAAAAGTTTGATTCTATCATTTCCAAGTTCCTTTGGGTTGGTCTAGGGAATGTGAAGAAAAATAATTTACTTCGCCTAGAAGTGATTTTTTGACATGTGGAAGATGGTGGATGGAGAATTAAGGATACAAAATGCTTTAGTAAGGATTTATTCGTCAAGAAATTATGGAGAGATTTAAATGGAAAAGGTATTTGGAAACATATTATCAAAGATGAATATCTAAAAAATAAACAATTAGTGGAGTGGATCAAAGAAGGGGATTCGTAAAAGAAGGATACATCATATATCTAGAGGAGTATGATGAATATTAAGCAGTGGTTACTTGGGAATTTGTGATGGGAGGTTGGTTTGGGATCGATGGTCGATATATGGTTGGATGCCATTAAAGGTCTTGCTGGAGATCACTCTCTATCCGTTCCTATTCTTGGGTATATTCACAACAAGGGTTTCTTCTTCCTAAACCAACTCTATGTTGAACGCTATTCATTTCCTGTAACACATTCTTGACTTAATGCTAGGGATATTGGCCTCTCTGGGACATTAGTAGAGGAATGGGAAAAATATATTTTATAGCTAATATTAATAGGAATAGCCTTTACAGTGAAATAAGATAATTTGACTTGGGAAGGCTATAAATATAAGGGTCAGATCTCGATTAAAGACATTTATAACCATATTTCACAAGATTAAAGCACAATGGATAAATGTTTGTGGTTTCAGAAGTCCTAGAAGTCGGAGATCCCACTTAAATTAAAATATTTTAGTCAGTTGGTTGTGCACAACAAGATTCTTATGTTGGAAAATCTTCTCAAAAGGGGATTTAAGGGACCAAGGATATGTGCATTATGCAGGGAAGATAATGAGGTTGTGGACCATATTTTTCTTACTTATCCATTCATATTCTTGGTATGGTGTGGGTTATTGCAATGACTTAATATATATGTCATATGGAATAATAAATCCGTTGAGAAATTTCTAATGTAGTGGTTCAAGGACTTTAAGGAATATCATACTTTACCTATCTATATTCTATGGGGAATTAGGAGAAGCAGGAATGCAAAAAATTTCAACCAAGAAGAGTTGAATGTTAAAGGCACATGTTTGAATATTATTTCATACCTTTTGGAGATAGGTTTAAATAAGAAGACATTATAAAGGAGACATTTCGGGATTAAGGAGGTTTGTTCTAAACTCCCAGTTGGGTTTTTTGATGGGGCATCAATAAATAGGGTTTGTGGTAGTGGGGTGTGTATTGCGATCATAAGCTTGTAATTTCATATCATTTTGGTTGGTACAATGGTGTAGGTACAAATAATAGAGATAGGATTATTGCTTATTGGGGGATCTTAATATCTACAAAATGGCTTGATAATGGAGAGCTAAATGTGTTTGGCTATTCTAAAGTGATTATTGAATGGGTTCATATGAGATCTAATTATCTTCGATCACTCACACACTAGATGCAACGAATTAGATCATTGATCAAGACTTTGCAGATATTATCCTTTACACACATCCACATTAAGTAGAACCATGTTGCAGATTACTCGTCAAAGGAAGGATGGTGTGGATTGTCGGGCAAGGTTAATTATTATTCTTTTTAAAATGGAACTTTACAAAGTTCAAGGTGTATAAAAATGTAAACAAATATCATAGATAGTTTCTTTAGACCACTATTTGATAATGTTTAGGTTTAAAAAGTTGTTTTTTTTCGTTTTTGAAGAAAAATTCTAGATATTGAAGTAGGAATAGATAAGGAAAGTATGTTTATGTAGAAAAAATACAATAGAGAAACAGATCTTCTGAATATATAGATGAATATAGATCTAAATATGACATAATATACAATTTTGACATAAATAATATGGGGATCAAAGATGTATGGGGATGAGACAAAAAATATGCATATGTAACTACTTTTTGATTAACAAAATTATGTCAGCTTTTTCTTATTAAAAATAGGTATGTGTTACTACAAGACCTCAGTGTATAAGAAATGGATTTTTCATTTCTTTCTATTGACATGAACCATGGATACACAATAAACAATGAATCATTTTAACAATGTATTGCAAATATTTCTAAGGAAGGACAATACTTTAAGGATTTGGAATTTTGTATCCTGTCATTTCTGCAACAACAGAATAATAAGAGCGTGTTTTATTACCACGATCACCTCCACCTCTGTTTTTGACAGTGCTGTAAATATGGGGTTTGTAGAAAAAGAAGAAGCTAAGCACTAAGGAAAAGAGGGAAATTGTTATCTTTTGAGTGCGGGTGTGTTATGAAAGTAAAGGAATGTCAACGTGTAAAATAATATAATTTAGAAAATGCATCAATAATTTGAGACACCAAATTTGTGTGTGTGTCTGTGTGTGTAATTGAAAACAAAGAGTAGTAACCTTGGCCTTGGATATGATATGGATGGCATCAAACTGGCCATTCATCTCTCCTCTTTGTGACTTTTAAAAGTAAGTGTGCCCACAATATCCATGCCCAACCTCATATAAAAGATTGTACTTTGATGAGAAATCCTTGTTGAAGCCAAAAAATGTATCCCTAATGACTTCTTCACTCTCGCTCCATTCAATAATCACAACTTCGTTGGGATTTACAGACACTTTTGATGACAATATTGTCATTGATGGCAATGTTCAAAAGCAAGCATATATGGTTATGATTGATGGCAACGGAGCAACATCAAGGCAAAGAATCAACAAATATGTTATGAAAAAGGAGCAGCAAGGCAAGATCAGTAACAAGATCAACAAAGGTATGAAAGGAGCAGATCAGGATCAACAAAGGTATGTAAAGGAGCAGATGTAATACCTATTGGTGAGACAAATGCTAGATTTTGATGGCACATATGTCGATGAAAGATGTTGCATATGTTATTCTTGGCATGCTTATGATAGTAAGACAAAGGAGCAGCAAATACCTTGATGGTTTGGCAAAACAATGATGTTTGCATGTGTGGTGTATAAGGTTGATTTAAAGACTGGTTTGGTTGACTTGAATTGTTAAGATGCAGGGCAAAGGAAAGTTTCCATGACAACAAAGGCAAGGCAAAGACATGATGCAAGGAAAAGGAAAAAACATGAAAAATATTGTGATTCAAGTCCAAGAAAAAGGAAAATATGTTGTAGATATTATTGTGATGCATTAGTGGAAAATGTTTTTATTGATCATGAGGATGAATTTTCAATTATATAGTCATATGTTATTTCTATAATGTTACATGATGTTGGCATTATTTTGATGAATTTTATCATTACATATGAAAAACATAATCTTGGGTGAAGCATTTATTTTTATGCTAATATTTAAAATATGAAGAGTTTGGAAACAAATAAGTGGAAGGCAAAGAGTCAAGCTTGTTCACATCATATTCTTATGTGTAATACAAACAACCAAAAAAGTATCTTTATAAAAGGTGTGATTTTGGAAGGCAAAAGTGTTAGAGAGTTGGAGAATGTGTGAGAGCTTATTGATGTGTTATGCATTAGTTACCTGGCACATATGAATTTTATGTGAAGTAGATTTGAAGGGAAGAACATGCAGAAATGAAGATGGAGATATGAAAAAATTTTGACCATGTAAACTAGCACATTGTTGTTTATTATTTGCATAAGGGGATTGTATTCTCATTTCAAGTAGTGGCTTGATAAACATCAGGGTGGAGCTTGTTGAGGTAGGAGCCTCATGTGGGTTGTAGCCTATAGACAACATATGGGAGTTGGAGGTTCCTTGCATGTTTCAACTTGCAGAAAATTGAGGTAGCAGCCTCCTGTAGGTTGGAGCCTACAAAAATAAGATGTAATAAGGAGCAGTAGCTTTCCATTTCATAAAAAAATAATAAAGTCATGGTTTTCTCCCCTTATTTGTTTCCACATATATCGGTGTCAATATGTGTTTTTATTATGTGCCGATGTGATGTTTTGGTTTGCTTATCACTTGTTTTTCACATATTCAATTTGTTGGTCATTATTTGTTAAGATGCTCATGTAATGTTTTAGTTAATGAGTTTAATGTAAATAATTTTAATGTCCATGAATGAACTAAACTGATTCACCACCCCCCGTCTCAGTTTAGTCAAGTTTTCATCAATTTGTATGAGAGTCAGTTCCTTCGGTATAAGCCTAATAGCTTGAAGGTAGATCTAGTTGAATTGTGGACTATCAAGGTGTACCTGTGCTTAGTACATCAAACTTTCATGAATGGAGAGATGAGGGAAAAACATAACTAAAAGCTTATGGACTTGGTTTATGGAAGCTTGTATGTGATGGTTATTGCAAATATTCTCCCTCTATGCAAGAACAACAATGGAATGCTAAGGAAACATTTGTTATGTATAAAAATATTCATAATATATCTTGATACAATAATAGACTTAAATTCTGCAAAATAAATATAGGAAATATTGCAACTCATGCATGAAGGAGACACCAATTGACGCCCTCTTGAAAACAAGAATAAAAAGAGCAGGAAGAAAAATTCATATAAAAAAGAAAGTGTTAAATCAAATGAGACATTTTTTGCATCTCATTCTCATGAAGAAAAACTAGCTAAAGAAAAAACTAAGCTTGAATCAGTCTTTACTGAAACAGAAAGATTAAATAATGAGAGAAGAGACTATAAGAAATCGTTGCAAATAGGCGATGAAAGAGAACATAAATTCAAGGAAGAAATTACCAATTTAAGGACACAATTAGAAGGAGAAAGGAGAACTGAAGAAATGATGAGCATATGACTAAAGGAGAGAGAATAATAATGTTTGAAAGTTAGAGGTTGAGACTATTTCAACTTAGTAGAAGTAAGTTAGAGCAAAAGAATAGTTTATGTAAGAATCTAGAAGAGGAGGTTTCCTCCGTCATGAACTTAGTAAAGGAAGCCATTAAAGATGACAAAGAAACATCAAAAGGACCTACAAAATAAGAAAAAAATAAAATAAGCAACAAAACGAGAAGGAGAAGAATGAAACAATGAAATTCTACTTTGTAAGGATGCAATCTTCTC
This sequence comes from Pinus albicaulis, assembly GCA_034641835.2. Lineage (NCBI taxonomy): Eukaryota > Viridiplantae > Streptophyta > Pinopsida > Pinales > Pinaceae > Pinus > Pinus albicaulis. The sequence goes on along the minus strand of CM076571.1, from coordinate 532,178,299 downwards.
ATAGAGATGAAGTTAGAAAGTCTTCAATATCTCAAAGGAGGAAATATATCTCATTATTCTATTGCCATTAACCAAGAAATATTGCATCAAACTATAAGAACAAACAAACCAATAATAATTAGCAGAAGATGCAACAAATGAGAAGGCTCCCTCAAGCAATCAAACATAGAATACATTCATTCACTAGGTACACAAATCATTTATATGGTTACTATTATCTATGCAATGAATTTGAACATAGATCTATTGAATGAAAAAAGTATGTAAATAGAAATAGAAATGACTCAATAAAACACACATCATTTGTTCCTTTTGACATCTATATAAAATGTTATTTGTGGCAACTTTGTCCAAAAAACCAAATACTGCAATCTGCCAAATATCCTAAAGGACTCTAGAAAGATAATAAAAGCTAATCAAAGCAAACCAAACAATGGATCAAAAAGAAATGTAGACACTAGAAAGAAACCTACTGAAGTGTGTAAAAGGAGGAAAAATGAGCATCTTGTTACATCAATGACATGAACACATCATCGTGGTTTCAGGGGGAGATTCTCTAAGCATCAAAGTATTCATCCTATGAGTGATAAAAGAGAAGAAACATCCCAGGGGGAGAGAAACCCTAATAAAATTGGTTTTGAAGGTTTCTATGTCTTGCAAATATTTTGTTGAAGATGTAATATGGGCTCTCAATAAAATGAAATGCATGGAAACATATGATGTTAACTTGAAAGCCTAACATCCTTATGGACATAGAAGGGAAGGCATCAAGCGGGAATGGTTAAAATCAAGTGGGAATGGTTAAATAGGAAACATCAATCATGAAGGAGGACAATTCATGATTATTTTCATGAATTATGAGATGATGATGAAGGGATTCCTGCTTCTCAATGATTGTCTCTTTGCCCTTGTCTACCTGTTTTGTTGATGAAGAAGGCATGGCCCCTTTCACTCCAACTGAAGAAAATACATGCATATGGCCTCTCTGATAGATCTTGGGAAATGGCTCAACGTTAGTCACTTTAGCCCAAGTTGCCTCAATGTCCCTTTCACTTCTTGATGCTTCAGTATCATGATGGGTTGATGGTGAAGGATTACAGAAAGATGAAGAAGTATGGTCAACATGAGGTGAAGGAATATGACTAGGTGATGATGTATGAGCAGCAGGCTGAGATGGAGAAGTGGATATGGAAGGATGAGATGATGAAGGGATTCTCTTCTCATGATGACTAGGTGGGGTAGTGAAAACTTCATTTGCAATGAATGTATCCCATGAAATGTTCTTCTTCTCTAGCTGATGCATGACTACCATATTAATGAGTGAATAGTGAAAAAGGCTTTGCATTTGATGATTATAATGCCTCCTTTGTACAATGTATGCCATTTTGTCAATGCTTTGGGAGATATAGTAAGGTATATGAAGCATTCTGACTCTAGTGAAATGCATGAGGAGTTTGATATTGTATGAAAAAAGTCGAGGAAATCTCCCCTCAAAAGTGAAATACTTCATGATTATTTTCATCATGGGGACATACCGGTCAAGGAGATGAGAGAAAGGGAAAACAATTTTCTTAGCATCCTTGTATCTAGGTTTAAGGTATGGCTCATAATAGCTCAGATCAAGGTTTACCTTCTTAAACCATTTCTCTTCCACATTAGGGATACCTGTAGCAGCTAAAATAGCACTAGCGGACATGGTAAACGTGACCCCAACAAGAGTGACATGCCCATCATGAATATTTGTGATAAAAAACCTTTTTAACTCAGAGTGATATTGAATATCCTACACCCTCTCACAAAACTCAAAATAACCAACATTCTTGAAACAAGACACAGTGAGAGGAGAGGCCATGAGTTCCCTTGTATTTATTTGTTCAAATCTATTAATTTTCCCTCCTTTGTGATCACTATTCTTTGGTGATTGTTACTCACTGATATCTCTGTCCTCTTTTGACATTTTGAGTTTGAAAGCTTTGAAACCCTGGGATGAGGTAGATGTGGATGGGGAGTGAAATAGGCTTTAGGGAATAAGGAAATGGTACTGTAGAGAAAGAGTATGGTCTAGGGAATAGGGATATGATGGAGGAAGAAAATGTAAGGTTTATGAATATAAAATTTGAGAACAAAGATTGAAACTAGGGTTTTATAGGCTATCTAACCTCCACATTTCACAAAGAAAACAAAATCACCATAAAAATCCTTTTGAAGATAGCAAGGGAGTGAAATTCATTGTTACTTACTTGTCAAAGGCTTAAGATAAAATTTTCTGAGGTTTTGGGAGGCACCTTGACCGAGTTTTGAAGCTCAAAGACCAAACTGTGCATTAACGCAATGTTTTAGACATTAGCACAACGCCTCAGGCTATTAGTGCAATGCCTGTGTTAAATACAATGTGTTCCTCATGCATTAGCATAGCGTGACTAGATATTAGCGCAACGCCTAGGCTATTAGCGCAACACCAAGAAATTTTCGCCCAAATTTCTCACAAACTCATATTTTCTCCTTTGCTGGAGACTCTTAATAGCTGAATGTAAATAATGAATTGTTTTGAAGTGCTTGATGGACTTTATAGCTTTAGTGCATTTGAATTTTAATTCAAATTACCCACTCTTCTAATGTTCATTTTTCTTCTTTGACACTGACACTTTTTTGCTTTCTGACCTTTTGGAATTGCAGGCTTGATCAAGTGATGGATTTTAGCTTTCCTTGCTCACTTAGGCTAGACATGATTGCACTTTGACAACTTTGGGATTGTATTTATTACATATAATAACATAAAATTACATTTGGAAAAATTGAAATAAATTACAAATTTGACTTTTCTATCAAAATGACATTTTGATATAAAAGTCATTAAACTAAAAATATAACTTTGAAAGTATAATAATTACATCATGATGATCTTATTTAGTCCCTCTCATATATGTGCTGACCTTATCTGAATGAAGGGGTGACCTTGAGAAATTTAAAACCCTAATGACCTAATGGAGCTGCCTTTTGACGTGACCTTTGAATGCAATTTTGACTCTTAAATATTTCCAAGTGAACAAAGCATTTCCATAGGTGTTATTATTCTCAAGGAATCATGAGAATGAGTAAGCAAATATGATCTTATAAGGGAGAAAGAAGTTTATTTGACAAAAAATAAACACCAGAGGAACAATTTTATGTCATGACCTAATGGAATGATGAAAAATGTATTCAGAATGGGACACCTAAGATGCACATGCAAATGTGTTTTGATCCTTGGTGGAAGTATGCAAATGCTGACACTAACATGTTACTTGTGGAATATCATTATTTTGTGAGACCTAAAGAATCTCATATTTGAGAGTAATTATGTAATGCAACCTGAGAAAAACTTGACATGAAACGTTACATATTCTGGAATATTGTCATATCCGTACATTATGCATTGGTATTTACGTCAGGTTATTCATAAAAAAAACTACAAATCCAATAGTTATTACAATGTTATAACATATATGCTACGTATTAAAAGGTCATCAGCTCAATGTTGATTCATCTATAATCATGATGGCATTGATATTATAATGAGAAAATTATTATGTATACAGTAGCAGGGCCTTTGATTCTTTAGGCTTGTATATATTGCAGCGTTAGCATATTGGTAGGGTAAATATCTTGGTAGGGATTTCGTATGGTGAAAGCATTAATATAGCGGTGAATTGACAATGTGTGGTTGGTATTATTGGATGAATAATTTTTATAATGAATGGAAACATTGATATTCACGTGTTTGAGATTATGGAAGCATTGATATATGACACGATTAATATATTACAAATTCTTTGAAATTATACTATGGAATTACTTTTTGACTTTCTAGCAGAGTTCCCGAATGAAGAAAATTCTAATTCTACTTCATAATTGTTGGTGTACATGCACCTAGATTAAATTTAGTTCAACTCTAGAGATTGCATGCAATGTGCGCTTGTCTTTAGCTAGTTAACTTGAGTGCTTTACATGCACATAGTTAACTTAATTAGCTTTAGTTCAACTCTAGATATTGCATGTGATGTGCACTTGTTTTTAGTTAGTTAACTTGAGTTCTTACATGTGATGTGCACTTGGCTTAGTTAGTTAACTTAGTGCTTGCATGTGGTGCATGTGTACATTAGGAGAACATAAAGCACGCTTAGCTTCAGTTAGCTTTAACTATCCATAGTTATTGCATGTAAAAATAAGCTTAACTTAGTTTATTTTATGTATTGATTCCAAAACTAATATTGATGATTTAATTTCATTTGTTTCTCCATTCTTGCTCATGCCTTCATTCTCTTGCAAGTTTGTTCATTGTTTTGCAAATCTAGATCTTTGTATCTCAAATCCTCACATGGTATCAGAGCAAATATATTTGTAATCAGTGCACAAGAAATTTTTATTTGTAGGTTTAGAAGATTGAAGCAAAAACAAAGAATGGAGTCTAAATTGGAGTTTCCACAATCAACAATTCTTACTCCATATAATTACTTCGAATGGAAGCCAAAGATTTTACTTCATCTTGGAAGTAGAGGCTTATTTCGAGTAACCATGGAAATAGAAGTTGAACCAACATCGGCAGTGGAGAAAACAATATATTTCAATCACATGGACAAGGCCTTCAGCATCCCATGTTTATCTATCTCTCGAGAACTGCTATTTCATGTTGAATCATGTTCAACTCCAAATTAAGTATGGAAAATGTTGGAAGGATTGTTTGGAAAACATGATGAAATGCAAGGTCACATTATCGAAAATGAGTTAAACTCATTATATCTGAGAAATTTTGAGAACATTTAAGATTTTTTCACAAGGTATAAAGCCTTGTTGCTTCAGCTGAAAGGATGCGGGATTGACAAATCCAAGCAATAAAATTAGTTGATTCTTTCCATTTTATCAAAACTTGGTCCAGAGTATGCAGTATTCGTCTCTACATTCCACATAGTAAGATCTGAAACTGATGCAGCTTGGAAGATGCCCTAACTGGATTCTTTTATTTAGTCTTTGATGCATGAACAAGATAAGCTCATGAAAATGGGCACACTTAAAAATTCCAAAGTGCGTGCACTTATTGTGCATGCAAAAGGAAAGGAAAATTCCAAAGACCATCATAAAGGAAAAGGGAAGAAGGATCCTGATCCAAGAAAGGGAGGAAATCCCAAACCCCCTGATGGATCATCCAGCTCAAAGGAAAGGAAAGGAACAAAAGGGAAATCAATGTGAAATTATTGCCACTGTGGTTTTCACCCTGAATCTGCATGCATGAAGAAGAGTATAGATATTATGGCACAAAGACTCCAGCAACACAATCTTGGAGACTGTTAGGAATCTGTAATTTGCAAGATTGGCAAATACAAACTATAGAGACAACACTTGAACCACTTTGGGATTCTAGGATCTAGCCCTCCTGAATCTAGAGAGGGATCTCTCTATAAGTGCAAAGATTGATTTATCTTTAAGGATTTTTATGTGTGATATTAGGCTAGTTATTAATAGAAAGGGTTTTGTTTGTTTTTGGGTGGTTGAGCATGATTATTAGTTGAGTGGAAAGTTCTAAATGGAAAGAGTTTCAAAGGTGTGAAGTTGTAAGCAAATAGAACAAGCTTTGGTTGATTAGATAGATATAACACTGGTTTTTAGTCCATTGGGCTATGGAGTCATAATAGGGCTTTAATTGTGCAACAATTTCAAGAGTGGTCCAAGGGGCAAGTCATCTATATCACAAGATATTTGAGATTTAAAAGATGGAATGGAAACAATAAAAGTGTTGAAGGGGTGGAAACAGACACTAATTTCAACTAGGATTTAACAGTCTGTCCAAACAAGAAAAGCCTTTTAAGTAATTGTTTAAAAATGGCCAAAGGGCAGGGATCACCATAAACCTCTTTGGGAAAGTTCATATTAAAGATAACTCAATAGACAAACCATCCAGTAACCCACACAATTACTTTCAGAAAGTATGAAAACAGATAATTGAAACAAAGTGCAACTTAAGATCAGATAAGATACTTTTAAATCTAGTCTGCTTTCGGCATACACTAAGGGAAACTTTCAGAAATACCTTTGGAGAAAGAAGCTAGAAAACAGGGCACACCATCACTTTTATAGTCTAATTTTACTGAGAAAATAATGAAAATAACATTCAAGTACAATGTTTAAAGCAAACAGTAGGACGAGGGAACGCCAGCATTCATAACTGCTTAAACTGTGTTGAATCATTCTTAAACAAACAATTTAGAGGAAAACATTGGGATAAAGCTTATCAGTCATAGAAGGGTACTGTAAATAGTAAATCCTAACTCTATGCTTGTTTTTCTTTATCAGAGAATCAATGGACAATATGGCATACATGAAAGGAAAAAAATAACACAGAAAGAAGCACTTCACCAGTGATATAGACCAGGATCCCAAGAAATAGCTTGTATATTGATGTCAATCCAGTTACAATCTTCAAGTCCAATGTTTCAGTTCAGAAATCATCTTCACTTCTCAGCCTAACTTATTAGATCACAAACAAACCTTCAAGAGCCTTTGAACACTATTTACAAGTGGAAGTTTTGAGCACAAGTATATTTCAAAGTTCAGCAACCAACACAAATCCAACCCTTTAAAATGAGCTCCTCAAGAAGATTTTATAGAAAGAATGACGAGGTCGAAAGAGAGAAAAGATCTACAGGCTCAATTAATACGTTTTAATTCTTCTTGGCCTTTGAGGGGCTCAATGGAGAATTTTACAGATATTTCTCTGTATTAATTGGCTTACATTAAGTATAAAGCTCACTGGGGAGATTTTGTTGACTTTAAGGCTCTGTGTCATTGTTGTAATAACTCTGCTGATATTTTTGCAATGAGTTCTTTGGCTCAAAATAACTATTCAAGTGTATTGAGGCAAATATCTCTAACTGAGGCAAAAAATCTGCCTCTGTTAAATGCTTTGAGGCTACAGGTGGCTTTGGTAGCTAAGAGGATTCAATTAGCCTCTGATGTGGTAGTGGATCTCGGTCTGGTAGATATTTTTGTTTTGACCTAAACAAGACTAATCAAATTCTGATCTGTGTGTTAGACATAATTAGGCCTAAATCTTGTCCTATGTTCTTTAACTGTGTTTAATTTAATGGATTAGGCTTTTAATTGTCGATTTTAGCCGTAATCCACCCAAACTGTGTAAACCATTTTTAATTCTTCATCTCTGCTATGGTTAGATTCTTTCACACTGATACTCTTTTTTTATTTAAGCTTTACTGTGTCTTGCTGATGTGCAAGTGCTACAAGGGCTTTATGATGTTTCCAGCGTTCATGAGGCACCGAAAAACGCTGATGGAAAACCCCGTGGAACAATCCTTTTAATGAATAAAGGCCTGGGGGATCGTCATCCCCAGCCTTCAATTCTCTTTTAACATAATGGAAAAAACCATTGAACCTGCACAATAGAAGAAAAATTTAGAAAATCCTGCGTATTTGGGTCAGACTGCTTTGGAGGCTTAGGTTTAGAGTGCAGACGTTGGATGAAAGCATCCAACAATGGAGATCGATCCAAGGAAAATTTTAAGGATGGAAAATTTCCTTGAAGTTTAAAAAATTGGCGAATCTCACTAGTCCATAATATGAAAAGTATAAAATGTTTACTGGTGTATTTGTAAAATTATTCAAATTTATAATTATATTATATATACTCTCTATATAATGTTGGCGAATTTTAACGTAAAATAGTTTTATATTGTAAAATTTGGGCGAATAATTTATAAGAAAATGTAAATTGGAGAATCGTTTTTTTGGAAAAATTAGCCCATCTACGAATATTAGCCCCTAAAATTTTCCATGGATCGATCGTGGGGGGTCAAAAAGGAAAGCGGTTGGAACAAACGGTGAAAGAGATTAAGTCTGGGCCGTTTATGCATAGTGATCAACGGTCGAGATCAATCCGGGAAAATATTATGTAGAAGGGCCATAATATCGCGCAATGGGAGAAAATGCAAGAAAATAGGTGAAAAATCCTTTGGCGGAGGATAAAAGGTTTAAAATTTAAATTGGGGTTTCGGAAATAACTTGGGCCGTCGAATGAGATCGACCAAGGAGATAAATGGTGGAGAATGATTCTGAAATCCCTTGGAGTATGGTGGAGGGCGATGAAACAACGCAAAATTGAACTGAGACCATTGATCTGTAGAGATCAATGGTAGAGGAGGAATGCGATGGGTCGCAGTGTTAATGGGAAAAGCGATTTCGGACAAAGAAACCACAGGTTTCGCGCAAGAAAATGGAGAAAGGGTGGTTTTCACTTTTCGAATGAAATATGCGTTAGAGCCCGACATGTGGCATTTCAAAACCACCCATATTGCGTGATTTAAAATCATTATCCTTTGGGCATAAAATTATGCGAAAATGTGCGTCAATCGTTAGATCAGGGGTCTTAGATTTGACAGTCGTGGAGAGAGTGAGATGGAGGATAGATGCACAGACGGAAAGAGGTGGGGCGGTTTTAATCTGGACCATCTGATCAGGGGATGGATGACGGAGATTAAACCTGGAGGAAGGGTAGGACCCAAGGAGTCGGGCCTATCGGGATTACTCTGGGCCATCAGATAAAATAGATCAACGGATAAAATTTGATCTGTGGGTTTTAAATGAAATAAATATGAGGCAGGTTCAGGTGGAGAAAGGGCCAATGCGAGCCGTTGATCTGCAGAGATCAACGATGGAGATCTCATTTGAAACTTTATACAGTGGGTTCATGGTTTTAAAATAGGTTGGAGAAATGATATGGACCTTCAGATCTTATGCAATGGACAGCCCAGATGCAATTGAAGGAGGCAAGTGGTAAGCGGCACCGATGCGATTGAACGAGAGTCATCAATATAAGGATTAGATTGACAGTGGAGAATGTATCAGAGGAGGTCACGGCGAGGGAAAGGGCTTTGGGATGGAGTGATAAGGGTTGTTGGATCTTGATCTGGCAAGGGAGATCAACGACTGAGGATCCATTGGAGAGGCCAATCGGAGGGGGCAAATAAAATATTACAACGCGCCCAATGGAAATCTCCGATGCGAGATTGTGCTGGCCGTTGATTGGTTCAAGATCTATGGTCGGGATTCATTTAAACTGTGAACCGACGGAACCCTTTGAAACATAAGAAAATTGAAATTTTAATAAAATACAAAGGAATATTGCATCGAGGATGGGTTTTATTTATATTTTTAGCGCCTGATTGCGGGCTCTAGGTTTTATAAAGAACACAAAGGCTCGGGGCTTACATACAAAGGAGCCAATCGGCATCGAGGGGTTTTTAAAAAACAAAAGACTTGCACCCATCGAAAGTTTCTGATGCGATAAGCGCTCGGGAATATTAGCGCTTGGTTCTAGCGCTAGGGTGTATGGTGGGGAAGTGGTTTAGGGCTTAGCCCAAAGGGGCTTAGGCCCATAGTAAAAAATATTATTTTTTATGATTTTTTCAAGGTTTTTTAATGGATTTGGGGGTTTCGGTAAGGTTCAAAAAAGGATTTTCAAACCTTATAAAGGGGTTTTTAATGAAGGGAAGAAGGGAAATAATGGAAAATAGAGGAATTTCATGGGAAAAAAGGGGATAAAAAGGACGTTAATGATGAAGGAAGGAGGAGTGAAAAATGATGAAAATGGAGTTTTCAGCAGTCTTTTTCTTCAGGGAAAAAAACAGAATTTCAGATTTTAAGAGGAAAATGGCAGTGAAGATTAATCAAAGGACATGATGTCTTCACAAGACTTCAAGAATTAAAAAAATTTCAATAAAACCTGTTTCTTGAAGGCTTCAAAAATGATTTAGCCAACATTTGATATGACAAATTTTATAGGTGGCTAACAAAGACCACATTCTTGAGAATTACAAGAAGAAGTCTGGAGAAAAAGCACCAAATCCAAGAGGTAATGGGTATGCTTTGATTTCTTTTCATTCTGCACCACAAGAATGGATCATCGATTCAGGAGCTTCACATCATATGGCTTCTTCAAAGGAATCCTTTTATTCTCTACACGCATACTTAGGACCTCCTATTCTCATGGGGGGTAATTCTACAGTTGCAACAACTAGACAAGGAAGAGTGCAATTCAAAGATGGAAGATTTGAGAATGTCTTGCATATTCCAAGGCTTTCTGTGAATCTTCTCTCAGTGTATCAGATGACACACACAGGAAGTGGAAGGAAAGTGGAATTTACCCTAGATTCCGTGAGAATTTATGACATGCAAACCAACTTGAAGATTGCATCTGGCAAGGTAAATGATCAATCTCGTCTGTATATATTTTCTGATTGTGTTCCTCAATCGGATTCCATTTTTCTACTTACGCATGCAAATGAAGAAAGTAGGATTTGGCACGAGAGATTTGGGCACTTGAATTTCAGATATATGCAACAACTTAGCAAGCAAGGGATGGTCAAAGGATTTCCAACCATTGAATTTTCAAATCGTGTTTGTAATGGATGTGATCTTGGAAAGCATCCACAGGAAAAGTTTGAGAAGGGGAATGCATGGAGAGCCTCTTCACCTTTGGAGATTGTACACAGTGATCTCATGGGTCCATTTCCAGTAATTTCAATGAGAAAAGAAAGATATTTGTTGTCATTTATAGATGATTACACGAGATTCATTTGGGTTTACTTCTTGAATCTCAATTCTGAAGTTTTTCAACATCTAAATATTTTCAAAGCACATGTGGAAAATCAGTATGGAAAACGCATAAAGGTACTCCGCACAGATAATGGGATGGAATATGTCAACAAAGATATCAAGAATATTTGTAATGAAGTAGGCATACAGTTGCAGCATACAGTTCCTTACACTCCACAACAAAATGGCGTGGTTGAAAGGAAGAATAGATCTTTGAAAGAGATGGCCAATTGCATGTTTCATGCAAGATCTCTTTCATCAAAATTGTGGGCTGAAGCTATCAATTGTGCCTCATACATCTAGAACAGATCTCCTCATAAATATGTTACTAGGAAAATACCTTTTGAGGCTTGGACTGGCATGCAACCTGAAGTCAGTCATTTCTAAATTTTTGGATCTCGATCATGAGCCCGTATTCCTACAGAGAAGAGAAAGGCTTTGGAGCCTCAAAGTAAAGCATGCGTATTTGTTGGATATTCTGATGAAGTCAAAAGGTACAGATTGCTTGATATCAAGACTTAAGAGCTCTTTATTGAAAGGAGTGTAAAATTTGACAAAGATATTTTGCATGCACCAACAGATGAACTTGTTACCAAGTTTCCATCACCACTCATTGATGAATATGCAGATGAAACTTTAGATCAGAATTCTTATGAAGATGTGTCTTTTCCTGTGACACCGGTTGGACCGCCAGTTGTTGAACATTGAGATCATACTTCCACATGTAGTTAGGAAGATTCTAGGCCACTTTCAACACAAAAATAGTGTAGCATGAGTGATATCCTTGATGATCCTGCCTCTATACCTCAGTTTGAGGAAGATACACAAGTACTCTTAGCTATGGAGCCATGCATGCCCATACATGCTTATATGATGCATGCTTCTGATCCACGAACTTATGTAGATGCAACTGGGCATCTTGAATGGGAAGCAACAATGGATTAGGAATATAACTCTCTCATTGAGAATGATACTTGGGATTTCGTTTCGCTACCTTCCAATCGTAAACTTGTGAGGTGAAAGTGAGTTTACCAGACCAAGAAAGTAGCAAATGGCCAAGTTAGTCGATATAAGGAACGGTTGGTAGCAAAATGTTTTCAGCAAGTACATGGTGTTGACTATGATGAGACTTTTTCTCCAGTGGAAAAAATGGATTCCATTCAGCTATCTCTCTCCATTACAGCAGCAAGAGTATGGGAGGTGCATCATATGGATGTGAAGAATGCCTTTCTTCATGGTGATATCGAAGAGGAAATCTACATGGAGCAGCCACAGGGATACATGCACAATTCATCTCTGGTATGCAAACTAAAGAAGTCTCTCTATGGCCTCAAGCAGGCACCTAGAGCATGGTATGCAAAGATGGATTCTTATTTTTTATCTCAAAATTTTGTACGCTACAAATCTGATTCCAATGTTTATTTTTTGAAGAAAATTGACTCCTTTTTTATCATAGTAATCTACGTAGATGATATTTTGATAACAGGTAGTTCATATTATGTCATTACTGAGATTAAAACTACATTGCATAAGCGATTTTCTATGACAAACATGGGCTTGCTAAATTTCTTCCTTATACTAGAGATAAATCAGATTGGTTCTGTGATTACCATTTCTCAACCAAAGTATGCTAGAGATCTTTTGGCATGATTTCACATGAGTGACTGCAAGCCAACATCCACGTCTTTCTTATTAGGGATAAAACTTGAGAATGGCAAAGACACACCAGTGGTTGATTGCACATTGTAAATCAGCTTATGGGAAGTATTCTTTATCTCACTCACTCCCGTCTTGATCTCTCATATGTCGTAGGAGCATTTTCCAGATACATGCAAGAGCCACATGAGCTACACTGGAAAGCTGAAAAAATGCATCCTTCAATATGTACAGGGGACAATCACCTATGGGATTCATTATGAAGCCAATTGTTCTTTAAATCTCATTGGGTTCACAGATTCAGATTGGGCTGGTGAAAACATTGATTGCAAGTCCACCTCCAATTATGTACTTAGTTTGGGATCCGACCCAATTTGTTGGTCAAGCAAGAAGCAGGATGCCATTTCTTTATCATCATTAGAGGTCAAGTATAGAGGAGCAGTCAATGCCACTTTTCAGGCCATTTGGCTACAACATTTCCTATCTGAGCTTAGGATCAGTGTCCATCATCCAACTATCATCTGGTGCGATAATCAAAGTACGCTAAAGTTTTGTAGAGATCCAGTGCAACGGAAGCCACGTGGAAGTAGACCAAACACATCGAGATCCACATGCAATTCATTAGAGAATTCATTCATGATGAGATCATCGATATTTAGTACGGTCCTAGTTCCGAGCAGACTGTTGATATCTTCACCAAGACTTTCACTGATCAGAAGTTTCGATTCCTGTGATATCATCTCGGGGTGAAGGACACGACTGCCTAGCAGTTTTCTTTTCTCTAATTTTGCATTATATTTTGAAGGGGGGGGGGGGGGTTTCTTCCCATTGGGTTTTCCCTCTTTCCTCCTTTTTATGCATTGTATATGGGTACCTAAAATGACCGTGTTGCCGGGACTCATTCATTTTGCATCACACTCACCTAAGTTATGCTTAAGGGGGGGTGTTGGTGTACATGCACCTAGATTAGCTTTAGTTAAACTCTAGAGATTGCATGCAATGTGAACTTGTCTTTAGCTAGTTAACTTGAGTGCTTTACATGCACATAGTTAACTTAATTAGCTTTAGTTCAACTCTAGATATTGCATGTGATGTGCACTTGTTTTTAGCTAGTTAAATCGAGTTCTTACATGAAATGTGAACTTGTCTTAGTTAGTTAACTTAGTGCTTGCATGTGGTGCATGTGCACATTAGCAGGACATAAAAAACACTTTGCTTCAGTTAGCTTTAACTATCCATATCTATTTCATGTACAACTAATCTTAACTTAGTTGATTTTATGTATTGATTCAAAAACTAATATTGATGAATTAATTTCATTCTTTCCTCCATTCTTTCTCACTCCTTCGTTCTCTTGCAAGTTTGTTCATTTTTTTGCAAATCTAGATCTTTGTATCTCAAAATCTCACAATAATAAAATAATTATCCCACTCCGGTTAAGATTAGCTTCCAACTCCACCAAATCCCCTTTGCCATTAACTAACCTGCAAATTGTATCGCATGGCTCCTCATTTGATTTTTTCTTTTTTTGATATAATGGTATATTGACACATATAATATAGAGGTTGCAATGCAAGCTCGAAATAATTACCAACTGGGTTTCTATGTTACAACCAGAAGGGAACATCAACAAAACTGAGGTCAAGCAAGAAGTTAGTAGAGCTAGTTTGCTTCTGATGGTTGTTGCCCTTTTGTGTTATATGCATACGAGAACTTTTGTAGGTCGTCCTTACTAGCGCTGATAGTAAGTGGGACTACAAGGTCAAATGATAGTTGGGAGACATCCCCTCCATATGTATACACACATAAAGTTATAAAATATAGCAACGTTCCCTCCAAATATATAAAATGCTCGTTATGTGCCCTAATTAGGGTTATCTTCATGTGTTTAAATGTTGGATTACATGCATATATTTTATCGATCATGGTTTTTGTAGTGATACTTCCATTAAAGAAGGATCTTTGGTCAAGCGCACTAAATCACGTTTGTCATGTTAAGGGGAAGGAGCAATAAAGGGCAGGACTGGAACTGTAGAGGTTGCATATCCTTCTAAGTTGTATGTGGGAATATAAATGAAAACGTGTCCTCTGTTAACACCATACTCATGAATATTATCATGCATAATTGGAACGACAACGTCCTCTGTTGGCACCATACTCATGAATCTTATCATGCATAATTGGAACAATAACGTCCTCTGTTGACACCATACTCATGAATCTTATCATGCATAATTGGAATGACAATGACAACAATAATGGAACGTTTCCAAGCATGTTATGGAACACTATGTCAAGAACATTGTTGGAATATAATGTTATGATGCCCTGCAAATATGGATAACACAATGAGTTAATTATTTAAACAATGTTGGCATCTCGTACGCAGCTCCAAAATAAGGACGAGTGAAATCCCATCAACATTCTTCAAACAGTGAAACATAATTGAAATGGATGAGTTAGCGTGGTGTTCCTCATCAACATAACGCCAATGTATGACTATTGTGATTTTGTGTTTTGGTACCACTTCCTTCCGGTTGTGTTGCGTGAAGCACTATTCATGGAACCTATATTCATCTATTGCTCTTTCTTCCATTAGTGCATAGACAAAGTTTGAAAAACCATAAAAAAGAAGCTTAAGCATTGCTAGCAACATGCCCTTCAGAGATATAACATCTCTAACTATAGCACACTCTTCCCATAACCAGTGACTGATACCAAGTGTAGGGTCCAAGTAAATGAAAATTGCATGGATATTGATGATTAATTTAGGCAATACTTGGGAAAAGCTTCAACTCGGTGAAAGAATGATCATTGTTATTGAAAATACAGAAGATAATATTGTCCAATCTACAAGGTTGTATAGTCAGTGTGCAGTATTGTTACTATAATACAACAACAACAAGATGAAGTGGGTCGATTTTTTGATATTGTTGAAGGCATCAAATGAGTGATGTAGAAGAAAAATTTAGATTCTCTCAAAACTACTTCCTATCTTAGGAAGTTGGTGGACTTGGAAAGAAATTTGAGAAGAAAATATCAGATATTGATTTGGTTGATAAGCGCACTTAGAGATACACTTATGGAACTAGTTCCAAAAAATGTGAATGAACAAGAAGCTTTGATGGAGAGTTATAAATATTATTATTCCAAGTGTCTTTCCTAATTGAGGTGTGACTTTGAACTTCTCATGTATGGGTTTGGATTGAAAAAAATATTTCTTGAAGACTTTGCTTCCTCAAGTTTAACTGATGTTGGAGTTCAATTTTGACTGATGGTGGAGTAGTTGTGATAAATGGATACCTTCCATCTGTCAACATGAAAAGTGTTATATATCCTATTTTTGAATTCTTAAGTGATTAATTAGACAACATGTCTGCATGAAGTAAGTCAAAAAAGAAATACCCCATCTTTCGATTCACATTCCTCACAAGAGTATATTTCATTTCTTACTGGAGCTGGTGGCTGTTAGGGTCCCGTAATTTGGCAGATTGGCTAAACCAAATGACATGGTAACATCATACCAGTCTTTGGAGTCCTAGGACCTAGCCTTCCTGGACTCATACAGGGCTCTCTCTATTATGAGAAGGATGTGAAATTCTTCGCTTCGGATGATTGGTTTTAGGCTAGTTTTTAAGTGTAATTTGTTTGTTTGTTTTGGGTTTGGGTAAGATGAATAAGTAGGATAGGTGGAATGAGAGATTATCAAATCAATAGGGCCATGGGGTTATATGAAGTCGAGGGTGTCTAAATGATGAAGCAGAGTGTATTGCAGGGCCAATTTAGCAAGGTTAATGGATCCTTTGGGTGATGTATGAGATGTAATGAACATCAAGTTTTGGAAGAAACTAAGAGCTCTTAAACATATATAGTCTGAAGAAATAACTCATGAGGTAGGGAAAACCATAAATCTCTATGAAAAATACTCAAACTAATAAACATGTAAGATGAACATTCCGGTGATACATAGAAGCATTAGAACTTCGAACTTTAGAAATTCACCTTCAGCTTTTTGAGAAAACACATAAGATAAACAAAGAACTCAATATATGGAGAGGGAACTCCTAAAAAACATATATCAAACTATCGGGAACTCTAAAACAAGTGGGTAAGCATGGGAAAAGGGCAAGATCGAAACGAGACCTCTTTGTCTTAACCTAGTCAATCAATTTTCCATAGAAAAGCTTCAAAATAGGGTTTTGAAAACATTAAATAAGCAGGGCATACCATGAATCATATTTATAAGCTAACATACTAACCATTCATGAAAAAAAAACAAGTTTTAGTGGGCCTAAAGAGAAATCAAGAATTCCTTAAGATGACTAAAAGAGGAAAACATCAAAGCTATAGTAAACAGGAGGTTTGAGTTGCTTCCATGAGCATATCTAAACCTATAATTTTCAGATCTATAGCAACCAAGCAGACTGAAACAAAATGAGGACAAGAAAACCTTAAAAATTTAGGAAAAAATCGCCATTCACCAAGCTATGGAATCCTGCAAGCAAGATTCTCCAACATCAAACCACACAAGCCATTCATTCACTTCATAAAACCAATATCTTGTCCAAGCTCATAAAACCATGTACTTCTCTTAAACACATAAAGTCCCAACTGTTTACAATGAATCCTCATGCCTTATATAAAAAATAAGGAAAGGAGAGCCTACTAGAGCATCTATAAACCTATTGGCCAAAGAGAAATATCCTAACTTATCCTCGAGGCTTTGCAAAGCCCAAGGCACAAAAATATCTAAATAAATATATTTTTCGAATATAAATGAAAATAAAATTGAATTTTAGGATTGACGTGCTTAAGAAAACTTTCCAAACACACATTTTTCCCACTCATCCACAGGAGCGTAGCACATGTGTCAAACAGTGAAAAAATACCAGGTGTGTAGCGCATAAATAGGCCCTGTTGCAGTAGTCGTTTGGAGGTCGGCCCGACACCGTATTTGGCTCCATGATGGCTCGTTCAAAAGCCTGATGAATCTAATTTCCAAAAAAAAATTATTTTTTCTGAGTGGATGCCATTTAACTGCTCAAAAATCAAATCTCCCAGCACTTCTCTGTGCGTAACACCTGGTCTGAAAGGGAGGTAGAAAGGTCAGATTGTTGATGTTTTTTGACCTTTTGAGGGGGTAAAAATACTCCAAATGATATGAAAATTAGTGAGTGTACTATTAGTGATGTGAAAAATAAAAAATATATAAAATTTGAGAGCTGAAGATGCACCAAATTTGTGCGTAGCGCCTAGGGTGTTGCGCTCCTAGGGGTCAAAATTTGGAAAAAAAAAAAAAGTTGTTCAATTTGCCTCAAAATTGGTGGGTAGACCCCTCAAGAGGTTTTGGATACTTTTTGAGAAGCCTCAGCCAGGACTCCAAGGATGTCATGAAATTTGGTTCCTTTTAGGTCTTTTAGTTCAATGAGGGCCTTCTTTAGCTTGGCGCTAGCAAGAATGCTTTTCCTTGCATAATGTTTGGCCATTTTCTTTTGTAGGGAAAGGCCCCTCTTAACCTCCTTGAAATTCTTATGTTCCTCTTTGTAATAGTAGATGACCCTTTGAGACATATTAAAGTCCCTTTCCCACTCTTGAAGTTGTGCATCTTTTTCCAAGAGGAGCAACCTAGTTTTCATCTCTTGGTCCTCATTGTCAATGTCTAGGTCAATGAATTGAGATCCTTGAGAACTCTTCTTGATCCTTTTGCTCCTTCTTACCTGTACATTCTACTCACCTTTGTTCACCTTTCCATTTCCTTTGTCTTGATGCTTGATTTTCAGAGGAGAGATGGCCCTTTGCCTTTTTGAGGTAGCAAACACATCTCTTCTGCCTCTGTGATAGGTGCATGTGAGAGGTCTTATGATGGTGTCTCTACCTTTGGAGGTGCCACAAGCCTTGTCATCTTTGTCATGGCTTTCATGAGTCACTTGATGCTCCATAGGGTTACTGATTTTTTGACTTTTGAACTCATCATCATCCTTGCTTTTCTCACTATTTTCCTCACTGTCATCTTGTCTCTCAAACTGACCACTATCCTCTTAACTTATCTCATTTACTTCAGTGCCTTTGTCACTGTGACTGGTTTCACCGTCATGCTCAAATTCATCATTTCTTTTCTTATTACCTTCATTAGCTTCATGTGCCTCCTCCCTACTATCTTCATATGATTTTTAGTGTCATCTTCCTCATCATAAGAACCACTGTTTTGGCCCTTTTTCTCATCATGAGGCTCACTGATTTTAACTATGTTTTCTTGCTTACTATTTACTTCTTGAGAGGCTGCCTCCTCCTGGTCATCATCACTCTATTGTTCCTCTCCTTCACACTATGTTTCTGTCCCATAATCTTCATTATTTTCTCCACTTCATCATCTTTATCAAGCTCTGCATTTGCCTCAATGTTTTCAACCTGTGTCTCACTTGCATCTTTCTCTTGATTTCTGCTGTCATCAATTTCTTGTTTGTTGTGGCTATTATCACTTTCCTGCTCACTACTGTCCTCTTCTTTATTTTCTTCATCTTCTTTAGTTTCTAATTCATTTTACTCTTCCTCATTTTCTTCATTTTCCTCAGTTTATAACTCATTGTCCTCTTTCTCATTATTGTCATTTGTTTTTTCTTAATTAGAGTCACTATCAGCTTCTTCACTTGGTGCATTAGGAGAAGAGATAGGAGGTGAATTCCTTTGTGGAGAAGCCATAGGCAGAGATGATGGAGGAGTGGAGGTAGGTGGTTGTGAAGTGGAAGGTATATTTTGTTGAATGAAGGCTTGGGTTTTGTAAACACATTATGTGAGATGAAGACTTCCCAAGGGATTCCTTGCTGCTCCAGCTGGTGTAAGACAATCATTTTGATCAAGGAGTGGGGGAAAAGGCTCAGCATTTGGCGGTCATAGCCTCTTTTCTTGACAAGTGAGGCCATCTTGTCAATGCTCCGGAAAAGGTAGTATGGTAGGTTCATTATTTTGACTTTGGTGAAGTGCATTAGTAACCTTATATGATATGAGTAAGTCCTGAAGTATCTCCCCTCACAAGTGAAATATTTGATAATTTGCTTCATCAGCAAGGCATACCTCTCTAGCAAGTGGGAAAAAGGAAAAACAACCTTGCAGCCTTGTTGACAGCTTGGTTTAGGTAGGGCTCATAATAGCTCAACTACAACTTATTTTGTTTAAACCATATCTCATCGATGTTTGGTATACTTGTTGCTTTGGAAATGGATTCAGATGAGAGTTCAAATTTCACTTTGGCTAGGTTAACTTGGTGATTTTGTAAGCCAATGACGAACAATCTAGTCAAGTCGGAGTGGCTTTTGACTTGCTTGACCTTTTCACAAAACTGATAACACCCAACATCTTGAAAGTATGAAAGGACCATGGGAGAGGAGGTAATTTGAATGGTGTCTAAGGGCTTAAACCTATTGGCCCTTCCTCCCTTGTGCTGAGGTTCAGTAGGTCTTTGAATTTCATCACTGCTGGTGTGAATCTCTGCTTCAGACATGGTGGATGGTCCTTTAGCACAAAAGAGTTTTTGAAATTTTTTTGAGGGCCTTTGGGTCAAAAGGCTGCAACGAGTGAGGTGATTGGAAAATTTTGAAAATGGGGGCCAAGATGGAACTTTTCAGGAGTGCACTCAATGTTTTAGAGGTTTTCTTGCTGTCACTCAGTCTCCTCTGGCATACACAACATTTGTTCTTTTGAAAATCCTAACCAAAGATATTTAAAACTGATTTCTTAGGAAACCTAGGGTTTGGTTTAATTAAGCCTTTAAATATCTTTTTTCCTAGGAAAATGAAAGCTTTGGAGGCAATAAAATAAACCACCAACCTTGTGTCCTTGTTTTCAGAAATTTTGGAGGCGAAAAACTGAAGTTTTGACTATTTTTAGCAATTTTAGAAAAACCTTGTCTGTGCGTAACACCGGTGCGTAGTGTCGGGTCGGCTCGGGCTCATAGGAGAGTAGCACAGATGCATAACAGGCCGGAGATGGGCTAGTTGGGCTTCAGGAATGTAGCATAGGTGCGTAACAGGTAGTTTTATTCACTCTGTTGTGTCTGTGCATAACATCGGCCCAGGTGCATATCTCCGAGCTTTGGGCACGCAGCACAGTGTTAAATAACACTACAGCTGCCTCTCTTGTGCGTAGCACCGAAGGCCAAGTGCGTAGTGCCAGCCTTGGGGCGTAGCGCCTGGAGATTTTCACTGATTTGCATAGAAACTCTTGAAATCTCTTCTCAACAGATTTCTTTGGCTTGGAGATGACAAATGATGTGGGGGAACACCCAAAAAGGCTTTTATAACCCTTTTGAAAATAAATTTGAAGCTAAAACCCACTTTTGTAATGTTCATGTTTATTTACTTTTTCTCACTGTGTCTTTGACTGTTTCGGTGTTTCAGGTGGCATATTTGATTGAAAAAGTTGCTTTTCTTCATTGTTGGAGGCCTCTTAAGGCTCTTTTAATTTGACACCTTACTTGAAGACACCAAGCCTATGCCTCTCAACCCTTTTTGGAAAAAGAACCTGTTTTTTACTTTAACATTTATAAACAACGAACTCATCCCTTTTTTCCATTTCTCCTTTTGACTGATGTTCTATGTTTGAAACATTCTTTCCTTTGACCTTGAAACCATCTGCTGTGATGAAGGAGGTTTCTTTGTCACTATTTTGACCATTTTTGTCTATCTTCCCAAACTTCTGAGTCTTTAGGGATGTTTAGAAAAAGGCAAACAGGGTTGTCCCCTAAGTTCTCAAAGAGACACTTATCAAACTCACTTATTTATGTCTAAAAGCCTTCAATGATCATTTGAAGGGGTTTAGGGTTTCTTTGCCTTGGTAAACTTAGCATTTCTCTTTTTTCTTGGTCAAAACAACCATGAAGCTTGATTCCCATTAAACACATACCTGATGTTTTCTTCTTGCTATGAATGGTCCTCTTATGATGATCCTCCTCTTTTACCTTACCTGATGGCTAATCTGATGACTTTTTGGTCCTTTTTGCAGGAATGTAAGCAAAGGGCAGCTGTCCCTCTAAAAGATTCATGTTTGAAGCCAAATAAATGTTTAAGGATCTTTTTATTGATGTACAGTGTTGCTTATGTGCCACTGTCTTTTATGACCTGCATGGACCGTTTGATGGGCAACACTTCATATCTCTCATGAGATCATGTTATTCCTTGTAAACTTTAAGCTTGTTTGTATCTCGCTACCAGCTGTGGATGCCTTTATGAGCTTTTATAGGTCTCCTTCTTTGCCTCTGTTTCTGCTGTTGACCATTTATAAAAAAAATTCTGCAGAAATGCTTTGATATGGTAAATTGCTCCTTTGCAGGCTTACTGCTTGATCAAGAGGATACCTTTGGAGGTCTTTCATGTTCTTTGGCCAATGATAGGCCTCATCCTTGTGTTCTCTTGAATTCACCTTTGAATACTTGTGGAAATAGTGCATTTAGAACTATGATAGCGCATAACCTAGGTGACCCTATTTGACTTATGGTAATTTCCTTGGCATAGGTTTTTTGATTGAAAACTTTGAATCAGGGTTTGGATTTGGAGACAGGTTTTTTGACACTCTATTATGCACTATCATCCTAGACAACTAGAAAACTTTGTTTACTTTAGAGGGCTTTAGAAAGGGATTTTTGAAATCACCATTACTTGAGGCATTTGGTGAGTAGGAGAAAAGTTTGGTTTACTTGGCGAAACAAGGTGTGAAAGTAGAGGGTTTAGGCAAACAAAGACAGAGTGGTATTGATAGAGATGGAAAAAATAGTGAGAGTGAGGTACATTGGTCTTGTCTTGGTGATAGACTGGCCATGTTTTGACAAGGAAGTGGGATAAACAGTAAATTTCTCTTTGAGGATATTTCTAGAACTCACATGATTCTTGAATTCTATTTCTAGAAATCTAGGACAAAGCATTTAGTCATATAAAAAGGTAAAAATTACTGACGACTAACAATGGAAATGATTCTAATTTTTTTGTAGAGGTTATTATGCATAACATTGATGGACCAGGCCTTAGAGAAAGTGAAGCACAATAATGTATTTTTGTTGTTTCATCATGTTCACGTGTTCAATTTGTGGCCTTTGTTGATCATGTGAATGCATGAATCTTATGGGACAAGCAAATGGATTGGCTTGGGTTTGATTGCGGAGGGACAAAGTGAGTAACAAATTTATTTCAAATAGAGGACTAAACCATACTCATTTTCGATGGAGGATATTGCCTAAATTTTTTGAAGTTGAAACATGTAATCTGATAGTAGCTTGTTTCTAAGTTGATGATGACTAGATAAATTTGTACAATCACTATATCTTTTCATGATTTTAATTGAAAACAAGACCCCCTTGTCATTAATATCAAAGGGGGAGATAAGAAAATGGAATGAGATTTTTTTTTTCTCGCGACAAAAGGGGGAGGAGAGACGTTTTTCCATCAATGCCAAAGGGGGGGATTGATGGAATTATTGTCATTGATGGTAAGGAGTAGCAGAAAACATGTATGACTATGATTGATGGAAAAGGAGCAACAACAAGGAAAATAATCAACAAATATGTGATGACAAAGGAGCAGCAAGGCAAGAGCAGTAACAAGATCAACAAAGGTATGCAATGGAGCAGATCAGGATCAACAAAGGTATGCAAAGGAGAAGATATAATACCTATTGGTGAGACAAATGCTAGATGTTGATGGCACATATGTTGATGCAAGATGTTGCATATGTTATTCTTGGCATGTTTGATGACAATAGAACAAAGGAACAACAAATACCTTGATGGTTTGACAGAATATTGATGTTGGCATGTGTAGTGTATAAGGTTTATTTGAAGACTGGTCTGGTTGAGCTGAATTGTTGTGATGCAAGGCAAAGGCAAGTTTCCATGACAACAAAGGAAATATAAAGACACAATGCAAGGAAAAGGAAAAGACATGAAAATTATTGTGATGCGAGTCCAAGGAAAAGGAAAAGATGTTGCAGATATTATTGTGATGCACTAGTGGCAATTTTTTTTATTGATCATGAGGATGCATGTTCAATTATATAGTCATATGTTATTTCTATAATTTTACATGATGTTGGCATTATGTTGATGAATTTGATCATTACATATGAAAAAAATAATATTTGGTGGAGTATTTATTTTTATGTTCTAATATTCAAAATATGAAGAGTTTGGAAATGAAAAAGTGGAAGGCAAAGAGTCAAGTCTGTTCACTTTCTTATCTGGAATACAAAAAACCAACAAATTATCTTTATAAAAGGTGTGATTTTGGAAGGAAAAAAGTGTTGTAGAGTTGGATAATGCGTGACAGCTTATTCATGTCTTATGCATTAGTTACCCGACACATATGAAGTTTATGTGAAGCATATTTGAATGGAAGAACAGACATATATGAAGATGCCAGGGATATGCATAATTTATGACCAATTAAACCAAAACATTTTGTTTATTATTTGCATTAGGGTATTGTAGTCTCCTTTCAATTATTGTCTTGATAAACATCAGGTTGGAGCCTGTTGAGGTAGGAGCCTCCTGTGGGTTGTAGCCTACAAAAAACATATGGGAGTTGGAACTTCCTTGCATGTTGCAGCTTGCAAAAAATTGAGGTAGCAACCTCCTGTAGGTTGGAGCTTACAAAAAATTAGACGTAATAAGGAGTAGGAGTTTTCCTTTGCATCACAACAATAAAAAAATTGTGGTTTTCTCCCTTTATGGGTTTCCACATATATTTTGTGTTAATATGTGTTGATGTGATGTTTTGATTTGGTTATCACTTGTTGTTCACGTATTCAATCTGCTGGTCATTATTTGTTAAGTTTCTCATGTAATGTTTTAGTTAATAAGTTTAATGAAAATAATTTTAATGTCCACGAATGGACTAAACTGATTCACCCCCAGTTTAGCCAAGTTTTTACCAACTTTTTGTCTCACAGGAGCAGTCTTGATATGTTTTCCAGGGGATCGAGCAGGAAACAACTCCTTGAATATGTCACTCCATAAGTAGTGACATAATAATAGATGCAATAAAAATATGATAAATGCACATAATTGGTGACACCCCATAACGCTTCGACAATTATACTCGCCATTAAAATTTTTGGATTACATCAATAAATAAAAAATCCATCGAGAATGAATGCCCTGTCGAATAGAGAATAAGTCATTACTTGGGTCAGTGAATTCACACCAACTAAGAAAGTGAAGTGATGATTGGAAGTAATTAAAGTATAAAAATGCATATCATTGCCACATCTTCCATAACTGATCCAAGTGGATATTGGTGGCCACCCGCCTATTCCACTTGGGGCCCCACCATTGTCTCTTTCAAAATTTTTTTTCACAACTTACTATTTTTAGCAGTTTTTCGGGTCCTGAACTTCTGGAGCCGTTTTGAGGCCCCAAATGGAGATAGTATGTCGACATTACATCCTCGGGAATTTGAAACATCAATTTACCCAAACGGGGCCCACAGTTTTGGTGCTTCATCTCCTAGGGTTAGGTTTTGGACATTTAGAGTTCTGCATTGTTTCTCCATAATAAATAGGCCCTCGAGCCTCATTGTAACACAGTTCAGAGGTCTGTAGCCACCATATATCTTCTTAGATATTCGCTACCAGCACCCCAGCTATTTTATTTCTATCATGTTTGTAAGCATATTTTTGTGATTTAATATTAATGAAATTGTTAGCCACCTATAATTTTTTGTCAAGAAAATAGGTGGCTATAATGTTTCTGAGCCTCCGAGAGAGACATTTTCTTTGAAAATATATCATCCTTGAAGCCTCTATGTGTATTTTTCCTTTGAAGAAGTCCTTACTACTGTTTCCATTTGATTAGCCTCACTGTTTGTGAAAGAAGAAGCTTCAAAATGCCTCCATCTGCTCCATTTTATCCCTTCAAATTCCCCATTTTCACCCCTTTTTTCCCCTCACAAAATTTTCCCTAAAAACCCTCAAAGGTGCCCCATTTAACCTCTAAACCTTCCTAAGTCCCATTTTAAACCTCATATCATCCTTTATCTGGTTTAAAAATACCTTCTTTCCTCTACCGGAACCCCTTTCTCGGCCTTAAAAAACATTGATTTTGGCTTAAAGACCCCTTTCTTCATTGAGACCTTAGGCCCCTTTTGGCTAAGCCCTTAGCCCCTTCTCCGCATACAACCCACGCCCAAGACCAGGCGTTAAAGCCCCGTCATGCAATCACAATCGGAGCATTCACGTTGGCCTTTTCCTTTGTTCTTCAAAAATTTCCGATTGCGATGAGTTTTGTTCTACCGAGCTCCACTCCAATATCCACCGTTGATCTCTTTAAAGGATCCGACGGCCTGCGCTATCTCGCATAATCACACAATTGCAATTCAAACTTTCAATTAACCACTTTTCTTTGTTCTCCCCATTTTTTCTAATGCGATGGGCTTTGTTCTGTAAACCTCCACTTAAATTTCCACCGTTGATCTTTACAGATATAACAGCCAACACTAATGTTGCATCCGTGCACTTAACCCATCTCCTTTACCCCTCTAATTGAATATTAACCATTGATCATCCATACAGATCCGACAGCCTACGCTCCATCGCACAATCGACAATCGCAACTTTATTTTTCACATTCCATTGTTTCCTCCAATGCTGATCCGCCGATTAGATTTGGACCGTTGAATCCACAAGAATGAATGGCCCAGATTTAATCACACTCCACTCATTTTCCCCCCATCGTTCCCTCTCTGATCAAATATCCACCGTTAATCTCCCCGCTGATCCAACAGTCCGCGCTAAATCGCAAATCGCAAAACCAAGAGACCGCGGAGTTTTGGCCCCTTGCCTTTTTTCAATGTGATTAAATCTCCACCGTCCATTCCGCTAGATCCAACGGTCCAGATTGCATCGCACGCCACCTTCCCCTTTCCCCTTTACGCTGTTATGTCGATCCCCGATTAGATCTCAATCGTCCATTTGAATCTAGATCAACGGTTCCTATTGCATCGCATTCCCATTCATATTTCTTTCATCGGAGGATCTCCACCATCGATCTCTTCCAGTGATCCAATAGTCCACATTCAAACGCCCTCCTCCTTTCTGGTCCCACCACCAAATGCCCCGATTTCATTCATTTTTGCCTTTTTCCTTTGTATTCGCTCAACATTAAAACTTTAGTGTTTTAACATTAAAGTTATTTCTTCCGTCTAACTCATCTAAATGACTCCACCGGTGAATCCTAACCATTGATCACCATCCATCAGTCTGATCTAACGGCCTAGAACCGTCCTCGCACCAGACTTCCATCAGACCAGTTTTCTTCCATTCCGCCATGATTTTCACCTGTTTTTTCTCCTACAGCCTCCATTTTCACTACTGCGCCACCATTCCTCGGTCCTCCAAAGCATCCATCCTCCGTCCTGCAGGGATTTTTATAACATTTTTATTGTGTTTTGCAGGGTTACATATGATAAAAATCATTCTCTGTCTCACTATCGCAGATAGGGTAAATCTGAAGCGCAGAGCACCTTTTTCAGAGCCAAATATCGCAGGGAAGGTTCCTGGAAAGTTTAAACATAATTTTCAGCGAAGATCATAGTTGTTAACTCTATTTCAAATCCTCCAGCGCATTTGCAACCTATGTATTCACAGACAGATCAGAAAAGAAGCGGCAAAGAGTATCAGCAAAGGATTAAAAATATTAAAGCCCATTATTGAAGATTAAATGCTTTAATCCAGCGTTTAAAGGACGAAGATATAGATTGAAGACCTTAAAAATGATCCGGAGGCCTAATAAGGCCTAAAGCACATGAAACAAGACATATGAGTGTCCCACATCAACAGAATGTTCTTTCTCAAGAAAGGACAAGTGCCCATAGTGTTTTTTATTCTCCATCGAGTTCCTGAGAAGATCACCTCCCTGACAGAAGTCCTAAGACTGCTAAATAATTAGTTACACAGTATGGAAGGCCTGAAAGTCATTTATCTTCCTTACTTGTACCAGTGTACAAATAGAGTACCAACTACCAGAAAGTACTTCAAGAACATACCGCTGGAGTTATTATCAGCCTGTCAAAGACCACTAATTCACCCAAAGAGTACTGAAAGTCAATACGGGATATTAAGGCAGAATGGGCCTCAAACGCTCTTCTTCCTCTGTTTTAATGGTTCATTTAAAGTTCTATCTACCTCTACTGCCACACTTTCAGCTATAATAACTCATCAGAAACACATTGAAAATGTTGGATAATCGTGGATTGTAAGTTGTTTCATTGAGATAGAGTTCTGTATGTATTAGTTGTAAAATAGGTTGGGAGATGATTTATAGTTGATATCAAGCTGCCGGACAATGATGTATGTGACTGGTGTTGCTCTTTAATATGACAAGCATGTTCATTGGATCCTGATCTAAATCAGTGGTGATGTGTTCTATCTTTGTCAATGTTTTCCCTATGTTATTCATCATATTTCATTTCTCTGATAAGAATTAGTAATCTAGCTCAGGATATACTGCTGTAAAGTACCCTAATGCTTTCCCTCTCTTCTTATCTTTTATGTTTTCTGCTAATTGTGTGATCTAAGAACAAATTCAAGATAATTTAACCAGTATAGTTGTTGGTTATAGCCATGCTTGCTGATGTATGAATTTAGAGTTTATTTTTAGATGTTCTTGTCTGGTTTTAGCTGAAAGAATTGGGATACTGGGAGATTTACATTTGGTTTTGTCTCACTAGGGTCCTTGTCCAACATTTTTTCCCTTCTAAGATCCCTTAAGTTGAATTTCAAAAGCATTGAAAGTTAAAGGTCTTTCTTTGATCTTAGGCTTCTCCTTGTGTCAAATCTTAAATGTTTTCTATTGTCTGAAGAGTTAGCCTCGTTAGGAGTTTGATCATAAATGGTTAAGGTATGCCCTGTCCCTAGATTTTCTCCTAAGTGGTCACCTTGGAAGGTTTCCTTGTCATTCACCTTCATTTCCTTATTGTTTCATCCCATACTATCATCTTTCGAGATCCTCTATTTTAGATGACTATCCCATTTGAAAGTCTTGGATATTGAATTGCAAGTAAACCCTTCTATGACCCCATCTCCCAATGGACTTGATTTTTCTTTGAATTATATTCCCATTGCCTACAATCCTCTTTGCTCATTTCTTTGTCTCACATTGAATCCTTCTTTCATGTTCTCCAACCAAACAAACAAACAACAACCCTAGTGCCCTATAACTAGCCTAATACCTTAAATTGAACTTCAAAGACATATATTTCTTTACCTTTATAGAGATATCACTCTATGGATCTAGGAGGGCTAGATCATGAGATCCCAAAGTGGTTTGATGTTATCTTGTCTTTTGGTATTGCCAAACCTACCAAAACACAGGAACCCCAACATAATGGTGACTCCACTGGGGAAGCAAGACCAATCAGCCTAGATTTGATACCAAATCACTATGGTGGACAGTAAATCTCCTTATAACATTCTAAACCTTCCACCTAGAGACTCCACAGTTCCTAAATGACCATAAAAATTCACTGATGATCAGTAGGCATGCTGATTGTTTTTGTTTTCACAAGACTCCATTGGGAGACTAGTTGCATTACAACATCATCCATATTAAAGAAACACATAGGATTAAGCTTCTTGGTTTGAAGATAGTTTTCCTCTTAAATATTTTCATACCTGGCTAACTTCCTTCGTTGAGGCTTAACATACTGGCTTCAAGAACAATCCATACTAGAGCTTATCCTAATCCAGACCCACCTGAGATAGTTGACAGCCCTGAGAGTATTCTTAGGAATCCTTATGCATATAGGGATCCAACTATTGTCAGACACATTAATAGAGCTAATTCATCACCTGAAAACTTTGCAGCTCTATCAAACACTCAAATTCACTTATACTTACCAAGTGGTTTACCAAGAACTCAGTCACTCAGTGCTATAGAACAGACAGAATTTGAGCCTCTAAGTTCCCCACCACATAGTGGTCAACAGATTGGTGATAGAGAAACTCCTCCATCTACACCTCCTGACATACACTTCATTCATAACTTGGGCCTCTCTCACCCTATATCTGCTTAACAGTTTGCTGCTGGTCCTAGAATTTCTACCTTTCATATACTTGCTACTCAAGGCCAAAATTTACCCCCACGAAACGCTATCATGGCAGCATGGTATGCCCCCTTGGTGTTACCACAGCCTCTAGTGCCTTTACCCAATTATTATCAGTCTAAAATCCCACTTTTCACTGAAAAAGAGTCTACCACATCTCAACACCATGTAGATAGGATGGAGGATGCCTTTGACTATATGGAGATAGACGACGAGACAGTCAAAATGAGAATCTTTGCTTATAGTTTAGGAGGAGAAGTGAAGAAGTGGTTTAAAGGCCTACCTCCTAATATTATCCATGATCTTCCCTCTTTAAATCAAACCTTCATAAACAAATAGGAAGTCAAAATCAACCCTCTCCAAATATTAGAAAAATATAAGAACCTTAAGAGAAATCAGGGAGAGAGTGTCCATGACTATTCTACTAGATTTAATAGTGTCTACAATGCTCTTCCACCTCACATGAAACCTCCCCAAGGAATGGCCTTGGTGAAATACCCTGAAGGATTTGATGTTGACATGGCCTATCAGTTAAAGGAGAGAGACTATAACACATTAGAAGACATGTAGAAAGGAGCAGTGAGTGTAGAAGCAAACCTGATTGAAAAAAGAGCTAGGATGAGGACTGAAAAGAAGGTGACATATAGGGATGACAACACAGCCTCTTCATCTGATCCCAAATTTGATATCCTAGCCAAAAACATGGAGAGGCTAGGAAGAATGGTGGAAAATTTGACTGTCCAAGGCAATAATCAGAACAAAAACCAAAATCAAAACCAAAACCAAAACTTTAGGAGGAACAATCCCCCAAATAGACAGAGAGACTTTGATCAACAAGTCATACCTCCATTCCAAGAGAATTTCCTTGATGAAGATGAAGGAATAATAGAAGAGCCAGAGGGAACTACCATAAACATGGTGGAGGTGGATAATCAGGATCACACCTTTTCTACAGAGGATAATCAGACCTCGTACTCACATTGGGATGAAGGAGGGTTAGAATATAAAGACTATAGGTTGGGATTCAAAAATTCCATCATGCAGGTCTGAGAATAATATGATCTCAGAAGAAAAAAGAACATATATACTCCCAAACCAAAATCCTCTAAAATCACCATCAACAAAAGACTTCAGAAGACTCCTAAAGTGACTGCTGAAAGCAAAAAATCAACAACTAAGAGTTCTGGAAAAAAAAAAAAAAAAGACATCCAAACTACTGATAAACCAAGTCAAGAAACTAGCAGCTTTAGCATTGCAGCTACTGCTCCTGATAAAACAATTTCAAACATTGTACATATTGAGAATCAACAAGTTGATTCTACTACTAAAATAGTGGTCAGTAAAACAAAATTGAACCTTTCAAAGGGTTAGTCTCCTTTCAATTTGGAAAGTGAGATAGCCAAAATCAAAATTTATGTTCCTCTCACTGAGTTGGCCAACCAAGTTGTATATAAAGGTCAAATTTTTAAAGCTTTAAACTTAGGATAAAATAGTGATACTGTCAATTAAAATGATGATCAACCAGCTCTTTCGTTTGGCCCAAAAATAGAAGGAAAATTTCAGGAAGGAGTAGTGCCTCCCTTCTATGTTAGTCTCAATATCCATGACAAAATCCTACATAATGCCATGCATGATTCTGGGGCCTCACACAACCTTATGCCAAAGGTGGTTATGGAGAAGTTACGCCTAGAAATAACTAGACCTTATAAGGATTTATATTCATTTGACTCTAGCAAAGTGAAGTGCCTTGGCCCAATCAAAGATCTTTGTGTGAATCTGACCCAAATCCTAGCCAAGTGCATGGCAATGGATGTTGTAGTGGCATATGTACCTCCTAAGTATGGCATGTTATTGTCAAGGTCATGGGGTGTCAAGCTCCAAGGTACAATGCAGATGGACATGGCATATGCCACAATCCCTGTCTTTAGCCAGCTTAGAAGACTATATAGAGAGACACACATGAAGTTTATGGTTAGCAGCCCTGAGAAACCTAAAAATTCACCTCTCTACTCTGTCCATACAGATCTAGACTCTTTTATCCTTTGCAATGACGAACTTAGAAATGAACTAGAGCTAGAAGACAGAGATTTAAACAATGGAGTAGAACCCACGGATTTTAACATAATGGCAAATCTAGATGTTGAGGGAAACGAGGAAGAAAACTTCGAACAATGTACTGAATCAAAGAACCAGAGTGAACAAAACAAAGACTGCAAACAACAGATTACTCATCACTTTGATCTCCATGAAAGTCCTAAGGAAATAAACATTACACAACATGGTGTAGGCCTCATAATACAACATAATGATGAAACTGATAACAAGTCTGCAGAAAGTCCTTTATGGTGCATGAACTTCGATGGGTGTTGCACTAAAAGGAATGCACATTAGGGGAGTTTTGAGGTTTAAAATGGGCCTCCTAAGGAAATAATAAAATAATAGCTAAACTAATAAAATAATAATTATTAATTTTCAATTCACTTTTTGCACCACAATCAATGTAACCATAGTTAAATTCAATTCAAAAGTTGTACCAAAATAAAATCAATAAAAAAATTGTATTGATGTGACTATAAATAAGAATGAGCTTTTCACGAAAAATTCATTATCATTGAACAACTAATGCATTTGTCCTTTGTACTTAAATAACTTAAAATAAAATATAAATATAAATTTATAAATTCTTAATTATATTGTAAGCTATTAATTAAAATTTATATTATTTAAATTGTATAATAACATGTAATTAATATACTATATAAAAATAAAATAATATAATATAATATAATAAATGTATAGGGATATGCATTGTTTCTTTCAAGAAATATGAAATGACAATAATATATTTTTATTCAAAAAGTGTGAAATGACATTTATTATGAGTACTTTACTTTGACTTTAAAAGTACTTAGAGCACTACCATGGTTAACCATGAGTTTTTATCCACCATTGAGAATGTGACAAGTGCCTTTAACTCAAGCAATGCCACATCAACTATTAGGGATGATGTCATCCCCTAAAATGTGATTGGTTCTCATAAAGTGAATTTTGATTGTACATTTTCCTTAGGAGGCCCGTTTTAGACCTCAAAATTCCCCTAATGGGAGCTGGGGTATGGTTGTACAATGTTGAAAACAATTATACTGAGAGTCATGCCTTCAAGTTAGATTTTAAATGTACAAACAACATTGCAGAGTATGAGGCCCTAATCCTAGGATTGCATCTGTTAAAAAGGTTAGGAGCTAGAAGAATAGTTGTCCAAGGAGATTCAGAACTGATCATCAAAAAAATAAATGGAGAGTATACTACAAAGCATCCTAGATTAAGGGCATATAGAAACAGTGCTATGGATCTTCTGAAAACATTTGTAGAATATGAACTTGTGTTTGTTCCTAGGAGTCAAAACATTATGCAAATGGATTAGCCTGTGCTGCTAGTTCATATCAGAAATCACCTAGTAACAAACAGATCGTTACTCAAACAAAATATAGACCTGCAATGCCAGATAATGAGAAATATTGGCAGGTCTTTTAGGGTGACAAACATATAGAGGATTTCTTGCTTTGCAGGAATGAGTTTGAATTACCTGATTCAGACTCTAAGTCTGATGAAAAATGTTTGAGTAAAGAGCCTCCCGATAAAGAAAAACCATCATGTTCTGTAGAAATAAACATGTTAAACGAAAAATTCGAAAATCAAACAAAGGAGTACATCAACGCAGAAAAATAAGACATAAAGGTGTTGCAGTCCAAAGACAAAAACATACCCAGAGGACTAGCGCCCCTTGAGGACCTTTTTGATTTTAATGATATGGCAAAGAAGCCCACTATAGAACACATTGAATCGGATGTTGAAGAATGTAATATAGGCAACAAAGATAAGCCTAAAATGATTAAATTGACCAAAACTTTGCTGGCACACATAAAAAAGAAATACATTGATATATTTAAATAGTTTGTTGATGTGTTCGCTTGGAGCTACGAGGACTTAAAAGCCTATGACACAGAGATCATCCAGCATAAGATCCCATTGAAAGAGAACCAAAAGCCCTTTAGGCAAAAACTGTGCAGAATTAACCGAGTACAACTGCCTCTTGTAGAAAAGGAAATCAAGAGAATGTATGAGGCAGGAATCATAGTGCCTGTGAGGTTTTCTGATTGGGTATCTAACCTTGTGGCTGTGAGGAAAAGGACATGAGAGATTAGGCTGTGCATTGATTTTAGAAACCTTAAGAGAGCCTGCTTAAAGGACAATTACCCCTTACCCAAAATGGAACACATCCTACAAAGGGTAGTTGGTTCAAAAAGGATTTCCATGTTAGATGGTTTCTCAGGGTATAACCAGGTCTTAGTACTCCCATAAGATCAACTAAAAACAGTTTTCACCACTCCATGGGGCACTTTCATGTATGTGAAAATTCCTTTTGGACTAATCAACGCTGGCGCAACCTTCCAAAGAGCTATGGACATCACCTTTTCAGAGGAAATAGGGCACTTCATTGTAATTTATCTTGATGACATAACAGTTTATTACAAAACTAACGAAGAACACCTTAAACATCTGGGAAAAGTATTTGAGAAATGTATAAGGTTCGGGCTATCTTTAAATCCCAAGAAGACAGTATTCGGGCTTCAAGAAGGTAAAATTCTTGGCCATATTATATTGGAAAAGGGAATTAAAATAGACCCGAAATGATTTGAGGGAATACTGTAGATTAGCCACCCATGAAACATAAAGGAATTGCAGTCCTTTAATGGGAAAATTAACTTCTTAAGGAGGTTTATTCCCAACTTAGCAGAACTCCTAAGAAATATGACAAACATGCTTAAGAAATAAGTGGGAGTTAAGTGGACTCTAGAGGCCAAAAAGTTCTTCGAACTAGTAAAACACATGCTCACCCGAGCACCAGTTCTAATCAGCCTAGATTTCACAAAATATTTCCTTATTTTCTCCTTCGCATCAGAGCACACAGTAGCTGTTGTCTTGTTGCAGAAAAACCCAGAGGGATAGGAACAACCAATTTCTTTCTTTAGCAAAGCATTGAGAGATGCACCCTTGAAATATAATATAATGGAAAAACAGGTTTATGCTTTGGTAAAGGCCTTAAAGGATTTCAGGGTGTATATTCGGCATTCTCACATCATTTCCTATGTGCCTAATATAGTGGTAAAAGACATCTTGTGCCAAGATCCAGATGGCAAGATGGTAAAATGGATTACTGTAATATTAGAGTATGACTTGGAGATCAAACCCACAAAACTTATCAAGGGTCAAGGCTTAGCTCAATTAATTGCTGAATCTAACTTACAAGCCCTTGACATAAACATGGTAGATGCCTTGGATGAACATGAAGGATTGCCTGCTCCCACTGTTGAAGAATAATTCCAAAAATCTCCTTGGTATGCTGACATCTTGTATGTGCTTACAAATCTTAATGCTCCTCCTGATTTATCAAAGACAAAGGAAAGGTTTTTAAAGTTAAAAGCTAGAAATTATTGCACTTTAAATGAAATTTTATACTGGAAAAATGCAAATGGCTTGTTGCTTAAATTTTTGCCTGAAGTGGATGCAGAGAGAGTCAAACATGAGTTCAATGAAGGGGAGTGTGGAGGCCATCTATAATGGAAATCCACTGCCAACAAAATCCTAAAAGCTGGTTTTTACTGGCCTACCCTCTTCCAAGATGTACATAAAATGATATTTTCCTGCCATAGGTGCCAGATCTTTGAGGGAAAAATAAAAATTCTTCCTTTACCATTAAAACCCATCCCTGTTGAAGCTCCTTTTCAACAGTGGGGCCTAGATTTCATAGGAGAAATCCATCCTGATTCATTTTCCCAACACAAATGGATTCTCACAGCCACAGACTATTTCACAAAATGGATAGAGGCCATCCCTAATAGGAATGCCACAGACTCTATTATTACAAAGTTCCTAGAGGATCATATCATATCTAGATTTGGCTGCCCTAAGAAGATTATCACTGATAATGCTGCTGCTTTTGGTTCCAAAAAGATGATTGATTTTTGTCACAGGTATCAAATTTCACTTGGTCATTCTACTGCTTATTATCCTCAGGGTAATGGGCTAGAAGAATCATCAAATAAAATTTTGGTGACCATCATCAAGAAGCTTCTTGAAGAGAATAAAAAATCATGGCGTAACAAGTTAGTGCATGCTCTATGGGCAGACAGATTGACAACCAAGAAGTCCATCAGAATGTCTCCATATCAGCTTGTCTATGGGGCAGATGCAGTGTTCCCTACCAGCCTAGGGGTACCAGTGATAAAATTGTTCCAAGAAATACAGTCAGAAGAGGACATCACGGTAAGGAGGATCAAGCAAACAATACATCTCCAGCAAACAAGAGAAGAGGTCTACAACAGACATCGGAAAGTACAAGAGCACATCAAAAAATTGTTTGATAAAAGAGCAAAAGCTTGTGATTTCAAAATTGGAGACAAGGTACTTAAGTGGGACTCTAGGAGAGAGGACAAGGGTAAGCATGGAAAATTTGATAGTTTATGGCAAGGTCCTTATATCATCCAATCCACCATTGGTCCCAATGCCTTTTTTCTACAAGACTTATATGGTACAGATCTGTTTGGGGGTCCTGTCAATGGCAGGATGCTCAAGCATTATTACTGCTGAGTTCCAACTTAAAGTGTTCACTTCCATTGTAATTACCATTGTTTTGTTTTGTTTTAAAGAAAGAGAGAAAAAATATACAAAAAAGGAAAAGGAAAGGTCCAGATAAGCTCAAAACTTGAACCTATGAAGATCCAAAGGAATGGCTCAAATCAACTCAAAACTTGAGCCAAAGAAAGGGAAAGGTTTGTTCTAATATTCCCAAAACCTGAACCAGCAAAGAAAGAAGAAGAATAAGCTCTAACAAGCTCAAAACCAGAGCTGAAATGAAAAAGAAAAGTGACTCTAACAAGCTCAAAATCTGAGTCACAAGAAAAAGAAGGATGCTCTAAAGTTTCAAATTTCCAGCCTTCACATTTTGTTTTCAATTTCCTGCAGAGTTCAGTTCATGTGCAGCTGTCTTTATGTCATGGACCCATAGCAAACCAGACAGTCTAATCTTGGTTTGACTGTTTTTAAATTTCTGTTGTAGAATGTAGAGGAAGAAATCTGCTAGACAATTTAATCCTAGCAGATATTAGTGTAGGTAGAGAAGCTATGAGGCCAAGTGTTTAATCTGGTCTCATGGAGAAATAAGAGTAGAATTAGACTATTTTTTTTACTTTCAATAAAAAATGAATGTTGAAGAAGGTATGCAAGTCTAAATGCACCCTGAAGAAAAAATGTTGGGACTGTAGGATGGGTAGGTAGATTGTTTGGGAGAATATTTTCTGTCGAATTAATATCCATCATGTTTGTAGCAGCTGATCAAAGAAGAGAAAGATGGTTAAATATTAGGCATTTGGCCTACTTCCAAAGATTATTTCTGAGATTCTTGAGACCTTCAAGAAGATGCCATCCCCATTTGGAGCCAATGTTATCCACCTATAGATTTTTGTCAAGAAAACAGGTGGCTAAAATGTTTCTGAGCCTCCAAGAGAGACATTTTCTTTGAAAATATATCATCCTTGAAGCATCTATGTGTCTTTTTCCTTTGAAGAAGTTCTTATTTATGTTTCCATTTTATTAGCCTCACTGTTTGTGAAAGAAGAAGCTTCAAAAAGCCTCCATCTGCTCCATTTTATCCCTTCAAATTCCCCATTTTCACCCCTTTTTTCCCCTCACAAAATTTCCCCTAAAAACCCTCAAAGGTCCCCCATTTAACCTCTAAACCTTTCTAAGTCCCCTTTTAAACCTCATATCATCCTTTATCTGTTTTAAAAATACCTTATTTCCTCTACCGGAACCCCTTTCTCGGCCTTAAAAAAACATTTATTTTGGATTAAAAGACCCCTTTCTTCATTGAGACCTTAGGCCCCTTTCGGCTAAGCCCTTAGCCCTTTCTCCGCATATGACCTGTGCCCAAGACCAAGCGCTAAAGCCTCGTCGCGCAATCGTAATCGGAGCATTCACGTTGGCCTTTTTCCTTTGTTCTTCAAAAATTTCTGATTGCGATGAGTTTTGTTCTACCGAGCTCTGCTGCAATCTCCAACGTTGATCTCTTTAAAGGATCTGACGGCTTGCGCTAACTCACATAATCACACAATCACAATCAAAACTTTCAATTAACCAGTTTTCTTTGTTCTCCCCATTTTTTCCGATGCGATGGGATTTGTTTTGTAAACCTCCGCTTAAATTTCCACCGTTGATCTTCACAGATCTAACGGCTAGCGTTAATGTCGCATTTGTGCCCTTAACCCATCTCCTTTACCCCTTCGATTGAATATTAACCATTGATTGTCCATACAGATCCAACGGCCTGTGCTCCATCACACAATCGACAATCGCAACTTTGTTTTTCACGTTCCATTCTTTCCTCCAATGTCGATTTTCCGATTAGATCTGGACCGTTGAATCCAAAAGAACCAATGGCCCAGATTTAATCGCGCTCCTCTCATTTGGCCCCCATCATTCCCTCTCTGATCAAATCTCCACCGTTAATCTCCCCGCTGATCCAAAAATCCGCGCTAAATTGCAAATCGCAAAACCAAGAGACCGCGGAGTTTTGGCCCCTTGCCTTTTTTCGATGCGATTAAATCTCCGTCGTCCATTGTGCCAGATCCGACGGTCCAGATTGCATCACACACCACCTTCCTCTTCCCCCTTTCCACTATTCTGCCAATCCCCGATTAGATCTCAACCGTCCATTTGAATCTAGATCAACGGTTCCTATTGCATCGCGTTCCCATTCATATTTCTTTCATCGGGCCTTCCTAAAGAACTTCGTCGGAGGATCTCCACTGTCGATCTCTTCCAGTGATCCGACGGTCCACATTAAATTTCCCTCTCTATTCTCAGCCGTACCCTCTTTGTTCTCAGCCGTACCCTCTTGGAATTCTTTCTGAGATGCCATCAAGGAACAACAGTATCCCGTGGGGAACTATGAGGACAAGTACATACAATGGACCATGCTGCGGCAACAAAGGGATCAAGATGTGCATGAGCTAACGAATTTGTTCCATACCCTACGCACAAAGTTGGGTATTAAAGATTTAGAGAAACATTTGGTGCTAAGGTATCGCGCTTGTCTGCACAGATACATTAAGGAGGAAATGGATTTCCTCGACATCTCCTCGCTTGGTAAGACATACCGGTATGTTGCCAAGATTGAGCAGAAATTCAAACAGAAGAAGTGAGACTTTGGATCCATGTATCAAAAGCAACAGAAAGGTGCCCCCAAACCACAAAACAAAGGGCAAATCCAAGACATGGCAGCCCCAAGACAACATGCCAAAGACACACGCAAAGAATAACACCGCTAAGCTAAAGAAGGACATGGGAAAGTGGTGTGAATTCCATAAGAGCTCTACTCACAACACAAGTGAGTGTCAGGCCAAGCAGTCACTGGTGGCTGAGATGAGGACTTCTGAATCAGATGCATGCTCTGACTCTGAATTAGAACCTGACAAGGGGGATGAAAAAGGGAAGAAGATTATTGATGCGGATCCCAACACCACTGTTGTCGCTACGAAGATCTAGAAGGAGGAACCAGAAGATCCAGAGGAGGCAGAGTGTCTCTTCCACTCCCAGATGTGGGTAAAGGGTTCCCTGCTACGGTTCATTGTCGAAAATGGGAGCCAAAAGAACCTCATTTCAGCAGATTTCATGAAGCGGTTGGGCTTGTCGACCACAGCGCACCCACAACCATACACCATCGGGTGGCTTCACCAAGGACGAGATCTCTGCGTCAGCCAACAGTGCCGCCTTCCCTATAACATCAAGCCCTTCATGGATGAGGTATTGTGTGACATTGCTCCTATTGATGTTTCTGATGTATTATTAGGCCAACCATACTTGTGGAAGCGACATGCTGTGTATGAGTCCCAGCCTCATGCTGTTATTGTTACTTTGGGAAATAAATTATATAGAATAATAGAGTTACCACCGCCTCCCACTATCTCTTTGGTTACTGCAAAATAATGCAATAAGCTCATTTCCCAAACCAGGAAATTTTTTTTCCAGATGATCTGCCCCTAGGGCAAGAAGAAGACTATGGCCAAGACCTCCAGACATGGCTCCTCTACATGACAAAAACAAATGGACAAGGCTGTGGAGGAATACGGGGACATCTTCACCTCTCCCACAGGGGTGCCTCTACACTGTCAGGTCAAGCACCCCATTGATCTGACCCCATGTGCGCCGCTACCCAATGGAATGATCTATAGGCGATCTGTTCTGGAGAATGATGAAATCAAGAGGTAGATTTAGGAGCTACTGCAGAAAGTTCACATCTGGCCAATTCATCGCCCTGTGGGAGCCTGACCGTGTTGGTACAAAAGAAGGATGGGACTTGGAGACTCTGTATTGACTATCGAGCAATGAACAAGATCACTGTCTGGAATAGGTACCTGATCCCATGAATTGATGACCTTCTGGACCAACTCAAAGGGGCAAAATATTTCAGCAAAATCAACTTGAAGTCTGGGTATCACCAGGTACCAATCGAACCCTCTGATGTGTGGAAGACTGCCTTCAAAACCAAGGAGGGCCTTTTCAAATAGCTCATCATGCCTTTCAGATTGACAAATGCTCCTGCAACCTTCATGAGGTTGATGGATGACATATTGCGTCCATTCACCAACTCATTTGTAGTGGTATACTTGGATGACATTCTCATCTTCAGCCAGACTTGGGAAGAGCACCTCCACCACATCCGAGAAGTCCTCCAAACACTGTGGCAACACAAGTTGTGTGCCAATTTGGAGAAGTGCACTTTTTTCATGACCGAGGTTCAATATCTGGGATACATTATTAATGAAAGGGGGGTGCATGTGGATCCAGCCAAGATCCAAGTCATTCAAGATTGGCCAACCCCAACCACCCTAACAGAGCTTCGCAGCTTTCTGGGTCTTGCTAATTTCTACCGTAGGTTCATGTTGGGATTCTCTCATATCACTTGGCCCTTGAGTCAAGTCACCAAGGGAGGAGCGAAAGAAAATTTCAGTTGGTTGGAATCTCAATAGAAGGTGTTCGTAGAATTGAAACATCGCCTCTATTCTGCCCCAGTTCTTACATTACCAGACTTGCAAAAACCATTTGAGATTGAGACAGATGCCTCTCACTATGCTATTGGGGCAGTTCTTACTCAACAGAGGCATCTAGTGGCATATCACAGTGAGACATTGTCTAACATAATTCGAAAGTATCCCACTTATGAAAAAGAAATGTATTCCATTGTGCAGGCTTGCCGAAAATGGAAGCATTACTTTTTGGGGAAGGAGACAATCATCCACACAGACCACCGACCCCTGCAGTTCATACAGACACAATAGAATTTGCAGAACAATCGCCATCAGAAGTGGTCCACATATCTGCAACAATTTCATTTGAACATCAAGTAGAAGAAGGGTAGCACCAATAATGTTGCAGACTGCCTCAGCCGACCACCGATTGTGGCCATAACCACCGTTCTCAACTCTTGTGGGCATGAGACTTCTGATTGGCCGCTTCTCTACAAGTGCAATCCAGAATTCAGCTACACATACAAGGCACTCTTAGTGGTTATGCAAGTTCCAAATTTTCACCTCCAAGATGCACTATTATGTCACCTGGGACACCTTTGTGTTCCTTCAAGCGAGCGTGCCAAAATGATATGGGAAGCACACTACAGTCGAGTCGCTCAGCATTTTGGGGTCCATAAAATAGTGGTAGTACTATAGAAGTATTTCTATTGGCCGAACCTTCGACAAGATGTCAGGAAGTAGATCAGATCCTGCACTATTTATGCCATTGCCAAACCAACCATCAAGAAGCAAGGGCTCTATACTCTGCTACCTACCCCTAGCCAACCTTGGGAATCCATCTCCATGGATTACATGTCAGGCCTTCCTTCTACTAAGCATGGAAACGACTGTGTTTTCATGATCGTCAATAAATTCTCAAAGATGTCCATTATGGCAGCTTGCAAGAAGAATATCACAACAGAAGCCACTGCTAAACTCTTCTTTGAACGAGTGTGGGTGCACTTTGGGATCCCACAGTCTATCATATCAGATTGCGACAAAACGTTCCTTAGCACATTTTGGTCCAGTCTCTAGTCAATGTTGGACACTAAGCTCACCAAGTCCACAGCTTTCCATCCCCAAACTGATGGCGAGACAGAGGTCGTCAACATGATGATTGTACACATTCTACGCATGTACAATTCAAAGCATCCACGCACATGGGATGAGAGCCTTCCTTATGTACAATACAGTTATAACCGGGCTCTCCATAGCTCAACTAGCCACAGCCCCTTTCAGGTGGGCTTGGGATTCCAGCCGCTATGTCCCATTGACGTAGCCATGCCATTTGCAGCTACTCGGGCCGATTCGGCTCATGTCCAGTCTGAAGCTG
The DNA here is from genome assembly GCA_034641835.2 of Pinus albicaulis. Lineage (NCBI taxonomy): Eukaryota > Viridiplantae > Streptophyta > Pinopsida > Pinales > Pinaceae > Pinus > Pinus albicaulis. Next base: position 532,136,459 of record CM076571.1, on the reverse strand, counting down.
ACAAAGAAAACAACTTCATCGAGCGCATTCAGCACATCTTCCAACAGGTTCATGACATATTAGACAGAGCCAATGCTAAGTACAAGCAACGACATGATCAACATCGGGTGCCACACAAATTCTAGGTGGGCGACAAAGTGTGGCTACATTTTCAGAAGGAGCACCACACTAGACCCCATCGCAAGATTCGCCCGCTTCGATATGGGTCGTACACCATCACCAAGGCCATAGGGAACAATGCCTTCGAGCTCAGTATTCCACCATTCCTTCGTCTGCACCCAATATTCAATGTAGACCGCCTTTGTCCCTACTTCCCACCTCTATTGGACACCTCTGACATTGTAGAAGAACTCACACCAAAAGAGTTAAACCCAAACTACATGGAACGGGCCACCACAGACTGTATCATGGACATGCAAATCAAGAACACTCGCCGACAGAAGATCCAATTGTATTGGGTTGTCAAAGTTGGTCAACTCCTGCACCAAGGCAAGTGGTTCACCAGGGACCAAGTTCAACAGAAGTTTCCTCATCTCATGGAGGAACTCAACGCAATGGGGACCATTGCTTCCTAAGGGGGGAGGAATGATCCAGGTGGATATTGGTGGCCACTCGCCTATTCCACTTGGGGCCCCACCATTGTCTCTTTCAGTTTTTTTTTTCACAACTTACTATTTTTAGCATTTTTTCGGTTCCTGAACTTCTGGAGCCATTTTGAGGCCCCAAACGAAGATAGTATGCCGAAGTTACATCCCCAGGAAGTTGAAACACCAATTTACCCAAACGGGGCCCATAGTTTTGACGCTTCATCACCTAGGGTTAGGTTTTGGACGCTTAGAGTTCTCCATTGTTTCTCCATAATAAATAGGCCCTCCAGCCTCATTATAACACAGTTCAGAGGTTTGTAGCCGCCACATATCTTCTCAGAGATTCGCTACCAGCACCCTAGCTATTTTATTTCTATCATGTTTGTAAGAAAATTTCTGTGATTTGATATTAATGAAATGAAGCCTTATTTCCGTTGTATTTATATGTTTATGGTTATTTCTGTATTCTGTTTCATTCCTGCATAAATCCGGATCAATAACTAGTGACACCACATAATGCTCTAACACTTATACTAACTATTTGAACGTTTGGATAACAACAATTAAAAAAAACGCCAAATAGAGAATAAGTCATTTATTGGGTTCAATTAATTCACATCAACTAAGAAAGTGAGGTGATGGTTGGAAGTCGTTGAAGTACACAAATGCATATGATTGCCACATCGCCTTTACACGGACGATGGATTGAAAAGGAAAATCCTTACATATACCAGGTTACTAACCATGCACCTTTATTTTTAGTCTCTTTCTTGAAAAAAATCCGAGTATGACATTTTGGGTTTTGGAGCCCTAATGTGGTGGCACATGTTTAGGCATCAACTAAAATCAATGCTAAGGCTAACTTTGCAAATGAGGAAATTTTTTTGTAAAGACATAATAATCATAAAAATAGATCATATAATAATTTTAAACATGTATTTATATCAATATATTTTCCTAATTTATTAGGAAAATATATTTAAAATATAAATTAAAATAAATAAATAAATATATATATATATATATATATATATATATATATATAATTTTATCATTAAAATGAAATAATTAAGATTATATAAAATTTCATTAAAGGTTAACATACTAATTTATTTTCTTCATAAATGGTAACACTGGTATAGATAGTTTTTTTTTTCTCATAAATGATATAGTTTATTTTTCTGATTTTCCTCATTATTGAGTCCTACCCTCAATCCCTTCCAACCAGATTTGAATATGAAGTGAAAAAAAAAACACTAAAAACCACACAAACCACTTAATATACACTTCAGAAATAATTTATCTAGATATATGTTTGTTACACAAACTTATGAAGCCAACTTAGCCTCTTATTGATTAGTTTGAATTTCAAATCCAAAGAGCTTGTTATGACTAGAATGATAGAGCCTGAAATTGGTGTACAACTGATAAAAAAATTTGTTAGATAGCAGTGTGCACAATTCAAATGTCCCGTAAATATAATTTTAAATAAAGAGAAATTGGATGGGCCTATTCCAACCAAAAAGTAAAACAGATTAACTGGGCCAATTGGAGACTGATGCAATCTATCCTCCCAAGCTTAACCATAAATTTGAAAGTCGTGTCTGGATATTCCTGACCCTTGAAACTTACATCAAGGGTAAGGTTAGCAGGAAGACATTATAGAAAATTTTTATGGAAACTTGTCACATGAAGGTTAGGGTTGCAGGGCAAACATTCTACTGTAACATTGACTCTTCCATAAAGTTACATCGACCGAAAGACATCAAGACAAATTGATATTTGAGACGACAAACGAATTTAATATGCGGAAGCCATACGTGTTTCATTTGAAAAGAAAAAAAAGGAAGAGCAGTGAATTCATTCCAAAGTGTAAATCCGTGTTTATTGAATTTATTCCAAACACGTATATGTGCAATATTTACTGATATAAATTTATTGACGAGAATTGAATTTATGGCCATGGACGTATCTCGAAGGTCAGCTGTCAATTACATATTGTTCAGAAGGTGTAAGTTCGCGTTATTTCCCGGCGAAGGACTACTGAGAAGCAGTCTCTGGATTTTTCCAATAGGAACAGACCTCATGATTTACATTTCTCGGCAGTATAGTTTGATGGGGCTACACAAAATAATAATTGTGGTTGTGGTGTTTGGCTAATGATCTCTCCAAATTTCCAATACAAATTCTTCTGGAACGGTGGTATAGGTACTAAAACGAGAGCAGAATGCATGGATATTTGGGGACTTCTATGGGTGGCATCACTTCTGTGTGTGGAAAAATTATGGATCTTTGGATATTCTAAGATACTAATCGATCATATGAACAGCAAATCTAATCTAAACCCTGGACTGATAACTCACTGGATTGAACGTATTCATATACTAAAGGAAAAGTTCACTTTTATCTCCTTTTGTCATGTGTACAGGGATAAAAACAAGGAAGCAAACCAGCTTTCAAGGAAGGGTCTGGAGAGTATTTTTGGATACATGAATTACGAGTTCATTAACTTGCAGGGAACAATAGCTGAAGGAGTGACCAATCTAGCATAACTAGAAGGACACCTGAACAAACATACTCCTACAATTTGGCTGGGCGATTGTCGCTAGGATCTTTGCTATTTTCTTATTGCAGATGTTTCCCTACAACTCAACCACATGCTAAAAAAAGAGACTTAGATTTCACAGTGGGAGCTTTCCAGCTGTTTCTATGTGGAGCACAGGGCTTTGTTTTGACCAACAAAAGATATTTGTGACTACTGTCTTGCTTTAAATGCTATGTAGCTGCTTCCTGTTTGTGGTAAATTCTCACTGGAAGATTTTACGTTTTTCCATTTTTGTTTACTAACCAAGTATGAGGTTAGCCCTCACATAATGTAGCCCTGAATTGATGTTGATCAACTGAATATTGAAAATTGTTTTTCTCTGGTACATTATATAGACCAGCTGTATTTTTTCATGCTGAAAAAGTTCGCGTTATTTATTTATAAATATTGAGACGGGAAGTGAATTTATGTGAAGTTACATGCCTGTTATTATTTAAAATACCTCAGCTGTCAATTACAGATATCATGCATATTAATCAGTTACTAAAACTCATATCCCATTATTGCTGAAGCGATCTCAGATCTGGATTTAGATTTTGTTAATAGTTACAATCATGGATGGACTAGATTCATTCTATTGTTATTTTAATATGTCATTCAAATTAGCATTCCAAGACAATATTGAAATTTGAAATATTTAATGGCATTGAAGTACAGAGAAACACGGATCAGAATTTGCTGATATTTGCGTAAAAAATTGGAATTCGAAAAATTTAATAAAGTTGAAGTACAACATAGGATACGAGAAAGTTGTATCCAATTCATTCTTAATGGAGTAAGCTAACCATTCGATGGAATGGTCTTTGGGTTTTGCGCTCTCGGTGACTGGTGATTCCCTCCGGGAACGTGGTCCCATGGATTTCTTTGTCTCTGTCTCCATCTCTGTCCCATGAAACCTTCCGTTCGAAGGAGCCCATTTAGGAGCCACAGGCTGTTACTGTTTCCTCCTACCCACCCACGCATGAGAGTGCCCATGAATGCAAATTTCCCGTGCCCACTGCGAACAGGTTGGCGAAAACCAGTCGAGGGAAGACGGGGGAGAGGCGTGGAATGACCGTGTCATCGAGCCGAACATCTCCTTAACCAATGGAATGATTGAATACGATGGAATGAAAGCCATCGCTGGAATGCTACTGAAAAATCGATTGAACGAAAGTCGCTGGATTGAACGAAAGGGAGAGTCACTGGATGGCTATTGAAAATCAGTTTGGTCTGTTTTTTAATTTGATGTCTATGTATTTTTAAGTGAGAATCCCCGTTGCACCCACTCCACTGTTGCGAAAACTCGCTTAAACAAATACTTGCAGGACCACTTCTAAAAATCGGTTTGTTTCTGTTTTTTTTAGTGAGGCTCTGTTTTTTAATTCGATGTCTGAGTATTTTTAAGTGAGAATCTCTTTTATGCCCACTCCACCATTGCGGAAACTCTCTTAAACAAATACTCACTTACAAATGGTGAAGCAGGTGAAATGGGAATCAATAATTTCCCTTCTGGTGCAAAACCCTAAAGAAAAGCTCATCTTCTCTAGGTCGGATTTAGATTGGTCTCTTGTACAAGGAACACACATGGACTCCTTAGATCAGATTGCAAAAATTCCTTCAACCAAAATTGGAGACTTTATTAAAGGAGAGGAAATGAACCCAAATGCTCCATGTTTTTTCACCTGGGTACAAAGAAAATGCCCAGGCTCAAGGCCTACTGCTTCCTTGGTATATGAAGTGTAAGCTATTTTATAAATCCTATGTATATATTTTGGTATGAATAGTGCTCAAACAGTTTTCATGGAATCATATGTATTGAGTTTCCAAACATTTTTATGCAGCTATGCTTGTTCATATGGCCCCAATGACAGAAGGGGACAAGATGAAGTGAAGCAAAAATACTCATTTGTGAAAAAGAGGGGATTCCAATGCCATTTCATTGTAAAAATTATGGTTCAAATCCCTAAGGTTGTGATAATAACATATAACATGTATGAGCATGTAGATAGCCAAGGATTGCCTTGTCATGGCCAACATGACACCTCAAGTCCTACTAGGGTGTTGCATTAACCAAAGTTATCAAGAGACACGGTTTCCTATGTAGAGAGTTGTTTCTTTTTGGATGTGCCAATTGACTCTCTTTGCAAAATGCATGTTAAAAAATATATTGACATGGATGTTGCAGCTTGAGATAGGGATTTCTTTTTGTGTAGAAAAGATTTTGTTAACATATATAATCGTCTAATGAAAGAAAATTATCAGTTGCATAAAAATGATGAAATGAGTGTGAACCTTTGGTATAGGAAACACCAAAATGATTTTTTATTTTATCAAAAGCCCAATGGTGAAGATGTCCCTTTTATAATTGGAATTCAGACGAAGTGGATGTTGGAGACCATGGTGAAGCTATCGAATAATAACCTAATAGCCATGGATTCGAAATTCAACACGAATAAGTATGGGGTGAGTGTATTAAGAATGATTGATCTAGTACAATAACTTGATTAATAATGATTGATGATCTGAAGTTGATGATATATGTATTTTGAATGTGATAGTATCAATTGTACACACTCGTCGTGTTTGATCACCAACAAAGTGGGGTGCTAGTTTCATGGGTGGTGGCATCATGTAATACATCACAGGATATTTTGCCATGGTTGGAGCAGCTCATGCATATGTGTCACTAAGTTGATCATAGTTGGAAAGTTAATGCTTTCATGGTTGATGATGCATTGGCTGAAATTGGTGCTTTAAGGTAACTTCAATATTCTTATTTTACAGTACAACTTGTATTTATTACAAAAATAACATGCTTGAAATGAATTTAATGTGGCAAGAGAATCACAAGGTGCAATTTTATCTTGTGTGTTTGGCATGTACGTTGAGCATGGCTAAAAAATGTGAATCGATTGGCCAGTAATCCAGAAATAGAAAAAGAAATGTTTATTGATTTGGGTTTAATTATGAATTATTGTTCCAATGTTGAAGTCAACACTACAATTAATGCTTTCTTCAACAAATTTGCTGATCAGGAAAAGTTCCTAGACTATTTCCACAAGAATTGGGTTGCTGGTGACAAGATTTGTAAGTTGAAAAACTCTTAAGTTACATTTCTCTTTTTGGTTTGAAATACGGATGAAATATCTTCATTAACCCAAATTTTATGCAATTAGGGATGTGGGTCAAAGGTTGTCGGGATTTTCCCCATGCAAATCAGGACACAAACAATGTTGTGGAATCATATCACTGTTACCTAAAGACAAACTTTCTATTTGATAGATGAAAGAAATGTTCTCGTAGGATGGATTGGTTGGTATATGTTCTTCTAAAAAATGTTGAACCCTGTTATCGGTTTAAGGAAATTCTAAAAAAGGAAGGATTTTTAAATAATTACAAGAAAGTGAAACAGTTGGAATCATCAATGGAAAAAGCAAAAATAATATCAGATAGTGATTGCAGCCCTTATTCACAAATGTCTCATGCTTTTATCTAAAGTTAATAAGCAATATCTTGTCACTTGTCATCATACAAATTTTATAACTTGTGATTGCCCATGGTCTATTCATGGCAACATATGCAAGCATGCCATAAAGGTGGGTTGGTTGTGTTCCGGTTCAAACCAATTACAAAATCATCAAAGCATAACTGTGTCATACAATGACCCTCCTGAGATAAATATAGAGGAAATATCTGAACTTCTTGAAGATGCAAACACAACTGCCATGGATAGTCGCAATGTTGATGTAAATGTTGAAGAAATTGAAATGGCCAAGGAGTTATTTGGCTACTTATACCTGGTTCGAAACAGTCCTCCTGCTACTTTGACCAAGATTGAACAGTTGATTGCTTTAGTTAAAAAAAATTTGGATGACACCAACAATATTCATATTATGGATTATGAATTCAAGTGTGGATTGGGTGCTTTTGAGTTGTTTTTGAAGAGGAAGAAGAGTTTCCTAAGCCCCAAAAAGAGAAGAAAAACAAGGCAACAAAATTCAAGATTCGAAATTGACTTGAATATACCTGCAGGTGAAGATGAATCGTTTTAGTTTGAAGAACTCAACAAGCGAGGTCGCCCCCGTGCCAACAATGAATGTTTTTCCAGGTTTCTAGTGCACGATTTTGTTGTCAATTTGATATTAATATTTATTCTTGTATTAGTTGTATTTTATGTATTAATGTTTTGTTGACTATGTCCATGTATGTTTGATAGGTGGTGAGGATATGGTTGGAGATTTCTCTAATTTGACGGAATTTTCATTTAAGGTGATTAAATAACTCCATGCATTTACATTCATTCTTTTAATACATTGATTGTTTTGTAAGTCATTGAAGATAGCTTTCAAGTGGTTTTGCATACTTGCATAGTTGCATATATTCGTGTGCAAACAATGATCTGATATGTAAATTTGAATAAAAACAATGGAAATGTAACAAAATTATTAGAGGAACTGCAATGAAATTGTAACTAAACATGTCAAACAAAATTTTACCAATTTTTTATAACTAACAAAACAAACTGGAGAGTTATATATTACAACATCAAATATAATTCCTTTACTGTCTATGAGTTGCAGCAACGGTGAGCCAATATTGCAGCAACGGTGACCCAGTGTTGCAGCAACTCTGACCTAGTGTGTCAGCAACTGTGAGCTAGTGTGTCAGCAACTATGAGCTAGTTTGCATAGTTGCATATATTGGTGTGCAAACAATAATCTGATATATAAATTCGAATAAAAACAATGAAAATGTAACAAAATTATTAGAGGAACTGCAATGAAATTGTAACTAAACATGTCAAACACAATTTTACCAGTTTTTGATAACTAACAAAACAAACTAGAGAGTTATATATTACAACATCAAATATAATGCCTTTACTGTCTATGAGTTGCAACAACGGTGAGCCAGTGTTGCAACGTGGTATTGAGTGTTGCAACAACTGCGACAGTGTTTACAGCAAGTACGTGAGCTAGTGTGTCAGCGAAACAGCAGACGGTTGCATAGTTGCATATATATATATATATATATATATATATATATATATATATATATATATATATATATATATATATATATTTCTAAATAAGACTACTTTTTATTAATGTAACATAAAAATACAAGGAGGCTCGGGCCTCTGCAGTTCTAGCCTATTTCGAAGGCATAATTCTCAAAAATATCAAAAATGGGACTGCCCACGAAGGGAAACCAATTCAATAAGTGGTTTTTTCGCTACCTATAGAGAGGAAACCAGTGTTACACATGGAAAACTGATAATTGTTTGCAGACTTTAGACATACATTGAAACCAGAAACTAAATAGACGTGCCCAAAAACCTTGGAACCAAAAACCATGAACCAAAAAGAACCTAAGAGCTTAGGTGTCATTTGGAGAGGGAGGTGTCTCTTCCACAATTAGACACCTATACTCATCAGTTTCATCTGCTCGCGTGTCTTGGGTGGCATCTTCTGCATTTCGGGGCACCTTGGTATCCCGAGCTTTATCGTGAACATCTTTGCCTCTCTTCCATTCATCACTACTGTTGTCGGAACCTTTACTGCTGCTGCTGTCGGAACCTTTGCTGCGACTACTGGAAACAGGGTCGCTCTTCTCGGTTGTAGAAGGAGCGCTTTGGTTGGAGATTTTCTGCAATTTAGTCGATCAAAGCCCAACCACACTGGTGGGTTCCTCTTTGAAGGAAAAATTTATGGTAGCAGTGACGCGCAGGCGTTCCAGGGTGTACAGGAAGTGAAATTGAGCCGAATGAGTGGAAGGCGAAGAGGCAATCGTTTCCAGCTGAGGCAGTGGTGGAGTTGTGGTCGTGGCATAAGTATGAAAAGCAGATGGACGGGGCTGGCTTGAAGTTCCAGCATGTCCACATCCACTACGAGTGGCTAGATATTGACCATGGGAATGCTCCAAGGAAGAGGGAGGAGTGTTAGAGTGGGACGAGGGAGAGGAATGGGTGGCTCACCCTCTACTGATACCACGTCTACAATGCATGTGGTGCCGAAGATGAGGCATGGTGGAGAAATGGGGAGGGTGAGTACTCTGAGCCGAAGAAGCAGCGGGGTGATGAAGCCAAGGGGCGGAGGGCACTGAAGCAGGGGTGAAACTATAAGCCGAGGTGAAATGAAAATGACAAAGAAGGATCTGCGAGAAATGGAGGCTAGGGAGCACCTCAATACAATAGAGGAGACTACAATGTTTCCCTGTAGGCAGAAATACAACCAGGCGAAGGAGGAAAACAACTCTGAGCATTCATTTTGAAGGGATGGCAATGGCCTCCGTGACTGAACTGAATTAAATGGCGAGTGTGGGAGCAGCTGGAGCTATTTAATGCTCGCCGTTGAGACCTATGGGTGGCCATGTGGCTATGCCACTTTCCAGCCCAAAAGCCCGCCCCCTTTCAGCTGTGATGAACACTTGCATCTACGATGCATAGTTGCATATATTGGTGTGCAAACAATAATTTGATATATAAATTCGAATAAAACAATGGAAATGTAACAAAATTATTAGAGGAACTGCAATGAAATTGTAACTAAACATGTCAAACACAATTTTACCATTTTTTTATAACTAACAGAACAAACTGGAGAGTTATATATTACAACATCAAATATAATGCCTCATTGTCTATGAGTTGCAGCAACGGTGACCCAGTGTTGCAGCAACTCTGACGCAGTGTTGCAGCAACTGTGAACCAGTGTGTCAACAACTATGAGCCAGTTTTCATAGTTGCATATATTGGTGTGCAAACAATAATCTGATATATAAATTAGAATAAAAACAATGGAAATGTAACAAAATTACTAGAGGAACTGCAATGAAATTGTAACTAAACATGTCAAACACAATTTTACCAGTTTTTTATAAATAACAAAAAAAAATGGAGAGTTATATATTACAACATCAAATATAATGCCTTTACTGTTTATGAGTTACAGAAACAGTGAGCCAGTGTTGCAGCAACAACGACCCAGCATTGCGGCAACAGTGACCTAGTGTTACAGCAATGGTGACCCAGTGTGTCAGCAACTGTGAGCCAGTGTGTCAGCAATTGTGAGTGAGTTTGTCAATCTGAATCTGTGAATGAAGGGGGACATTCATGAATATTGCTGATACAATAATCACTATTTCCTGGTTCATCGGGACGAATATACCCTCCTGTCTCAATAATTACATTCCAACAATCAAATTCTTCTTCTTTTTTCAGCGTATATTTCTTTTTGTATACCCTTGTTGGAAGCCAGATCATTGGATACCGAATCTAGTGATTACCACACTGTCCAATAGCAATAATATACCAAGCAACCCTTGTTAAGGTTGTCTTTAAGTTGAGGTAGTTAAATGGATCTTTATTTCGGGGTTGTTTTCCCATGCTATCCCACCCTGCTTTACATCCTCCCTATGCCTTTGTTTCCAATAATTGAATCTGGTGTGCACAATATGCAATGGTCATATCCCTGTTCTTGGAGATAACCTCTGCTACTTCTGGAGAGTTGATGTATTTTTTATGTTCTTTTATCACCTCCACAGGTTTGGGATGTTCTCATCTAACCCACAGAAGGCTCTCGGAATTATGCAAATAAATGTTCAGATTGTCCAACCAACTGGCCTGATTTCTCAAATACAATACAAATGCCCTCAATTGGACATCCCCTGTAACATAGTCGGGATTCCATTTTGTATTATAAGGTACCAAAAAATTATGTTGGTATAGTTCACGGAGCAAGTCTTTCTCTTGATTACAAATTGACATATATGCCTCCTTGAAACAATAACTTCTTTCAACCCGAAGAGGGATATTTTGGATGATAGAATTCGTTTTAAATATCATGAATTTTTCAGTCAAGTACACGTTGTAATTGGTTTAAGGAGCCCTGCAAGCGAGCACACCATCCATTAGTTGTCCGAGTTCTTGCTTATCCTTCTCCAAATTGGTCACTCTCCTTTCCAGCTTAGTCACTGTTTTTTTATGTCTTCGTAAAACTTTGTTTTGATATTCTTCTTCAAATATCTTGGCAAGGTTAGGAATTGATTTTTTGTGCACACTGTAAGGTTCCTCATCATATTTTTGCTCACCAATGTCTTTGATGAGTTTGATCTTTGGTTCCTCATCCTATGTTAGTTTCAGTTTTGGTTGTTGTTCCTCTATGTCTATACCCATTTCTTTTGTATCTTTGATATGTAATTCCTGTTCCTTTATATGGACAACTGTGATTTTGGTATGAGACTCTGTAACTTCAATGTCATCAGTATGTTTTTTTCCAAGGGGTATATCTTGTTGGACTCTGGGAGAAGGAATACCTATGTCATCAATGGGTATGGAATCTGCAACTTCAATTTCATCAGTCTGTTTTTTTCCAAGGGGTATATCTTGTTGGACCCTGGGAGAAGGAATACCTATGTCATAAGTGTGTATGGAATCTACAACTTGGGCCAAGCAATCTAATCTATCAAAAGTTTCTTTTTTTCTGAGCTCATCTGTTAGGGTTTTAACTTTGATATGTAGTTTTCTGTTTTTCATCTGGAGAGTCCTATTATTCCTTAACAATGAAATATACAGAGGAAGATGTTTACAGGTACTTACTTTTGCAATGTGCTTCTTTCTCAATTTTGGTGGTTTAGTTGGTTGGTCCTCCTGATCATCCCAAAATAATTCTGGTTGTGAAGTTGATTGATCCTCCTGATCATCACCATACAATTTTGGTTGTGCAGCTGGTTGGTCCTCCTGATCATCCCCATACAATTCTGGTTGTGCATTTGATTGGTCCTCCTAATCATCCCCAAACAATTTGGGTTGTGAAGTTGGATGGCCCAACACTTTTTCCCTATACAATTGCTGGTACTCCTCTTCATCCGCATACAACATTTGGATTGAGATAAGGCCATCTAAGCGGTACCATTTTCTTAGTCCCGCTATGTTTTCATAGTCAGAATTATGAGAGGGAAGATTATCAACTTGTTCTTTTGTGTCAGCAAGTTGGCCTAATCCTTCTTCCATGAATCCTTGTTTTGTAACAATGGGGAGGGTTTGAGGAACTGGAGCATAACGACCTCTCTTTCTCCTATTATTCTGGGCTTTTGGCACTACTGCTAGGCGTTTCCTGTATCCTTTCAATCTTCTGGTCGTAGGTTTACTCCCCAATATTTGTACTTCATCATCATCATCTTGGACATCTCCTTTATGTGCAGCTTTAGCAGCAGAAACCCTAGAAACCCTCCTAGTTTGAACACATGGTGGCTCAGTTGCCATATGGAAAGGTTCTGTGGGAATTTCTACAAGTGGGAGGTGATGGGGCAAAGTTGCAGCTAAGGGGTCATCGGGTGGAGTTGCCGCTGAGGGGTCATCGGGTGGAGTTGCCACTAAGAGGGAATGGGGTGGAATTGCCGCTGAGAGGGCATGGTACAGAGTTGTCGCTGGGGGTCATGGGGCAGAGTTGCAGCTTGGAGGTCATGGGGTGGAGTCCTAGCTTCAACATCCAATGGCCTTTCAACTACTTCATCCCAATTTCTCCCTTCCTTTTGCAGCGCAACAACCACCAAAATTTTAACAAGGCATTGGTGGGAAAGGATTTCGAGTGGCCGCTTTGATTTATGCACACCTCGGGCCATTTGGTCTAGGGTTTTTGCAAGAAAGAAAGGCATGTTAAGAAACTTGCCATGATGCAGGTGGTCTAACAAGCAGAGGTGCTCATAATAAATAACCACATACCTTCCTTCACAAGTGAAAAATATTTGGGCAAGGAATGTAGCATCCGACCAGGGTTGTGGTAATGACTTCCTCTCATATCCTGGGCCACTCTTGATCAGTCATTCACCTACCTCAAGGAAATTCCTCACAATATCAGGTTGGGGTTTTCGGGGTGCAAACCACTTTTCTCCCGTCTGGAGTAACCCCGACACTTCAAAAATCGCCTCTTCTGTCGCATGCACCACTGTCCCTGCTACCTCTGATCTACCCTCCCTGTAATGCATGGTGAATTCTAGGGCTATGCCATTGTCATGCCCCTGAAACCTACGAATATAATATATCCATCCGGCTTGTTCAAATATTTTTTTAACTGGTGGATATGCGTCTAACAATTCTTAGGCACTTTCATGGCATACTCTTGCACCTCCCATCTCTAGCTAGAGTTCAGAGCGGCTCTGGTTGTGTTAGTTGTTTGCAAGAAATCAAATGTGGGATAATGGATTAATGGAAGAGTTGGGGTAATGGGTACAGTAACAAATTAATAATGGAGATGGGTTATTTATGGCGGTGCTTGTATGCAAACACGTGTTGCTGCAAGGGGTCAGGAAATAGATATTCAAGCTTTTTAAAACATATCTTGGAAATAGGAGATTGAAGCTACTTTAATTTTAAAAAATTAAAATTACAATATACAAATATGTATCAATACGCTTGGTAAGATGTGAAATAAAGAGTTAATGTTGTAACAATGCATTCCATTATGAAATTGTTGACTTATCTACTAACACCACATGTGCATTTTTTCATAATCAAAAGATTGGCTTTTTATTAAAACTTTGGGAAAAGTTTATATGAGATTCTCAAGACAACAAACCTTAAATATTGAGATCAATAGTCTCTGTATGGCTCGATTTCATATAAACATGTTATGATGGGTATGAATGTTCCCCTTTACAAGTCCATGTGAAGCTAACTTTTCAATTCATTAAAATCATAAAATCATATATACCTTAATTATTTTCAAAGTATATCCCCTGGCATTATTCACTCGCATTGGTACTTGTGTGGGTTCTGTTCTCAGTCATAAAAATGTTAAAGAGTTGGGTTGTCAAGATAACTTCATTGATTTTCAAGTTCTTCATATTATTTTTTCTATTTGCAGGCTAAGCTGTTGTTGCTGTCATGGATGTCAAAATGTGCTCCATTTCAAAACACCTGGCCTTGTGGCTGTAGATGTTGATGATGGAGAAATTCACAACAATTGGATTTTTGGTTTGGATATTTATACATTTCTGCCCCTTAAATGAGGTTGGATCTATGGATTGCAAAAGTGCAAAATGTCACATTTGCATTTTGCATTTAACCATGTAACATTTGCATTTTGCATTTAACCATGTAATAAGGGACAAATAATGATTGATATATAAGCTATCTTGGTTGGCTTGTAACCAAGGGTATCTCACATAATTTCTTAATCAAGTTCATAATTTCACGTAATAATTAGAGTTCATTATAGTTAAAAAAGAGGCTTGTATAAATTATGGGAGCATGTGCTGCTCATGGATAATGAATTTCTCAATGTTCATAGAAGTTGGAATTGTGAAGGTGTATTGAAAGAATTATAATGAATAAATAGGGAATCCTCTATTTGCTGATAAAACTATTAAATACATGGCAATGCTTCTGTACATGTGCTAGCGCAATTGAATGAGATTGGAATTTGACTTCTAGAATAAAAGGCATAATAAAAGCATCCATCACATAATCTAATGACATAACTAAACTGTATTAAAAATGTAATTCCATTAATATTATTACTGAAAAATACATTTTCTACATACATGTGTTGAAATATAAGACCAAAAAATAGTGAGGCCATCTATAAAAACAACTCATACAAAAATGATGGAGATCGGGTTGCTCCAATCTATCTCAAAAAAGATGAACACAATAATATTACTCCCCCCATAATAACCCCAATCCCAATCAGAGCAACAATCCATTCATTAATAGGCAATCTATAATGATGCCTATCAATAATAATTGGAGCACATGTTGGCTCCAAAAATCTACCACATCTACGTCCTTCGGATGCTGCTTCAGAAAGTATTGAATCACAGATCCTTTGGACATCAGATTGGTACACAATCTCAAAACCGTGGAATTGTGCAGCAATGGATTTTTCTTGCTGGTGAAGGGGCTTTAGGTTAGGTTTTCTAACTTGGAAGGTGCCATTCATCTGGTTGATTATTAGCTCGAAGTTAGTGTAAGTGACAATGTCATTTGCACCATAACTCCTTGCAGTCGTGAGGCCCTCTATCAATGCATGATAATATGCCTCATTGTTCGTTGTAATCCCAGTTATTTGTATACTATTTTGATAAACTTGGCTCAGGGCTTCATTTTGAAGCACGAACCTTGTCCATGCATTCCCTGGGTTTGGATGGCACCATATCTGGATACCCAGGACCAATTTTGCAACCATTTGCAAAACAAGAAAATACAAAATAAATACCGCTCTCTCTACAAAATAAATACAAAATGAAGTTTGTGATATAAATAAAAATTTAATTAATTTTAGTCATATAACACAAATATGCTATAAACTCGTTGTTACAAAGACTTCTACAAAATAAATACAAAATGAAGTTTGTGATATAAATAAAAATTTAATTAATTTTAGTTGCGGCAACACACTTACAGTGGCGGCAACACACTGTTACAGTGGCGGCAACTCGTTGTTGCCGCCACTGCTCAAAATTTAAATTTACAGTCGCAGAAACTCGTTGTTGCCACTACTGCAACAACGAGTAGTTACAACAGCGGCAACACACTGTTACAGTGGCGGCAACTTGTTGTTTCTGCCATTGCTTAAAATTTAAATTTACAGTCGCAACAACTCGTTGTTGCCACTACTGCAACAACGAGTTGCCGCTTTCTACAAAATAAATAAAAAATGAAGTTTGCAATTTCGTTCATATAATTAAAAATTGGAATTTACAGTAGTTGTGGCAATACACTGTTACAGTGGTGACAACTCACTGTTGCTGCTACTGAAACAGTGAATTGCCGCCACTGTAACGGCGAGTTGCCGCCACTGCTCAAGAATAAAATTTGCAGGCAACAGCGAGTTATAAAAAGGAGGCCATTCTGTCGAATAAAAATGATGAAAATTTAGTTACCTTTTCTATTGCTAATGCTACTTCTCCTTCTCCACGAATGGTGTAATTTAGATCAACATCAATGAACAACACAGCCCCCTTAATCGCAACCGTCGTCATTTACCATTCCTAGTCCTCACTGTGAGTCTTGAAGGTTTCTCTGCTCGTCTTATCTTTTGGTTCTTTCTTGCAGAGTAGCAGGGTCAGCGGAGGCATATATGTCAATTTGCTACTGGGATACTACATATATGTCAATTGACATTTTCTACTGAGCAGGTGCAACGGAGGCATATATGTCAATTGACATTTTCTATTGGGATAAGAAAGAACCAGGGGCAGCGACTCTGCTCTGCTCTATTCAATTTCTCGGCTCTCGACGGAATGCATAAATGCTCTCGAAAAAATGACTCACACAATGGCGGGTCAACGGAATGAATAAGGAGAAGTTGTGGATGCAAAAGTTTGAAATGGAATTTGGGCGGCAACTCTGCAGCTCTGGTAGGTAGCAGCCATTACCCTCAAGCGAGTCATTTGGTTCAAATTTGAAAATGTGTCACCTCGGCCCTGAAACTGGCTGTGCCAGCCCGCGTGACAGCTCGTGTGGGCATACGCGAGGGTGGCTGCAAATGGGGATGGTTAGCCTATTACGGGGACAATTAATGGGGCACGTTAACGGTAACATCGTGGGACAAAGACAGACGAAGATGGGGAGGGGCGTGGGGCCCGCGTTCGCCGGATGGATTCGCCGGTCGCTAGGCGCGTAAAACCCAAGGCCATTTCGTTGAATGGTTAGCCCACTCCATTCTTAATTAGGTTTCCTTTTCTTCTATCATTTCAGCAGGATTTTGATTCAAATTTGACCGTTCTAATGGTAATAATCTTAAAATTGTCATTTCATCAATTTATGAAAATTGAAAAATGCAATGGTCTTTAAAATAACAATGTGAAAATGTTTTTCGAAAAGATTATTGGCATATGGTTCAAGAATTTAAACACCCATTGAATGTAATCTATCTAGTTAGTTAATTTTACGTGAAATTTAAGTTTTACACCATCAATGTTTTTTGGTTTTTTAAGGTGTTAAATTTACTTTTATATTAAAAAATGCAATTTAAACAATGACATTGCAATTTGGTTAAAAATATTTTTTTATAAAAAAACAAAATTCATATCTAATGTTATATACAAAATTATAATGTGAAGAAAAATACATCATTAAAATTGGCAACCTTTTTGTGAGACATGTTTCTATGCGCCTATGGCCCCTTTTCTTTATTATTTTGGGACTACACAGAGTGTTTTCAAGGGATATTGGGAAAAATTATTTATTCCTAGTCTACATCTATGTGCCAAGTCAATGACATACAACTTTGGATTCTAGGTAAGCATTACAATGGAAATTTTTTTAAAGTTGGTTTAAAATTGAGAAAAATAACCTAAATGATACCCTTAACACAATCACCATATTGAATTGTAGGAAACTTGGTTACGATGGAACATAGTGAGAACCCAAACTCGCCATCTCAAAACCATAACTTAGAAAAAACAAATCCCAACCAAGAACAAGGAAATTCCAATGGTAAAATTGATGCATCCTTTCCTACTTTAGGGCATTGTTATAAGTTATCCAAAACACCATAGAGCCCTCAAAATTGTCTTTTGCAAGTTCATTAAATTTAATTGTATCATCCATTTCCAATTCCTAGGGCCAATTAACCAATAGTTTTTATTACACATCTAAGATGGATGAACGCTATAGAACTAGTCTAAATAGGAATAAATTATAGGTCTCAACATTACTAAACAAGATTTTGTGTGATTGTTCATTGACCCAAGGAACAATCAACCTTAACTAGTCAACAAAACATGCATTTTTATGGAATAATGCACCTACAAACCATTTTGAGATGATTGGATGGATACAGTAGTTCATGTCATTTGGTAAAGCTCCCTGTAATAATAGGGCCTATATATTTATTGAGAATTTTTATGGGAAGAGTTTAGGCTAGGAATCCATGTAAACTTCTTTGACATGGGAGAATTCCAGTAGGTGAATCATGGGTATGCACAAGATAGGAAAAATACTAGGTGCAATGTAGCACTAGCTCTTTTTCCACCTAGATGAAGGCATATTCCCCTACCCAACATCCTCAAGTAATGTATAACATTATTAAAACCAAGATGCAATATCCACAATGACTCACTCCCTAGTACAACAAGGAACCTAGGTAGCATATCCACTCTAGGAACCACCATCAGCTGATGTTGTGGGATAGGTTGGAACATCACACTTTGTAGCATGGTTTAACCATGAGAGGCCAGTAAAAGGCTCAAGTGAGCCTCATAAATGTACTAACAAAAGACAAACTTTATATGGGCATATGGAGGAATTTATTATCTTGATCATCTTTGCAATCTTTGTTAAATGTGTGTGTGTGTTTGTGTTTGTATATACATGCATATACATATACAAAGAGAGAAAGAGAGAGAGGGAGAGAGAGAATTTGTTATGGGAAGTGTTTAGGCTAGGAATCCATGTAAACTACTTTAACATGGGATAATTCCAGCAGGTGAATCATGGGTATGCACAAGATAGGAAAAATACTAGGTGCAATGTAGCATTAAGTCTTTTTCCACCTAGATGAAGGCATATTCCCCTGCCCAACATCCTCCAGTAATGTATAAAATTATTAAAACCAAGATGCAATAACCACAATGACTCACTCCCTAGTACATCATGGAACCTAGGTAGCATATCCACTCTAGGAACCACCATCAGCTGATGTTGTAGGATAGGTTGGACTATCACACTTTGTAGCATGGTTTAACCAAGAGAGGCGAGTAAAAGGTTCATGTGAGCCTCATAAATGTACTAACTAAATACAAACTTTATATGGGCATATGGAGGAATTAATTATCTTGATCATCTTTGCAATATTTTTTAAATATGTGTGTGTGTGTGTGTATGTATATACATATACATATAAAAAGAGAGAAAGAGAGAGAGGGAGAGATAAAGTTTGTTGTTTGTTTTCTTTATATATCTAATTATATGTTTTTTGCAGTTATTATACATTTAAATCAACAACCACCCCCCCCACCCCCCCCCCCCCCCAACAAATGGTTCAACATCAGTTTTTGGCATCGATGTTATAGTGGATGTTGATTGTTCACTTGGTTTACGACATATTTAGGTATGGTGAATTGAAATAATTCCTTATTTTAAAAATTATAATATGTTTTTTGTCCTTATTATAGATTGTTTTAGTTTGAGTATAATTATATCATTCATTTAATGTTTTTATATATTGTGATGATACTAGGTGAGGAGCCATGCCCACCTAGACAAACATATCATCCCATTCTCAAGTGCCATGTGTCAACTTAAATATTGTCTAAATGTTTATTTTGTTATATTATTTTTAAAAGAATTAAAATATTATAAATATTTATGCAAGTTACATCATTTTCCAAAATTTCCATTATTTCTCACCACCATCCATTAGTTCCCCTTTTGTTGTCCATCAATATCATCACATTTCCCCAATTTATGGTTTCAATATTAACTCCACTAGGGAAATTCCATCATTGCTACAACCCATGGGTGTTGATTGACACCACCCCCCCCCCACCACCTTTGCCATCCCATCCACCCAAAGGGGTTGTGTCCATAGACCATGTGGTGCCCCCCCCTCCCCCCACCAACATTTTTACTGTCATTGTTCCATCCTCAGTGGTTTCTCTTGATAGCTCCCATTTAGTCCTCAAAGATGATCCCATGATGGTATTTTGGTGGATGCAACAACAGATGTTTCCCCTGAGAAGGTTGTGTAGTCGAATGCTATACCAAATAGTATTTGTCATTGCAAGAGATATTCATAGTGAGATCATTCATTGTTTTTTTTTCTTTATCATGAATTGAATTGATTCTAGGAATTTTTTGTTTGAATTCCATTCTTTGATTCTTGTAACTATTGTAGAGTGGTATAGTGGAGAGCTTATGGTTGTGGTGGGAAACACTATTGCAACTATTATATCATCTATAGTGATAATTTTGGGCTTGAGTTATAAAGTATCAATTTGCAAATGTTTTGGAAAGAATATTATGAAAATTTTGTTTGTTTGTGTAGTCTCCAAAGAGACGAGTCACACCCCAAAAGGAAAAATTTGAAGTTCCTTCTTCTAGTAAGAGGAGAAATATTGACTTCCAAGATAAAAATAATGGCGACGAGGGTGTAGTTGGTCAATAAATGATTAATAAGATCCATTTTTTATATACACCATCATATGCCATACTTTCATGTTTGGGCATGAGATATAATTTGTATATTAGAGCCATTTTATATATAGGTCACCATATGCCTACTTACATGTTTAGGCATGAGGTGTCATTTTGTACTCTGGGCACGCTATGCCATTTTGTTAAAAATGTACATTACAATTGTGTGTGTGTGTGTGTTTTATGGTACATGCTTTATGAATTGAAGTGTTTATATATATATATATATATATATATATATATATATATATATATATATATATATATATATATATATATGTATATATATATATATATATATATATATATATATAAGTTTTCAATTTCTATGTTGAATTTGAATGTATTTGGTGATTGGTGAAGTGAGCACTCTATCATGTTGCATTCTTGAAGGTTCTTGGCTTGGGATTTTAAAGACATGCCAGTTGGATATATTCCTATTAGTACATGTAGAGCTATCAAGGTCACAAATTTAAATTTAAAAAATATATATCAACACAACTCTTTTTTTATAATGTAGTAATATTTTGTATCACTCCCACCTTAACACTTCCTTATCTTAGATATATGCCTTTATCACTAGTAGAAAATGATGAAATTAGTGACTAGGTTACTAAAAAATTTAGTCACTGCAATTATTTCAAGTGAATTACTAGTAAATTTGAGCAATTTTAAGTGACCGAACTAAAAATGACTAAGTTAAACGACTAATTTAGTCTAGGGATAAAATATACAACTAGATAATAAGTGACTAAATTAAAAAAGACTAACTTAAATGAATAATTTAGTATAGGATTAAAATATATGACTAGATAATAAGTGACAAAATTAATAATGATTAACGTAAATGCCTATTATAGTCCAAGAATAAAAATATGACCAAATAACTAGTACAACAAGTATATGAATTAGTCATTTATGTTAGTAATTTTTAATTGTGTCACTCCAGAAATGGAAAATTGCAATTTTGATACTGAAGTGTTAAATTTCACTACAAAGGTCTCTAAATCCAATTGCAATGTTAAAATTTAGAGACAAAGAGGTCTCTAAATCCATCTACAGTGTTCCAATTCTGAATACCCTTTTGTCTCTAAAGTTTAACACTACAGATGGATTCAAAGACCCCCTTATTTGAATCCATATGCAGTGTTAAATTTAGAGACAAGGGGGTCTCTGAGTCCATCTGAAGTGTTAAAATTTAGAGATCCTCATTTGAAATGTTAAAATTTTGGTAGATGGATTCAACAACCCCCTTAAAGGGTTCATTAATCCATCTATAATGCTAAAATTATAACACTTTTATACAATCACTACTAAACCAACATAGAAGTTGTTATTAAAATGATTAAACACAATAGATTTTAACATATTCAATATATTTGTCATATCTATATATATATATATATATATATATATATATACCTTCCATATTTTTTAGTGATCACAATTTTGTTTTATTTTTCATTTTAAATTTCTCTCAACACATTTACATTTGTTTTTCATTTTAAATTTCCCTATACACATTTACTTTGTCGGAGCTTCAACATCCAAGAGTTTCAATGTATGTTTCCACTGTCGACTTTCCCCACGGGTAGAACTTGGTAATTTTCCAGGGGCACCCAGTGATTGGATTTTGCAAAACCTATGTGTGTCTCCACTAGACTCGACCAAAGGGTAGCCGACAAAAATATTGATACCTTTGGGTTATGCACGAAGGGTTGATAATCCAATTTTCTAGACACATTGAATTTTTGGAATTTGTATGTACTTTGCGGCAACCATGAATACTCTAAGGAGCTGTTGCAACTCTCCTTCATACATCCTCTACACATTTACTTTATTTTTCATTTTAAATTTCCCTATACACATTTACTTGGTGGGGGCTTCAACATCCAAGATTTTCAATGTATGTTTCCATTATCGACTTTCCTCATGGGTAGAACTTGGTAATTTTCCAGGGGAACCTAGTGGTTGTATTTCACAAAACCTGTGTGTGTCTCCACTAGACTAGAGGAGAGGGTAGTCGACAGAAATATTGATACCTTTGGGTTTATAATCCAAATTTCTAGACACATTGCATTTATGTAATTTGTATGTACTTTGCGACAGCGATGAGTTCTCTGTGGAGTTGTTTCATCTCTCCTTCATATAAGAGAATCAGAGAGGACAGTTCAAGGCGTGGTTTAGCGTGGGAAGCAAACATGGAGGTTGTTTTGAAAAAATAAGAGGAAGAAAACTTAACAAATTTAGGAGATTTCTCTGTGAAGAACTTGGTAATTCTCCATTCAGTATAAATCGTTGTCAAATTTTAAAATTATTATGAATCATACTTGATTCATCTCACTGACACACTCGTTACATAATCTCTTAGAAGGAAGTGAGTGGAAAACAATGGAAGAAGAAATAAATAAATGATCGATGCTTCTCTCAATTGTGATTGTAATGTGTAATTACATACACTGCAGTGAGCGTAGGAGTCGAGGTGATAATTTTTTTTAATAAGAAGTAGAAGAAGCAGTAGAATCAAGGCTTTGATCACCTTTGGAAAATTCGATGAATTAAGAGTGTTTCCTACTTGTGAATTTCGAGGTAATCTTACCGCCATACCTTCAATTATGTTTCCCCTACATTTTGAGATTCTTTCCTCTTTATTTCGAGTTGAAATTAGTTAGATGAAAAGAATTCTTTTTCCATGTGCATGATGTTTTGTAGTATAATTTTTTGTTGTCATTAGAGTGCATTCTTTAGATTTTTGACGGATTTTCAAATTACTTAAAGGAGTTCTACTCTTTTTAACCCATTATCACACGAGCAATGTTTTTTTTGGGTGAAATTTTGATTCATTTTACCTTATTTTGTTGGATTCTCGCTATTTTTTATTTGGTTTTCAATGGAGCAGATGATGGTAGTAATTGAAGCTCCAATTTGTGCATAGGAATTGTAAAGATATTTAAAGTCAACTTGAGACTGTAATTGTAAGGTAATTAAAGAAACTAACTATTTAAAAATGTTATTTCTTAAGATATTCCCTGAGCCAGGCACTTCAAGAATCATTCATATAAAAAAATTACATGGTTCATCCACAATAACAATTGGAATTTGGTAGATTTGAAGCACTCCTCTCCAGTAAAATTTGAATCACTGCTCCTTAAAATATAAGGCATACACTTTGGCAGGTGGCCTACAGACGAACATTAAGGAAGCATAATCACTTTCTTTTTTATTTTTTTCTTAAAGTTTTGATATTTCTATGACTTTCTCTTCAATTTCTTCATCTTATTTCTCCAACTTCTTATTATCTTATTTGAGTAGAATTGTGCTTTGTTGGGCTAAGAGTGAGATAACATAATTCTCTCTAAATAATGTAATAGTCTATGTGTGAGTAGGTTCCCTTTTGGTTTGGAGTATACTCATGAACCTTGATGGTTTTTCTTGAGATTTTACAAATAGGAATGTCATTTATGCTTCCATCAGTGTGTCATCAATGGCATGTTTTCCTACGATGGTAGGAAATGTTTCAACAACTAGATATCCTTACTTAATTAAAAAAAGTATTATAATAGTCTGAAACAACATTGTAATGTCTTTAACAACCAAGGGGTCTACTTTAGCCCTTGATGCTCATTCCCCTTGTAGTTTTCAATTTTGGTTCTTCTAGGGAATTCTGAGCTGGGTGTCACCACATAATTTAACATCAAAACATTTATCTTTTCAAAGTATTCAGAGACATATCTTTGTTGTGTACCTTCATCACCCTTGTGGCATGCGGTTGTCCCATTTTCATTTCATTTTTGCTTGAAAAGAATGTCCCATTTTTATCTATACAATATTTTGAAAGCTATGGGAAACAAAGAATGCAACTCTATTTTGACGTTTAAGAAATGACCAAATTCATATTCCAAGATACCAAAGATGTTATTATCAAACCCGTCATTGATTTGAACATAACCATTTTCTATTTTGGGCCTGAAATAATCACCAAGATCCTCTGAATTTTAGGTGTCTTCCTCATCCTTTTTTCTTGTGCATTATAGGTGTTCTCCTACCATAAAACCCACTTTATGCTCTTGATATGTGTTGTTGAAATTGCAAAGTCCAATCTCTATTTTGATTGCAACAATACTTTTATGTTGAAATTTCAAATATAAACAATTGTCTCTGTGTGTTTCTAATTATGAAAAAAAACATATTTTTGGTAAAAATTATTTAAAACCTCTTCCTCAATGGATTGTTTACTTATGCTCCAATCAGCTTCTAGTGCATACTATGTGTCATCTAGGATAGGGGATCTCACTACATCTGGTTCTACATGTGTTTTCCATAGTGATTATCAACCCCCATATTAATATTTCCACCATGAATCTCATCATCCACATCATAACAAGGGTCTTCATCAATGTCTTTGGCATTTAATTTTTCTTCACTTCTTAATTCACATATTTTTCCTTCAATCATATTAATTTTGAGGCCCTAAGTGGGGAAATCATCTTTTGTCTCTTTGTTTGCTGGCTACTCCTCTATATCCATGTCACTTTTCTTGCTCATTGTCCAACATGGAGATATGTTACTAGAAATATTTTTACCAATAGGAAGGGGGAGGATAGATTTATTTGTGGAGCAAAGAACATGGCTCAATCTAAATTCTTGGCATAATTTTTCCTTCGGGAATGGGAGTTTTTGTGAAGGCATTGATTTTTATTAAAATATGGAAGGGGTAAGCACACAACGAAACAAACACAATAGTGTTAAATGTGCATGATATTTCATGTTTTCAATAGGGCGTGTAATTTTTTTATTTATTCTAATTGGTTTTCATTATTTTTTGAATTTCTACTCCTTGAAGGAGTGAATTCAATCTAGCCACCAGTTTATAAAATCAAGCCAAAATTGAATCAAGTAATTATTTCTTGACCTCTGGTTTTCACCAATACACAGGATAATGTTAGTGTACAAAGGGGCACAACTTATTTTTTTGGGGGATTACAAAATTCATTTGATATGATTAGTTTTTCCCAGCATGCTTTCTTCATGTTTTTTGTTGAATGAGAATCCTTCAAAGTTGGTTTGATTGCCTTGTGTTGAATTTCCACAACCTTGGGTCTAGGATAGAGTTCTAAATTTCTAATGCTACCAAACCAAGAATCTCAACCACAAATTACTTTTAATAGTGGAAATATAAAGCAGTAAATCACACGTGCACATAATATAGAAAAAAATTTACTTTTTCAACACAACTTCATTATATTATTCAACTTGATGTAATACAAAAATCTAGGGCTCCCATGCGAGGGATAATCACCCTCATAAATCCACTAGTAAAAGATACAAAACAATATACTCTGACCATATCGTTGTAGCATGCTCTCACATCTCCTCTCGATCATACCCTATACCTTACCGGTCCATCGGATCTCGATCTACAACTCCTACCTCTATAATTTCTCCAAGTCCATCTAGCCACTTAATATAGGCTATTCAGTCTTCTATCTATTTGTCCCTTCTTCCATCAAGGGCACAACACATCGAGACTCCTATCAAGTTGTCCACAACTCCACTTGTGAAGAACTCTCAAACTACCCACTGTTTCTCCTAAGCTACTTAAGGACTTTAGCCCACTATGGTATTCTTGTGCTACTCCGATGAATACCAACAAAGGACACGAAGGGCTGCCACCAATCACTGGAATATGTCCATCTCTCACAATAAACACAAGCTAGGAGGACTTCCCATCATCTGATATAGAATTACTTCTCCACACACAAGTCTCAGGCTCCACAATCTTACTCCTAGTTTATCAGACCCTTGAGGTCATCACCTGCCACTCTAGCAACCACTTTTTTCCATTAAGGTGTTGCACACCAGACTCCAACTTGGGCAATATCATGCTATCCTCTAGCAGAACATAAATGCCCAATATATCTCCACACTTGGTCCACTCTCATGCTACCCTCCAACAGTCCACGAGTGACCAATCCCATGTTGTAGCATCTGCACCTAGTTAGGACATCCTCACACCTAGGAGACCCTTACACATGACTGTGAACATGATTCTAATAAACCTTCCCTTTTCTCTGTAGCAGAGGGGCTATTTCACAATTTCTGGGCACATCAATATGTCCTCAACTAGGACACCATCAAGCCATCATCCAAGAGGCCATCTGCAACTTCTTTTGTTGTTGTCCTCTTGCCTAGGAATGTGTATTTCCTACTATAGAATCTTCACTCTAAGAAACCCTTCTTTTGGCTGCCACAATCATCCAACTAGTGTCCAACCTAAACACTACATCCCTATCATCAAATTCACCATTAATACATACCTATCTTCTGTTCTGGACTGATGTGCCTGTTGTCACCTTAGCTTCCTAGTAGGGGATTCCTAACAATCCTTGTTAGGATCCTCCAAACAAATCCTAAGGCATCCTACCACTGCTCATCAACCAATCCAATTTTGGTCCACAAATAATGAATCGAGTACACATCAAGTTGCAGCTCTACGTCTGCTTGCTTTCTATTGTTCCTAATAGTGACTGGTTAGGGAATCACGTATGATGCAACAAGCCTAACAATTTCACCAAACAAACCTTATGAATCTATGACCTAGGCAAAGATGATTCTGATCTAGGTGGATATTGGTGGCCACATGCATATTCCACTTGGATCCCCACCATTGTCTCTTTCAGTTTTCAGTTTCCTTAATTATAGCACAGTTTACTATTTTTAGCAGTGTTTCGGGTCCTAAGTTTTTGGAGCCATTTTGAGGCCCTAAATGACGTTTTTTGGAAAAAATGGGAGCAACATGGGTCCATGGATCAATGTTTGTCACTAAAAATTTATATTCCTTAGATAGATATTTCTAACGAGGTATGATGCACGTCAAACAAAGATCGTATGGAAAAGTTACGTCCACGGGAAGTTGATGTACAAATTTACCCAAATGGGGCCCATAGTTTTAGTGCTTCATATCCTAGGGTTAGGTTTTTGGAAGTTTAGGGTTTTACATTATTTCTAAATAATAAATAGGCTTTCGAGCCTCATTGTAACACATTTCAGAGGCCTATAGCCACCACATCTCTTCTCAGAGATAAGCTACTAGCACCCTATCCAGTTTATTTCCATTCTGTCTACAAGAAAATTTCAGTTCTTTGATATTAATGAAATGAAGTGTTATTTTCACTGCATATTTGTATTTATGGTTAGAGAACCTTTTCAAGATCAGCCTATCAAACCCCAATGGCCGCCCATGGGGGACGAAAAGAAAGATGAGGGAGTAGGATATCCTATCAAAATATTGCTCGAGGAGGCCCTCGAAAAACAAAGGAACGCAATGATGGATAACTTTGCCCAGATCCTTCAACAACTACCCACCGGCGGCGCATCTGCATCCAACAGCCACTTTGGAGGCGCGACTCCCTTTAAGGTACAAGTAAAATTTTACATTCCCATATTTGAGGGCCTAATAGATGCAGATTTCATAGAGAGATGGTTGAATCTATTAGAAGGATATTTCTCGGTTCATGACTTTTCCAACTGGGAGAAGATTATTTTTTCACTCCTCAAATCTAACCCCCATGTCAAATACTGGTGGGAAACCTACTGTGAGAAAAAGGACGAGATGAAAACCTCTTTGTTCTCGGCCGTACCCACTTGGAATTCTTTCTGAGATGCCCTCAAGGAAAAATATTATCTCGTGGGGAGCTATGAGGACAAGTACATACACTGAATGATGCTGCAGCAGCAAAGGGATCAAGATGTGTATGAGATGAAGAATCTGTTCCATACCCTACACACAAAGTTGGGTATCAAATATTCATAGAAAAATTTGGTGCTAATGTATCACAATTTTCTGCACAGTTAAATTTAGGAGAAAATGGAGTTCCTCGACATCTCCTCGCTTGGTATGACATATCGGTATGCTGTCAAGATTGAGAAAAAATTCAAACATAAGAAGCGAGACTTTGGATCTGCGAATCAAAAGCAAGGGAAGGGTGCCCAAAAAATGCAGAACAAAGGACAAAGCCCAGGCATGGTGGCCCAAGACAACCTTCTAAAGCCGTAAGTAAAGAAAAACACTGCAAAGCCAGAGAAGCACACGAGAAAGTGGTGTGAGTTCCATAAGAGCTCCACTCACAACACAAGTGAGTGTCGGGCCAAGCAGTCGCTGGTGGTTGAGATGAGGGCTTCTAAATCAGATGCATGCTCAAAATTTGAATCATAACCTGACAAGTGGAATGAAAAAGGGAAGCAGATTATTGATGCAGAGCCCAATTCCACAGTTTCCACTGCGAAGATCCAGAAGCAGGAACCGGAAGATCCAAAGGAGGAGGAGCGTCTCTTCCACTCCTAGATGTGGGTAAAGGGTTCCCCACTACAGTTCATTGTCGACAGTGGGAGCCAAAAGAACCGCATTTCAACATAGATCGTGAATCGGTTGGGCTTGCTGACCATAGCACAACCACAGCCATACACACCGAGTGGCTTCACTAAGGACGAGATCTTTGCACCAGTCAGCAGTGACGCCTTCCCTACATCATCAAGCCCTTCATGGATGAGGTGTTATGTAACATTGCTCCTCTTGATTTTTGTGATGTATTATTAGGCCAACCATACTTATGTAAGCTACATACTGTGTATGAGTCCCAACCTCACGATTTTATTGTTACTTTGGGAAATAAGTTGTATAGGATACCAGAGGTACCATTGCCTGCCACTATCTCTTTGGTTACTACAAAAAAATGTAGTAAGCTCATTTCCAAAACTGGGAATTTTTTTTTCCTGATGATCAAACCCCAGGGCAAGAAGAAGACTATGGCCACGACCTCCAGACAAGGCTCCTCCGCATGACAACAAAAAATGGACAAGGTCATGGAGGAGTACAAGGACATATTCACCTCACCCACAGGGGTGCCTTTGCACTGTTAGGTCAAGCACCCCATTGATCTAACCCCAGGTGCGCCGCTACCCAATGGATAGATCTATCGACGCTCTACTCTGGATAACGATGAAATCAAGAGGCAGATTCAGGAGCTACTATAGAAAGGTCACATCTGGCCAAGTTCATCTCCCTGTGGGAGCCCGATCGTGTTGGTACAAAAGAAGGATGGGACTTAGAGACTCTGTATTGACTATCGGGTGCTGAACAAGATCATTATCTGGAATAGGTACTCGATCCCACGGATTGATGACCTTCTGGACCAACTCAAAGGGGAAAAATATTTCAGCAAGATTGACTTGAAGTCTGGGTATCACCAAGTACCAATCAAATCCTCCGATGTGTGGAAGACTTCCTTCAAAGCCAAGGAGGGCCTTTTCGAATGGATGGTCATGCCTTTCATGTTGAATAATTCTCCTAAAACCTTGATGAGGTTGATGGATGACATCTCGCGGCCATTAACCAACTCATTTGCAGTTTTGTACTTGGATGACATTCTGATCTTCAACCATACTTGGGAGGAGCACCTCCATCACATCCGATAGGTCCTCCAAACACTGCAGCAACACAAGTTGTGTGCAAATTTGGAGAAGTGCACTTTTGGCATGACCCGGGTTCAATATCTAGGATACATTATCGATGAAAGGGGGTTGCATGTGGATCTAACCAAGATCCAAGTCATTCGGGATTGGCCAACCCCAACCACTCTAACAGAGCTTCACAACTTTTTGGGTATTTCTAATTTATACCACAGGTTCATGTTGGGATTCTGTCATATCACTTGGCTTTTGAGTCAAGTCACCAAGGGAGGAGAAAAATCAAATTATTTTGGTCGGAATTTCAACAGAAGGCATTTGTAGAATTAAAACATCACCTCTATTCTGCCCCAGTGCTCACATTACCAAACTTGCAACAACCATTTGAGATAGAGACAGATGCCTCTAGCTATGCTATTGGGGCAGTTCTTACTCAACAGGGGCATTCAATGGCATATCATAGTGAGACATTGTATGACACAATCCATAAGTATCCCACTTATGAAAAAGAAATGTATTCCATTATGTAGGTTTGTCGACAATGGAAGCATTACATTTTGGGGAAGGATACAATCACCCACACAGACCATCGACCTTGCAGTTCATACAGACACAAGGGAATTTGCAGAACGATCACCACCAGAAGTCGTCCACATATCTGCAACAATTTCATTTGAACATCAAGTACAAGAAGGGTAGCACCAATAATTTTGCAGACTACCTCAGCCGACCATCGATCATGGCGCTAACCACCGTTCTCAACTCTTGTGAGCACGAGACTTCTGATTGGATTCTTCTCTACAAGAGTGATCCAAAATTCGACCACACATATAATACACTATTGGAGGGTACACAAGTTCCAAATTTTCACCTCCAAGATGCACTGCTATGTCTTCTGGGACACCTTTGTGTTACTTCAAGCGAGCATGCCAAGATGATTTTGGAAGCACACTATAGTCGAGTCGTTGGGCATTTCGGGGTCGAGAAAACAGTGGCAATACTGCAGAAGTATTTATATTGTCCGAACCTTTGACATGATGTCGGGAAGTACATCATATCCTGCACTTCTTGCGCCATTTCCAAACTGACCATCAAGAAGCAAGGTTTCTATACTTCGCTACCTACCCCTAGTTAACCTTGGGAATCCATATCCATGGATTACATGTCGGTCCTTTCTTCTACTAAGCATGGAAACGACTGCGTTTTTGTGGTTGTAGATAGATTCTCGAAGATGGCCATTATGGCAGCGTGCAAGAAGAATATCACAACAGAAGCCACTGCTAAACTATTCTTTGAACGAGTGTGGGTGCACTTTTGGATCCCACAGTCTATCATCTTATATTGAGATAGAAGTTTCCTTAGCACATTTTGTTCTAGCCTTTGGTCAATGCTGGACACCAAGCTCACCAAGTCCACAACTTTCCATCCCCAAAATGATGGCCAGACAGAGGTTGTCAACATGATGATTGTACACATTCTGCACATGTACAATTCAAAGCATCCATGCACATGGGATGAGAGGCTCCCCTATGTACAACACAGTTATAATCGGGCTCAAAACAGCTCAATCGGCCATAGCCCCTTTCAGGTGGGCTTGGGATTCTAGCCACTATGTCCCATTGATGTAGCCATGGCACTTGCGGCTACTCAGGTCAATTTGGCTCATGTCCAGTCTGAAGCTGACAAAGCGGACAACTTCATCGAGCGCATTCAGCACATCCTCCAATAGGTTCATGACATATTGGACACAACCAATGCTAAGTAAAAGCAATGGTATGATAAACATTGGGTGCCACACAACTTCCAGGTGGGCAACAAAGTGTGACTACATTTGCAGAAGGAGCGCCTCACTAGACCCCATCGCAAGCTTCGCCCACTCCGATATGGGCCATACACCATCACCAAGGATGCAGGGAACAATGCCTCTGAGCTTAGTATTCCACCATTCCTTGGTCTACACTCAATATTCAATGTGGAAAGCCTTTGTCCCTACTTCCCACCTATATTGGACACCTCCGACATTGCAGAACAACTCACACCAACAGAGTTAAACCCAAACTACATGGAACAGGCCACCACAGATGGTATCGTGGAAATGAAAATCAAGAACACTTGCCAAGGGAGGATCCAATTGTATCGGGTTGTTAAATTTGGCTAACTCTTACACCAAGGCAAGTGGTTCACCAGGGACCAAGTCCAACAGAGAAAATTCTAAGGTTCAAGCAGTGGAAGATCACATCAAGCATCAACAACAAGTTCTCCAACTCTCAAAGGATAACCTAACTTTGGTGCAGAATCGAATGAAACAATAGGAAGATCAGCATCGTAGCGAAAGAAGTTCTGAAGAATTCATAGAAATAAGAAATCAACAATTACCAAATCGATCAATTTCATAGTATCTCAGCAAGTGGAAAAACTTACCCATTGAGGATTCCACATGGGAGGATGAGAATTTTATACAAAAGCATCCATAAATAATCAAGCATTGAGGGAAACACTTTTTTGAAGGAGAGGGGCATGTTAGGTCCCTATATTACTAGTGTAGTCCCTTATTTTTGTTAGTATAGCCCCCTTATTATTATTGTTGTACCCCTGTAACCCCCATATTGTTATTATTGTGCCCTTACATTATTATTGTTAGGTCAGATAGGATTATATTGTGACCCCATGGACTCCTATATATATAAATGAGGTTTTGCAATTTTTATCATCCAAGAATTTTTCATTTATGTAATGTAATGGAGGTTACCCCCTCGAAATGGCTTATTTCTAAGGTGTTGATACTTCCTTTTCTTCTATTTTTGGAGCTGGTTTCATAACATCATGCCAACTCTCTGGTTGGGAACATGAACATAAATATTTTATCAATTTTCCAATTACAAATGTATTCCTTAGAAGATTTGGCTGGATCTGATGGTCTAGACAATTCTATATATTTGGTGAATTGACTCTTCATATGATGCTTGTAAGGTTGACGGACCATTGGTGAGTTAGTTTCTAGAACATAAAATAATGAGTTGAGGAATACCTTTTTTAGAGAATTATCTCAAATGACCTATAAACCAAAGTGTTCTATGTGTGGGTAATAGAAATGGACACATTTTATTGGCTTATACTTTCCACTAAGAATTAAATCGTAAGAAATTAGACCATCTCAAATGACTTTTCAAGAGCTATTGAGCTACAATATAGAAAATGTTATTGAGGAACTACATTTTAAAGTTCAATTTCATACTTTTATAAGCATGATTACCAATCCTATGAGTTTGTGCATAACCTTGAAAGGATATTCATATTATCATTAGCATAGATCCATATTAACCCAGGACCTATCAAGGATAGACCTGTTGATCCATTCCAAAATGTGCAAAAAAATGGATAGGTTTTCCATAGTTTCTTACTTCTTGAGCTAGTCTTCTTGCTCTGGCTTCCCTTCTTCTATCATGGTTGTTAGGTCCCTATATTACTAGTGAAGTCCCTTATTGTTGTTAGTGTAGTCCCCTTACAATTATTTTTATACCCCTGTAACCCCAATATTGTTATTATTGTTCCCTTACATTATTATTGTTAGGTCGGTTAGGATTATATTATGACCCCATGGACACCTATATATAGAAGGAGGTTTTGTCATTTGTATCATCCAAGAATTGTTCATTTATGTAATTTAAAGGAGGTTTCCCTCTCGAAATGAATTATTTCTAAGGCATTGATCTCTATTTTCTTCTATTTTTGGAGTTGGTTTCACAACATTTGGTATCAGAGCTTTGGATTCTAGGGTTTCACTACTCCAAGCAGGTCATCGTGGAATTTTTGCTATAATGTTTTTTCTATGAATGTTCAAAAGATGAAATTTTTATAGAGTGAAGCAGAAAGCTTGAGAAACATTGTGTAAAAATTTTAGATCTTGGTTCGCAATATTTTGGAGATATGATCTGTGGAAGTTAGGGATTTTTCAGGCTCTTGAATTTCACCTAAACGAGACATTGTGGAATTTTCTCTATAACGTGGTTTCTACAAAGGTTCAGAAGCTAAAATTTTTATTGAACGAAGCTGACATCCTAAGGAACATCGTATAAAAATTTTAGATTTTGTTTGGTAAAATTTTCGGAAATATGATCTGTGGAAGTTAGGGCTTTTTCTGGCTCCCAAATTTCATCTTAAAGAGATGACTGTGGGAAAATGGTCATAACTCTTTCTCTGATCATCGGATTTGAATTCTGTAAAAATTTTCTGCAAGTACACAGACTATAGTTTCATGTGTATCAATTTCAGAGCCGAAGGAGGAAATAGTGACATGTGGCATGCCATATGAATTCACAATACTGAACCAGTCCATAATTAGGTCATTTTTGGAGATTGGGCATAAATTTTCCTTGAAGAATCCAAATCAGGTCAGAATTGTGGCATTAGAAGAAGATGCAGAGGGCTGCTACAACACTAAATTTCAGATATTGGAGATCCAAAATCACAGAGATAATTCAGTTTCAATATCGAGCTGCGCAAAAGCAAGAAAAAGGTGTGTATTTTTTTCGAATTGCATAAGCCTTGTTTGAAGAATCAGTTTGAATTGATTCCAAGGGCATGTTGTAGTATAGATATCAGTATTGGGTTTTTAAATGCACCCTAAAAAGAATTCAACACTCATTAAGCCTTTGTAAGGCTCTACTATGACTCATGAATATGAAGAAGTGCAACATGACATATCAAAATTACACGAGCAAGTGCACCAAATTTATCTCTCGCAAAGAGAAAAAAAAATGAAATGGAAGTTTTGAAGAAAGTCGTGGAAGCTAAGATGGATGGTTTGAAGAAATACATGGAATGTTTGAATAATGGCATGGAAGCTAATATGGATGACATGGAAGCTGGCATGGAAGCTAAGATGGATGACATGGAAGCTAATATTGATTAAAAATGAAAAATATGATGAATGATCTAAAAGAAGACATGGCAAGTTTTCCAAAGTTGATACAATAAATGTTTCCTAAAGGAGAAAATATAGTAGAGGAAACTCATGATGAGAAAAAAATAAATTTTAATCATTATTTCATAAAATATAATGTTGGATGGAAAGCCCACCATATTCCAAAGATTGATATGAGGAAGTTTGATGGCAAGGATCTCGTAAGTTGTAACATGGATACTACAGATGGAGCAATATTTTGATCTCAATAATGTGAAAAACACACAAAAGGTATGCATTGCAGCTTTATATTTATAACAAAATACATTTGTATGGTATCAATGGTTTTGCTCCCGTAAAAAAATTGTCACTTGGTCAATTTTTATAGAGGAAAGATAGCACATTATGAGGATACAAAGAGCAACACTTTTTTTTAGCCAATTGATAAATCTCAAACAAAAGGGTTTAGTGGTGGAGCACATTGAGGACTTCCAAAAATTGAATATAAGGGTAACTGATATTCCAAAGGAACACAATATTGATCTCTTCATAGGGACTTTAAAGGATAACATCCAACATGAGGTTCGTGTTTGGGAACCTGATTCATTGGAGAAGGCATTCAGGTTGGCAAGAAAAATTGAATGTAAAATTATGGAGACAAGGAAGCCTAACACTCACATCTATAAAGATGGAAGTGTTGCTACTCCTAGACTTCCACAACCTACAAGGTTGACACCACAACAATTGGAAGAAAAAAGAGAAAAAGGGCTTTGCTACAGTTGTGATAGCAAATACACTAAAGGTCATAAGTGTGCTAAGAAAAAATTATTTTACATAGATTGTGAAGAGGAGGAAGAAAATGAACAAGAAGCTTCAAAAGAAGAGGATATACACCAGGAACCAACTCTAGAAGAAGAAGAAATGAGTCCGACCATATCGTGTAATGCATTGGCAGGAATTACCACTCCTCAAACTCTCAAGATAGAAGGACATATCAAGAAGAAAAAGGTAATAGTGTTGATTGATTCGGGTAGTACACATAATTTTATTCATTGTAAGGTAGCCAAGGAATTGAATTGTTTCCTTTACCCAACACCATAATATCAAGTGATGGTTGCAAATGGGTGAACTATAAATTGCTCTGGAAAATGCCATAATATCAAACTAACCATGGGGGAATATGTATTGAATAGTATAATGTTTTCCATTCTAATGGAAGGTGTTGATGTTTTACTAGGAGTACAATGGCTACAATCTTTAGGCATGGTAGATTTTAATTTTCAAGAACTTTTCTTGAATTTTTTTTTCGGAAGGAAAGGAATTCGAATTACGAGGTATCGCAGGGAATCCAAGAAAGATAATTAGCTCTAATGTCATGACAAAGCTTCTGAAGAAAGAACAATGAGGCGTAATTGCACAATTATGATCACTAGAAGTTCCAACATCAAAATCAACTATTTCTCCTGATATCCAAAAAGTCTTGGACAATCATTCCAAGGTGTTTGAAACTCCCAAAGGACTCCCACCTTTTCGTGATCATGATCATGCTATTCATTTGATTCCAGTAAGTGTTCCTCCAAACGTCAGGCCTTATAGATATCCTTATGTCCAAAAGAGAGAAATTGAACGTATGATTGTAGAAATGTTAGAGGCTGGTATAATTCAACCTAGTCAAAGTTATTTCTCTGCTCCAGTAGTATTGGTGCACAAGAAGGATGGATCATGGCGCATGTGTTTGGATTATAGGGAGCTCAATAAGCTCAATATTAAAGATAAATTTCCCATTCCCATGATTGATGAATTGTTGGATGAATTACATAGATAAATTTATTTTACCAAGTTGGATCTTCATTCAGGATATCATGAAATTAGAATGAAGACTGAAGATATTCTGAAAACAACATTTCGAACTCACGAGGGTCATTATGAAATTTTGGTCATGCATTTTGGCCTTACCAATGCACCTTCTACATTTCAAGGGTTGATGAATTCGATTTTCAAACCATTCCTTAGAAAATTTGTGCTAGTATTTTTTGATGATATAATAATCTACAATAGGTCTTGGAAGGATTATGTTCAAAATGTTGACATGGTGCTCAAACTATTGGAGGAGAAACAATTATATGCAAAAACATCCAAATTTTTCTTTGGAGTACAAGAGGTGGAATATCTAGGTCATATTGTATCTCACGGGGGTTTTAAGGTAGACCCTAAAAAAATTAAAGCCATTAAGGAATGGAAAGTCCCCACGACCATAAAGCAGTTGTGAGGATTTCTCAAGTTAACAGGGTATTATCACAAGTCTGTTAAGAATTATGGGACAATAGTAGCACCTCGAACAACATTATTGAAGAAATATGCATTTTCATGGACTCCTGAAGCAACTAAGGCCTTTTAACATGTTAAAGAGGCAATGTGCCTAGCACCGGTCTTAGCTATGCCAGACTTCACAAAAATCTATATTGTGGATTGTGATGCCTCAGGAAATGGAATTGGTGTTATTTTAATGCAAGAAGGAAGACCCATTTCTTTTGAAAGTCGTCCAATCAAAGGAAAGTATTTACAGAAAGCTATTTATGAGATGGAAATGTTGGATATACTACATGCACTAAATAAATGGTGACCTTACCTAATGAGAAGACACTTCAAGGTAAAAACCGATCATGATAGTCTTAAACACTTTTTGTAACAAAGACTATCTTCAGAAGAGTAGCAAAAATGGGTCACAAAGATGTTGGGTTATGACTTTGAAATCATCTACAAAAAGGGAAGCTAAATGTTGTTGCAGATGCACTCTCAAGAAAGAATGAAGAGGTGGAAGCACCGCTTTGTGCCATTTCTATTATCCAACCAAATTGGATAACCGAAGCTAGGGATGAATGGAAGAAGGATGAAGAAGTGTGTACACTCATTCAAAAGTTGCAGCAAGATCCTAGTACAAATGATACATTTAGTTGGAAAAATTATTCCTTATGGTACAAATATCGCTTATATCTTTGTAAGAATTCCCAACTAAAAAAAAAGATTCTTTTGGAATTGCACACTTCTCCTTTAGGAGGACACTCAGGATTTTTAAAAACTTACCATAGGGTCAAGAAATATTTTTTTGGGGATGGCCTTAAATCTGATATTCAAAAGTTTGTGGCAGAATGTTTGGTTTGCCAGCGAAATAAAGTTCAGAAAACTAAGACCCTAGGTCTTCTACAACCTTTATCCATTCCAAGTCAACTTTGGGAGAATTTCAATGGATTTTATCATAGGTTTACCTAAGTACTAAGGAAAGAGTGTCATCATGGTGGTAGTTGATAGAATTACCAAGTATGCACTTTTTTGTGCATTATCTCATCCATTTAAAGCAAGTACAATTGCTTACTACATTTATGGAAACAATTCGAAAGCAACATGGATACCAAAAGATTATTGTAAGTGACAAAGATCCCATTTTTACTGGAAATTTTAGGACGGAATTATTTTCTTGTTTGGGTACTCAACTAGCTCATAGATCATCTTATCATCCTCAATCTGATGGTCAAAATGAGATAGTGAATAAATGTTTGGAAGGATATCTTGATTTTTTTGTATCTGATAAACAAACGCAATGGGTCAAGTGGTTACCTCTTGTTCAATGATGGTATAACACTTCCTCTCATAATGCAGCAAAAATAACCCCATTTATGGCACTTTATGGATATCATCCACCATCCATCACATCATATTTAAGAGAAAAGTCTAAGTTTCAAGCAATGGAAGATCACATCGAGCATCAACAAGAAGCTCTCCAACTCTTAAAGGATAACATAAATTTGGCACAAAATCGAATGAAACAACAGGCAGATCAACATTGCAGTGAGAGAAATTTTGGTGTAGGAGACTGGGTATTTTTACAACTACAACCATACAGACAAATTTCCCTCAAGCAAGCTAAGAAGGATAATAAATTATCGCCAAATTACTATGGTGCTTACAAGGTGTTGCAAAATATTGGTACTATGGCATACAAATTGGAGCTTCCTTCTTCTTCGCGAGTGCATTTAGTTTTCCATGTTTCATGCTTACAGAAGGTTATAGGTGAAAAAATTCCAGTTCAAACAATATTTCTAGAACTTGAGGAAGAAGGAAAAACATATTGGAACCTGAAGCAGTCATGGAAACAAGAACTCAACAACTACGAAATCGACCAATTTCAGAGTATCTCATCAAGTGGAAGAACTTACCCACTAGAGATTCTACATGGGAGGATGAGAATTTTATATAGAAGCACCCGTAGCAAATATTATCCCATAAACATTTTCCTCACTATCATTATCAATTTATGTAATGCATGTCCGAACATGAACCTACTCAATGCTATTTGCCCTCACCACTTAATGCCATTTATTAAGGGATTGTGGTCATACTTCATATGTCCTGGGGTAGTCTGGATCACACCCCATTTGGTGATAGTTTTATCTTGAATTTGAGATGGTATTTGTCTAACGTTGTTCAGGTGGCATAAATCTTGCCTAATTTAATCATCAATTGTCTATGGATCTCATGCAATGGTTTCTCAATTTTTTCCAATTAGGACATCTCAGCTTTTGACTTAGAGTTGGAGTTGTTGGGACATCTCAATGTCTAACTCAATTTTGGAGCTATTATGTTGAGGACTTGGAGGGTTCTCGTTATGGCCTTGGGAGGCCTCGAGTGCACCATTTCAATAACTAGGTTTTTGATAAGCCATGGAGGTAAAGACAATGAAAGGACGTTTGCCTTGGAGCATATTTCTATGTGTTTAGTCACCATAGCCCAAGACTTCCCAAACTACAAGAGAAATTTTGATAAAATAAAATTCCAGTTGCGAAAGCATGATGGGAACCTTGAGCGCATTGAGCATCACCTTTTGTGCATCTCTAAGCCAACTGAGTAGGCCGACATCTCGGTCCAGGATTTGGAAGTTGTAGAATCCACCTCGACTGAGGAGGCAGAGTAGTTTCATGATGTTGAATTAAGATAGTATTTGTTTAGTTTTATATGCGGCCAACATTTACTTTTTCATGGTTAAACAGTCCAGCCAACAGGCATGGTAAAAACTGTATATGTATGAACATTTAGGTTTTGTTAGCTTGGTGTGGCAGACTAAGAAACTTGTTTTTTTGGATAGCATACCATGCCAAGAGGTGGCCAACGAACTCAGTTTCTTGTTCAGGACGAGTCGAGGCCACTAAATAGTGATATCTGGTTGTATCTTGTTTCAAAAATTAATGAAAAAATGAGTACTACCAAGCTTACAAAAAAAAAAAAATTTGTTTATCTATATATATATAATTTTTAATTTAAATTTTTATTATTTTAAAAATTTTATTTTTATATTTTAATGTATCTTTTATTTTTTTTAAATTAAAATTTATAAAATTGATTTATTTTCTTATTTTATTAACATTATTTTAATATATCTAAATTTAATTAATATATTTTTCAGTATTTTAATTATTTTTTTTTTATATTTTTTTTTTTTAATTATTTTACTTTATCATTTTTTTAATTATGCGGCTTTTTTTTTAATAGCTCTAAGAAAAATTGTTTTTGTTTTTTTCTTCTTTAAATTATGTTTTTTTTTTCCATTTTTTGATTTTTTTGTTTTTGTTTTTGTTTTTTACTTTTTTTTCTTACAAAGTATTTTTATCCGTTTTTACACTTTTATTGGTTATTTTTTATATTTTTTTATATTTGATTTTTTTTTGTCATGTTTTTTTATTTTATTTTTTTGTTTTATTACCAAGATGAAAATCACCACTCTAAACAAAAAGGTTTGATATTGCATCAACACGTTTCAAAATTAGCATGAACATCACTAACATTTTTAAAAAAATGTTCATACTTGATAAATAAAAAATCATCACTTCTCAAAATCGACATGAAAATCATGATATTTAAAAAAAAAATCAAAGAAAATTTAAAGTTCCAAAAATATGCTTAAAAAAACACATTATTCTACATCACCACTTTTCAAAATCGACATCAAATTCATGACATTTAAAATAAAAAATAAAATTAAAAATCGTAAGAAAATTATAAAAATCATAAGAAAATTTAAAATGCCAAAACTATTCTAAAAAAAAAGGTGATTCTGCATCACCACTTTTCAAAATCGGGTGTTTTTTTGCTACCTCAAATAAATGGGTACAAGGTAATCTTCTCGTTTGATCAATAACTTTGTTAGAAGTGGATGCTGATCAAATTACTCGTACATTGCTGGCCATTATTCATGACTAATTTGGCTCTGTTAATTGTGTTAGGTGGGATAAACATGGTCGCTATGTTGCTTTAGACTCTGATGATAAAGTGATTCTTAACCATGAGAAAAAATATGGGTTTGGCACTACAAATTTTGGTAGTGGAGAACCTCCAGATGTTGAGAATTGGAAAGTTGTGATGACTTTGCAAGGTCATACTACAGTTGTGGTAATTTTATGTTGACATATTTTGACTGCTTTAAATATTCGAAATATTTTAGTATGGTTTTACAATGCAAACTTGTTGACTCAACCTTCTTTCAGATTGGGATGTTGGGTTCATTACTAACCGAGATGGTTTATGTATCTATACTAATTGAAGTAGGTGGATCTTAACTGGTCTCTATACGATTCAATTTTATCCAATTGTATTTTGGATAATAAATTCCAAAATTTGGAATAGGAGTGACGCATATGCTATTGTTGTTTTAAGAGGTCACACTAGCCTTGTTAAAGGAAATTCATGGGTTGCAATTGGTTTGTTTCTTGTAATCCAATCAGATGAAAACAATGTCATTATTTGGCTCACAAGTGACTAGAGTATAAAACACAAAATCAAAGGCCATTGGGGTAAATCAGTAAGGCCTTGAATAAATTACATTTTTTAGTAACACCATGCGTCCTCGAGTTCGGTAAAACCAACATAATATTATTACAAGAACACATGGGGTATTGTTAAATGTTTAATGTTTGTAATTTTGCACATAGATGGAGACTATTTTATTATGGATTAAGAACCTATGCATTGAATTAAAGGCAACCCTGTGAATTTTTTTCTCCTTCAAGTGTTGAAATCAAGAAACACAAAGAGACGTGCTTAGGGATTTATTGATGCTGATCGTGGTGGTGGAAAATGAATGCTTTAGTGGAACATACATGGAATTAGGGGTAAATGTAGGGTCTGTAGGTTGAAGCTTTAGTCATTTAGGGGCTTTAGAAGACGAGTCTTTGATGAGGTATGAGAATCCTACCTTAGATGTGCAAGATTTGAGAGAAAATGCTCAGCAGAGTTAAGTGAACTTGTATAGTTTGCTAAATATATTGCTTTTCTAACCAGCTGAAGAATTGCAATTCCAATCCAACATTATCCTGGATTTCAAGTAATACTTTAATTACAACACTTGGAATCAATTTAGATGATAATTCCTCCAACATATCCTAACTATGTCCCTTCAAAATATTACAGATAGTAGAAAGATTACCAGAATTAACTTCCTAGTTGTAAACACATTGTTTTTGTTAAATATATCTCTTTCCGATAGCATGATAAAGAAAATAATTATTCATGCGATCAAAATGTTCTATCCTTATAGCATGAAACCCTTTCCATCTCCCTAAACTATTTTGAATTTCAAGCCTTCCTAGTAGGGGTATTATTGCAAGTGCTAGGGCTTTAAAGATCATATAGGGTTTAAAACTCATTATTTTAGCAACTCTATATAGCCATTAGGGCCTCGGTTCACTTTTGAGGTCAACGAAGTATGAGGCCTTCCCTACCAGGGTTCCATTTTCTCTTGGGTTTTCCAACCCATATGTCATGTCAAAAAAAGGATAAGGTTGGGTGTTATATTGGGCCTATGAAATAACTAATGCCCTCAAACATCATTAATAAAATGGCCAACATCTGAAAAATACTATTCCCATCATTTTCACTCTTGGTACAATGATGTGGATCCAATTAGCTATGGTTGGCTTGTTGTTCATGGCTTGGTTTTATATACAAATTTCTTCTCACCTGGCATTGGACCAGTTCCATGGACAATAAATTCCAAAATTTATCCTTCAAAATATAGAAGTATGTGTGGAGGCATTGTTGCAACAGTTTGCTAGATATTTAATGCAATTTTTTCAAAAATATTACTATCTTTGATTGATGTGTTGGGAACATCCAAAACATTTATAGTATTCACCACTATTGTTGGGGTTGTATTCGTTTTTTTCCTTGCTTTGGTTACTGAGATGAAAGGCCTGAGCTTTGAGGAGGTCGATAAATTATGAAAAGGGAGATCATATAGTGGTAGTATAGGTGATGAATTTTCTTTTAACAAACCCCTTCTTGATGATCATCATACATTCTGAAGTAGAAAATTAGATGATGAAATACCTCGTGAGAGAGGGAATTCAAATAAACTATTGCAAATCTATGGATAACATTTTGAGGTATAATAGGAGAACGTGCAACTTAAATTGCATATCACCAATAATATTGATAAGTTTTTCATGGTGGCATATCGACATGTTTTCCATGGTGGTGGTGTCGTAATTTGCACTATTTCTTGATAAGATACTGTAATTTTTTTTTAAAATTACTTTGGATATGTTGGATAACAGATGCTTATACTTACATCATTCATCAACATCCCCTTTTGTATTTTTCATTGCTACCACCCCAAAAATATAGGAATTTTAATTTAGCACTACATTTGTGTATGCAGAAGATATATATTTTATGCTTTCCTTGATTTGGTATATATATGCTTCCGCTCTATTGAATTTATGTCATTTGTAGATTAGGTTAGGCACAAACCAATGGGATTTTTTGGGTTACTCTCCTAACACTTGTTGTGGTC
Source organism: Pinus albicaulis (assembly GCA_034641835.2). NCBI lineage: Eukaryota > Viridiplantae > Streptophyta > Pinopsida > Pinales > Pinaceae > Pinus > Pinus albicaulis. The sequence continues at coordinate 532,092,932 of CM076571.1, read as the reverse complement.
CAAATGATTTAGGTATTAGTATTTTCATACTGTTGTTTTTTGGGGATGATGGTATTCCACTGGAAATACAAATATAAACTAAAGAAATGCATCAACAAGCTGATTTTGGAGTTGTTGCACATTGGAGGTACAAGGAGGGTGAATAAAAACACTCTTCCTTCATTGTTCAAATGGTTGAGTGGGCATGATGGGTGCTAATGTGGAACAGTGAGATTATTGACACTAAATAATAGTTATATCCCTAGGATGAAAATATGAGACCACCTAGCCCTTTCCATTCCCATAAAGATGGTTGCCCACATATGGATAAATTCTGGAGCCCACCATGTGGCACAAATAATAGTCTCCTTCCAATTATGTTGGAAGATGATAAAGTGAGCACGGTATTCTTAAAAACACCATATTATGATGTAGTTGCTTTGCAATATGCTTGTTTTGAAATTCATTTGCTAATATTTTACACCTTTTTTATATTATGTTTGAAATTTCTACCATCATATCAATTTCATGAATAAAGGACTACTTATTTCTATTAAATAAATGATTGTGCAAGAATTTCCTCCAAATTCGATTGTGAAGGATTTTCTAGACAAAATAACTTATGGCAGTTCAATTTTTACATGTTATGGTTTTCCAATACAAGAGGATGAGGTCAAGAGTGAATCACAAAATCATTTGTGATCCTTGTCAGAAGATGAAAATGGGTTATTTAGTTGAATTGACCCTGTGAATACCACATATGTTTTTGATTGAATATAATAAGTAAATAAGTCAAATGTTTTGGTAATGCAGATGAATTCTAGAATGGAACAAGCCATATGATAGGAAAGAATTCACAAGTTGCAGCTATGACATCACTTATGTAGCAACTGTCCAATTGATTTTGGAGTGAAATAGAAATAATGGTGACCAAAATTTTACCTTGTTGAATTCTAGTCAACAACAAGGTTTAATGCCATTACACCAATATGCATTTTATGAGCTCAAAAAATCACTTATGGAAATTGAAACTGGATGGGAAGGATAACTATCATTCCTCGCAACCACTAGAGATAAGCCCAATTAACAACTTTCTTTGTGGAGCTTATAATTAATATCATGATGACCACAATTTTTTTTGTAGCAAATTCATTCAACTCTTTGAATAATTTAAAGCACATTATTTTAACAAGGCTAGGAGATAGGTATGGATAACCAAGAAATGAAGATTTGGGATTGTGTGGTCTATTTCGATTGTCATATTTATATTTCACTTCTTTAGAGAAAATTATAAATTCAAATACAAACTCAATTCAAATCAAACTAAAATAGAGAAGCCTAATTATGAAGATGTTTCTCTGTCCACTACCTTGCAATGAAGTTTTTTTTTTGAATTATACTTGAATTTCACTGATAATAACCTGGATTTATATATTGCTTTTAACACCAAATTGACATCATGGTAAACATACGAATATCCCATTAAGTATGACTTAAATATGGTTCAAATAATCCCATCTTTAGCCCATGCGCATGGTAGAGTAATTTCTGAGGTGTGAAGTTTTATTAGAGGCACTATTTGTTTGTTTGTTTTGGTTATAAAAAGGGTTTTCTCTAGGTTTTATGTGACTTGCAATTTACAATTTGTAGCATGTTGAGAAATGAAAAAGAATAGTGTGTGACATTTATCTTGAAAAATTTATGTTGAATGAAATGGTATAGAATTTAACCAAGATACAATTTGCTTTGGTAAAGGTAGAAGAACATCTTAAAAAGTTGCATATGAATACACCGTATACAAATTTTGAACACAATTAATATATGGATTTTTATTTTGCATATATGTTATTTTTTCTACCCAATATATCACAAAAAGAAAAAAATTGATATTGTAATTATTGTTTGAGGACCTCATTAAGGTATATTTTTCTGATGTTCTACTTGATTGATACCTTCTCATGATAGGAACACTTTAAATATAAATTAATATGTTCTTGAAACAAATTAGATTCAAAGTTTAAAGATATAAAAGATAAAAGTCAATTTATTTGTTTGATTGTTCCTTGACTCTGGCGTGGGCATGTTACAAGAAATGGGATTGGAAAACGGATGGGGAGACAATGCACAACATGTCTTGGATATGATTCATTTGTCGTTGGAGATCCTTTAGGCACCTAAGCCATCGAATTTGGAAATGTTTCTAGTAGGGATTCCTTTGGTTTTTAATTTTGTGATTCTTTCACCTCATGGTTATTTTGGGCAAGAAATTTTTTTAGGAATGCTAGAGAAGACATTGGTGGACATGCAGGAAAATTTCCTATAATTGCAATGTTAATTCCATCATATCCTTTCTTTATTGTTTGATTTTATTTTTAATGATTCTTTTGATTTTGTTTTCTTTTAACTATGAAATTGAATATAATTGGTATCATGTCCATTTAAAAAACATCCAAAGCTTGAAGATGAGTTTAGTATTACATGATATTAATTGAAATAATTTTAGTTGTTTTGCGTTAAAATATCTTCATGACTATTAAAAAAGTTTACTTTCATGTTGTTATTTGAGCACATGTTGTCTATATACTTGACCAAGTTGATGCGTTAGAGAATTAATTGTTGTTGCGAATAAAACAACAAAGGTTAAACATCACACCTCATATTATTCGTTTTAACAAGCTATCCACAACTTGAGCTTTTTAACATGTAACTTAGTTGGTATGATTGTGCTTAAGCTTTATCTGAAGGTTGAATATAACAAAGTTATTAAGGTGTTATTTTCTATGGTTATGTTTTATTTGTTTTGTTTATACATGTCATATGGCCACGTAATGGCCACTATATCCAAGTGAAGAAAAATTGTTTGAGTTTCTTTCTTTTATGGGGGAAAATGACATTAACATTGCTGATGTTGAGGTATATGTCATATAATATTTTATAGTATACTCTAGTTTATATTCAAGTATTCATCGCCTTTCATGTCTTATACTCTGTATTGTATCTTATTTCATTTTTAGGAGAGGAACTCAATATTGATGGTAAGAAGCAGTAATTGAAGAAAGAGGAGAACAATAACAATGCAACAACAAATGAAAAAAGAGAGAGAGAAGAGAATAAATCTAGTGATACCCTTAGAGCCAATATATTGCATAAGATACACACATAGATACTGATGGTCAAGTCTTCAGAGTTGGTGAATTCACTTTCAATGCTTTGGCAACACAACAATAATTTTGAAATGATGAAACAATATTCCATGTATAAATTGTAGCTCAACCAATATTAAGTTGGAAACTCGTATTGTAATACTTGAAATTTTAAATTAATAAAATTTATATGGCTAAAATTATTTTTATTTGCACTTGATATTATTTAGTCTTGTAATTAACATATGTAACTTTGTGTTATCATATTAGATGAACATGCACATTGTATGACATTTTTTTAAAAATTTAGTTGCAAAATCATAGTGATTAATTTATGTTGATTAATAATGAACAAATAAAAACAATCCAAAACTACTAAATTATTACTTTATATTGATTAATTATGAACACAAATAAAATGAATATATCACTAAATTAGTAGTTTATAATGATTATGGATGAAATTAAATGAAATGAATAGAAATTGCTAAACCAATCGTTTATATATGAATATGAAACTACCAAAAAAAGATAAATGACTACTGCAAATGATAAATTTGTGATTACAAATGATTACTAAATTTTTCATATATATGAATATTAGTAGCTAATTGACAATATATTATAACACGACTAAAATTTAGTCATATTTGTTTGGTCATTAATTGGTTTCAAAGGATGAATACAATTTTCATATATATGATTATTTGTAGCTAATTTACAGTATCTTATAACATGACCAACATTTTGGTCATATTTCTTTGGTTATTAATTAGTTTTTTCGGTTAATCATATAGTAATATATTTTGTTGTTTATTTGGTCATTAATTGCGTCAATTAATGACTAAATTAATGACCAAAATTATGACTAAATATATTACTAGATGATAAAATTTAGACAACCAATTAATGACTAAGCTAAAAATGACTAAAAGTTGGTCACGTTATAAGATACTTTAAATTAGCTACTATTCGTCACCGAATTAAAAATGTTCGTTTATATGCAAATTTTAGTCATTTTTTTAGTAACTAATTAGCCAATTTGTACTATTTTATCTCTTATCTTCACCAACACTTGAACCTAGTGATTCTTCAATTTAGTCTTTAAATATACTAATTAACATATTTCATGTGTTGTGCCTCTTTCAAAAGATATCTCCCAGTAGAAAAGTTTATTTAATTGGAGATAAATCTCCTCTCCCTAGCAATTTTTAGGATGTAGACAATGATATTATATATGTGATATGAATTTATCCTATAATTCCCACATTCACCATCTATTTCGATACCAATATTTCATTACCCAAATATGTTGGGAATGGTATAATTAATAAACTCATGGTTCCACTTCCTAACTAGATCTACTCTAAAATTTTATTGGAGATGAATGGTGTCCAAAGTTTTATTCTCTTATGAAACCACTTATAAGGTGTGGCCCCATTTTAGAATCACTCACAATATACCTTTTCAAACATTTACATTCAACTAAATAAATATACTAATACCAACTATTGCCTTAGATGCACAACTATTGAGGATGAATTTTGTACAACATTGGGATATTGTTTTTACCATCCTTGATATCTACATAACTTGATGTGGATATGGTTGTGATTTTGACTCATAAAAATTCTTTGTACTCTCCATATATCCCATTTACTCATAATTCACAAGTGAAAGACTAATTGGCTATGACTATCCTCAACAATGTCAACTAAAAATATCTCATATCTCAAGACTTTGTAGCCTTTCCTCAACTTGCCACTATAACACACCCCTCTCAATTGCTCTCCTTATTACCTTGTTTGAGTAAAACAACACTACCCTCATTTTCTAGTTAACAATAGTGATTCTAACCTTCAATTATTTTAATTTACTCTTTGGAAACCACTTTCAACATCACCTTAGCTCATTAATGTGATTCTTTCCCACTCACTTATAAATTCTTTTAAAAGGATGAAATGTATGATGTCACCACTACTATAATAAATATTTCCCATAGTGTTATAGTCAAACCAATTAGTTTGTATATATGTTTTTTTCTCTTTTTTGTACCACTCACAAAGTAATCCTATGGATTTAAACCACCCTCCTTCTTGAACCTTAAAAATTTTGTCCATGATCTTACTCTCACATCCTCAACCTTACTTCATTATCTATTTTCCATTATAAATTATTCCTATCCCTAATTTACCATATTACATATGTTGCTTTCTTGTTTCAGAACCCTAGAAAAGAATATTATAGCATCTATTATTATCTGAAGAATTTTTTGTTTTTTTTTCTCTCTCCCTTCGTACACCTCATGTCCTAATTCCCGTTATTCTTTCCATTTATATAGCACAAACAACTCCATCATTTCTACCAAAATAAGGATACACATATGATCAAAATATCACGCCAAAATAGAAATGGTATGAAATTGTTGATTATCAACAAGAATATTTTCCTCAAAATGAATATATTATGTGGCCCAAATCTCTTGCCACCATCCAAAAAAATATACCATGCACAATCAACTCCTACCTAATGCTGAGGTTCACACCATCATATAGAGCACTACCATACTTCTATGAATGAAGGTTTTTCCAAAATCACTCTCATTAGCTTGAAATGCAATATACCATGCACAATCAACTCCTACCTAATGCTGAGGTTCACACCATCATATAGAGCGCTACCATACTTCTATGAATGAAGGTTTTTCCAAAATCACTCTCATTAGCTTGAAATGCAATATACCATGCACAATCAACTCCTACCTAATGCTGAGGTTCACACCATCATATAGAGCACTACCATACTTTCTATGAATGAAGGTTTTTCCAAAATCACTCTCATTAGCTTGAAATGTAACAATCTCCACGTCCTTTTGATAGTCAAGAAAACATATATATAGGTTGTAGTGCACCTTCTTATCCTCAAATTTTTATATAAATAATAACATCCTACCATATTACCCATAAATATTCTCTTTCTTCTTCTATTATACTATCATTTCTCCAAATAAATGCCCGCATGAATTCTAGAACTCTTCCTTTGCACAATCAACAGTCATTAGCAAGGACCTATCTCTAGATTTGGATTTATCACTTCAACGTGGTGTAGTAAGACTACACATATAGTACTTACATGTAGTACTTGGGATACAAATTTTGTTTCGAGTGTGAATTCTGTAATCCTTAGCCTTCACACTTTATTTCATTCTGGCAATTGAAGACATCTGCAACACAACAATTTGAATTTTCTCTAGCTACCAGACATGCGTTGTATCATTTAATCATCTCCTAAGGGAAACAAAATTGTCCCACTAAATATTTTCCCACCAAATGATTGTGCATTGTCACCAATATGGGTGTGATGCTCCTCATTCATCATCTTTTGAGCATTATTGTGCCAAGAGGATATTAAACACAATATGGGAGATATGTTGTTACATAACTTTACATTTAAAAATAGTAAAATAATAAATTAAATTAGAAAATTGGAAATAGTAATAAAAAAAGAAATTAATGTCTGCCATAATTAAAATACTTCAATTTGCACCTTAATTTTACAGAACTTTGTAGAGAAATATAAAGTAACCAAAAGTAAAAAAAAACAATTTACCTGTTAGTATGAGGAATAATTGTAATTTCTTTGCTACTTAATATGGAGATGACTAAAAAAATAAATTTTTTTTCCCACGAGGAAGAAATGTAATTTCTTCACTACTTAATATGGAGATGACAAAAATTTGTATTATTGATATTACATGATGTGTAATTCATTCTACGTTTAGTTTACATATGATAATATATATATATATATATATATATATATATATATATATATATATATATATATATATATATATATATATATATATATATATATATAACACAAATATTTTACTATCAACTATAAGTAAAAAATTTCAATGCCCATATTAATAAGATAATTTTATATATACTTTATATAGAGAATAATAAAGTAATTTAAATTAAAAAAATCTAAGATTTTAAAAATATCAATAACAAAGAAAATTTAACATAGGTTATAAATAGAATATTTCAATATGCATGTTGAGTAAAATATGAAATGTATATAGAGAGAGAAAGATTGAGAGAATCTGTATTCTATTAATAGTTTCTTTCTAATTCAATGTATGGGGGATATTTGTAATTATTTGAATGCTTTATATGGATTTGATATGTTATATTTTAGAAAATATTAATAATAAAAATAATTAAATGTATGCATACATGACAAAAACATGAGGGTGCATGTTTTAACATTTTAATGTGGAGAAGATGAATTATAAATAAAATATTTCAATGTCAACTACATATATATCATACCTACCCAGATCCATCTTAAATCTACATCTAACAAGCCCCAAGAGGGATCAAATCCCTTTTCACTCTAAAATATGTTTTCATCTCAAGAGATATGATCGCTCTTGGCGCTTGGTGGATCTTGAGTTAATATGGTTCTAGGTTGGTCTTTAAAATAATCTCAACATAGTGATTTACCATGTATTTATCAATGGTTTTGGTCATTAATATGGGTCCGACCTGCGCCATTTACTAACATCTCTTGGTATGAAATGTAATGTCAAATATTGCAACATCAATGTTGAAATCATTGATGTAGTGGAGTTCACAATTAATGTGGTGGACATCCTGAGGTAGATACAGTTATACTTGGTAAAATATTTAAGCATTTAATTTTTACATCTCATATTAGAGATAAAAAAAAACATATAAAATGTTTGAATAAGATTCTTATGTTGCACATATGTTTTCATTGAGGTCAACTGCAATATCAATGATGTCCAAGGAAGTGTTTTTCAATCATGTAGTGTCATTAATGTTAAAGGAAGTGCACAAGGAAGCTCAAGTGAAGCCAAACCATGATAAATCGGTGTGCGACTGTTGAGTTTATGTTTTCATTGATGTCAAAATTCAACAACATGAGAGATTCTTGAGTGTGTGTGGTTATTAATGTCACATTCAAGTAGCTAGATGGATATCATTTTATTATTGATGGAAAAGCCTGGTGTCTAGCTTGAATTCTAGGATGAAGTTGTAGTTTGGGTAGCATATCTTTCAAGGCATTTCTTCTCTAGTTATCTAGTACAAATGAGAACGAAAGATGTATAGTTGCATAGCTAGATCTATAATATGTCCAATGGTATATGCCACTTCTCCTAACTCTAAAGGAATGACAAGAAAAGTAGTTTAGACAAGGTTCTAAGTGGTCAAGTTTCCACATAATTTGGGCATCTTAGGTGCACCAAGTCATTTTTTCACTAGAATAGTCGAATATCAGATACATCCGGATTTTTCCTAGCATCCGGGTATCCAAGCATTCAAGGGTGCAACAAAGAACAACTTAATAAAAATGCATGATTGTTGGATTTTTTTTTTTCCGTACTTGTAAGTGGAACCAAATCTAACATAGTAGTATTGGTGGCATGGCAGGTGGTTGTGAGCAAGGGAAATTTTGATGATGGAAATTTATCTCAAAGTCAAGAAACCTTGGAAAATCTTATTAGTCCCTAACATGAAAATTGTAAAATGAATGGAATTTTTTTTGTAAAAACATTCAAATTTATAATTATTTTATATATCCTTTATAAAAACAACGTAAACTTTGAAATGAGAACTATAAACTGAAAATGGGAACTCTAGCCAAAAAAAACCCCAAAAAACATGGAAAAAACCCAAAAATGAAAAGTGTGTATTCCAGAACGAGGTTTTATTTTTTTTAGGGTTAATTTGCAACATTTTTTAAAAATGGCAGTAAAAAAAATTTCATGTGCCAAATAAATGGAAAAATACACAATTGTTGGTGCTAGAATACCATTTTATTTTCCAGGTACTATTTCAACATATTTTTATTAATGATGTTAAATATAAAATAATGAGATTTTAAGCACATTAAAATTCTAATAATTTGTATACATGTCATTTAACATATAATATCATGACACTAACAATCCCTAAAATTATAATTGTTTTCAACCATAATGTTAAAGATAAAATATATCTCACAAATTTTCACCCATAGAATTAAAAATATTAACTTCTCAACATATTTCAACAATGATATTATGAACAAGTTATATGACTAAAGTAACCCAATGAAACATAAATTATTTCTCCAAGTTATTGTTTCATTGTGAATATTCTAGACAAATGAATTGATTATAATTAAAAAAATAATCCAAAAAACATAAAAATGACTCATAACTTCATGTAAGATCATAGGGAAGTTAAAATATCATTTTCATTGCTCAATTCGAACATCAATTATATCAATTAGTTTACACAATTATTCAAAATCACTGTTATTTTCTTGCATGCCATCATAATTCACATCTTCAGTTGAATGATCGGATGCAGATGAAGATGTTCCATATTCTTCTCTTTCTTCAACTAGTTCCCCATCTAATTCAACATGCATGCCCACCACTTGAGGTTTCAAAATTCTTCTAGATCTACGTCTGGGTTCAACAGATTGTCATATCAACTATGTTTCTTGTGGTAGGAACATCTTAAGAATCTATATCGTCCTGGAGCGAAGAGTTCCTCTCTTTTTTAAATTGAAGTCATAAACAAGTATGTCAACTTCCTCTAATTTTAAGAGGTATCTACGGTGATGATTTATATTTGTACCCTTTATTTTTCTCTTTCCGCCAATTTTTTTATCAACTACCATCTCTGTCTTGTACACACCATTGAATGGGTGTGTGTTTGTGGCATACCAATGTACTTCAAAACCTATAACATATTCATTTTCTGTAATCACCTTTATAACCTTGGCAACCCAGAATGGATAACCATGTGGATCTTCATGTGTTGAGACTGTGACCATGCAACCCTCCTTAATATCTTGTACTGAACCCTTGTAAAGGTCTTCCATGGCTTCACGTTTTGCATGAGATCTTCTCGAACCAATATACATTTCTCTTTCCTCCACTTGTGTAGAATTCATAATACCGTGTGATTGTTGTTGTTCAAGAATTCTTATTTCCTCCTGTTCATTTGACACATTTTGTGGCCAAATAAATGTAGTCTTCAAAATCATATCTTCATTTGCTAGTCTTGAAAGGATATACTTTGATCATTGAAAAAGGACTCCCACCAAACTGAATCAACGACATCAAAGTACTCATATGTATATCTAATGGTTTTTTTTAATTTCTTCCAGGCATTCAAAATAATCTATATCTCTCTTTTTCGTTCATTAATTATGAACTTCACCAACTGATTTTAATAATAATATATTTGACACAAATATTGGATGATCTAGAATGAAATTCAAAAATTCCAAACCTGACGACGACGCCCATTATGCAGTAGTTGAATACTTCTTGCCCCATATAAGTGTTTTCCATTCAATTTGTTTGATATGAAGTTGATGTTGGAAGCTAATGTCATTAAGTTGTTCAATGCATTTCTCCTCACCATGCGATCCAAGAATAAACCTTCGCATGTCAACAGTTTCTTCTAACACATGAAAAATAGGCTTTGGCATATATGATTTCTTAATACATTCAATCAATGATGGAAAGCTCCCAACATTATTCCTCTTCAATGTTACTGAAAAAAGACCGAACATATGATCAATATGGTCTTGAGTGTGCCCAACAAGAAGGAAAACAACCTTTACCTTATGAAAAATTCTCAATTAAAAAAGCATGTTTAGATATCCAAAAAAAATCTGATTTTTCTTTTCACGACAAGTGTTGTCTAATTGTAGATACAAAATTTCAGGAATATTACCACCCCAATGAGAAAGCACATCATGAATTACAGTTATTTTCATATTTCCATCATTTTCTCATTGAAGACCATACAACCGACCAAGTGAAATTGGATAAAACTTTCCTCTTGCAAATTTTTGGGTGTGTGAACAAAATGTGATAGAAGTGTTTTCTTCTGGTCCAAGACCATCAATTATCAAACCCAAATATTTATTTTTATTATCATAACACTTCTTTCGATGCTTGTAAAACTTTTTCCTTTCACTTGTTTGTTTTTCGCGACGCTCTTGAAGGGCTTTAACAATGGAATCTACACATAACATAAAATAAGTGTATTAATAGATACATTTTCATAGTTGATCACTATACAATTTAACAGAATAATGTTATGAATGCTTACCTCTTTCTACTCCTTGACATTTATCCCTTTTTATTTTAGAGAAGCATATGTACTGGAAACCGCCATCCTTATCTTCTTAGGAATACAAACATTGTTGAATTCTCTCCTCCATATCTGCACTAAATATTGATATGTAATAAAACGACCATTTCCTTCAACACCTTCTACATATTCCTTGTATAAGTTGTAGATTTCTCGTCTTGAGAAATTATCTGGAATATGTATTGTATCTCTATTTGGAAAACACTCTCCATGTTTTGAAAAGAAGTCTTGCAACCATGACATTGTAGTGTTTTCTAGTGGCCCAAACTCTTGTTTATGACAAACTTCTGAATAATATGTAGGATCATTTTCCAAATTATCCTGGATTCTTGATAGAAGAAAATTTCCAATTGAATGAATAATTTTGAAATCCTTTCTACAGAGAAATAAAGATCCAATATGTTAATCATAACATGCGAGTGTAGATTGCATGCACCCCACTAACTATGAATTATGCATGCTTTTATTCATTGACAATTAGTTCTTCCTTTTCTCCAAAGAAAATTTGAAATCCATACGTTTCAAGCAATCCTTTTTACAACAGTGACTTGAAATGAGCTCACTGATAGAACTTCTTCTTGTGAGATATACTACTCTACCCCTTGTATAACTAGAACATCTTGGATTGATATGAAAAGGTCTACTCCTACTCCTAGAAAAAATATTTGCTAGTAACATCTCTATCATTTCATCATTCTCTGAACAAGAATTTCCATGATCATTAGGAGGAATAATATTCTTACTATGATCATTTTCAATATAGTTAGGGTATTCACCACCAACATTGTTTGAAAAATATTCATTACCATCTTCGACGGCATGAAAATTTTCAATACCATCATTTGTGGTTTTGAAATTTTGAATTGGAGGATATTCTTCACCATATTTATCTTTCACTTCATACTGTTGCTCTCATAGTCCATAGGATTAGGACTATGTGGAAATTGCGACTCTCAATTTATTGGAAATTCTTCATCCTGACCTTCGTCACTACTGCTCCCATAGTCCATATGATTAGGAGTAAGTGGAAACTGAGACTCTTGATTTATTGGAAATTGTTCATCCTTCCCTTCATCACTACTGCTCTCAAAGTCCATAGGGTTAGGAGTAAGTGGAAAATGTGACACTTTATTTACTAAATTTTTTTAATCCTACCATTCATCACTATTTATCTCATAATCCTTAGGATTAGGAGTAACTGGAAAATATGACTCTCTATCCACTGAAATTTTTTCATCTTGCCATTCATCATTATTTCTCTCATAGTATTTACAATTATGACTAAGTGGCAAATGTGACTCTCTATCCATTGAAACTTTTTCATCCTGCCATTCATAATTATTTCTCTCATAGTCTTTAGGTTTAGGACTAAGTGGAAAATGTGACTCTCTATCCACTGAAAATTTTTCATCTGACCATTCATCACTATTTCTTGCATACTCCTTAGGATTAGGAATAAGTGGCAAATGTGACACTCTATCCGCTGAAAATTTTACATCATGCCATTCATCACTATTTCTCTCAAAGTCTTTAGGATTAAGACTAAGTGGAAATTGTGAGTCTCTAGTTTTTGGAAATTATTTATCTTTCCACTCATCATTGTTGCTCTCTGTTAGGTCCCTGTAATTTTTTAGGTTGGTAAGACCAAAAAAAAAAGGGTAACATCAAACCAACTTTGGAGTCCTAGGACCTATCCTTTCGAGACTCAGAGAGGGCTCTCTCTATATTTGTATAAAAGATCTAACTTTATTGATTTAGGATTCTGATTTTAGGCTAGTTAAAATGATAGGGATTGTTTGTTTTGTTTTTCTTTCTTTCTTGTTAAGAAGAACATATAGATTAAGAGAATTTAAAACCATTGGGCTATGAAATCAGTGAAAGGTTTGAAATGTACAACAACAAATCAAGGGTGTTCCACAAGGCAAGCTAACAAAGCCAAATAGATCTTAATAGCTTATGTGGGTGTGAAATGAACACTAAGTTGTGAGTTCAATAGCTTTAAAGGGAAATTAATAATCCTTTAACATGTACTACAACAAGAAGAGTCTTTAAGATTACTATTTTCAAGAAAGAACCAAAGGAAAGGGAAAATCATAAACTTCTTTAGCCAAACTCTAGTAAGTAAACTTCAAAGAAAGCCTTGAGAACAACATTTCAAGCAGAACCAAAGGAAAGGGAAAATCATAAACTTCTTTGGCTGGACTCTACTAAGTTAGTCTTCAAGAAAACAAGCTAGGTGGAAATGGAGAGCAGGGAACTCCTAAGTTATCCAATCAGAACCAATAGAGGAAAACATTTGAATAACAGAAAGCAAACATAATTAAGGTGCCTCTAACAGCATATCTTAATCTAAGTTTTATGTTTAGTTATAAGAGAAATCGATGTACAAAATGGAAAACAAAAGGAAACAATTACAAGATTAGAATAACATCACCATCTAATAAAGTTCACGAATCTTGTGAATGTGCTTGTTCTATTGACATCTAGTCCAAAACAACTACAGAGCTTCAAAGCAAAATTCTTTATAACTTAGAGTCTATGCAGTAGTCAACCTAACAATCAACCAACAATAGAAATGAATCATTCATGCAGTATTTATGTGAAAAATGAGGAGGTGATCCTAAGTTAGGGTTTCAAATGCTATTTATTACAGAGTTAATGAATTTTGAACTTTTAGACCATGCAAGGCCCAAAGAAAATTTTTTGAAAATGACTCACTATAATAATAACTCCTAACTTCATTGTTTGAGCTAACTTATGGACACATTTGACTTTAAGGCCTTCTCAATAACTTTTTTTAATAACTGCTGGGAATATGAGAAATAACTCTGACTTTTGTAATAATTGCTGGTGTCTTTATTTGAATTTTGGCAAGGGCGCAATGCCACTAGACAAGAGCGCAATGCTAATGCAAATGCACAGTGCCATGATAGAAAAATGGCCTGTCTTGCAGCCAAATTTTGGAGGCCTTCCTGATGTCCAAATGAGCTTCATGGTGGATCATTGGAAATGTATTTGAGTCTAGTTTCCAAATATGCTTTCACTTTCCAAATTTGTGCCCATATTCCCTGTCAAAAATCTATTCTCCAAAGACTGGTAAACGCGTAGCACCAAGGCCAAAAATAGGGTAGAAACATGACTGTTTGATGGTTTTTTGCCTTTTTGAGGGACTTTTTTGTTAGGTCACTATATCAGTAGTATATTCCCTTATTATTGTTAGTGTAAACCCCTTATTGTTATTATTGTGCCCTTGTAACCCCCATTTTTTTATTATTGTGCCCTTAAATTATTATTGTTAGGTTAGCTAGGATTACATTGTGGCCCACTAGGATTACATTATGGCCCCATAGACTTCTATATATAGAAAGGAGGTTTTGTAAATTGTATCATCCAAGAATTATTCATTCACGTAATTTATTGGAGGTTTCCCCCTCGAAGTGGCTTATTACTAAGGTGTTGATATCTCTTTTCTTCTCTTTTTGGAGCTGGTTTCACAACATTTGGTATCAGAGCTTTGGATTCTAGGGTTTCGCTACTCCAAACAGGTCATCTTGGAATTTTCGCTATAACTATTTTTCTACGAATTTTCAGAAGCTGAAAGTTTTAGGGTGTGAAGCCAAAATCCTAAGGAACATCGTCAAAACATTTTAGAGCTTGGTTCAAAATATTTTTGGAGATATGATTTGTGGAAGTTAGGTATTTTTTCAGGCTCCTAAACAGGTCATCGTGGAATTTGCACTATAATTTTTTTTCTACGAAGTTTCAGAAGCTGAAATTTTTATGGCACGAAGAATAAATCCTAATGAACATCGTCAAAAAAATTTAGAGCTTGGTTCGCAATATTTTCGGAGATATGATCTGTGGAATGTAGTGCTTTTGCAAGCTCCTGAATTTCATCTCAAAGAGGTGATCGTGGGAAAATCTTCATAACTCTCTCTCTGAGCATCGGATTGAAGTGTCGTAAAAAGTTATCGTAAGTACACAGACTGTAGCTTCTTCACTATTAATTTCAAAGCCAAAGGATGAATCAGTGACACGTGGCAAGTCGTACAAGTTCACTCTACTGAACCAGTCCAAAATTGGGTCATTGTGGGAGATTGGACATAAATTTGTGTTGAAGAATCCAAATCATATCAGACCTGTGGCATTGGAAAGAAGCTTCGTAGGTCTACTACATGGCTGAATTTAAGATATCGAGGTTTTTCAATTATAGAGGTAATTCAATTTCAATATCGAGCTCCTCAAAAGCAAGTAGAAGGTGTGTATTTCTTTTCCGAATTGCATAAGTCTTGTTTGAAGAATCAAGTTGAATTGATTGCAAGGGCATATTGTAGAATAGATATCAGTATTGGATTATAAAATGGCCCCTAAAAAGAATTCAACACCCATTAAGCCTTTGGAAAGCTCTACTATGACTCATGAAGACGAAGAATGGCAACATGACATATCAAAATTACAAGAGCAAGTGCAACAAATTTTTCTCTCGTAAAGAGCAACAAAAAATGACATGGAATTTTTGAAGAAAGGCATGGAAAATAAGATGGATGGTTTGAAGAAAGGCGTGGAATCTAAGATAGATGGCATGGAGGCTGGCATGGAATCTAAGATGGATGACATGGAAGCTAAGATCGATGAGAAAATGGAAAACATGAAGAATTTTCTAAAAAAAGACATGGAAGTTTTGACAAAGTTGATACAAGAAATGTTTCCTAATGGTGAAAAGATATTAGAAGAACCTCATGATGAGAACAACGTAAATGTTAATCATGATTTCATAAACTCTAATGTTGGCGGGAAGAACCACCATATTCCAAACATGGATATGAGGAAGTTTGATGGAAAGGATCCTGTAACACGGATACTACAGATGGAGCAATATTTTGATCTCCATAACGTGCAAAACACACAAAAGTTACGCATTGCAACCTTACATTTAGAACAAAATATATTTGTATGGTATCGATGGCTTTGCTCTCGTAAAAAAATTGTCACTTGGTCAATTTTTACGGAGGAAATGATAGCACATTATGAGGATACAAAGAGAAACACCTTATTTAGCCAATTGATAAATCTCAAACAAAAGGGTTTAGTGGGGCAACACATTGAGGACTTCCAAAAATTGAATATAAGGGTAACTGATATTCCAGAGGAACAGAGGATTGATCTCTTCATAGGCACTTTAAAGGATAACATCCAACATGAAGTTCGCGTTCTGGAACCTGATTCATTGGAGAAGGCATTCAGGTTGGCAAGAAAAGTTGAATGTAAAATTAAGGCGACAAGGAAGCCTACCACTCAATTCTATAAAGAAGGAAGTGTTGCTACGCCTAGATTTCCAAAACCTACAAGGTTGACACCACAAAAATTGGAAGAAAAAAGAGCAAAAGGGCTTTGCTATAGTTGTGATAGCAAATACACTAAAGGTCATAAGTGTGCTGAAAAGAAATTATTTTACATAGATTATGAGGAAGAAGAAGAAAATGAACAAGAAGAGGATATACACCAAGAACCAGCCCTATAAGAGGAAGAAATGAATCCAACCATATCGTGTAATGCACCGACAGGAATTACCACTCCTCAAACTCTCAAGATATAAGGACAAAGCAAGAAGAAAAAGGTAATAGTGTTGATTGATTCAGGTAGCACCCATAATTTTATTCATTGTAAGGTAGCCAAGGAATTAAATTGTTTCCTATACCCATCACCAGAATGTCAAGTGATGGTTTCAAATGGAGGAAATATAAATTGCTCTGGGAAATGACATAATATCAAGCTAACCATGGGGGAATATGTATTGACTAGTCCAATGCTTTCCATTCCTATGGGAGGTGTTGATGTTGTACTAGGAGTACAATGGTTACAATCTTTGGGGACGGTAGCTTTTAATTTTCAAGAACTTTTCTTGAAATTTTTTTCAGAAGGAAAGGAAGTCGAATTACGGGGTATTGAAGGGAAGCCGGGAAGGATAATAAGCTCTAATGTCATGACAAAGCTTCTAAAGAAATAACAACAAGGCGTAATTGCACAATTATGCTCACTAGAAGTTCCGACATCAAAATCATCTATTTCTGCAGATCTCCAACAAGTCTTGGACAATCATTCCAAGGTGTTTGGAACTCCCAAAGGACTCCCACCTATTCGTGATCATGATCATGCTATTCATTTGATTCCAGGAAGTGTTCCTCCAAACATCAGGCCTTATAGATATCCTTATGTCCAAAAGAGCGAAATTGAACATATGATTGTAGAAATGTTAGAGGCGGGTATAATTCAACCTAGTCAAAGTTCTTTCTCTGCTCCTATAGTATTGGTACACAAGAAGGATGGATCATGGCGAATGTGTCCGGATTATAGGGAGCTCAATAATCTCACCATTAAAGATAAATTTCCCATTCTTGTGATTGATGAATTATTGGATGAATTACATGGAGAAATTTATTTTATCAAGTTGGATCTTCGTTCAGGATATCATCAAATTAGAATGAAGACTGAAGATCTTCCAAAAACAGCATTTTGAACTCATGAGGGTCATTATGAATTTTTGGTCATGCATTTTGGACTTACCAATGCACCTTCTACATTTCATGGGTTGATGAATTCCATTTTCGAACTCTTGGGAGGATCATGTTGAACATGTTGACAGGGTGCTCAAACTATTGCAGGAGAAACAATTATATGCAAAAACATCCAAATGTTTCTTTGGAGTACAAGAGGTGGAATATTTGGGTCATATTGTATCTCACGAGGGTGTTAAAGTAGACCCTAACAAAATTAAAGCCATTAAGGAATGGAAAGTCCCCACAACCATAAAACAGTTGCGAGGATTTCTCGGGTTAAAAGGGTATTATCGCAAGTTTTTTAAGAATTATGGGAGAATAGCAGCACCTCTAACAACATTATTGAAGAAAGATGCATTTTCATGGACTCCTGAAGAAACTAAGGCCTTTGAACATCTTAAAGAGGAAATGTGCTTAGCGCCTGTCTTAGCTACGCTAGACTTCACAAAAACCTTTATTGTGGAATGTGATGCCTCAGGAAATGGAATTGGTGCTATTTTAATGCAGGAAGGAAGACCCATTGCTTTTGAAAGTTGTCCAATCAAAGGAAGGTATTTACAGAAACCTATTTATGAGAAGGATATGTTAGAAATACTACATGCACTAAAGAAATGGCAAACTTACCTAATGGGAAGACACTTCAAGGTAAAAAGTGATCATGATAGTCTTAAACACTTTTTGGAACAAAGACTATCTTCAGAAGAGCAGCAAAAATGGGTCACAAAGATGTTCGGTTATGACTTTGAAATAATCTACAAAAAAGGAAAGCTTAATGTTGTTGCAGATGCACTCTCAAGAAAGAATGAAGAGGTGGAAGCATTGCTTTGTGCCATTTCTATTATCCAACCAGATTTGATAACCAAAGCAAGAGATGAATGGAAGAAGGAAAAGATGTATGGACACTCATTGAAAAGTTGCAGCAAGATCCTAGTATATCTGATACATTTAGTTGGAGAAATGATTCCTTATGGTACAAATATCGCTTATATCTTTGTAAGATTTCCCAACTAAAACAAAATATTCTTCTGGAATTGCACACTTCTCCTTTAGGAGGACACTCGGGAATTTTAAAAACTTACCACAGGGTGAAGAAAGAATTTTTTTGTGATGGCCTTAAATCTGATATTCAAAAGTTTGTGGCGGAATGTTTGGTTTGCCAGCAGAATAAAGTGGAAACAATTAAGACCCTGGGACTTCTACAACCTTTATCCATTCCAAGTCAACGTTGGGAGGAGATTTCAATGGATTTTATCACAGGTTTACCTAAGTCCGAAGGAAAGAGTGTCATCATGGTAGTAGTTGATAGACTTACCAAGTATGCACACTTTTGTGCATTATCTCATCCATTTAAAGCAAGTACAGTTGCTACTACATTTATGGATAGAATTCAAAAGCTACATGGAAGCCCAAGCGTTATTGTGAGCGACAGAGATCCCATTTTTACTGGAAATTTTTGGACGGAGTTATTTTCTTGTTTGGGTACTCAATTAGCTCATAGCTCATCTTATCATCCTCAATCCGATGGTCAAACCGAGATAGTAAATAAATGTTTGGAAGGATATCTTCGTTGTTTTGTATCTGATAAACAAACACAATGGGTCAAGTGGTTACCTCTCGCTGAATGGTGGTATAACACTTCCTTCCATACCGCAGCAAAAATGACCCCATTTATGGCACTTTATGGATATCATCCACCATCGATCACATCATCTTTAAGGGAAAATTCGAAGGTTCAAGCAGTGGAAGATCACATCGAGCATCAGCAAGAAGTTCTCCAAATCTTAAAGGATAACCTGAATTTGGCACAAAATCGAATGAAACAACAGGCAGATCAACATCGTAGCGAGAGAAGTTTTGATGTAGGAGATTGGGTATGTTTACGGCTACAACCATACAAACAAATGTCCCTCAAGCAAGCAAAGAAGGATAATAAATTATCGCCAAAGTACTATGGTCCTTACAAGGTGTTGCAAAAGATTGGTACTATGGCATACAAATTGGAGCTTCCTGCTTCTTCGCGAGTACATCCAGTTTTCCATGTTTCATGCTTAAAGAAGGTTATAGGTGAAAATCTTCCATTTCAAACAATATTGCCAGAACTTGATGAGGAAGGAAAAATCATATTGGAACCTGAAGCGGTCATGGAAACAAGAACTCGATAGCTACGGAATCGATCAATTTCAGAGTATCTCATCAAGTGGAAGAACTTACCCATTGAAGATACTACATGGGAGGATGAGAATTTTATACAGAAGCACCCAGAGCTACTCAAGAATTGAGGACAACACTTTTTTGAAGGAGAGGGGCATGTTAGTTCCCTATATCACTAGTATAGTCCCTTATTATTGTTAGTGTAAACCCCTTATTGTTATTATTGTACCCTTGTAACCCCCATTTTGTTATTATTGTGCCCTTAAATTATTATTGTTAGGTCGGCTAAGATTACATTGTGGCCCACTAGGATTACATTATGGCCCCATGGACTCCTATATATAGAAAGGAGGTTTTGTAAATTGTATCATCCAAGAATTGTTCATTCATGTAATGTATTGGAGGTTGCCCCCTCGAAGTGGCTTATTTCTAAGGCGTTGATATCTCTTTTCTTCTCTTTTTGGAGCTGGTTTCACAACATTTTTTTTGCTCCAAATCTCATGAAATGTTCTGAGGTTGATGTAATTGTCATTAGGAACATGAATATTTTGACCATTTTCCATTTGGATGGCCCAAAAAATAGAGTAGTGCCAGTGGCGCTGCGCGTTTAGCATAATTTTTGCATGTTAAACTGTCAAAAAATCAAAATGTGCACAAAAGTGCCAAAATTGGAATTTTTATTGCTAATCAAGGGTTAGAAGCTTGGAGGGACACCTCAGCAATAATATTGATATTCTATTTCTCCTTTGACTCAGTCAAAGCCTAAATCTTTGCATGGGAACGTTTGAGCTTGGCCCTTGCAATCTTGTTTCTCATGGTATAGTGTCTTGCCATATTCCTTTGAATTTCAGTGTCCTTTGCCTTCTCTAGAACGCCCTCTAGATGAAAATTGGCTCTCTCAAGCCAAGTATCTATGTCTCTGTCAATCTCTATGGCAAGCAGCTCACTTGGAGTAAGCTACTTTTCCAATTCTGCCTCTTTTTTCCTTTCCCGGGCTAAAGCCCTCTTCATTCCAATGGTCCTCGGTCTCTGTCTAGGAAGATGATCTTCCTCATCATCACTATCATCAAAAATACCCAAGGTCTCATCCAGAAAAGCCTTGGCCTTTCTTGGCTCTCTCTGAGCTTTGATTTCCCTGACCTCATTGATGGTCTGTTTTGTCTTTAGTTGCTGATTATCTAGCTCAAGAAATTTAATCACGTATTGTGCTCTATAAAGAGTAGGTTGAGGCTCACTAATCTTGTCCTCCTTTCCTCTGATAATTGCACTAGTAATTCGCTTCTCATCCTCATCATTAATCTCAATCAACTAAAACTCCTGCTTAGTTTCATGTTTGTCCTCCTCCTCAATAATAATATGCTCTGTAACCTTTTCCTTGCCCTTATCAACCTGTTTTGTTGATGAATAAGGCATGGCCCCTTTCATACCATGTGAAGAAAACACATTCCTGTGGCCTCTCTAATATGTCAAGGAAAATGGCTCAATATAAGTCATCTTAGTGCAAGCTGCCTCAGTATCCCTTTTACTGCCTGATCCTCCAATAGCATGATTTGATGGTGAAGTGGATACAGGAGGATGAGATGATGAAGGTATATCCTGCTCATGATGGCTAGGTGGGTTAGTGAAAACCTCATTGGAAATGAATGCATCCCATGAATTTTTTTTTGCTGAAGATGATGCATGACCACAATCTTGATGAGTGAATTATGAAATAGGCTTTGTATTTGCTGATTGTAATCTCTCTTTTGCACAATGTAAGCCATCTTATCAATTCTATGGAAAAGATAATAACACAAATGTAGCATTCTAACTTTAGTGAAATGCATAAGAAGACGTATATGGTATGAATAGAGGCAGGAAAAACTTCCCTCACAAGTGAAGTATTTTATTATTATCCTCATCATGGGCACATATCGGTCAAGGAGATGAGAGAAATGGAAAATGGACTTCTTGTGATCTTCGTACCAAGGTTTGAGGTATGGTTCATAATAGCTCATGTCCAATTTTTCTTGTTTAAACCACCTCTCTCCCACACGAGGTATTCCTGTAGTAGCTACAATGGCATTTGTAGACATCTCAAAATTAACACCAAAAATATTGACCTGCTTGTCATGTAAATTGATGATGAATAGTCTTGTTAATTCCGGATGATTTTGGACTTGCTTCACTCTCTCAAAAAAGTCAAAATAACCCACATGCTTAAATCAAGAAACAATGAGAGGAGAGGCCATGAGTTCCCTTGTGGTGATCAGTTCAAATCTATTTATTTTCCCCCCCTTATGTTCATTTATCCTTGGCATTTGTTCCTCAACAACACTATCTTTTCCCTCAGACATTTTAAACTCTGATTTATAAAACCCTAGGGTACAAGTGAAATGAGATGAGGGGAAGGGAATGAAATGGAAACTGAAAAAAATGAAGGCAATGAGTGAAAGGGTAAACTAAATCAATGGAAACCCTAAATCAATGAAATTACCCTGTCTCTGATTGATATTCTGTTTAATAGGATGAAACAAGTGGCTCAAATTAGGGTTTCATTTAGGGCTACACTTCATTTCATTCAAGAATTACCAAAGAGATTTAAAACAAGGGAGTATGACATGTAATTATATATTAGAAGTGTTTGGAGGATGATAGGAGAAAGTTGAAGAAGTCTTGAACTTGTTTGAATGGCCCCAACCCTTAGCAAACTTCTCTGTCTAGGCGTGCAACACCAACCCAAGTGTGGAGCGCCAAGCTCTAAGCACACAACGCCAATTCAACTTACACGGGGTTCTTCAGGCAAGGGCACAACACCAGTCTACAGGAGTTCAACACCTTCAGAAATTGCGTTGAATATTTCGGGCAAGGGCGCAACGCCAAGGTCCAGGTGCGCAGTGCCGGTGCAAACGCGTAGCGCCAAGGAACTTAACCCATATTCGCTCAAAAAACCTTGAAATTATTATTTGTTGGATGCTCCTAATGTTTTGAAAGGCAACAATGACTCATTTGAAATGTAAAATGAGCTTTTATAGGCTTGTGGATTTAATTTAACTTGAAAAACCCACTTTCTAATGTTTGAAGTCTTTTCCCTTTGTCACTGATACTCTTTGACAATTTTTGCATTGTAGGCTGCTGAAGTCATGAAGTTGGCTTTTCTTTTGCTCATTTCGACTTGACATATTCACTTTTATAGTTTTTTATATCTTCAAAATCTGCTGTACTTTCCACCATAAAATTCAACTCATCTTTTCCACCTTCTCTGGCCACCTTTTTCAAATATCTAAGTGTCTGCATTTCTTTACAACAATAATCAGTGTTGTCTTCTAATTTCTCTATAGCCCTTTCAATTTCATTCATTTTTGTCCAATTCACCTTACCTTTTTTCCATATTCCATCAATATTTTCTGACAGACTTTCTTCATGTTTTGCCTTGTGTGCTTCTTCCATGTCATTTTCTTGCAAGTAATCACTACTTTGGTACTCAAATGGACTATCAAGTTTATAACCCGTGTCATATATAAGACCATGTTTTTCCCCTTTCCCTTGTTGTAAATTGTTTTCATTCAGGAGTAGACAATCTACATCATCAATACTTTCTGTTGATAAATCTTCCAACACCTCTACGGAAGTGCTAATCTTTGTCCCATTTTTCTCACTTGCAAGTTCTGAACTAAGAAGATAATCCTCGGAAATTTTAGATCCTTCTTGAATAACCATGTCTTGAAATTCTATTACATCTGAGCCAGATTCTAGCAAAGGAAAAGCAGTTCCTGAAACATCCAAGGATTTTGGGGAGCCAGAAAAATGCTTATCATAATCATGTTGTATTGAAGATCCAAAATCCAATGTACTTGACTTATCTAAAGAGCCTACAGATATATTTTTGAGACCATAAATGCTTGAGGAACCTGGGGAACATGGGAAAATAGGTTTTAAGTAGGAAAGAAGGATTAAAATGAGAGGGATAAGCCCATAATGAGTCTTTTAAGAGCAACAGGGTGACTTTGAGATGTCAAACTGATAGATAGGGAAAAGGTTTTATGAAGATAATGAAGGCAATGAGATTTCTAAAGATAGCTTATAGGCAAAGAATGATATCTTTAGCTGATTGTAATAAATCCATAATAACCTAGTGAATCTATAGAATACATGAGGATAATAGTTGCTCCAGCTGGGGAGGGCAGCTCCTTTAGGAGGTGTCAAGAACCTCAAAGTTTAGATCTCTAGAATTTGTAGATTAGTGCCTCGCTTGTACTTGGAAGATTAATCTTTCTTCAATTTTTGATTTGTTGTTGTTCTTTGAAGCTGTGATCTTTTAAAGATATGAAATCATGCTTTGTTGCAACATCAACTCTACCTACCCATCATAATTTTCCTAGAATTGTTCTTCATTTGGGTGCATTTACACCAGCAAACCTTAGACATCATTTTTTCTTTTGAAAGCACAAACTATATAATTGTATCCTTATATCATCCAAAGGCTCAGATTAGACTGATGAGCTCTTTTATTCTCTACCTAATCTACTTATCTGTCATTAAACAATTAGACAGATTTTCATTCTCTAATCTATCAACATAAAATTTAAAACATGAACAATCAAGGTTAAGCAGTTTGATTTGTCATGAGCAGTGGTATTTTGGACAAGCTGCACACATATTTTATTTTTTCACAAAGTAAAAAATTGAGGGCTATAATTTGGAATTTGTCATTCATCCCTCTCTTTTCTCTTTGGTTCAGATTTGAACTTTGGGAACCAATATCTTTTCCTAACCTAGTCTACCGATAAGCCAAGTTTAAATAGTTTGGAAAATCTTCATTTCTAACTTATCAGTAATCAATTTAAAACTTGTTCAATCATGATTAGGCTGTATGACTGAACAGAACTTCCTTTTTCAAAGTAGTGGCATTTGGACTTGCACACTTTTAGAAATATTCTTTTTTGGTATGGGGCTTTACCTTTTCTTTTATCTGCCCTCTTTTCTCCTTTTCTTTGTTTTTTTGTTTCATTTTTCTAATCTTTTATTCAAGCATTGTTATGTACAATGAATAAAGCTTCAAACTGAGATTTTCAACAAAAATAATGCTTGAGCATCCTGCCATTGATAGGACCTCCAAATAATTATGTTCCATCCATTTCTTGTAGAAATAATGCATTGTTAACTATTGCTGAATGGATGATATATGGACCTTTCCATATATTGTCAAAATTTCCATGCTTGCCTTTTTCCTGTCTTCTTTAGAACTTTGTCTCCAATCTAGAAATCATTGGATTTAGTCCTCTTATCAAATATTTTCTTAATATTCTCTTGCACTTATTGTTTTATGTTGTATACTTCTTCCCTTGATTGTTGCAATTGAATGGTTTGGTTCAGCCTCATTTGTAGTTCATTCTCCTCTAACTGTACCTCTTGAATAAGCTTCATCACTGGGAATCCCAAAGATGTTGGAAAAACTGCATCCATGCCATACACTAGTTGATAGGGAGACATGTTAATTGATTTTTTGTTTGCTAATATGTTTGGGCATAGTGCATGCACTAATTTTCTGTGCCATGACTTTTTGTTCTCTTCTAGAAATTTCTTGATGATATTTACCAAGCTTTTGTTAGAGGACTCAGCCAACCCATTGCCTTGAGGGCAATAAGCTATATAATTCCCTAATGTAATGTGATACTTGTGGCAAAATTACACCATTCTCTTGGATTTAAATGCGGCAACATTATCAGTAATGATTTTTCTTGGACAACCAAATCTGGACAAAATATTGGTTTCAAGGAATTTGATGATTACTGAGTTAGTGGCAGCCCTTGATGGGATGGCTTCTATCCATTTGGTGAAACATTCAGTTGCGGTGAGAATCCATTTATGTTGAGCAGAAGAGGAAGGGTGGATTTCTCCAATGAAATCTAAACCCCATTGTTGAAAAGGAGTTTCAACACAAATAGGTTGTAAAGGCAAAGGAAGAAATTTTCTCTTTCCCTTAAAGATTTGGAATTTATGGCAAGTCACTACTATCTTGTGGATGTCAGGGAAAAGAGTGGGCCAATAGAAACTAACTCTAAGGATTTTGTTGGCAGTGGTTTTCCAATAGATATGACCTCCACATTCTCCTTCATGAAACTCATGGATGATTCTATCTACATCTTCTTCAAGTAAACATTTAAGCAAGATACCAATAGAAATTTTCCAATATAAAGCTTTATCTAGAATGCAAAATTTACAGCTTTTAGTTTTAAGAATCTGGCCTTTGTTTTGGACAAACTAGGAGGAGCATTTAGATTAAAAAGAACATATAATATATCAGTATACTAGAGTGAGTTCAAAAATGCTTCTTCAATAGGTGAAGTCGCCAGCTCCTCTTATTCATCCAAGAAATGTATCGTGTTTATGTCCAGTGCTTGAAAGTTTTCTTCAGCCATCAGTTTGGCCAGCCCTTGCCCTTTGATTAGCTTGGTGGGCTTGATCTCCAGATCATACTCTAAGATCATAACAATCCACTTACCTCTTTTACCATCAGGATCCTGAGTTAGTATGTCTTTAACAACTGCATGAGGAACAAAAGCAATGACATGTGAATGCAAGATGTAAACTCTGAAATATTTTAATGCTTTGATTAAGGCAAAAGTTTGTTTTTCCATAATTTTATATTTAAGAGGTGCATCTGTTAGTGCCTTACTGAAGAAAGCTATGGGCTGTTCTTGTCCCATTATGTTCTTTTGTAGTAATAATGCAGCAATTGTGTGTTCTGATGCAAATGAGAAGATGAAGAAGTCCTTAGTGAAATTAGGGCTGACGAGGACTGGTGTTTAGGTGATAGCTTGTTTTACCTATTCAAAGGATTGTTTTGCTTCTGTGGTCCATTTTACTCATGTTCCTCTTTCCAACATGTTAGTGATGTTTCTTAGGAGTTCTGCAAGGTTTGGTATAAACTTTCTTAAGAAGTTGATCTTTCTAATAAAAGATTGCAGCTCTTTGATGTTCCTAGGGTGACTGATCTATAATATCCCATCAATCCTCTTTGGGTCTATCTTAATCCCCTCTTCAGATATGATGTGGCCTACAAATTTTCCTTCTTGAAGACCAAACAAAGTTTTATTGGGATTTAAAGACAGACCATACCTTCTACATTTTTCAAAGTACTTTCTTAAGTGATCTAGGTGTTCTTCATTGGTTTTTGAATAAACTGTGATGTCATCAAGATATATCACAATGAAGTAACCTATTTATTTGGAAAAAGCAATGTCCATGGCTCTTTGAAAAGTGGCCCCAACATTCATTAACCCAAAAGGCATTTTGACATACATGAAGATGCCCTAAGGTGTAGTGAAGGTAGTTTTGTGCTGATCATCTGGATGTACTAGTACCTGATTATACTCTGAAAAGCCATCAAGCAAAGATATTCTTTTGGAGCCTACTACCCTTTGCAGTATATGATCCATCTTAGGTAAAGGGTAGTTGTCTTTCAGGAAGGCTTTGTCTATGCATGGCCTAATTTCCCCTGTTTTATTCCTCACTGATACAAGATTTGAGACCCATTATAAATACCTTAGTGGGACTATTATTCTAGCATCATACATTTTTTATTTCTTTCTCAACTAGAGGCATTAGGACAGGTTTATTCTGCACAATTTCTACTTAAATGGTTTCTAGTTTTCCTTGAGAGGAATCTTCTGCTGAATGATGTTTGTATCATAAGACTTCAAGTCCTCATAGCCCCATGCAAACACATCATTAAATTCTTTGAACATCTCCATGTATTTTTTTTTTATAAGAGCTGGCAGTGTTTTGGATAGTTTTATCATTTTAGGTTCTTCCTCACTGCCTATGTTGCATTCTTCTATATCTGTTTCAGTGGATTCTATTTTAGGCTTCCTAGCAACATCATTGAAATAAAACAGTTCTTCTATGATCTAGGTGGATATTGGTGGCCACCCGCCTATTCCACTTGGGGCCCCACCATTTTCTCTTTCAGTTTTTTAGTTTCAGCATAACTTACTATTTTTAGCAGTTTTTCAGGTCCTGAACTTCTGGAGCCGTTTTGAGGCCCTAAACGACGTTGTTTTGGGAAAAATGGGAGCAACATGGGTACATGGATGCAAACCAAGGAATGGTGGAATACTGAGCTCAAAGGGATTGTTCCCTACAGCCTTGGTGATGGTGTATGACCCATATCGGAGTGGGCGAAGCTTGCAGTGGGGTCCAGTGAGGTGCTCCTTTTGAAAATGTAGCCACACTTTGTCACCCACCTGGAAATTGTGTGGCACCCGATGTTGATCATGTCATTTCTTGTACTTAGCATTGGCTCTATCTAATATGTCATGAACCTGTTGGAAAATGTGTTGAATGCACTCAATGAAGTTGTTTTCTTTGTCAGCTTCCGACAGGACATGAGCCGAATCATCCTGAGTAGCCGCAAATTCCATGGCTACGTCAATGGGACATAGTGGCTAGAATCCCAAGCCCACCTGAAAGGGGTTGCGGCCGTTTGAGCTATGGAGAGACTGGTTATAAATGTGTTGTACATAAGGGAGGCTCTCATCCCATTTGCATGGATTATTTGAATTTTACATGCGCATAATGCATAAAATCATCTTGTTGACGACCTCTGTCTGACCATCAGTTTGGGGATGGAAAGCTGTGGACTTTGTGAGATTGGTGTCCAACATTGACCAGAGGCTAGACCAAAATGTGTTGAGGAACCTGCTGTCATGATTTGATATGATAGAATGTGGGATCCCAAAGTGCACCCACACTCATTCAAAGAAGAGTTTAACAGTGGCTTCTATTGTGATATTATTCTTGCAGGCTGCCATAATGGCCATATTCGAGAATCTGTCGACGACCACGAAAACATAGTCATTGCCATGCTTAGTAGAAGGAATGCCCGTTATGTAATCCATGGATATGGATTCCCAAGGTCGACTACGGGTAGGTAGCAGAGTATAGAGGCCTTGCTTCTTGTTGGTTGGTTTGGAAATGGCGCAAGAAGCGTAGGATCTGATATACTTCCTGACATCTTGTCAAAGGTTCAGCCAATAGAAATACTTCTGTAGTACTGCCACTATTTTATTGACCCAAAAATTCCCAGCGACTTGACTATAGTGTGCTTCCCATATAATATTGGCACGCTCGCTTGAAGGAACACAAAGGTGTCCCAGGTGACATAACAGTGCATCTTGGAGGTGAAAATTTGGAACTTGCGTACCCCCAAGAGTTCCTTGTATCTGTGGTTGAATTTTGGATCGCTCTTGTAGAGAAGCAACCAATCAGAAGTCTCGTGCCCACAAGATTTGAGAACGGTGGTTATGGCCATGATCGGTGGCCGGCTGAGGCAATCTGCAACATTATTGGTGCTACCCTTCTTGTACTTAACGTTCAAATGAAAGTTTTGCAGATATTTGGACCACTTCTGATGGCGATCGTTCTGCAACTTCCCTTGTGTCTGTATGAACTGCAGGGGTCAGTGGTCTGTGTGGATGATTGTCTCCTTCCTCAAAATGTAATTCTTCCATTGTCGACAAGCCTGAACAATAGAATACATTTCTTTTTCATAACTGGGATACTTGCGAATTGTGTCGGACAATGTCTCACTGTGATATGCCACTTGGTGCCCTTGTTGAGTAAGAACTACCCCAATATCATAGTCAGAGGCATCTGTCTTGATCACAAATGGTTGTTGCAAGTCTGGTAATGTGAGCATTGGGGCAGAACAGAGGCGATGTTTCAATTCTACGAATGCCTTCTGTTGAGATTCCAACCAAAAGAATTTTTCTTTCGCTCCTCCCTTGGTGACTTGACTCAAGGGCCAAGTGATATGTGAAAATCCCAACACGAACCTGCGGTAGAAATTAGCAAGACCCAAAAAGCTGCGAAGCTCTGTTAGAGTGGTTGGGGCTGACCAATCCCAAATGACTTGGATCTTGGCTGGATCCACATGCACCCCCCTTTCATCAATAATTTGTCCTAGATATTGAACTTGGGTCATGCCAAAAGTGCACTTATCCAAATTGGCACACAACTTGTGTTGTTGTAGTGTTTGGAGGACTTATCAGATGTGGTGAAGGTGCTTTTCCCAAGTCTGGCTGAAGATCAGAAGATCATCCAAGTACACCACTACAAATGAGTTGGTGAATGGATGCAAGATGTCATCCATCAACATCATGAAGGTTGTGGGAGCATTCGTCAACTCGAAAGGCATGACGGGCCATTCAGAAAGGCCCTCCTTGGCTTTGAAGGCAATCTTACACACATCTGAGGGTTCAATTGGTACCTGGTGATACCCAGACTTCAAGTCAATCTTGCTGAAATATTTTTCCCCTTTGATTTGGTCCAAAAGGCTATCAATCCATGGGATCGGGTACCTATTCTGAAAAATGATCTTGTTCAACACCCTATAGTCAATACAGAGTCTCCAAGTCCCATATTTCTTCTGTACCAACATGATCGAGTTCCCACAGGGCGATCAACTTGGCCAAATGTGACCTTTATATAACAAATCCTGAATTCACCTCTTGATTTACTCATTCTCCAGAAATAGAGTGCCTATATATCAGTCCATTGGGTAGCGACACACTTGGGGTCAGGTCAATGGGGTGCTTGAACTGACAGTGCAGAGGCACCTCTATGGGTGAGGTGAATATGTCCCCGTACTCCTCCACAACCTTGTCCATTTTTTGTTGTCATGTAGAGGAGCCATGTTAGGAGGTAGTGGCCATAGTCTTCTTCTTTCCCTGGGGGCAGATCATCAAGAAAAAAAATTTCCTGGTTTGAGAAATGAGCTTACTGCATTGTTTTGCAGCAACCAAAGAGATAGTGGGAGGTGGTGGTACCTCTGGTATCTTGTACAACTTATTCCCAAAGTAACAATAACAGCCCGAGGCCGGGACTCATACACATCATGCAGTTGCTTCCACAAGTATGGTTGGCCTAATAATACATCAGAAACATCAATAGGATCAATGTCACACAATACCTCATCTGTGAAGGGCTTGATGCTATAGGGAAGGCAGCACTACTGGCTGACGTGGAGATCCCGTCCTTAGTGAAGCCACCCGATGGTGTATGGTTGTGGGTGTGTTGTGGTCGGCAAGCCCAACCGCTTTACGACATCTGCTCAAATGAGGTTCTTTTGGCTCCTATTGTTGACAATGAAATGTAGCGGGGAAACCTTTACTCACATTTGGGAGTGGAAGAGACACTCTTCCTCCTCTGGATCTTCTGGTTCCTCCTTCTAGATCTCCGTAGTGGCAACAGTGGCATTGGGTCCACATCAATAATCTACTTTTGTTTGTCATTCCCCTTGTCAGTTTCTGATTTAGAGTCGAAGCATGCATCTAATTCAGAAGCCCTCATCTCAGCCACCAGCGACTACTTGGCCTGACACTCACTCGTGTTGTGAGTGGAGCTCTTATGGAACTCACACCACTTTCCCATGTCCTTTGGCTTCATGGTGTTGTTATTTTCTTGTGGCTTTGGCAGGTTTTCTTGGGACGCCATGTCTTGGATTTGTCCTTTGTTCTATGGTTTGGGGGCACATTTCCCTTGCTTTTTAATCAGAGATCCAAAGTCTTGTTGCTTTTGTTTGAATTTCTGCTCAATCTTAGTAGCATACCGGTATTTCGTACCAAGCGAGGAGATGTCGAGGAACTCCATTTCCTCCTGAATGTATCTATGCAGAAAACTTTGATACTTTAGCACCAAATGTTTCTCAAAATCTTTGATACCCAAATTTGTGCGCAGGGTATGGAAGAGATTTGTCAGCTCATGCACATCTTGACACCCTTGTTGCCGCAGCGTGGTCCATTGTATGTACTTATCCTCATAGCTTTCCATGGGATAGTATTGTTCCTTGATGGCATATTGGAAAGAATTCCAAGTGGGTAAAACTGAGAAAAAAGAGGGTTTTTTCTAGTTCTTTTTTTTCACAGTAGGTTTCCCACCAGTCCTTGACATGGGGGGTAGCTTTGAGGAGTGAAAAAATAATCTTCTCCCGGTCAGAAAAGTCATGAACCGAGAAATATCCTTCTAATAGATTCAACCATCTATCTACGGCATATGCATCTATTTGACCCTCAAATATGGGAATGTAAAATTTTACTTGTACCTTAAAGGGAGTTGCACCTCCAGAGTGGCTGCTGGATGCAGATGTGCCGCCGGTGGGCAGTCGTTGAAGGATCAGGGAAAAGTTATCCATCATCGCGTTCCTTTGTTTTTAAAGGGCCTCGTCGAGAAATATTTTGATAGGATCTCCTACTCCATCAGATTTCTTTTCGTCCCCAATGGGTGTCCGTTGGGGTTTGTGAGGTTGATCTTGAAAATGTTCCACCAGATCGAGCTCTAACTCCTTATACCCTGACCTCGTTGGGGACATGCAAAGAAGGATCAAGAAAAAGTAGACCGCTCTGATACCACTGATCCGGATTTATGAAGGAACACAACATAATACACATATAACCATAAATACAAAGATGCATTGGAAATAACACTTCATTTCATTAATATCAAAGAATTGAAATTTGCTTACAAACAAAATGGAAATAAACTAGCTAGGGCACTGGTAACTTATCTCTGAGAAGAGATGTGGCAGCTACAAGCCTTTGAACTGAGTTAAAATGAGGCTCGAGGGCCTATTTATTATTTAGAAACAATGGAAAACCCTAAACATCCAAAACCCTAACCCTAGGAGATGAAGCACCAAAACTATGGTCCATGTTTGGGTAAATTGGTGTTTCAACTTCCTGGGGATGTAACTTTGGCAAACGATCTCCGTTTGACGCTAACCATACCTTGTTAGAAAGATCTATCCAAGGACTACAAATTTTGAGTGATAAACATCAATACATGGACCCATGTGGCTCTCGGTTTTCCCAAAAAACGTCGGTTAGGGCCTCAAAATGGCTCCAGAAGTTCAGGACCCAAAAAACTGCTAAAAATAGTAAGTTGTGCTGAAACTGAAAAACTGAAAGAGACAATGGTGGAGCCCCAAGTGGAATAGGTGGGTGCCACTAATATCCACCTAGATCATTCTAAGGGGACAAGTCCTCTTGGCAATAGATTTTCTTTGCATTGCAATACCTCAAGGTCCTTTTTATTTGGATCTCCACACAGTTCTACCTCACGAGGGTGTTCTAGCAGATTTATATCAGCAGCATAAGTTGGCTCTGTTTTGTGTGTTTGTTCCTCAGTAGAGCAGTACTCTTCATGATCCGAGTCTGATTTTGGCATTTAAAACTCATTTTTGGACTACAGGAAGTCTTCAATCTGTTTGTCACCTTCAAAAACTTGCCAATAATCTATGTTATCGGGGACTTTTGGTTTGATTTTTACCTTTACTGTGTATAGTTCATTGGCATGAGGCAATTATCAAGTGCTGGCAACGAATGCTAGTTCATTTTCAAGGTTGTTTTGAGTTCTTGGGACAGAGGTAAGTTCATATTTTTCATATGTTTTTAGGAGGTCTAAGGAAACATTTTTATATTCTCTTAACCTGGGATTTTTGGCTGAATATTCTCCTTTAATTTTCCTAATAATTAGCACAGAATCTCCCTGAACGTAAATCTTTTTAGCTCCTATATTTTTCAGCAATTGTAAACCTAGGAGAAGAGCTTCATATTCTGCAATATTGTTTGTACATTGAAAATCCAACTTGTAAGAGTGACCCTCATTAGTGTTGTGTATCCAAACACTTGCTCCTGAACCAGCTTTGCCACAAGAGCCATCAAAGTTCATGTTCCAAAGAGTTTCAAGTTTATATTTGCCAATGTGTTGTTGTTCATGGCTGCTATGGTTTTGACTGTTATGTTCTTCATTTTGTGTTTGGTTTGACTGTTCTGACGGGTCTCGCTCTTCCTCTTTTTCAGCTACTTGTTCATTAATGTCATCTTCATTGTACAAAATAAGTGAATCAAGGTCCAAATGGATAGAATAAATAGGGGTGTTATTTGGCTTATCTTGGATGCTTACCATGTATTTCATGTGAGTTTCTCTATACATCCTTCTTGTTTGGTTAAATACTGGAATGGTAACATATTTCATGTCCATTTGGAGGGTTCCTTGGAGTTTGGCTCCCCATGATATTGATAAAAGCATGCCATATTTTGGGGGAATGTCAGCCACTACAATATCCATTACAAGGCTCTTGGCTGGTATCTATGCCAGATTAACACATAGATCTTTGATTAGGCCCAAACATTTAACTCTACTTGAATCAGAAGAGTACAAGTCTTTGTATGGTCTGGTTATTTCAAGGCCTAATATTTCCATCACTACCTTTGGCATGAGGTTATGTGAAGCACCAAAATCTAGCATGGAATTGTGTAGGATTTTTTCATGGATGTTCAAACTGACATAGAATGGAGGCACACCTCCCTCTTGAAAATTTCCTTCTGCCTCGGGCCCAAACAACAATTATGGTTTTTCATCACTCAAATTTAGAGTATCAATGTTATTTCCTATGTTTAAAGCCTTCAAAACTTGATATCAGTATACATATTAAGTCACTATCAGTAAGGGGTATGCCTATTTTTATCTTGGAAATTTCACTCTCAATACTGAATCGTGTCTGTGTTCTTGGTAGATTTAAATCAGTTTTATCAGACATTATTTTTTCAACAACTTTAGCTTGTTGATTTTTATTTGGAATCTTAGTTAAAACCATTTTTTCAGGGCCACTAGTTGATGTACTAGGGCAGATTTGGTCACCACCATGTTGGCTGATTTTGTTTTTTCTTTGATCAGAATTCTTAGCTATTGTGTTTGTATTTTTTATTGTCTTTTTAGGAATGTTTTTAGGGGTCTTCCTAGCAAAAATTTCTAGTTTGTTCCTCTTGGGGATATCTTGGGTTTTCCTACTTCTGAGGTCATACTGGCTATGAACCTCCATGATAGCTTTTTCAAATCCTAGTTTGTATTCTTTAGAATCCTCATAGGTTCTTTCATTTTGGTTTGAGGAAAAAATACCTTGTTCTTCTTCTGTGAGAAAAACAACGTCCTCATTATTAGAGCTTATTAGATTCACATGGTTTTCTTTTGACTCCTCAGTCTCCCTTTCCTCTTCATCTACATAGTTTTCTTGGAAAGGTCTGATTTGTTGGTCAGTTTCTCTTTGTCTTATTTGAGGAGGATCTCTTCTAAAGCTTTGGTTTCTGTTTTTGATTTGAGGGTTTGTTTAGTTTTCCTTAGGGGGTGCTCTTTCATTTAAGTTAATTCTCTCTAGCATCCTTTCCATTGTCCTAACTAGATTTTCAATTTTAGCATCAGATGTGGAGGCTACAGGTTCTTCTTTGTATGTAACCCTCTTTTATGTTCTCATTCTAGCCCTTTTAGCAATTAGATTAGCTTCTACACTTACTGTTGCTCTTTGCATGTATTCTAAGGTAAGGGGATCTCTTTCTCTTAATTGGGAAGCCATTTCTGGATTAAACCCATCTGGAAATTTTACTAGGGCTAGGCCTTGTGGGGGTTTCATGTGGGGAGGAAGCGCATTATATACACTATTGAACCTAGTGCAGTAGTCTTGAACACTTTCCCCAACATTTATTTTAAGTTTTTCATACTCTGATAAGATTTGAAGAGGATTTTTCTTAGTCTCCCACTTGTTTATG
This sequence comes from Pinus albicaulis, assembly GCA_034641835.2. Lineage (NCBI taxonomy): Eukaryota > Viridiplantae > Streptophyta > Pinopsida > Pinales > Pinaceae > Pinus > Pinus albicaulis. Next base: position 532,057,323 of record CM076571.1, on the reverse strand, counting down.
AATACTTGAAGAAGGGAAGGGAAATCATGAATGCTATTAGGGGTTAAGCTCTTGAACCATTTATTTTATTCTCCCACTAAAATTTGGGCAAAAATTCTCATTTGTATGGTCTCATATTCTAATTCTTGGTAATCAAAAGCATCATTCATCTTGTCTACATGCTTTTGGGCAGTTGTAGGATCAGTCCCATTAAAGTGAGGGATTCTAGATTGATAGTCATGTGGCATAGGCAGTAAAGGTTGTGGTAGTACCAATGGGGCATACCATGTTGCCATGATTTTAGGTAAAGGAACCCAAGGAGGATTTATAGGAGGAGGGTTTATGAGTGGAGGTTGAGGATGAAATGGAGGGGTTTGACTAGTGGATGTATGAGTGGGGGTAGCAGATGTACTTGGACCAACTAGCTGATATTGAGAAGATTTCGAATGAAAGGAGTCAAAGTGTTGGAGAAGCTGAGGATCAGGAGGAGTGGAAGGAGAGGCTTCTCTAGTAGGACTTTGTTGTAAGCTAGTAGGATCAAGGTTTGTCTGGTCTATCCAAATTTGAGACTTAGTTCTGAATAGGTTTCTTCTATGGTCTATGTCAAATTGGGTATCTCGCAAGGATGTAAGGTTTTCAAGAAAGGAACTTACTTTTTGAATTGGTCTAACAATAGTTGAATCTTTAATCCTAGAGGTTTTTCTTAAAATTCTTTCCGAGTCGTCAACTATGGCAGGAGGATTTGGGTTTGGGTGAGATCTGGTGCAGATTCTTTCTAAAGCTAGATTTCATACCGAAAATACAGAGAGGTTGAAAACTTGTAACATTTTGAAAATAGACCAATATGTAATATTACTGAATTCACACAGTATGTGACTGGGTTTTATACTATCATAATTGATTAATACATTCCTAGGGGAGTCTGTGAGAACCAGTGGAGTCAACATGCATACTGAAAACTAGTGGAGTCACCAGGTGGATGATTCTAACTATTTTGAGGATTTTTTTGTTGTTCACCATCAACAATTGGATACCAATCTTGAGATATTTTTGGGTTTTCTGAGTTCTTTATATAACACTAAGATTTTCAATAAATGTTTATCTCCCCAATGGAGTCGCCATTATGTTAGGTCCCTGTAATTTGTCAAATTGGTAAGACCAAATAAACAAGGGTAACATCAAACCAAATTTGGAGTCCTAGGACCTAGCCTTCTGGGACTCAGAGAGGGCTCTCTCTATATTTGTATAAAATATATAACCTGATTGATTTAGGATGCTAATTTTAGGCTAGTTAAAATGATAGACATTATTTTCTTTGTTTTGTTTGGTTGCTTGTTAAGAAGAACAAATAGAGTAAGAGAAATTCAAACCATTGAGCTATGGAGTCAGTGAAAGGTTCGAAAAGTAAAACAACAAATCAAGGGTGTTCCACAGGGCAAGCTAACAAAACCAAATAGATCTTAATAGCTTATGTGGGTGTGAAATGAACACTAAGTTGTGAGTTCAGTAGCTTTAAAGGGAAATTAAGAATCCTTTAACCTATACTCGAATAAGAATATTCTTTAAGATTACTATTTTCAAGAAAGAACCAAAGGACAGGGCAAACCATAAACTTCTTTAGCCAAAATTTAGTAAGTAAACTTCAAAGAAAGCCTTGAGAACAACATTTCAAGCAGAACCAAAGGACAAGGAAAACCATAAACTTCTTTGGCTGGACTCTACTGAGTTAATATTCAAGAAAAAAAACTAGGTGGAAATGGAGACCAGGGAACTCTTAAGTTCTCCAATCAGACCCAACAGAGGAAAACATTTGAACAATAGAAAGCAGACAGAATTAAGGTTCCTCTAACAACATATCTTAATCTAAGTTTTATGTTCTGTTATAAGAGAAATTGATGTACAAAATGGAAAAAAAAAGGAAACAATTACAAGATTAGAATAACATCACCATCTAACAAAGTTCATGAATCTTGTGAATATGCTTGTTCTATTAATGCCCAATCCAAAAAATCTACAGTGCTTCAAAGCCAACTTCTTTATAACTCAGAGTCTATGCAGTATTCAGCCTAACAACCAACCAACAATAGAAATGAATCATTCATGAAGTATTTATCTGCATAATGAGGAGGTGATCCTAATATAGGGTTTAAAATGTTATTTATTATATATTTAATGCATTTTTACCTTTGAGACCATGCAAGGCCCAAGGAAAAATATCTGAAAATGACTCACTACAATAATAACTCCTAACTTCGCTGTTTGAGCTAACTTATGGACACATTTGACTTTAAGGAATTCTCAATAACTTTTCCTAATAACTGTTGGGAAGATAAGAAATATCTCTGACTTTTGTAATAACATTCGGTGTCTTTATTTGATTTGTGTCAAGGGCACAGTGCCACTGGATAGGAGTGCAACGCCACGATAGAAAAAATGGCTTGTCTTGCAGCCAATGTTTGGCAGCCTTCCTGACGTCCAAATGAGCTCCACGATGGCTCATTGGAAATCTCTCTGAGTCTAGTTTCCAAATATTCTTTCACTTTCCAAAATGGTGCCCATATACCATGTCAAAAACCTGTTCTCCCAAGACTAGTAAATGTGCATAGCCAAGGCCAAAAATAGGGCAAAAACATGATTTTTTGATGGTTTTTGGCCTTTTTGAGGGACCAGTTTTGCTCCAAAGCTCCTAAAAATTTCTGAGGTTGATGTAATTTTCATTAGGAACATGAATATTCTGACAATTTTCCATTTTGATGGCCCTGAAAAGAGAGCAGCGCCAGTGGCGATGCACTTTTAGCACAATTTATACGTGTTAAACTATCAAAAAATCAAAATGTGCACAAAAATGCCAAAACTGGAATTTTGCTTGATGATAAAGGGTTAGAGGCATGGAGGGACACCCTAGAAATAATATTGAGCTTCTCTTTCTCCTTTGACTCAGTCAAAGCCCAAATCTTTACATGGGCACATTTGAGCTTGGCCCTTGCAATCCTATTTCTCATGGCATAGTGTCTTGCCATCTTCCTCTGAATGTCAGTGTCCTTATTTTCCTTCTCTAGCAATCCCTCTAGATGAAAATTGGCTCTCTCAAGCCAAGACTCCACGTCTCCGTCAATATCTATGGCAAGCATCTCACTTGGAGTAAGCTGCTCTGCCAATTCTACCTCTTTTTTCCTTTCCTGAGCTAAAGCCCTCTTCAGTCCAATGGTCCTCGGTCTCTGTCTAGGAAGCTGATCTTCCTCATCATCACTATTATAAAAAATACCCAAGGTCTCATCCATCAAATCCTTATCCTTTCATGTCACTCTCTGAGCTCTGATTTCCTTGACCTCACTGATGGTCTGTTTTATCTTTAGCTGTTGATTCTCTAGCTCAAGAAAGTTAATCACATATTGTTCTCTATCAAGATTAGCTTGAATCTCACTAACCTTGGCCTCCTTGCCTCTGATCACTGCACTACTAATTCTCTCCTCATCCTCATCATTAATCTCAATCAATTGAAACTCCTGCTCAGTTTCATGTTTGTCCTCCTCCTCAACAATGATATGCTCTGTAACCTTTTCCTTGTCCTTATCAACCTGTTTTTCTAATGAAGAAGGCATGGCCCCTTTCACACCATGTGAAGCAAACACATGCTTGTGGCCTCTCTGATATGTCAAGGAAAAAGGATAAATACCAATCATATTAGTGCAAGCTGCCTCAGTATCCATTTTATTGCCTGATGCTCTAGTAGCATGATGTGATGGTGAAGTGGACACAGGAGGATGAGATGATGAAGGTATATCCTACTCATGGTGGGAAAGTGAGGTACTGAAAACCTCATTGGTAATGAATGGATCCCAAGAAATGGTTTTATGCTAAAGCTAATGCATAACCACCATCTTGATAAGTGTTGGAACAGGGTCCTCCAAAGGCTGTGAATTGGGACTGTTTTGAGTATTTTTGTATATTTTTGGCATATTTTAGTCTACCGTAGGGGTTTTGGGGTGGGTCAAAGCCCCAAAAGCATCATAATGGGTCAAAGGGTAGACCTAGAGTCCGCAAACCATGGTTTGCAGACCACATGAAAGATTAGGTTAGATCGTTATGAATAGAAGGACATTTTGAGTCAATAGGTAGGCATGAAGTAAGATTGGTGCGAATTATGAATTAGTAGATCTGTTTGGGTTATTGGGGAAAAGGAATCCTACTGGCTATGTGCGCAGAGATCCTCAGTCTTGTTGTGTGCGGACCCTGCTGCTGTGTGCGCAGGTTAGGTTTTGGGTATTGTAAAAGGATCTGAAGGATTAATGAAAGTGGAAGGTTGTTGGAATATCTGAATCTGTTAAAGTGAATCTATGATATCTGCTATGTTATGCATGGTTCTATGTTAAGCTAAGAAAGTAACTGTGTTATTTTCTTATGTTGCGTTGACATCTGATCTGGATCTATCTATACTTTATGCAAGAATATCTGTGATAATTGCGTTATTGTTCTGTGAATTTATGATATGTTGATTACTACGATTATAATTGGTAGTGCGCATGTGGATGTGAAGGGATCTATAGATTAGGGTCCTATGACATACGATCTGGTAATTGTGCAGTCAAACGCAACTTTTCTTGACTTACCTACCCTCTCCCAGGGTGCAGAAACCTGGTTCCAGCACCCTCCCATACTGCTTCAGGTGAGACTTTGGCCTGCTCAAGTAGGTCACTGCAAAAAGGGCCAGTAGTATAGGGGTTTTTTGGAAAACCTTAACCTTCGAACCTGCGTCACAACCCCTCGATCCAACAAATGATTCCGTTGCCAGGACCGGGAGCATTTTGAGAGAGGGATCAGGTAATTCCAAGGCCGTATTGGAAACCTGAAAAAAAAAAAAAAAATTAATGAATGGTTTGAACAACAAGTTTAGGAATTCACAGTAAAATAAAACCGTAGTAAGAGGTTGACCACCGAAGAGTGGAAGAATAAGTATATTTTCATGGATATCTATGAGATCTTCTTTGTAACGATTGTGATCGAGCTCTAGGAGTGGCTCCTGAGGTTGGTTGAATTTCAGAAGTATTGGAAGGACAAGTGGGTCACACAGTGGACCCCAGAATTGATCCAGTAGTTAGAGAAGACTGATAACACCATTACTCGCACGGTGGACCACTGGGTGGACAGTGTGCTAGGAGGGTTCGTGACAGAATTTGCCATCGATCAGTTTGTCTCCTACTCTGAAGCAGAGAAAATATTCTTCAAGGGTTTCTGGGGTAAGTTTCTGAAGACCTTACCATTGCTGATTAAGATATTATTGCTTGAAAACAGTATTCTGTGTAGCCACACCGAATGAATGACCTCTGATTTGGATGGGAGTACGACATAAAGTGGAAAATACTATCGGACCAACCAAGAAGGGGATAGATCTGTCTATAGTCTGGTAAGACAATCAGCTACGCAGAGTCCTCTACCACACCACTTTCAAACCAGCATAGGGGTAAGAATTCACCTACACCTCCGCCACCACCGGAAGACGACATGGCCGCGCACATGAAGTTGCCTACCTTTAAGGGTGTGGGAGATGAAGACATGGATAAGTTCTGGTTTGTCACAAAATCCATATGGACTGCACAAAACGTAGCTAGTGATGCGGTGAGGAGGGCGCAACTATCCCTTGCCTTCGAAGGAAGAGATTTGTATTGGTACATGGGATACATCGGCCAACATGTGAACGAAACCATTAAAGAGATTAAGAATGCCTTGAAACAAAATTTAAAGAAGCCTAAGTCCTACTCTCAAATAGTTGTTGATATAAATGATTTCAATCAAGTGCCTTCTGAGTCTATGTGGGAGGCCAATCAATGACTGAAGAAGGTGATCATAGAAGGAGGATTTTAGTATGATGACAGAAAACACACGGCATGGTTCATTGCTATGCTGTTGCCTCACCTACGCATACCTATGGGTCACCAAACTTTCGAATCGCAGGAAAAATCCCAGGAGGTTGTTATGAAGTTAGAAGCTCCGCCCAGAGATGATACCCAGTTGGGTGTCCAACAGATCCAAGGACAACTAGAGGTGATGCACATGGAGATCCATAATCTGCGAAAGGAGCGAGGAGCAGAGGCTAGCCCTGAAAGATGGTGCATACGATGCAGGACGAATCGTCACACCAAGGATAACTGCCCTTTGTTAGCAGACTATATGCAGTCCAGGGGACCTAGTCTGCTATGCCCTAGGGAAGTTGCAGGATCAAGTGGGCCGGCGCTATGGTGAGATGATTGTCTCGTTGCGGGGATGCATGACACAAACCACTGCCCCCGCCTTGCTGCGTATGTCCCAGAAGTAAAGTAAAAATTGTGTAGGTTCTGCAGGTTGGAAGGACATGATGAACATAACTACCAGACATATGATTTAATGATCGATCGAGGGAACCTCTATAGGGTACAGTCGGATCCATCCTCACCAATATCCCTCTCAAGCACAAGTGGCTCCCCAGATAGGGGCAGGGGAGGTGGAAGAGGTGGAAGCGCAGGTCGGGGACGAGGGAAACTAATCTGTTATAACTGTGGAGAAGTAGGACACTTTTCCAGGGACTTTCCAAACCCTAAAAGGTAGTCATGCTGGTATTGCCGGCATCTGTACCATGTGATTGAAGATTGTCCAATCTTGCTAGCAAAGATGTAGGAGAAGTAGCCTACACCTACGCAGAATGTGCAGAGGGTTAAGGCTGAATTGCGAGAAAAAAATCCAAGCGTAAGTATTGTAACACACAGTGGGATGACCACCAAGGGGCTTGGGAAGAAGACTACGACTGAACCTATGATCTGACAAGTAGTTATCAAGTAGGAAGGTTTGGATCTAAAAAAGGAAAAAGAAACGTTTGTCGCAGCTCGCAAATACTTTGCTGAGGCAGAGGCATCTACTTCGCAATTGGTAGGAGACCTCAAGGCAGATGAGGAGGTCAAACTCTTTTTACAGGCATGTATGAAGATGTTGTGCAACCCAAAGGCTGTTGAAAATCTTCAGGCATTAATAAATAGTTGCGCAACATGACCTAGCCCCCTTCCGGAAATCAAGGACGTACACAAAAATATATATATAAGAAATGCACTGGTAGGGAGATGCAGTTGATTGTGCAGATCAGTGATTACGAGATGGATCAGGTTATTTTTGACCTAGGGTCAGATGTGAATGTATTCCCTAAATATATTTGGAAACGAATGGGGGAACCTAAGCTTGAATGGTCCACTATCCAGCTGCGTATGGCCAATCAACAAAATATTATACCCTTGGGGTGATTGCCGAAGATTATGGTAGATATCATAGGGGTCAAGGTCCAGGCTGATTTTGAAGTAATTCAGATTGTAGAAGATGCGAACCCATACCCTACACTCCTAAGCTGAGATTGGGCCATCGATGTGGGAGGCATCATTAACGTAAAGAAGAGAAGCATGGTATTTGAAAATAACGATACAAGGGTGATATTACCATTAGATCCTACGGAGGGTGAATGATACACAGAGCTGGTGCACAACGAAGAGGATGTGGATCACATCTATAATTTAACTGCATAGGATGAAGATTGGATCAAACCCATGGCAGATGGAGTACTATGCTGTGAAAAGGATAGTGAATGCTTCTTCGACTCCGATGGGGAGATAGATAATTGGAAAAATTGGTTACATGATGTCTCTGCGCTGTGATGTCTTAGGGTCACAAGGGATTTCTATTGTGTTTCCTCAGAGGTAAGAGACCTACCTTATTTTGATGGTTCTAGTAATATTAAGGAATTTCCCTTCGAAACTGAGGTTCCAAGGGAACGAAGGCTATGGGTCCTTAAGATAGCCATGCATGGAACACCTACGCGATGGTGGGAGACATATGAGGAGGCGTTCCAGGATTGGGAGGAGTGTCAGGATATGATGATCCTACGATTTGAGGCCCCATCTGACGTATGAGTCAAGACTTTCCTTGGGCCAGAAGACCCACATGAATATCTGTTCACTTGGATAGAACAGTGGTGTGACAGGACTACCAAAGAGTGGGTTCATATGTTTATTCATGCCCTGGGACCACTTCCCACTGCATGGTACTTAGATGTGGAGCTCCATCAGCGCACTCGACACTGGGAGACTTTGAAGGATGAATTTCTGGGAACATTTGGGTTAGTAGGTGGGACAGGGGTGCTTGACGCAGCTCTGCAGGACATTGATGCTGTAGCATGGGGTGAATCACACCTATATATAGCACCTGAAGTGCCCACATGAGAAACGCTGGTACCAAGCACAATCAACTACCATAGCCTAGCCCCAGAAGAAGGTAAGGATGATCCACAATCTATTTCAAAATCAGAATTGGATGGGATGTGCACAGTTACCAGACCACTTAGGCTGCGAATAGGTAGCATTGAGACGCACCCCATGTTGGCTAATATTGGGGATGTGGATATAGGAGGCAGAGTTATCATATATCTGGCAACTACTACAACAAGGGAACAACTACGTTCAATTCTCGGCCACGCAGGTTATTATAGAAAGTTTTTTCGGGGGTATGCACTGATCACAGCACCTTTGAAAGACTTGCTTACGAAGGAGGTCTGGTTCTATTAGCATGACACATGTCATGCAAACATGTCTTTGGTTTTGAAGTACCTAGGGATCAAGTCCGTGTTGGGGGAGGATGCGCAGGAGGCACATGTGTTTAACCCAAGCGTAGCAGGTATGCTGAGCACACAGGAGATCCGAAAACTAGCCGTTGGCACAATAAAATTTGGTAAAAAGCAAAAGTTACCATTGAAAGGAGTGGCCCGCTGGCATTTAATGGGGCGAATCTTGGGACTTTTTTACTGTTTACCTGATGGTAAGTTCCAGGTGAATTTTACCCTACAGTTGGATGACTGCAAGCACTGTAAAAAGGGTAGGATAGCTCAGACAAGGGTTCCGTCTCACTTACATGACTTGTACTTATCGACTTTGTCTCGAGAAAAATTGAGATGTAAGATTTTTCAGGTCTACACTGTCCCTTTCATGTCTGATCAACCTACTTCTTCTGATAGTAGAATGACAACCACTAACCCTGCTGAACCCTCGGCACCTACAGGCCCAAAAATTGAGGAAGTAATGGAGATTAGGTCTGAGGATGAAGAAGTGCTCTCTAAGCCGGTCACAAGGAAGGGGAAAGAGCAAGAACAGGGCTCAGGGAAGCCCCCGAAAGCTGCGAAATGGGCTGCGAGGAAGCCTAGGACTTCCCCAAGGCATGCTAAGTCCCCGCGAGCAATGCTCCAAACTCAGGTTGCGAGGGAGGAAGCCCAACCCGCCAATCCAATTAACTGGTTACCTCCCTTCATTCGACCGTGCACACCAGAGAACCTCAACGACCTGATTACCTATCTGCAGATGCCACTAGCCCCGAGAGAGGTCCCTCTCCTTATCAACCCTTGTGAAAGGCTCCATGAGGTCAAATTCAATGATCACGACTTGGTGAATTATGAAGCCTTCCCTGAGCTGGCCCCTGTGTTGTAATTCAACATAATTTATGTGAATGATGGGGTCACAGTCCTTCCTTAGCACTAGGTATGTGGATTGGCCAAATCTGGGCTCCTAAACCTACTACGGATGCCCCACTTTGGCCACTACAATATCACGGATCGGCTGGCCCGATAGTTGCTCTCCTTAATTCACGATGGCTGCCTATGGATTCGGGACAGAGTCCCCACTAACACTGCATTGGTTCACAGAATTACAGCCCTTCCTATGAACATGCCGCACCCTATAGAGCATGTGGGAAAGAAATATGAGGGGGAAACTGCTGAATATGTGCGTCAGACCTACCAGGTAGAAAGGAACATGCGGGGCTTCGTCATAAAATCTATCAGTGACCCTGCTACGCAGATGGGTACCATGTTATTAGCATGCAAGCTAATGTGAAAGTGCCAGGTCGTGACCATCCCTTCTTATGTCATTCGGTTAGCAGGTTACTGTGCGAAGGGGGTCTACCTTAATTGGGCCCAATACTTATGCGATGAGTTCTTGACCAACGTCTGTGAATCTTAGGAGCAGGGAAAAGCCTTTTGCTATGCATGGTTACTGTTCCTTATAGCCCTAGTCGCCTGTGAGGCCCCTGCGGAGTCGGTCACCCCAGATATGTGCGAAGGGGCTTGGTATGCCCATTTGTGGGATTCCAAGGATGCACAGCGCATAGAGGACAACCAAGTCTTCTAGGTCCTCTTCCAGAGTAGCATGGTAGTAGCCATAAAATATCGACCTTGGCTGTCCCCAACAGTATATGACAGATACAAAGGTATTGTAGCATTCCAGGTTACCATGCACAACATTCAGATTCACAGCCACAAGGATAAAACATGGACATCACTTCCTTACATGGTGGCAGATGAGGAAATTGACAACGTAATTGCGTTATGGCCTCCTGCTTGGAAGATAGGCTTCAAAACTACTGCAAGGGGCATTTCAGGTACTAGCACGACGTAGGTGCTCCCACCTGTTATCATCAAAGATAATGGAAGCCTGAGCAAAATTACAGGGAAATACTCAGGCGCAGCCGCAAAAAAGGACACGCAAATAAAGCAAACCACCAAGAAGGACACCGAGGCTGAAACCCAGGTCGATTTGCAGCTACATCTGGGCACGAAGGAAGTAAACATCGAAGGTACCACCTCCCCCTAGGGTGAAAAGAGAATAGGCGATCCTATCAAGGGGCCCCAAAAGAAACATCATGCCCAGCGGAAGGAATGAGAAGAGACGGTTACGTTGACTGAGGGAGATCTCAAAAAAATTGCAGATGCAGTCACACTGGCCACAGAAGACAAATGGGTAGCTTTAGAGGAACAACAGAAGGCTGTGATCAATGAAATCCAGGAGGAGCCTCGCACCCTACAGTTAAAGACAGACACGCTAAAGACCAGCGTGGTTCAGGGATGGACTCCCTTGCCATCTAGCAGTGCAACGCTAGTTACATAGGAAATTTGTCTTTATTCCTTACCTAGCGCCACCCTTGTGATCCGTCCGCCTGACCAGGAATACAACTCCAAGCAGGTTCAGGGGTGCAGTTGAATCTAGCCAAGCTTCCCCACGAAGCATTGCAGGGTCTCCACACCACTGTGTTTCAGGAGATTCACTTTCAGGACCAACAAGTACACCAACAACTCAGTGTGGCAGATCAGACCGTCGCACACAAAACGCAAAAGTGCTCCTCGCTGTCGCATAGCAAGCGGAGCTCGAAACCTTGATCCACCAGCTCTACGCAGAGGTTACAGAAGAGATCCGAGCCATAGCCACCCCCTGGGCTAAAGTTGAAGGACTGGTCGCAGCATTGAAGGCTTCCAGGATAGAAATGCGGGTCATTAAAATGCAACTGGAGTAGAAAATCACTAACTTATAGGCCAAATTGGAGCCTGAAACACCTTCGGAGGTACGAGCCCAGCGCGTTGCGCTGGTGGCTGCGGCAAAAAACACCATTACAGGGTAGATTTTTCAAGGTTCCCAGTTACTTGAGACATCCATGCAGTTATGGACCAAGGTCCAGTGCGATCTGATCCTCTGGAAAATAAATCAGGATTTGCGGCAGAAGGAGGAAGCTTTCAAGCAGATCGAGGCTACATTACCCACCTTGGTTCCCGCACAGTGTTTGGCACGATTGAGGACCAGCAACACCCTCCAAGATGAGATTGAGGAGCTCCGGCATAAGAAGCACGCCATCGGAGAACACTTGAAGCCTTGGGCTGCCACAACCCTCCAGCTCTGACAGGATGTTGATGTTGTTGTTAAGTGACTAAATCAAACACTAGAGAGTGTCAAAACTGCGACAAAAGGACCGACATCATAGAAGCTCATGGACATTGCGTAGAGTGCTTCTACGTAGATTCAAGAAGTGTTGCCCCCACTGGTCGCAGCCATCAATGAACTACGCACATAGGTGGAGACCCCACCACCACAGTGACCTGGGATGAGTCACAAGATTGTGTTGGGGGACTGTTGGAAAAGGGTCCTCCAAAGGCTGTGAATTGGGAAAATTTTGAGTATTTTTGTATATTTTTGGCATATTTAGTCTAGCGCAAGGGTTTTGGGGTGGGTCAAATCTCCAAAAGCATTGTAATGGGTCAAAGGGTAGACCTAGAGTCCGTAAACCACGGTTTGCAGACCGCATGAAAGATTAGGCTATATCGTTATAAATAGAAGGACATTTTGAGTCAATAGGTAGGCATAAAGTAATATTGGTGTGAATTACGAATTAGGTGATCTGTTTGGGTTATTGGGGAAAAGGACTCCTACTGTCTGTGTGCGCGGAGATCCTCAGTCCTGCTGTGTGCGAACCCTGGTTCTGTGTGCGCAGGTTGGATTTTGGGCATTGTAAAAGGATCTGAAGGATTAATGAAAGTGGAAGGTTGTTGGAATATCTGAAATTTTTAATGTGAATCTATGATATCTACTATGTTATGCATGGTTTTGTGTTAAGCTACGAAAGTAACTGTGTTATTTTCTTATGCTGCATTGACATCTGATTTGGTTCTGTCTATACTTTAAGCAAGAATATCTATGATAATTGCATTATTGTTCTATGAATTTATGATCTATTGATTACTATGATTATAATTGGTAGTGCGCACGTGGATGCGAAGGGATCTATAGATTTGGTTCCTGTGAGATACGATTTGGTAATTGTGCAGTCGAACACAACTCTGCTTGACTTACCTACCCTCTCCCTGGGTGCAGAAACTTGGTTCTAGCACCCTCCCATACTGCTTCGGGTGAGACTTTGACCTGTGCAAGGAGGTCACTACCGAAAGGGCCAATATTATAGGGGTTTTTTGGCAAACATTAACCTATGAACTTGGGTCAGGACCCCTTGAGCCAACAATAAGTGAATGATGAAATAGGCTTTGCATTTACTGATTGTAATCTCTCTTTTTCACAATGTAAGACATCTTATCAATGCTACGGAAAATATAATAATGCAAATGTAGTATTCTAACTCTATTGAAATGCATAAGAAGATGGATATGGTATGAATAGAGGCGAGAAAACCTTCCCTCACAAGTGAAGTATTTCATTATTATCCTCATCATGGGCACATACTGGTCAAGGAGATGAGAGAAAGGGAAAATGGACTTCTTCTAATCTTTGTACCTAGGATTTAGGTATGGTTCATAATAGCTCATGTCCAATTTTTCTTGTTTAAACAACCTCTCTCCCACACTAGGTATTCCTATAGCAGCTGCAATGTCATTTGTAGACATCTCAAAAGTAACATCAGCAAGATTGACCTGTTTGTCATGTAAATTAATGACGAATAGTCTTGTTAATTCCGAGTGATTTTGGACTTGCTGCACTCTCTCACAAAATTCAAAACAACCCACATGCCATGAGTTCCATTGTGGTGATAGGTTCAAATCTGTTTATTTTCTTCCCTTATGTTCATTTCTCCTTGGCATTTGTTCCTCAACACCCCTATCTTCTCCCTCAGACATTTTAAACTTTGATTTATAAAACCCTAGGGTACAAGTGAAATGAGATGAGGGGAAGGGAATGAAATGGCAGCTAGAAAAAATGAAGGGAATGAGTGAAGGCATAAACTAAATCAATGGAAACCATAAATCAATGAAATTACCATGTCTTTGACTAATATTATGTTTAGGAGGATGAAACAAGTGTCTCACAAACTGAAATTAGGGTTTAATTTAGGGTTACACTTAATTTCATTCAAGAATGACCAAATAGCTTCAAAACAAGGGTTTATGACATGTACTTACTAATTAGAAGTGTTTGGAGGATGATAGGAGAAATTTGAAGAAGTCTTGAACTTGTTTAAATGGCCCCAACCCTTAGCAAACTTCTTTGTCTAGGTGCGCAGCGCCACTGGCTGAGGGCACAGCGCCAAGTGTAGAAATTTATTAATACTGATATGTATTACCGGACTCTCCTGATCTAACAAATTAATATTATGTTAAATACGGAATCCTTCCACTTAATTATTTGCGGAAATTAAATCGCTAATTTCAAACACATGAAGAAAAATCAATCAAACATAACAAGATGTTTTACTGGGCAAGCTTAAAGATAAAAACCCCAACTATCATATATTATGTATATCAATGGATCATGTAACAATCTCATACAAATCTCATAGCATAGAGCTCTCAGTACAATATACAATCGTCACACACTATCATACAAAAATTGGAAAATACCTTAGCCAATTTTCTACCTCACAACAACCTGCCTCCACTGCGCAATCCCTGCTGAAGAATATCCCTGAATGAATTCAACCTTAACTTTCCTTGATTGTGCAATACTCATAGGTATCTCCAATGTGTGTGTCAATCACACCCTTTCACCTATCTCTCCACTGGGTCTCCACTGGATCTTGTTAGCCCCTTATAAATTCCTTGACAAGCAAGCAAGGGGATAATTTGTTTTATGAGCCTTCAAGGAATGCATTTCCATTGAAAACACATCATCCTTGAAGGCTTTCCATGTTCCCTGCCCTTTGATTGTTTCCCTATGCTGTTCTTGAGTCAATAAGCCTCACTGATGATAAAACATTGTGCTCCAAAAGGCCTTTATTTGCCCCTTGTACCTCTGTGGAATTCTCCATTTCAACCCTTTTTCCCCTTTTCAAAGCCCCCTTTCCAGCCCAAAATTCCTCCCTTAGTCCTCCTAAACTATCCAAAAATCCCCCACTAAATCCTACAAGATCCCCTTGTTTGCCCCGATTTCCCCTTTTTACCCCTACTGTTACCCTTTCCCAACCTCAAAATGCATTAAAAAGGGGCAAAAACCCACTTTCCACTTTATATTAAGGCCTAGCCCCTTAACCACTTCCCCACGTGACCCACACCCAAGACCAAGCATTTAAGCCCCGGGTGCTTATCGCAATCGGAGCTGTCGGGCGGGTAGTTTCTTTTGTAACGTCGAAAATCTCTGATGCGATTGTGTTTCGTTTATTTGACCTCCGTTGCGATCTGGGCCATCGATCTATATAGATCTGACGGCCCAGTGCTGGTCGCTGCGTGCTTGTCGCCCCTCCCCTTTCACTCCGCCGATTGTTTTTGAACCGTCGATCTCTCCGCCAGATCCAACAGCCGGTGCATAATCGCATTCTCGCTCCAATCACAATCGAAACTTTCAATGGTGCCACCCCTTGTTTCCCCCCCGATTGCTTCTCCTCTATCGATCTCCCGCCAGATCCGACGGCTGGCGCACAATCGCATTGCAAGTCTTAAAATGTGTCACCCAACTGCATTCACCGATTGCCATCCGCCGATCTGATCCTGGACGTCCATCCATTCGGATCCAATGGCCCAGATCTCATCGCTCCCTACTTGTTTTCCCCCTCTGATTTAATCTCCACTGTTGATCCCCTGTGCGATCCAACGGTCGGCGCTTAATCGCCCCATCCTTCCAATCATAATCTCAAATTCTAAAATGTGTCCCCCTCTGCCTCCCCCGATTGCGATCTCCCGATGCAATCATGGCCGTCGATCTCCTTCTAAGATCTGACAGTCTTAAATGAATTGCCCTCTGCCCACGACTGGGTCCCACCACATCAAACTGTTTCACATGTTTTTCACGCATTTTCTATATAATTGCATTCAAAGGCCCAAACTTGGGTTTTGTATTGAGTGCATTAAATTTTTCATTTCGCCGGGCCTCCGCGTACTTTTCTCCACTGTCTCACTACATATTCGCACCATTTTCCATTACATCCATAACATTCGCTTTTGTCACACCGGCACCATCACAAGCATTCCATCTCAACCATCTGCCCCATGCATGGATTTCATAGCGTGTTTGTGAGTTTTGGAGGGTACGAGCGGTGGAAAACCGCCATGATTCAAAATCTCTGTACAGTTACAGAGAAACAGTAAAGGACCACTTTTAAAGAGCCGAAATCATGAAGAAGGGTCTGAAAAGACATATGACAGGGCTCACATTAAAGAACAGAGTTTAAACTCTGTAAAATCTTTCCCAGAGCCATTAAAGCATAGATTTCGCATTCAGAGGCAAACGTGGAAGCGGAAAAGAGTATCAGTGGGAAAAAAAAGTGTTTAAGGCCTATCATTGAAGATTTTGAGCCTAATCCAATGATTTGAAGGCATAGTACCAGATCAAAGACATCATGGACCACACAGAAGGCCCAACACATAGAAAACAATACTATCATGGTTTCACACCAGCAGATTGTTCTTTCCCTAAAGGACCAAGCACCCATATTGTTTCCTTTGTTTACCGTGTTCCTGAAGATATTTCAACTGACCACAGTCCAAAGCTACCAGAGCATTTGTTATGCGGTATGGAAGACTTCACTCTCATTTATTTACGTTTTTTCACCAAATGTACTACAAAGTACTGCAGCCAAAGTACATCAGGGGCATACCCGGAGTAAGTGGAAGCCTGACAAAGACCACCATTTATTCCAAGGAGTACCAGGGATTAATGCACAGAGTTTAAAAAAAATGGGTTTCGGCCCTCTTCCTCTTCTAAGTTTTAATATTGAATTTAGTTCTCCACCTACCTCCTCTGCTCCTCTTTCAACTATAAAACTCATGAAGAAACTCATTTTAAAGGTTGTTGTTCAGTTATTAGAGAATTGCAAGTTGTTTCTTTTGAGACATAGTCTCTGTGTAAAGTTGCAAGATAGGCTGAGGAAGATGTTTTCAAACTGAATATCCAGCTATTGGTAATGTTGTACTTCACTGGTGTTGCTTTTAATATGACAAGCACATTTCTTTGGATCCTGATCTAAAGCAACGGTGATGTTTTTCTATCTTTTTATGTGTCTTTAACTTGCAGTTCATTTCATTTCATTTCTACTGGCTTGCATCAAAAATCTGGCATAGGATTTACCCTTGTTAGGTGCCCTATGTTTCTGCTCTCCTTGCCTTTAATGTTTCCTACTAAATGTGTTATCTAAGGATTGATTTCAGTTAATTTAACCAGTGTAGTGGATGTCATTGCCTACTAGATGATGTATGAATTAAATGAAGTTGTTCTTAGATGTTCTTGTTAGGATTTAATTGAATGAATTGGGAACACTGGGAGGTCTAGAAATCTGACTCTATCTCACTAGGATCCTTTTCAATTAATTGAACCTTTCTAAGATCCCTCAAGCTGGAGGCTGAAGCATTGAGAGTTCAAAGTCTCTCTCTGATCTCTTAGCTTCGTGTTCTAAACCTTTATTGTTGCCTTCTCCCTTGCCATTTCATGCCGCTCAATCATCTTTAAGATCCAATGCTTTAGATGACTAGCCCAACTAAAAGCCCGCATGTTGAACAGCAAGTAAACCCTTTCCTGAATCCATTGCCCAATGGTCTTGAATGTTCCCTGGAATATCTCTCCTTTGCCTACAACCCTCTTTGTTCAGACTTGTCTTGCACTGAACCCTTCCTTCCTGATTCTCAGCAACCAAACATACAATCAAAAAAACAAAGTTCGAGTCTTATAACCAGCCTAACATCTTAATTTTGAGCTTCAAAGGCATAAAACCTTTGCTTACATAGAGAGATCCCTCTCTGGACCCAGGAGGGCTAGATCTTGAGGTCTGAAATTGGTTCTGATGTTGTCTCTATTATCACTCAGATTTTCCTTGAAGTTGTTGGAAGAGGAAAGGAGTTCGAGGTAACCACAAACCAACCTTTAGATACAGAATCTAGCCAATTTGCATCGAGAGAGGGATCTCTCTTTAAAATTTAGCTTTGTTCTTAGAAAATATTAGGCTAGTTATAAGTCGAGGGGTTTTGTTTGAATTTGAATGGTGGAATCTGCCAACTGAGGGCAAGATTGAGTATTTCAGGCCATTGGGCTATGGAGTCGAAAAGATGGCTTTACTGGATTAATTTTTACAAAAAATATGGCTTTGCAGGGCAAGATAGCCAAACAAAGAACAATTTTAGATCTAAAGTGAAATGGGATGATTTTAAAATGGATGAAAGGAAATTGAGAATATTTCAGCACATTCAAAGAGGGAAAATGAATGATTATCAATAAAGAGAAATTAAGTATTCTTTACTAAACAATCAGAATACTTAAACTAGAAAACAGGAGCAATTAAAAATTCACTGTTTAAAACTAGTTTAGAAGAAAACATTTAGAATAATAATGATTGAAATAAGATTACACTTAAGTACCTTATGATTTATTATTTTTCATTAATCAATCAGACATGAAACACAATGATATAATAAACAAGTATAAAACTTTAAAACATGAGATAAAGATGACTTATTGATCTGTAGTCTGACACATGAATCCTGCAAAAAGTCTTTAGCTTCAATTCATCATCCAGCAAGCCACAAAGAAATTTCTCCAAAAGCACTTTATTCCAAAAATTCAATGTTACAGCAAAGTAGAAGAATCCACCCTTACTACTCCAATTCATGGAGTATTTATACAAATTCTAAACTAAAATATCTTGAAAAAATATCAAGATTAGTTCACAAATCTCTCCAACTATTTAACATAAATAGAACTTAAGTAAAGGATACTCAAACTAATGCATCTATTTGGCACCATTTCTTATGGATAGGTGATGAAAAAGAGGAGAATTCAAATTTGATCCAACTCTTAGTTGATGATGAGGCATCCAAGTCACTAACTGCTTCCTTTCTTTGTGCATTCTGCTCCAACAATTCTGCAAACTTGGGGTCCAATGATATATTTGTATTTCTCAATCCGTAACATATATGTAAAAAGTGAAATAGGTTATTGTAGATTAATATGTTGGTGAGATAAATCTCTTTCAGTTTCCTAAAATTCCTCTCCAGCTGTGCACAATAGGCTCTGTAACAATATGTGTAAAACAGAGTTTTACAGAGTTTGAAACATAGCCTGTAAATATGTGCATGTATCTCTTATTCTAAAATCACTATGAAAAAAGTGAGATAATTTTTTGTAAATGGGTCTCTTAGAAACAAAAACCACCTTCCGTTTTGTAGGATGTATTTCAGATTGGCCACAATATTCTCTGCAAAATGATGACTTAACTGGAATTTTCTGCAAAAAGTGCTTTCCAACATTGTTTAATATTTCCAAAACCATAATAGATGTTAGAAAAGTGAGAGAGATTTTTGTAGATGGTCCTCTTAAGAACATAAACCTCCTTCAGTTTTTCAAAAGTAATCTTGGATTGATCACAACATTTTCTGAAAAACGATGACTAAAGCATGAAATGTTTGCAAAAATGTTCCTTCTTGTTGTGTTTTTCATCTTTTCACCTTTCTGTTCTTTTGACTATTTTACTTTCACTTTGGATAAACTTCATTGTGGCTGGTGAAAGTGTTTTCATCTTTTTTTAACCCTTAATATATTCATGTTTATTTTCACTGTTTACTGTTTACTTTTTACTTTTTACCGCTCTATTTTTATCTGTCTTCACTTTGTCATGAACTTGTATGTTCTGTTTTGTAACTGTCTTCCCTGCTGTTTATCTTCATGCTAGATGATTTACTTGACTTGGTCTTCAATATGATACTCTTTAATCCTGATACTATTTAACTGTTATTTACTGTGTCCTTTTACCTTCAACGTATATTTTAGGTTTTTACTGCCTGTTTCAACAGTAAATCGTTTAATATCCTGTTTCCTTTGCTTGTCTTTCAACTGTATGTTTTATCTTCCATATTTGTTTGAATAGATTTGATAACACTCTTGAAGTAAACAAGTCTTATGACTAGTATTAAGATTGTTTATCCAAGGATGTGGTCTTCTGATCACCTGTAAAACAAAACAAATTGTTAAGAAAGCATTGGTTTGCAGGGGAGGTCAAAAAGGTTTCATTTGATTTTGAGAGGTCTGTGGAGTGAATCTAGAATGATTTTTTGGAGGTAAACCATGCTCGAATTGGTTAACAGAGGCTTTAGGTGGCGCAGCTGGGTTACAAAGGGTTTTACTGCACAATCAAGTGAAAATGAGAAACATTAGGGTGTTTGTGTTTAAACGGGTAAACGGTTGATATTGGCGGGTAAGCTTTGAATGAACAGTGGACAGATGGCGCTGACTTGACGATGTTAAGTTTTATCGTTAGTGGGAGGCGGTAAGCGGTTTCCATCGCACCGCTTTTGGGACAGGGCGGTTTTGAGTGGATGGGCGGCGATTCCATACGATGAACGACGCGTGGCTTTGTACGATCCAGAAAACTGCTTGGCCATCATTCGTTATCGTTCGGACGTGGATGGCTAGCGATATGGATAATAACCATTGATCTCAGACAAGTCGATTGGACATTCGTCGAGCGAGGAAGATGGCAGAGAGATAACAAGCGGGCCCGATGTATTTAATTATGAGTTAATCCTATCGGGGCGATTTGATTGGCGGATAAGGTTATTAATTAATCCTGAAGATTAATTAATCCCTTTTTTCAACGAAAAGTCCGGTTTTTATTTTTAATTGGAAATTAAACCAATTAACACATTAATATGGTTATTTCTCAACCAAAGGGGCGGGATATCAATTAACTGGGGTTTTTATTAAAATAATACGAGAAAAGGGAAAACTTACATAGGGATTTAAATAATAAGTTAGAAATTAATATGGAAAATGAATGAAGCACTAAGTGAAAACATTTGGGTAGTGTATTTAACTTATGCTTTGATGAAAGGGTCTGTATGGAATATTGCATGATTTTCCTATGTAAAATGGGATTTTACTTAGGAAAAGATTCTTTTAGAAGTAAATGAGTTTGATGATGAATGATTTTAAGTACTTAGGCTTTTCCAATTATTGGGCCAAGGGTCCGGTCCCTCCAAAAGTCAAGGAAATGCCTTAAGCCCCTTTAATTTTCAAATTCCTTAGTACTTAGGGGAAATTAGGAAAATCTTTAGGGAAAATGAGAGGGGAAGTTAATAATTTGACTTTGCTTTGCTTTGAAACTCTTCCAGTGGAGTGTGTGCCTTTGCACTTGTGATGAAAATAAAATATTTAACACATCTAAAGCCATTGATCATCACATGTAATTCTGCAACATCATCTACCTACCCTACCTACTTTGCTCTACCATTTTTTCTTCTTTATTAGGGTGCACTTAGACTGGCAAACCCTTATCACACTTTTCTTTTACATATGGAAATATATCTAATTCTAACCTTATTACATCCAAGGGCTCAGATTAAGATGTTGACCTCCTTTTATTCACTCTACTTATCTACTTATCTGCCAAGATTAAGCAGTTTGGTCAGATTTTATTCTCTATCTCTAAAACATAAAATTGAAAAATGAACTAGCCAAGCTTAAATTGTTTGACTATTCATCAATTGTGGCATAAGATACAAGCTGCACACAATTTATTACAGAAAATGAAATAGTAGTGGCATTTAGACTTGCACACTTTCCTGGTCTATTTTTGTTTGGGGTTCATTTATTTCACTTGGCCATTTTTATTTTTTCACCCTTTGATTTTGCTTTTAGGGTATACCCTCTTTACATTTTTTAAATTTTTTTATTTTTTGAAAATATGGAAAACCTTTGCAACAAGAAAAGGTATGAACATATTACATAGCTCATCAAGTCAATCATGAAATATGACACCTATTGGTATAGGAGTCTAACACTGGCTCCACTTGGGGATGGCTTTTCCTTATGAAAAGTCAAGAACAGCAGGTCAGTTGGCCTCACAATGATTTTGACTGAACCATGGAATCTTCTTCTACTTGTTTCTTTATTGTATGTATGACAGTAATACTTCTGAAGCTTAGGGCCTTCTCCTCGGGCTTCAACTCCAGTAAGTTACTATCCACTCAAAACCTAAAACTTTGTTTCCCAGTTGGAAATCTTCTGCCTTGGTCCAATCCCAAACATGCATTTACTGTGGCTGGAAATCTTGAATTGAATATAGTCCTTTTTCTGCAACCTGAAATCTGATCTGAAACTTAAAACAACACACAAAAATTTTCAAACCAACTTAATGAAAAACTAGCTGAAAATTGAAAACTAAAAAAGAAAAATGCTCAAAATCCTGAGCTTATTAGCACTCATCTACCTACTCAATCTACTAAAAATCTTATTTAAATCAGGTAATACAAAAATGCCAATGAAGCCAATCAAGTAGCTGTAAAAATAAATGGATAACTTGATTGCTTGTGATCAAAATTGGAAGTATATTATGATCATGTGCCTTTATAATCAATGATGAGATGTGAAATGGAAATTTCTGATATATTTTATCCTCCTAAATAAAACATTTTTGCAGATTTGAGGTAAAAATATTCTCCATATAATTTGCTATAGGATCATTAAAAGCATAATGTATGATTTGTGTTTCTAGGCCTTCAATGACTAGTTGCTCAGTTGTATTCTGAATATTAATACTTGAAACTATTTCCTCAGTCTTGTGTTTGAAAGAATAATCATCCTCAATATGCAGGTCAAAAGATGGTACAATTTCCTCTTGCTTTGGAGAAGGAAGATTTTCAAAGAATTCTTTAGGATTTTGGAAATTGCATGGCTAAATTTGAGAATGAAAAAGTTTGATTTCATTTTCATAATTTTCAAAAATTATCTCAAGAACACATATTTTCAGTTTAGGAGAGTATTTTCTTGATTTCAAAAGAAGAAAGAAAGCTCTTAGAAAATCCTCATCAAGCTGAAGTTCTAATATCTCATCCCTCAAAATAGCTAGTGATTGTTCTGGGAAATTATCTTGAATTGGGAGAACATAATTATCATCATACTGATCATATTTAGGAAAATTTTCAGAAGAAGGAATGTCATCAATTATAAACAATGGATCAGCAGATTTTTCTTCCAACAATCCTAATATATCTTGATTAGATTGGTTGCACTCTGTTTGAAAATCATTGTTTTGTTAAATAGGCGTGCTATCAAGCAATGGGCCTTTTTGGGAAGGTAGAATAACATGAGCATCAACTTGTTCTCCTGTCCCTTCATGGATAAAAACTTTTGTACATTCATCAACATTAGAAGAAGTAAAAACAATTTCTTCATTATGTAAATATTTTGAGGATGGTTGCATGTTTAGAGGCAAATTGATTTCTTCTTTGGTGAGGGGGGGTGAGAATCTCTGAATTCTTAGATTGAAATGACAATTGTTTTTTCCCTTATCTAAAAGTTGATCATGAGGTTGATTATTGTCTTTAACTTCATTCAAAACATTAAATGAAACATCATTTATTAATACAGAGGGGTTTTGTGGATATTGATTTATCTCCTGATTTATTTCATCTTTGTTTAACTCCTCTTGATTATTATGACATTTAACTTGAGAATGAAATTTTTGGACTTATTCTAATAAATCTTCAGGAAACCAATTTCCAAAATCTTCATCAATATTTTTAAGGTAATGTATAAGATCTTCAGCTTGATCAACAATTTTCAGCTAATGATAAAGATGGAAAATCTTCTTTGTAATGCTCATAAAATACCTTATGAAAATATTTTAGAGAAAACAAACTTGCAGGTTTGAGAGCTTCATACCATTCTCTTGCTTTTCCTTTTAAGGTTCCCATGAATATCTTCATGAAGCAATCCTCATGCCAATCACCCTTCAATCTTGATGAGTGTATATGAAATTTAATGAGATGTAGTAAAGGATCATCAATATTCTCATCTTGAAACATGGGTAGATTTTCACCCCAATTTACCTTCGGTAGTTTGTGTGGAAATCCAGGTATGTGATCTCTGCTCATGGGAGCATATCTTCGTTTTATTCTTGGATCATCTTGAAAATCAGCCATAATGAAAGGGCACCGTATCTGTATAACCAAGTTAGATCCTTATATAAAATACAATACATATTGGAAACCGTTCTTAATGTGAAAGAACATAATGTCTTGGATTAAGATCCAAGTTGAAAGCCTGATCTTTCCATATTGTTCTTCCAGGTTAATTCCTCCAATGGAGTCTTGATTGTGAAATGGATTTGGAGTCGCTAGGTGGATGATTTTAACCTTTGTGTGTCTGATCAGTGTCCACCGTCATAGATCATATCTAAACCTATGAAACAATTCTGAAGTTAGTTCTTCAGGAAACCAAATTTTGAGTATTTTATGATTATTTTGTTTTTTTTTAATGAATTTTCAAAACAACTTCTATGATTTCTTTAAGAGACTTTAGATATGAGATTTAAACTTTCTTAAAGACTTATTTGACAAGAGGAACTGATCAAGTATTTGAAACTAGATGTTCAATCCATAAACTAGACTGGAGATAGACTGAAGCATCATTTATTTACTTTTGCAATTGCAAAGCAAGAGCAATTTCAAAGGCTACCTGGCTAATCTTCAGGCTCCGTCTGTAGTTTATAAAATAAACGATAGTGACAAATAAATTATTCAGGTCCCTAGTGGAGTCGCCACTATGTTATCACTCATATTTTCCTTGAATTTGTTGGAAGAGGCAAGGAGTCTGAGGTAACCACAAACCAACCTTTAGATACAGAATCTAGCCAATCTATATCCAGAGAGGGCTCACTCTTTAAAATTTAGCTTTGTTCTTAGAAAATATTAGGCTAGTTATAAGTCCAGGGGTTTTGTTTGAATTTGAATGGTGGAATCTGCCAGCTGAGGGCAAGATTTATTATTTCAGGATATTGGGCTATGGATTCAAAAAGATGGCTTTACTGGATTAAGTTTTTACACAAAAGATGGCTTTGCAGGGCAAGATAGCCAAACAAAGAACAATTTTAGATCTAAAGTGAAATGGGATGATTTTAAAATGGATGAAAGGCAATTGAGAATATTTCAGCACATTAAAAGAGGAAAAATGAATTATTATCAATAAAGAGAAATTAAGTATTCTTTACTAAACAATCAGAATACTTAAACTAGAAAACAGGAGCAATTAAGAATTCACTATTTAAAACTAGTTTAGAAGAAAAAATTTAGAATAATAATGATTGAAATCATATTACACTTAAGTACCTTCTGATTTATTCTTTTTCATTAATCATTCAGACATGAAACACAATGATATAATAAACAAGTATAAAACTTTAAAACATGAGATAGAGATGACTTATTGATCTGTAGTCTGACACATGAATCCTGCAAAAAGTCTTTAGCTTCAATTCATCATCCAGCAAGCCACAAAGAAATTTATCCAAAAGCACTTTATTCCAAAAATTCAATGTTACAGAAAAGTAGAAGAATCCACCCTTACTACTCCAATTGATGGAGTATTTATACAAATTCTAAACTAAAATATCTTGAAAAAATATCAAGATTAGTTCACAAATCTCTCCAACTACTTAACATAAATAGAAATTAAGTAAAGGACACTCAAACTAATGCATCTATTTGGCACTATTTCTTATGGATAGGTGATGACAAAGAGGATAATTTGAATTTGATCCAACTCTTAGTTGATAATGAGGCATCCAAGTCACTAACTGCTTCCTTTCTTTGTGCATTCTGCTCCAACAATTCTGCAAACTTTGGGTCCAATGATATATTTTTATTTCTCAATCCGTAATAGATATGTAAAAATTGAAAGAGGTTATTGTGGATCAATATGTTTTTGAGATAAAATTATTTCCGTTTCCTAAAATGCTTCTCCCACTGTGCACAATAGGCTTTGTAAATATATGTGTAAAACAGAGTTTTACAGAGTCTGAAAAATAACCTGTAAAGATGTGCATTTATCTCTCATTCTAAAATGACTGTAAAAAACGTGAGATAGGTTTTTGTAGATGGGTCTCCTAGTAACAAAAACCTCCTTCAGTTTTGTATGAGGTATTTCAGATTGGCCACAATATTCTCTGCAAAATGATGACTTAACTGAAATTTTCTGCAAAAAGTGCTTTCCAACATTGTTTAATATTTCCAAAACCATACTAGCTGTTAGAAAAGTGAGAGAGGTTTTTGTAGATGGTCCTCTTAAGAACATAAACCTCCTTCATTTTTTTAAAATTCATCTTGGATTGATCACAATAGTTTTTGCAAAACAATGACTAAAGCATGAAATTTCTGCAAAAATGTTCCTTCTTGTTGTGTTTTTCATCTTTTCACCTTTTTGTTCTTTTGACTGTTTTACTTTCACTTTGCATAAACTTCATTGTGGCTGGTGAAAGTGTTTTCATCTTTGTTTAACCCTTAATATCTTCATGTTTATTTTCACTGTTTACTGTTTACTTTTTACTTTTTACCGCTCTATTTTTATCTGTCTTCACTTTGTCATGAACTTGTATGTTTTGTTTTGTAACTGTCTTCCCTGCTGTTTATCTTCATTCTAGATGATTTACTTGACTTGGTCTTCAATCTGATACTCTTTAATCCTGATACTATTTAACTGTTCTTTACTATGTCCTTTTACCTTCAATGTGTAGTTTAGGTTTTTACTGTCTGTTTCAACAGTAAATCATTTAATATCCTGTTTCCTTTGCTTGTCTTTCAACTGTATGTTTTATCTTCCATCTCTGTTTGAATAGATTTGATAACACTCTTGGAGTAAAAAATTCTTTTGACTAGTATTAAGACTGTTTATCCAAGGATGTGGTCTTCTGATCACCTGTAAAAAAAAACAAATTGTTAAGAAAGCATTGGTTTGCAGGGGAGGTCAAAAAGGTTTCATTTGATTTTGAGAGGTCTGTGGAGTGAATCAAGAATGATTTTTGGGAGGTAAACCATGCTCGAATTGGTTAACAGAGGCTTCAGGTGGCACAGCTGGGTTACAAAGGGTTTTAGTGCACAATCAGGTGAAAATGTGCAACACTAGGGTGTTTGTGTTTAAACGGGTAAACGGTTGATATTGGCGGGTAAGCTTTGAATGAACAGTGGACAGATGGCGCTGACTTGACGATGTGAAGTTTTGTCGTTAGTGGGAGGCGGTAAGCGGTTTCCATCGCACCGCTTTTGGGACAGGGTGGTTTTGAGTGGATGGGCGGTGATTCCATACGATGAACGACGCATGGCTTTGTATGATCCAGAAAACTGCTTGGCCATCATGCGTTATCATTCGGACGTGGATGGCTAGAGATATGGATAATAACCATTGATCTCAGACAATTCGATTGGATGGTCGTCGGGCGAGGAAGATGACGAAGAGATAACGAGCATGCCCGATGTATTTAATTATGAGTTAATCCTATCGGGGCGATTTGATTGGCGGATAAGGTTATTAATTAATCCTGAGGATTAATTAATCCCTTTTTTCAATGGAGAGTCGGGTTTTTATTTTTAATTGGAAATTAAACCAATTAACACATTAATATGATTATTTCTCAACCAAAGGGGCGGGATATCAATTAACTGGGGTTTTTTATTAAAATAATACGGGAAAAGGGAAAATTTGCATAGGGATTTAAATAATAAGTTAGAAATTAATATGGAAAATGAATGAAGCGCTAAGTGAAAACATTAGGGTAATGTATTTAACTTATGCTTTGATGAAAGGGTCTTTATGGAATATTTCATGATTTTCCTAAGTAGAATGGGATTTTACTTAGGAAAATATTCTTTTAGAAGTAAATGAGTTTGATGATGAATGATTTTAAGTACTTAGGATTTTCCAATTATTGGGCCGAGGGTCCGGTCGCTCCAAAAGTCAAGGAAATGCCTTGAGCCCCTTTAATTTTCAAATTCCTTAGTACTTAGGGGAAATTAGTGAAATCTTTAGGGAAAATGAGAGGGGAAGTTAATAATTTGACTTTGCTTTGCTTTGAAACTCTTCCAGTGGAGTGTGTGCCTTTTCACTTCTGATGAAAATAAAATATTTAACACATCTAAAGCCATTGATCATCACATGTAATTCTGCAACATCATCTACCTACCCTACCTACTTTGCTCTACCATTTTTTCTTCTTTATTAGGGTGCACTTAGACTGGCAAACCCTTATCACACTTTTCTTTTACATATGGAAATCTATCTAATTCTAACCTTATTACATCCAAGGGCTCAGATTAAACTGTTGAGCTCCTTTTATTCACCCTACCTATCTACTTATCTACCAAGATTAAATAGTTTGGTCAGATTTTATTCTCTATCTCTAAAACATAAAATTGAAAAATGAACTAGCCAAGCTTAAATTGTTTGACTATTCATCAATTGTGGCATAAGATACAAGTTGCACACAATTTATTATAGAAAATGAAATAGTAGTGGCATTTAGACTTGCAACTTTCCTGGTCTATTTTTGTTTGGGGTTAATTTCTTTCACTTGGCCATTTTTATTTTTTCACCCTTTGATTTTTCTTTTAGGGTATACCCTCTTTACATTTTTTAAATTTTTTGATTTTTTTAGAATATATAAAACCTTTGCAACAAGAAAAGGTATGAACATATTACATAGCGCATCAAGTCAATCATGAAATATGACACCTATTGGTATATGAGTCTAATAGTCTCATCTTTTGGTCTTGCCAACCTGGCCAAAACATGAGAATCCCAACAGATCTGACATGCAAGTAATTAACTGTTGTATTTCTTCAATTGCAAGTAAGACATTACTTGTGAGTTAATTAAATAATTAATTCACTCATATTTCAGTAGTGTATGTGTTGGGTGTGGAGCCTTATTATCTTGTTTATTTTGTATCACAGCATTGGACCCTTGTACCTTAATGGGGGTGGCAACGCTACCCTTAATTAAACGCTTCCTGGGGGTTTCAGGGGCAGTGCCCCCGAAGCTAAAAACGGATGTAAAATTTCCTTATAAAAGTATATTAATTTCTAGTCAATCTAGGCCGTTCATTAGGCAGATGATATGATGATAGAAGGTATGTTAGTTTAGGGTTTTTTTCCCTAGAAGGCAACCCCTCGTTTCTATGACGCCATTGTATTTTGGCTGTGTATTGTATGTGTGTATTCTCAGAGCGAGAAACTGATAGGGAGACTGTGAGAGAGAACAAAGGATATTACAACGGATCTAATGTAGGTTGTGTCTCTTCATTTTGCTGGATAATAGAAAGGAAGGACTGGATGTTCGGGGTGGACGTAGCCCAAACTGGGTGAACCACGTATATCTGTGTCTCTCTAGTTTTATGTGTTTTGTGTGCTTTTGTTTTTATACATATTTTATGTGTTGCATTTCTCTGTAATATATAATTTTATAACAACGGGTATCAAAGCCGAAGGTCTATTTGGCTGATAAACTCGTAGGAATGAAGGGTTCCTGGTTAGAGTGGGAGCAATGGCAGAAGATGGTAAGTTTAGGGTTTAATGGCCAAAAATTATCATCGTGGAAGATGCAAATGGAAGATTATCTGTATCAGAAATATTTGTACCTACCATTGAGCGAAAAAACAAAGAAGCCGACGACTATGACAGACGCAGAATGGGAGATTCTCGATAGAAAGGCACTCATAATAGTATGGTTGTGCCTCGCGGTGTCGGTAGCCTTCAATATTTTGAAGGAAACAACAACAGAGGGTTTGATTAAGGCGTTGGCGAAATTATATGAAAAACCCTCGGCCTCAAACAAGGTATTTCTTATGAAACACTTATTTAATATGAAGATGTCAGAAGTTGGATCTTTTGTAGACCATTTAAATTATTTTAATACAGTTACCAGTCATTTAAGTTCTTTAGGGGAAAACTTTGATGATGAAGTTAGGGCTCTTTTATTTCTGTGCTCATTTCCACAAATACGGAATGGTTTAGTTATGGCCATTATTAAATCTGTCTCTGGATCTAGTACTTTAAAGTTTGATGATGTTGTCAGTGCTATCCTTAGCAAGGAAATGCGACGAAAAAGCTCCCGTGAGACATCAGGAAATTATTTGAGTGCAGAGTCTAGGGGAAGAAGAATGGAAAGAGAAAAGATCTCAGGATGTCACAGTAAATAAAGGAAAGGTAGATCCAAGTCCAGATCGGGAATAGTGTGCTGGAAATGCAGAAAGAAAGGACACCTAAAGAAAGACTGTAGATCTCGAAAGGGAAAAGAAGGAGACACACAGCAAGAAAACAATCATGAAGCAAATGTGACAGGTGATGTGTTAAAAGATGCTTTGATTCTTTCTTTAGAAAATGTTACTAATTCCTTGGTAGTAGATTCAGGGGCCTCATTCCATGCCACACCTAATAAGAAATATTTTCATGACTATGTTCAAGGATATTTTGGACAAGTCCGTTTGGGTGATGATAAGCCCTGTAAAATTGTTGGAATGGGTAAGGTTCTTGTAAAATAGTAGAATGGAAACCAATGGATATTAAAGGAGGTAAGGAATGTTCCAGATCTGAAGAAAAAATTGATTTCAACAAGGCAGTTAGACGGTGAAGGTTGTGTGACAACTTTCATAGATAAAACTTGGAAGGTCACCAAAGGAGCCCTGGTAATAGCAAAAGGCGAAAATGTTGGTACATTGAATTTATGAAATGGTATTTCTAACTCTGTTAATGCTTTAACTTCTATAGGAGTAGATGTAGGATTATGGCATCATAGGCTCGGACACATGAGTGAGAAGGGGATGAAGATTCTTCACTCAAGAAATTTTTTTCCAGGTTTGAAGAATTTTGATTTGGATTTCTGTGAGAACTGTATTTATGGAAAAAATAAGAGATTCAGATTTCTCAGAGTTGGAAAAGAAAAGAAGAGCGGAAAATTATAGCTTGTGCATACATATGTATGGGGACCTGCTCAGGTATCATCTCTTGATGGCTCTCATTATTATGTTTCTTTTATTGATGATGCAACTAGAAAAACTTGGATTTATTGTATTCAGAATAAATCTAATGTATTTGATACTTTCAATAAATGGAAAGCTTTGGTTGAGATTGAGACATGAAAGAAGTTGAAGTGTCTCAGATCAGATAATGGAGGTGAATATTGCAACGAAGAGTTTGATAGGTATTTTTTAGAGCATGGAATTAGTAGAGAGAAGAAAGTTCCAAGAACACCACAAGAGAATGGTGTGTCAGAAAGGATGAACACAACAATCATGGAGTGTGCAAGGTGCATGAGATTGCATGTAGGATTGCCTTTATAATTTTGGGCAGATGCTATAGATACTGTTGTTTATCTAATAAATAGAGGGCCTTCATGTTCCTTGGATGGTGGTATTCCAGAGGAGGCATGGACAGGTAAAAAGGTAAACTACTCTTTTTTAAAGCCTTTTGGTTGTGAGGCCTTTGTCCATATTAATAAAGAAAACATAACAAAGCTTGAGGCAAAATCAAATAAATGTACCTTTATTGGATATGGTGTTAATGATTTTGGTTATCGCTTATATGATTATGAAAATAAAAAAATTATTAGGAGCAGAGATGTAATATTCAATGAAAAGGTCTTGTATAAGAATCATTTGTAGGAAAAGAAACAGGAAAAAGAAAATAAAGAATACACAGTTCTTGATGAGATCACAAAAAAAGTAAAGGTGCCTGAAAATAACAATAATCAATAGCCACAACAACAACAACCACCTCAACAACAACAGGCACCTCAAACACCTGAAAGTGGTGTCAAAAGATCTACCATGATAAGTAGACCCCCTGAACGATACTCTCCTTTATTATATTATTTATTATTGACTGATTCCGGTGAACCCGAATGTTATGAAGAAGTAATGCAGGTTGAAACCAGGAAGAAGTGGGAGCTAGCCATGGAAGAAGAGATGGACTCCTTAATGCATAACCGGACTTGGGATTTAGTCAAGTTACCTGCAGGTAAAACCATATTGCAGAATAAATGGGTTTACAAGCTGAAGGAAGAAAATGGAGGAAAACAAAGGTATAAGGCTAGACTTGTGGTGAAGGGGTTTGCACAAAAGAAAGGTATTAATTTTGATGAAATATTTTCTCCTGTTGTTAAGATGACTTCAATAAGAACTATTTTAAATTTTGTAGCAGTGGAAGATTTACATCTTGAACAGTTAGATGTAACGACAACATTTCTCTATGGAAATTTGGAGGAAGAGATCTATATGGAGAAACCAGAAGGATATGAGGTCAAAGGGAAAGAAAAATTAGTATGCAGGTTAAAGAAGAGCTTGTATAGCTTATGTTAGCCATCAATAAAAAAATTTCATAACTGATGATGGCTAAAATAGGCCTTGTAGTCTTCAAGAAATAAGTTTGAAGAAAAATTGTGAGTTCTTTAAGCCTTGATGTGTACCTGGGCCTAAAAGATCCATTTCTTTGATCTCTTCACTTCACAACCTTCAAAGAAAAGACTATTTTCACACCCATTTTCCATCATTTTTTCCTTTGGAAAATCCCTCTAAAAACCCCTTCATTTCACCCATTTTGCCAATTTTTACCCTTTATTCTCCCTCAAAATCCCCTTAGAACCTGATAAAATCCCTTCATTTTGGTTTAAAACCCTTTTTCCCCCTATAGAAAACTCAAAAAACCCTCAAAAACCTTCATTTTCAGCTTAAAAACCCTCATTCTAACCTTTATGCCTTAAGTGCCTTTCGCTTAAGCCCCAACCCCCTTTTCCACCATAAGACCGGCTTCGCGACTGAATGCTAAAGCCTCATCGGCGGTCGCACTTCAGTGATTCCAACTCCCCGCTCCTATTTTTTTTGTTTTCGCCAATGGCCGATCTTCTGATGAGATCAGGACTGTCCATTTCCCAAGATCTAACGGCCATCGCACTCCGCGCTTCATCGTAGTCACTCCACCGATGAGATCCCCTGAGTTAATCTCCACCTTCAATCTAATTCAGATATGACGGTCCGCGCTCCATCGCATCGGCGCTGTTCCCCGTTCCCTCTTTCCCCTTACATTTTTTATCACTGATGGTCAATGCCCCGCTTTAATCTCCACCGTCGATCTAATTTAGATCCGACGGTCCGTGCTCCATCGCATCGACGCATCACCCTTTCCTCGCTCCCACTTCCATCCCCACCAATAGAATCCTAGCCATTGATCTCTCTCAATCCGACAGTCCTCCGTTCATCACTCTTGTTTCTCCCATCAGCCATCGACCATCCCAGCTTCTTGACTCCTCCTTCCCAAACCCTCTTCTCCGTCGATCGCCGAGGCGCCGATGAGATATCCACCTTCCAAACATTATCCCGATCCAACAGCTCAGGATCATTGCAGGGGCACTCGACTACAGTGGCCCATACTCCTCAGTGCCCCCGCAGTTGACTCGTTTGACCACAGTAGATTTTGATCCAACGGTCCAGATTTATTACGGGGGCACCCGACCCGCAAACTTGTCCGTACCTCAAGTGCCCCCGCTATACATATTTTCTTCCATTTACCCTTATAATCCCTCCGGTCCCACCTAACCGGGCTGGGCCTTTCTACAGTGTTTCCTTCGAATCTCCACTATTGATCTACCCCCCACCCCCCAAATCCAACGGCCCCCGGTTATCTTCGCACCCGTTTCTCCATCGCTATCCAAAACCCATTTTAAATGCAAAATAGACGGTTTTTTTTCCCAGGATTTGCATTAACCCAACCCCACCATCTCCTCCCGCCATGCTACTCTCATCCCTCCATGTTCATTCTCAACCATAGATATGCACCCCCCAGAGTCAACGTCCCAGATCCCATTTCGCGTCCATTTTTCTCCCCCTCCCCCTCTATGCACTTTGAATGTGAAATAGGTGGTTTTTCAAGGGACATGCATCAGCTACTAGACCGTATCGCGTTCATTCGGTCCCAAACCACTTACCACCTTCACCTCACGCAAAAATCGTTATCGGTTTTCTAATACCATCTTTCCAAATCTTCACGCCAAACTCAATTTGAACCCTGGTTTTTATGGTTTTGGGCCATGAAACCTTTTCCTGCTACATTCACCTTGCCTCCTCACTACTCCTCCACCTCTGTTGAGCCCTCTGTTCGTAGTTAAACCCAAGAAACACAGGATTTTATAACATATTGGTTGTTTTGTGCAGGTTTAATGGTGACTTAATGTTGCGGGCCCTCACAGTCAAATATCAGTGGCAAAGGCCGAAGGTGACGATATTTAAGCCATAATTAATTGAAAAAGGGAATTTCAGGGTTTATTATTATTTTTTATCAGTGTCTCATGAACACTGATGAATAGAAAACACTCTAGTGCCAGTAAAAGCCACCTGTACACAAAGGAGAACAAAGAAGATCAGTGAAAGTTAAATGGTTAAGCATAAAATTCAAAGATCAAAGATTAATCTGCAGTTCAAAGGATAAAGCATAGTTGAGGTAGATAAAGTCAAAGACAAATCAGCAAAAGATGACTACAGAATCCCAGATCATTGAAGTATTTATTTCGCCAAAGGACCAAAAGGACACCTGCAATCTGCTTTACCTTTCAAAGACACCGTGACATCCATCCTACTGAAAAACCCTCTTTAAAACTATCAAAATAGTTATCAAGCAAACATGGGGCTAAAAAATCCAAAAATGACAGTTTGCTTGTCCTAGAGGTCAAACAGGGTACTTCAGACCAAGTTAGCTTCAAAGGACAAGCCTCAGAGTTATTACCAGCCTGTTAGTTGGTTTCGGATTCAACTAAAAGTAGTTGAAGTGGTACAAATAGTTAATGCTATGATTATTAAGCAGAATGGGCATTCGAATACCTCTCCCACATGGAAAATTTTAGGGGCTAATATTCGCAGGTGGGCTATTTTTCCTTGATTTTCTCAAAAAAAAGATTCGCCAATTTCCATTTTTTTATAAAAATGATTCGCCCAAATTTTACAATATAAAATTATTTTACCTTAAAAATCGAAAAAATTATATAGAGAGTATATATAAAATCATTATAAATTTGAATAATTTTACAAATACATCAATAAAAGTTTTTATAGTTTGCATATTAGGGACTAGTGAGATTCGCCAATTTTATAAACTTCAAGATAATTTTCCATCCTTAAAATTTTCCCTGCTCTCCCAGTCTGTCTTAATTAATATTTATTACTATTTGTGCAGCACTCTTCCTCTTTGCACCTATATGTATTCATAGAAAATTCATTGTAAAGGGTTGGAAAATTGTTAATTGTTAGAACTGTTATTGAACAAGAGTTACTGAGTAGTTGTAATATAGTAGGCTGGGAAGATAAGTATCGGACTGTAAAAGCTATTGGACTCAAAGTATGTAATTGGTCTTGGACATAAAATATACAAGCAGATTCACTAGATCCTGATCTAAATCATTGGTGATGTTATTCTCACTATAATTGTTATTCTCCTTATGTTTCCACTATGTTCATATTCTCTGATAAAGAACAACAATATAGATTAGGATTTACTTCTAAAGGTACCCTAATTTTGATTGATAAGCTTTATCTTGATGTTTTCTTCTAAATGTATGTTTGGGAATGATTTCAATAGAGTATAACCAGTTAAGGAATGTTGGTGAGCCCATGTCTGGCTGAGTAAAACTTGAGATGTTGTTCTTGAATGATCTTTTCATTGCATGCTAAGTAGAGTCCTAATCAAAGAAGTTTATGGTTAGCCCTATCCCTTGTTTAGTATTAAAAATTTGTTTTGGAGATTTCCCGTAAGAGTATGTCGAAAGCAAGCTAGGTTAAAATTCCTTACTTGATCTTAGGATACTCTTTGTGTTTATCTTAAATTTTTTCCTTTGAGTGCATGTCAAAAGCAGGCTAAGTTAAAAGTCCTTACCTGATCTTAGGCTGCCCCTTTTTTTCTTATATGTTTGCTTCTTTCACCCCATTTCTTAATGTTCCGTACCACAAACTCAACTTAGAAGATCTTCTGATATAGTTGACTTGCCCTATGGAAACCCTTGAATAGTTTTTGTGCAAGTAAAACCTTTTATGACTCCATAGCCCAATGTTTAGCACTATTTTATGACCTATCTTCCCATGCTGAAATATCCTTCCATTTATTTCCTCCTTCACTTCACATGACCTTCTCATTTAAGGATTCCCAACCAACAAAAAAAAAACACCCCTTGTACTTCATAAATAGCCTAAAATCATATCATAAGCTTTAAAAGCATGTCATTCAAACACATATAGAGAGATCCCTCTCTGAATCCAGGAGGGCTATATCCTAGGATTCCAAAGTGGTTCTAATGTTTCCTTGTCATTTGGTATACCAACTTTCCAAATCATAGGACCCCAACATAATAGTGACTCCACTAGGGAATTTTGAGTAAATTGCATCTTAGACATCCTTAAGAGCTCAGAAGAACTACAACAGCCTTAAATTGGTAGTTAATTACTGATGGTGGACAACAAATCATCTTAAACACTTGAAATCATCCACCTGGCGACTCCACAACTCCTAAAAGACCAAAATACTCCACTGGTGATCAGTAGGCCTACTGATTACTCCTGGTTTCACAAAGACTCCACTAGGGTAGCCCACACTACCATTAAACTATCATGCTCACCCATGATTAGGAAACTTAGAGGATTAGGTTTTCTTTGTTAAAGACTAGTTTGCCTCTAAAGATTGTCATATCTGGCTAACTTTCTTTTCTTTGGGTCTAAAACTTAATATACTGGCTTCAAGAAAAATTCATACCAGAGCCTATCCTGACCCAAATCCTCCTGAGATAGTTGATAATCCAGAAAAAATTCTTAGGAAGTCTCCTGTATTTATGGATCCAAATATTGTCAAACCCATTCACAGAGCTAACTCTGTGCCTGAAGTCCTTACAGCTCTATCAGATACCCAAGTTGACTTATATTTTCCAAGTAATTTACCAAGAACCAATTCACTTAGTGGTATAGATTAGATAGACTTTGAGCCTCCAAGTTCACCACAACATAGTAGCAGTAGAGAAACCCCTCCATCCACACCTCCTGATCTTCATTTCATTCATAACTTTGGTTTATCTCACCCCAAATCTGCTCAACAGTCTTTTGTTGGTCCAAGCACCTCTGTCATCCATATACCCACTGTTCAAACCACTCCATTCCTCCGACAAAATCCTATCATGGCAGCATGGTATGCTCCCCTAGTGTTACCACAACCCCTGGTTCCTTTACCCAATGAATATCAGTCCAGAATTCCCCATTTCACAGGAAATGAATCCAATACTACTCAACAACATGTAGATAAAATGAATGATGCTTTTGATTATATGGAAATAGAAGATGAGACAATTAAGATGAGAATATTTGCCCAAATTTTAGGAGGAGAATCCAAGAAATGGTTTAAGGGTTTGACTCCTAATAGTATAAATGATATCCCTTCTTTACATCAAACATTCATAAACAAATGGGAAATGAGGAAGAACCCTCTTCAAATACTTTCAAATTACAACAACCTCAAGAGAAACGCTGGGGAGAGTGTTCAGAATTATTGCACTAGATTCAATAGTGTTTATAACGCACTACCCCCAGATTTGAAACCTCCACAAGGCTCAGCTTTGCCCAAATTTCTTGAAGGATTTGAGCTCAAAATGGCCTATCAACTAAGAGAAAGGGATCCCTTGACTTTAGAAGACATGCAGAAGGGAGCTCTTTGTGTGGAAGAAAATCTGATTGAGAAGAGAGCTAGGATGAGGGATGAAAATAAAGTAACATTTAGGAAAGACACTACACCCTCCACATCTGACTCAAAATTAGACCATCTAGCCAAGAACATGGATGGGTTAGAAAATATGATGGAGAGGTTAGCTGTCCAAACAAATGCTCAGAATAGGAACCAACCTCAAAATCAGAACCAGAACTTTAGGAGAAATCCCCCTCATACTAGACAAAGAGATGTTGATCAACAAATTAGACCTCCATTTCAATAAAATTACGTTGATGAAGATGAGGGAATGATAGAAGAGGCAAAGGGAACAGTTATAAACATGCTGGGAGGAAGTAATGAAGACCATGCCTTCTTCACAGAAGATGACCAAGCCACATATACATATTATGATAATCAAGGCTTAGAATTTGAAGACTATATGCAAGGCTTTGAGAATGCCATAATGGAGGTCCATAAACAATATGACCTCAGGAGAAAAAAGAACCAAGAAACTCCCCAAACAAAGACCTCTAACACTGCTGCTAAAAACAGATCTGAAAAGGTGGTTAAAAAGGTTGCTGAAAACAACAAAACAACAGTTGAAAGTTCTGGTAAAAATAAGGAGAAAAGCACTCAAGCCACTAAAAAACAGAGTGTAGACCCTAACAGCACTAGCACTTCAGCTAGTACCCCTGTAAAAATATTTTCAACTGATATACATAGTAAAAACCAGCAAGCTGATTTTGCTGATAAGTTAGTGACTAACAAGACAAATTTGAGCCTTTCAAAGAATCAGTTCCCTTTCAATTTGGAAAGTGAAATTGCTAAAATCAAGATCTCTGTCCCCCTCACTAAGTTAGCCACTCAAGATGTATATAAATGTTAGGTGTTAAAGGCTTTGAACGTAGAAGAAAATAATGACTCTGTCAACCTGAATGATGATCAGCCAGCCCTTTTA
The DNA here is from genome assembly GCA_034641835.2 of Pinus albicaulis. Classification (NCBI taxonomy): domain Eukaryota; kingdom Viridiplantae; phylum Streptophyta; class Pinopsida; order Pinales; family Pinaceae; genus Pinus; species Pinus albicaulis. The sequence continues at coordinate 532,019,149 of CM076571.1, read as the reverse complement.
TTTGGTCCTAAAATTGAAGGAAAGTTCCAAGAAGGAGTGGTCCCTCATTTCTATGTCAGTTTGAATATCCATGATAAGATTTTACACAATGCTATGCATGATTCAGGGGCTTCTCATAACCTCATGCCCAAAGTGATCATGGAGAGATTAGGCCTTGAGATAACCAGACCATATAAAGATTTATATTCTTTTGACTCTAGTAGAGTAAAATGCTTAGGCTTGATCAAAGATCTTTGTGTAAACTTGACCCAAATCCCAGCCAAATGCATAGTGATGGATGTGGTAGTGGCTGATGTGGCCCCCAAATATGGCATGCTTCTTTCAAGATCATGTGGTGGTAAGCTTCAAATTACCATGCAAATGGACATGACTTATGCCACCATCCCTGTCTTCAGTCAACTTAGAAGACTTTATAGGGAATCACACATGAAATTTATGGTGAGCAGTCAAGAAAAATCAGAAAATTCCCCTCTTTATTCTGTCCATACAGACCTAGATTCATTCATTCTTTGCAATGATGAAAGCTTTGGTGAACTAGAGTTGGAAGGTGAGAAATCACCCAACATAAAATAAAATATGGAAGGAGGGAATAGGGAGAGAGAGGCCCTCAAACAGTTTGCCGAATCTGAAAATTACAGCAAACAAAACAGAAAGTATGAGCAACCCACTGTCCATCAGCTTAGTGCAAATCATGAGAGTCAAGAAGAAAGGCCTCAACTCCATTAAAACCTTAAGGAACAAGACCAACATAAACATGCTGCAGAACCCATAGAACTACATAAGGACAGTAATGAAAACAACAACAAGTTTGAAACTAGCCCTCTTTGGAATATGAGTTTTGATGGGTCTTGCAATAGAACTGGTGCAAGAGCAGGTGTGTGGCTTCACAACACAGAGAACAATTATGATGAAAGCCATTCATACAAGCTAAAATTCCAATGCACAAATAACATAATAGAGTATGAAGGACTCCTCTTAGGACTACAATTACTGAATAAATTAGGAGCCAGGAGGATAGTTGTTCATGGATATTCTGAACTAATCATTCAGAAAATAAATGGAGAGTACACTTCCAAACATCCAAGACTAAGAGCCTATAGAAATGATGCCATGGACCTTTTGAAATCTTTTGAGGAATATGAACTTGTTTTTGTCCCTAGAAGCCAAAACATTCTTTCCAATGGTTTAGCTTGTGCTGCCAGTTCACGTCAATTACCCTATGACAACAAACAGTTCATAGTCCAAATGAAATATCGGCCAACTGTCCCAGACAATGAAAAGTATTGGCAGGTCTTTGAAGGAGATAAACAGATAGAGGACTTCCTGCAGTTCAAAAATGAGTTTGAATTGCCAAATTTAGACTCAAAGTATGATAAAAACTGTCTTGGTGAGGAACAACCTATTGAAAAAGAACCTCCTCCCATTAAATAAATAAATCTACTAACCAGTAAGTTCGAAAATCAAACAGAAGAGTACATAAACTCAAGAAAAGAAGACATAGAGGTATTATAGTGTAAAGACAAAGGTTTACCCAAAAGACTAACAGCTCTTGAAGACTTGTTTTATTTTAATGACGTTGCCAAGAAACCAACAATAGAACCCACTGAATCTGATATTGAGGAATGTAATATAGGCAGTAAAGACAAGCCTAAAATGATCAAGTTATCTAAAACATTTCCAGCTCACATGAAACTAAAATATATTGAGTTGTTTAAAGAGATTTCTGATGTATTTCCTTGGAGATATGAGGATTTAAAGGCATATGACACAGATACCATTCAGAACAAGATACCATTTAAAGAAAACCATAAACCATTTAGGCAGAAATTACGCAGAATAAACCCTGTGCAGTTACCTCTGGTTGAGAAAGAAATTAGGAAAATGTATGATGCTGGAATTATTGTACCTATGAGATACTCAGAGTGGGTATCTAATCTTGTAGCTGTAAGAAAGAAAACAGGATAAATAAGGCTCTGTATTGACTTTAGGAACTTGAACAGAGCCTCATTAAAGGACAACTATCCCTTGCCTAAAATGGAGCACATCTTACAAAGGGTAGTTGGTTCCAAGAGGATTTCTTTGCTAGATGCCTTTTCAGGATATAATCAGATATTGGTACTTCCTGAGGATCAACTGAAAACAGCCTTCACTACTCCTTGGGGCACGTTCATGTATGTGAAAATGCCTTTTGGATTAATGAATGCAGGTGCCACCTTTCAAAGATCCATGGATATTGCTTTCTCAGAAGAAATAGGCCACTTCATTGTGATTTATTTAGATGACATTATAGTCTATTCCAAAATAGATGAAGAACACCTGGTACACCTAAGAAAGGTATTTGAGAAATGTAGAAAATTTGGGCTATCTTTAAATCCTAAGAAGACATTGTTTGGTCTCCAAGAGGGTAAAATTCTTGGTCACATCATATCTGAAAAACGGATTAAGATAGACCCAAAAAGGGTTGAAGGTATATTGCAGATCAGTCACCCCAGAAACATCAAAGAACTTCAATATTTCATTGGGAAGATTAATTTCTTAAGAAGGTTCATACCCAACTTGTAAGAACTCCTTAGGAATATGAAAAACATGTTAAGGAAAGAGATAGGAGTTAAATGGACCTTAGAAGCAAAGAAATACTTTGAACTGGTCAAACATGAACTTACTCAAGCACCGGTTCTTATCAATCCTAATTTCACTAAGGTCTTCCTCATATTTTCATTTGCATGAGAACATACTGTGTCTGTTGTCCTATTACAGAAAAATCCAGAAGGACAAGAGCAGCCAATTGCATTTTTCAACAAGGCATTAAGAGATGCACCTCTGAAATATAATATCATGGAAAAATAGGCCTATGCTTTCATCACAGCCTTGAAGGATTTCAGAGTTTATATCTTGCACTCTCACATTATTGCATTTGTGCCTCATGTAGTGGTAAAAGAAATTTTGTCACAAGACCCTGATGGCAAAAGAGGAAAGTGGATTGTTGTAATATTGGAATATGATTTGGAAGTTAAACCCACTAAACTCATCAAGGGTCAAGGCCTAGCACAATTAATGGCTGAATCTAACTTGCAAGCACTTGATATAAACATGATAGATGCATTAGATGGACAAGAATAATTACCAGCCCCACTTGTTGAAGATCATTTCCTCAATTCATCCTGATATGTTGATATTTTGTATGTGCTTACTAATCTCAATGCCCCTCCTGGTATATCTAAAACAAAGGCAAGATTTTTAAAGTTGAAAATTGTTATTTACTACATTTTAGATAAATGTTTATATTGGAAGAATGCCAGTGGTTTATTGCTTAAATGTTTTCCTGAGGTTGATGTAGATAGGATCAAGCATGAATTTCATGAAGGAGAATGTGGAGGCCACCTAAATTGGAAAACCACTGTAGTAAAATCCTTAGAGCTGGCTATTACTGGCCCACCCTCTTTCAAGATGTCCACAAAATGATAGTTGCCTGCCACAAAAGCCAAATCTTTGAAGGCAAGAGAAACTGCTTCCCTTACCCTTGCAACCAATCAATGTTGAAGCTCCTTTTCAACAGTGGGGCCTACAATTCATTGGGGAAATCCATCATGCCTCATCTACCCAACATAGATGGATACTCACATCCACTGACTATTTCACCAAATGGATAGAAGCCATCCCTTATAGGAATGCCACAGACTCAGTTATCATAAAATTCCTTGAAGACCATATCCTGTCTAGATTTGGGTGTCCTAGGAAAATCATCACTGACAATGCTGCTGCATTTGGTTCTAAAAATATGGTTGATTTCTGTCACCGATATCAGATTGTGCTTGGTCATTCCACAGCTTATTACCCTCAAGGTAATGGGTTAGCAGAATCTTCCAATAAGAGCTTTATAAACATAATAAAGAAGCTGCTGGAATAAAATCAAAGGTCATGGCACAACAAGATGGTACATGCTTTATGGGCAGATAGATTGACAACAAAGAAATAAATTGGAAAGTCTCCCTATCAGCTGGTTTATGGAGCAGATGCAGTGTTTCCTACCAGTTTAGGAGTTCCAGTGATGAAGTTGGTCCAAGAAATACAATCAGAGGAAGATAGCATGATGAGAAGGATAAATCAGACCATACATCTTCAGCAAACCAAGGAATAAGTTTATAACAGAGCACAGAAAGTACAATAGAATATCAAAAAGTTGTTTGATAAGAGGACAAAGGCCAGTGATTTCACAATTGGTGACAACGTACTCAAATGGGATTCCAAGAGAGAAGATAAGGGCAAACCTAGCAAGTTTGACAATTTATGGCAAGGCCCTTACATCATTCAATCTACCATTGGTCATAACTCATTTTTTCTACAAGATATGGATGGTACAGACCTGTTTGGGGGTCCTGTCAATGGAAGGATGCTCAAGCATTATCTCTACTAAACTCTTAGTTTAAAGCTTTCATTCTTCATTGTAAATATCATTGTTTTATTTGGTTTAAAAAAAAAGAAAAATACAAAAACAATAGGAAAGAGAAAAGAGGGGAAAATTAAAAGAAGAAAGGTACAGCCCCATACCAAAAAGGAAAGAAAAATCTGAAAGTGTGCAAGCCTAAATGCCACTACTTGAAAGAGCACTACTATTTAGTCATACAGCCTAATCATGACTAGATAGATTTCAATTTACTGCTAATAGGTTAGTGAATCAGATTTTCCAAACAGTATAATCTTGGCTTATCAGTAGGTTAGATTAGGATAGAAAATAATGGTTCTAATCAGATCAAAACCTGAGCCAAATATACCAAGAAGATTGGTTCTAACATGATGAAAACTTGAACTAGGTAAAGAAGGAGAAGACAACTCTAAAAGATCAAATCAGAGCTGAAAGAAAATAAGGAAGGATTCTCACGGTTTTCAGATCTTAAGCCTTCCAAGTTTTGTTTTTTACTTTTTGCAAATAAAGGCCTATGTGCAGTTTGTTTTTGAGGTCATATCCATCACAAAAAATTAGACAACTTAATCCTGGCTTGGCCGTGTTTTCAATTTCTTTTTTAGAATATAGAGAATGAAATCTGTCAGACAACTTAATCCTGGCAGATACTAGATTAGGTAGAGAATTTTTGAGTCCAACTGTTTAATTTGGACTCATGGAAGTTATCAGGGTAGATTTAGATTAGTTTTCTTTATTTCAATAAAAAATGTTGATGTCTAAGGGTTTGCAAGTCCAAGTGCACCCGACTGAAGAAAAAATGTTAGGAAAGTAAATTGTGTAGGTGGTTGTTGGGAAAATTGATTTTTTATGATGTAATGGTGGATCATCTTTTCAAATAGCATGATCAAAGAATAAAGAGGATTTTTCAAAGTGCAGGACATTGATCTACATTTTAGAGATAAAATTTCTGAGGTTCTTGACACCTACAAGGAGCTGTCATCCCCAAGTGGAGCCACTATTAGCCATCAATAAAATTTTGTCATAACTGATGATGGCTAAAATAGGCCTTTTAGTCTTCAAGAAACAAGTTTTAAGAAAAATTGTGAGTTCTTGAAGCCTTGCTAGGTACCTGGGCCAAAAAGATCCATTTCTTTGATCTCTTCACTTCAAAACCTTCAAAGAAAAGATTGTTTTCACACCCATTTTCAATCAATTTTTCCTTTGGAAAATCCCTCTAAAAATCCCTTCATTTCACCCATTTTGCCCATTTTTACCCTTTATTTTCCCTCAAAATCCCCTTAGAACCTAATAAAATCCCTTTATTCTGGTTTAAAACCCTTTTTTCCTCCTATCAAAAACTCCAAAAACCCTCAAAAAACTTCATTTTCAGCTTTAAAACCCTCATTCTAACCTTTAGGCCTTAAGCACCTTTCACATAAACCCCAGTCCCCTTTTCCGCCATAAGACCAGCTTCGCCACCGAACGCTAAAGCCTCATCGGCGGTCGCACTTCGGTGATCCAAAGTCCCCGCTCCCATTTTTTTTGTTTTCGCTGATGGCCAATCTTCCAATAAGATCGGGACTATCCATTTCCCAAGATCTGATGGCCATCGCACTCCGTGCTCCATCGCAGTCGCTCCACTGATGTGATCCCCCAAGTTAATCTCCACCATCAATCTAATTTAGATCCGACGGTCTGCGCTCCATCGCATCAATGCAGTTCCCCACTCCCTCTTTCCCCTTACATTTTTTATCGCCGATGGTTGATGCCCCGCTTTAATCTCCACCATCGATCTAATTTAGATCCGACGGTCTGCGCTCCATCGCATCAGTGCATTTCCCTTTCCTCGCTCCTGCTTCCACCCTCGCCGATAGAATCCTAACCATTGATCTCTCCCGATCCGACGATCCTCTGTTCATCGCTCTTGTTTCTCCCATCGGCCATCGCCCATCGCAGCTCTTGAATCTTCCTTCCCGAACCCTCTTCTCCGCCGATCGTCGATCCACCAATGAGATCTCCACCATCCAAACATTATCCCAATCCAATGGCTTAGGATCACTACGGGGGCACCCGATCATAGTAGCCCGTACTCCTCAGTGCCCCCACAGTTGACTCATTTGACCATAGTAGATTTTGATCCGACGGTCCATATTTATTAGGGGGGCACCCGACCCGCAAACTCGTTCGTACCTCAAGTGCCCCCACTATACATATTTTCATCCATTTTCCCTTATAATCCCTCCGGTCCCACCCGACTGCGCTGGGCCTTTCCACCATGTTTCCTTCGAATCTCCACCATTGATCTGGCCCCCATAGATCCAACGACCCTCGGTTATCTTCACGCCCGTTTCTCCATCACTATCCAAAACCCATTTTCAACGCAAAATAGACAGTTTTTGTTCACAGGATTCGCATTATCCTGGCCCCATCGTCTCCCCTTGCCATGCTACTCTCATTCCTCCACGTTCATTCTCAACCGTAGATCTACACCCCCCCAGATCCAACAGCCCAGATCCCATTTCACGTCCATTTTTCTCCCCCTCCCCCTCTGTGCACTTTGAACGCGAAATAGGTGGTTTTGTATGGGACACGTGTCAGCTACAAGACTGTATCGTGTTCGATCAGTCCCAAACCACTTATAGCCTTCACCTAATGCGAAAACTGCTACCGGTTTTCTATTACCATATTTCCAAATCTTCGCGCCAAACTCAGTTTGAACCCTGGTTTTCATGGTTTTGCGCCATGAAACCTTTTCCCGCTGCACTCACCTTGCCTCCTCACTACTCCTCCAACTCCGATGAGCCCTCTGTTCGTAGTTAAACCCAAGAAATGTAGGATTTTATAACATATTGGTTGTTTTGTGCAGGTTTAATGGTGACTTAATGTTGCAGGCCCTCCCACAGTCAAATATCAGTGGCATAGGCCGAAGGTGATGATATTCGAGCCATAATTAATTGCAAAAGGGATTTTTGGGGTTTATTATTATTTTTTATCAGTGTCTCATGAACACTGATGAATAGCAAACCCTCCAGTGCCAGTAAAAGCCACCTGTACACAAAGGAGAACAAAGAATATCAGTGAAAGTTAAATGGTTAAGCACAAAATTCAAAGATCAACGATTAATCTGCAATTCAAAGGATAAAGCATAGTTGAGGCAGATAAAGTCAAAGACAAATCAGCGAAAGATGACTACAGAATGCCAGATCATTGAAGTATTTATTTCGCCAAAGGACCAAAAGGACACCTGCAGTCTGCTTTACCTTTCAAAGATACCGTGATAGCCATCCTGCTGACAAACCCTCTTTAAAACTGTTAGAACAGTTATTAAGAAAACGTGGGGCTAAAAAATCCAAAACTGACATTTTTCTTGTCCCAGAGGTTAAACAGGGTACTTCAGACCAAGTTAGCTTTAAAGGACAAGCCTCAGATTACCAGCCTGTTAGTTGGTTTCTGATTCAGCTAAAAGTAGCTAAAGTGGTACAAACAATTAATGATATGATTATTAAGCAGAATGGGCATTCAAATACCTCTCCCACTCTGTCTTAATTAATATTTATTACTATTTCTGCAACACTCTTCCTCTTTTCACCTATATGTATTCACAGAAAATTCACTGTAAAGGGTTGGAAATTTGTTAATTGTTAGAACTGTTATTGAACAAGATTTATTGATTAGTTGTAATATAGTAGGCTGGGAAGAGAACTATCGGACTGTAAAAGCTATTGGAATCAAAGTATGTAATTGGTCTTGGACATCAAATATATAAGCAGATTCACTGGAGCCTGATCTAAATCATTGGTGATGTTATTCTCACTGTAATTGTTATTCTCCTTATGTTTCCACTGTGTTAATATTATCTGATAAAGAACAACAATATAGATTATGATTTACTTCTAAAGGTACCCTAATTCTGACTGATAAGATTTATCTTGATGTTTTCTTCTAAATGTATGTTTGGGAATGATTTCAATAGAGTATAACCAGTCAAGGAATGTTGGTGAGCCCATGTTTGGCTGAGTAGAACTTGAGATGTTGTTCTTGAATGATCTTTTCATTGCATGCTAAGTAGTGTACTAATCAAGGAAGTTTATGGTTAGCCCTATCCCTTGTTTAGTCTTAAACAACTATTTTGGAGATCACTAATAAGAGTATGTTGAAAGCAAGCTAGGTTAAAAGTCCTTACTTGATCTTAGGATACTTTTTGTGTTTATCTTAAATGTTTTCCTTTGAGTGCATGTCAAAATCAGGCTAGGTAAAAAGTCCTTACCTGATCTTAGGTTGCCCTTTGTTTTCTTATATGTTTTCTTCTTTCACCCCATTTCTTAATGTTCCATACCACAAACTCAACTTAGAAGATCTTCTGATATAGATGACTTGCCCTATGGAAACCCTTGAATAGTTGTTGTGCAAGTAAACCCTTGTATGACTCCATAGCCCAATGTTTAGCACTGTTTTATGACCTATCTTCCCATGCTGAAATATCCTTCCACTTATTTCCTCCTTCACATCACATGAACTTCTCATTTAAGGATTCCCGACCAACAAAAAAAAAACCCCTTGTACTTCATAACTAGCCTAACATCATATCATAAGCTTTAAAAGCATATCATTCGAACACATATAGAGATATCCCTCTCTGAATCCAAGAGGGCTAGATCATAGGATTCCAAAGTGGTTCTAATGTTGCCTTTTCATTTGGTATGCCAATCTGCCAAATCATAGGACCCCAACAGCTTAAAACAGGCTCCAAGGCAGTGGTATCTAAAATTTGACAAGTTCATGTCTGAACAAGGTTATACTAGATGTCACTCTGATCATTGTGTTTACCTGAAAAAGAAAAATGATGGCAGCTATATTATACTGTTATTGTATGTAGATGAAATGCTTGTTGCAGTGTATAACATGCAGGAATAAATGTGCTCAAAATAAAATTGGAAAATTCATTTGCAATGAAGGATTTGGGAGCTGCAAAACAAATCCTTGGTATGAGAATAACTAGAGACAGGAAAAATTGCAAATTAACAATGTCTCAAAATGAGTACATACAAAAGGTGTTGAAAATATTTAATATGTAGAATGCAAAACCAGTTAGTACACCTTTTTCTAGCCATTTCAAACTTAGTAAGGAGATGTGCCCCAAGACCCATGAAGAAATGGACTATATGTCTAAAGTTACATATGCATCAACAGTTGGAAGCTTAATGTATGCAATGGCATGCACAAGGCCTGATATTGCACATGCAATGGGAGTTGTAAGCAGGTACATGAACAATCCTGGAAAATAACATTGGATGGCAGTGAAATGGATTCTCAGATATTTGAGAGGTACCACAAATCAAGCATTATGCTTTGGTGGTTCAGACATTACTCTACAGGGATATGTTGATGCAGATATGGCAGGTGACAAAGATAACAGGAGGAGCACTATAGGATATGTATTTACTATAGGTGGAACAACTGTTAGTTGGGTTTAAAAAATCCAAAGTGTTGTTGCACTTTCAACAACAGAAGCAGAGTATGTTGTTGCTATAGAGGCTAGTAAAGAAATTATTTGGTTACAAAGGTTTATGGATGAATTGGGTAATAAGAATGATATGGGAACGTTATACAGTGATAGCCAAAGTGCCTTTCATCTTGCAAAGAACTCAACATTTCATTCCAGGACTAAACACATACAACTCAAGTACCATTTCATATGGTCAGTATTGGAAGATGGACAGTTGAAGCTGGAAAAGGTACACACTGGCTAGAATCCTACAGATATACTAAAAAAAGTTGTAACCGGGGAGAAACTGAGATTATGCTCAGTTTCAATTAGTCTTCAAGGATGACAATGAAGATGAGAAACAACCAGGTCCAAAGAGGATTCATTATCTAGCAAATCAAGCAGTGGTGGAGTTGCTACAATCAGTCTCCAAATGGGAGATTGTTGGGTGTCGAGCCTGATTATCTTGTTTATTTTGTATCACAAAGTTGGACCCCTATACCTTAATGGGGGCGGAAACACCGCCTGTAATTAAACACTGCCTGGGGGGTCCAGGGCGGGGGGGGACTACGACTTTATGGAGCCCCCCCCCAGGTGGGGGGTTTCGAGGGCAGCACCCTCGAAGCTTAAAACATATGTAAAATTGCCTTGTAAAAGTATAGTAATTTCTAGTCAATCTGGGTCGTTCATTAGGTGGATGATCTGACGGTAGAAGCTATGTTTAGTTTAGGTTTTTTTTCCCTAGAATCCAACCTGTCGTTTGTATGAGGGCATTGTATTGTGGCTATGTATTGTATGTGTGTATTCTCAGAGTGAGAAACTGATAGGGAGACTGTGAGAGAGAACAGAGGATATTACGGCAGATCTGATGTAGGTTGTGTCTCTTCATTTTGCTGGATAATAGAAAGGAATGACTGGCTATTCGGGGTGGACATAGCCCAAACTGGGTGAACCACGTATATCTGTGTCTCTCTGGTTTTATGTGCTTTGTGTGCTTGTGTTTTTTCGCATATTTTATGTGTTGCATTGCTCTGTAATATATAATTTTCTAACAAAATGTTCAATTACAACTAGCACAACTGATTTTAACCCACTGAACTGAGTTAAACTAAATAAAAACTCCCATAACTACTCTTCCAACTATGTTACAACTCTTCCACAATCAGTTATAATGAAGTCCACCATGCATGAATCACCAACCACCCTAGGAATTGCGTAATTCCTTCATCTTACTGATGTGCCAAATCTGTTCACTGAAATCAAGTGCTCCAAGAGAATAAGTTACTATTTATTGTCTCATTATTATTAAGGGCTAATAATAATTGACATGCATTCTATTTTTAGATATGCGATCTATAAATAAAATTTTCCCATATCTCTAAAAATAGAAACTCATCCAAAGATAAAATATTCTCAACCATCTAGAATTAACCTCCTGCTAATTTTAGAATATGCTTGCCATTCTAAAAATATACATACACCTAAAATAGCCTGTGTGGGCCCCACCTAGTGTAGGTGCTTAATTTTCACTAGGATGAAGGATGATGTTCCTGGATGCCTCTTTCACTATTTCTTGTTGCAAACTTCAACACTCCCTCTCAACAAGAAATGAATGTCTTTGCATATGACATGCAACTCCATGCATTCGCCTGGCAACCTTTGCAAGCACCCTGCAACTCCATGCATCTACCCTGCAACTCTTGCATGAAACACTTCCGAAAATGAATAGCCTCCAAAAAACTCAATCAGTCTAATGCATTTATCATCAAAGTCTTCTGACTTCTGCATACCTACTGCACATGTCTTCAGGAACCACTACGCTGTTGAACTTTGCACCCATGCACTCTGCACTTACTTGTCAACTCTGAAGCACGCTCCAGTATCCAACATTGTCACTTTGATATAATTGCATCAATCCAAATGATCATGCTACTGCTGCTTTGTAGGCACCTCATAGCCAGGTTCAAATCATGAGATCCACACCATCTCAATGAATCATGCCTAGAAATATCTTCTTGGGATTACTCATGCATGTCGCCCCACCTCTTACCTGGTGGTATAGCTGCATGCACTCCCTCTACCCATCTGGCATGAAATTTCTCTACATGAGTGTTTGCTCCCACTCCATGATCCTCATCTTGTGGTTGTTCCACATCCCGAGGTTCACTCTTACCGGCATGAAAATCCTGCTCCCTCTCAAGCTTTAATTGCATGTCTTTCTCGCACTTCCCAACAGTAGGAACTCCATATAAATCCCATCTACTTCAAGTCTGTAGATATTCTTATCTCAAATATCACTTCCCAACAGTAGGAACTCCATATAAATCCCATCTACTTCAAGTCTGTAGATATTATTATCTCGAATCCCCACCTTCTTGGCTTGCCTTGTTGATTTGTGTCACAGGAATACTTTCCCTTCACTAAATACAACATCATAGCCTCTATCCTCTAACATTGTGAGTGAGATTAAATTCTTCTTTAAACCTGGAACATGCGCAACATATTCTAGATGAAAGAGTTTACCTGACGCCCTCTGAAAGGTAATGGTACAAATGTCGGTCGCACTGTATCTTCCATCGTTGCCCAAATCAACATGCATCTGGATATCTTTCTCCACCAAGTCACTTAACAATTTCTCATCTCCCATCATGTGAAAGGAAGCACCACTATCAAGGTACCACCCCAATCCCAATGCACTAGAAACCATGTATGCGATCAATGAGAATTCAAGCTAAAATTTCAAGGCAAGAGCCTCACCAGCTGTAGCTCCAACAACCATCTTCTTCTTCTTCTTATGTGGACAATTTGTGGCAATATGTCCAAACTCGTGACAGTGAAAACACTTCACTTTGGACATGTTGTGGTTGTTGCCATCTTCTTCGGCCTTAGATCTAGAATGTAATTTATTCCTCTTCTTCTTCTTCACCTTGGCAGCCAAAGCACAATCCTCTTCATCATAATCCTTTGATGAAGATCCATCCCTGGTATTCTGCCTTATCTCCTCCTGCACTAAATCCGACCAAAGTCGCTCCCAATTCGACAGTTTCTCCCATCCATTGACAGAGTCTTCACAGTTGTGCCAACTATTCAGAAGCCCAAGGAGAGCCAAGCTCACCAAGTCATCATTAGTAAAACTGACTCCTACACTCCTAAGCTCATCCCTACATTGGAGAAACTTTATCAAGTATACCGGAATAGTGTCGTTCTTCTCCATCTTGATTTTTCTGAGTTTATCCTTCACCGCCAATTTTCTATGGTCGCTGTTGCTTTGGAAAAGATCCGTCAAAGCCTTCAACATAGCATATGGAGTGGATTTCCCATGAATTCTTGAGAAAATAAGGTCTCTTACACCCTCCAACAGAATCCTCCTCGCCCTTGCTACTTTCTTTTTCCATGTGTCAAGTATTGCAGCATCCGCCGAAGTGGGCTTAGGAACATCGCTATCAATGAACTCCTTCAAGCCATTATCTTCAAGCACCGCCTCCATCCTATCCTTCTAGGATATGTAGTTTGAGCTGCCCTCGAGTGCATACTCCAACCGCAACCCATTGAAATCCATTTAAATGTATACTCAACTGTCGCACCAAGAAATTCTTGCAGCAAATTCGAATTGTCCACCAGCACAAAAATCAGCCTCGCTTCAATATTGCAATATTCAGTAATTAACACTGCTCTGATACCATGTAGAAATTTATTAATACTGATATGTATTACCGGACTCTCTTGATCTAACAAATTAATCTTATGTTAAATACATAATCCTTTCACTTAATTCTTTGCAAAAATTAAATCACCAATTGAAAACACATGAAGAAAAATCAATCGCACATAACAAGATGTTTTACCGGGAAAGCTTAAAGCTAAAAACCCCAACTATCATATATTATGTATATCAATGGATCATGTAAAAATCTCATACAAATCTGATAGCATAGAGCTCTCAGTACAATATACAATCGTCACACACTGTCATACAAAAATTGGCAAATACCTTAGCCAATTTTCTGCCTCACAACAACCTGCCTCCACTACGTAATCCCTGCTGAAGAATATCCCTAAATGAATTTGACCTTACCTTGCCTTGACTGTAAAATAATCATAGGCATATCCAATGTGTATGTGGATGCATTGAATTCTCCACTATAGTCACAACTGATAGTCATTCACACCCTTTCACCCATCTCTCCACTGGGTCTCCATTGGATTTGACATGCAAGTAGTTAACTGTTGTATTTCTTCAGTTGCAAGTAAGACACTACTTGTGAATTAATTAAATAATTAATTCACTCATCTTTCACTAGTGTATTTTCAGTTACAACTAGCATAACTAAGCTTAACTCACTGAACTGAGTTAAACTAAATAAGAACTCCCATAACTACTCTTCCAACTCTATTACAACTCTGTCACAATCAGTTATAATGAAGTCCACCATGCATGACTCACCAACCACCCTAGGAATTGCGTAATTCCTTCAACTCACTGATGTGCCAAATTTTTTCAGTGAAATCAAGTGCTCCAAGAGAATAAGTTACTATTTATTGCCTGATTATTATTAAGGGCTAATAATAACCGACATGCATTCTATTTTTAGATATTCGATCTATAAAAAGACTTTTACCATATCTCTAAAAATAGAAACTCATCCAAAGATAGAATTTTCTCAACCATATAGAATCAACCTCTTGCTAATTTTAGAATATGCTCACCATTATAAAAATAAACATACACCCAAAATAGCCTGTGTGAGCCCCACCTATTTTAGGTGCTTAATTTTCACTAGGATCAAGGATGATGTTTCTGGATGCCTCTTTCAATGTTTCTTGTTGCAAACTTCAACACCAAGATCTAAGCGCGCAGCGCCAATGCAACTTACACAGGGTTATTTAGGCAAGGGTGTAACGCTTCGGCAAGGGCACAATGCCGATCTATAGGAGCACAGCGCCTTCAAAAATTGCATTGAAGATTTCGGGCAAGAGTGCAGCGCCAAGGTCCACGTGCACAACGCCGGTGAAAATGCACAGCGCCAAGGAACTTAACCCAAATACGCTCAGAAAACCTTTAAATTCTTCTTTGTTGGATGCTCCTGATGTTTTGAAAGGCAACAATGACTCATTTGAAATGTAAAATGGGCTTTTATAGGCTTGTGGATTTAATTTAACTTGAAAAACCCACTTTCTAATGTTTGAATTCTTTTTCCTTTGTCACTGATACTCTTTGACACTTTTTTGCATAGCAAGTTTCTTAAGTCATGAAGTTGGCTTTTCTTTTTCTCATTTAGGCTTGACATATTCACTTTGGCAGCTTTTTATATCTTCAAAATTTTCTGTAGTTTCCACCATAAAATTCAACTCATCTTTTCCACCTTCTCTGGCAACCTTTTTCAAATCTCTAAGTGCCTGCATTTCTTTATAGCAATCATCAGTGTTGTCTTCTAATTTCTCTATAGCCCTTTCAAGTTCATTCATTTCTGTCTAGTTCACCTTACCTTTTTTCCATATTCCATCAATATTTTCTGATAGACTTTCTTCATGTTTGGTCTTGTGTGCTTCTTCCATGTCATTTTCCTGCAAGTAATCACTACTTTGGCACTCAAATGGACTATGAAGTTTATAACCCGTGTCATCTACAAGACCAAGCTTTTCCCCTTTCCTTTGTTGTAAATTGTTTTCATTCAGAAGTAGACAGTCTACATCATTAGTACTTTCTGTTGATAAATCTTCCAACACCTTTACAGAAGTGCTAAACTTTGTCCCATTTTTCTCACTTGCAAGTTCTAAATTGAGAAGATAATCCTCCTTGGAAATTTTAGGTCCTTCTTGAATAACCATGTCTCGACATTCTATTACATCTAAGCCAAATTCTAGCAAAGGAAAAGCAGTGCCTGAAACATCCA
The DNA here is from genome assembly GCA_034641835.2 of Pinus albicaulis. NCBI lineage: Eukaryota > Viridiplantae > Streptophyta > Pinopsida > Pinales > Pinaceae > Pinus > Pinus albicaulis. The sequence continues at coordinate 532,003,368 of CM076571.1, read as the reverse complement.
AGGATTTTGGGGAGCCAGAAAAATGCTTATCATAATCATGTTGTATTGAAGATCCAAAATCCAATGTACTTGACTTATCTAAAGATCCTACAGAGATAGTTTTGAGACCATCAATGCTTGAGGAACCTAGGGAACATGGGAAACAGGGTTTTAAGTACGAAAGAAGGATGAAATGAGAGGTATAAGCCCATAATGAGTCTTTTAAGAGAAACAGAGTGACTTTGAGATGGAAAAATGATAGATAGGGAAAAGGTTTTATGAAGATAATGAAGGTAGTGAGATTTCTAAAGATAGCTGATAGGAAAAAAATGTTATCTTTAGTTGATTGTAATAAATCCATAGTCACCTAGTGAATCTATAGAATATAGGAGGATAACACTCTCATAGTCCATAGGATTAGGAATAAGTGGACAATTTAACTCTCTGTTCATTTGAAAATCTTCATCCTACCCTTTGTCACTACTTCTCTCATTATATTCATCAATATGAGTAGAGTTGTTACGTGAAGAAGATGTTGATGCTTCATAAAACGAAACTTCAGTATGAGAGGAATCCATAACATTAAAACAAGAAATGTTGAATGATGCAAATGATCTCTCTCCCAATGATAATATATCGCTGAAACAATGAAATTTTCCATCCAAAAATTCCCTCCAAAATTTTTCGATGAAATTTTTTGCTTTAAGTATGTCCCTCCAAATTTTATTTCTACGATTTATTTAAAAATTAGTTACTAAAATATTCTCTTCAATATGGACCCTAATTTCGAATTAAATTTTCTACACATTTTTCTTTTAATAAATTTTTCAAGCTAAAATATTTTTAATTAAATTATATAACATTTACTTCATTATAGATTTTATTTTTTTAATATTTATCATAGTTTTTATCCCACATCTATCCCGCTGAAAAGAAATTCCCTTATTTCCTCTTTATAAGAAATTTCATTGTCACTATTCCTCACATCACATCAAGATTTCTCGATTTTTTTTAAAAATCTTGGAACAATTTTCTAGAGCAACAACATTGTCAACAAGATATTCTTGCATTTGAAAGGTTAGTTCTCCTTCTATTATTCTGAAAATGATTAAATTGTTAAAATTAATGAGAGTCAAGTTCAAATCTCACATAGTAAATATTTTAAACCCTTATAAATTTACCAGATTTTACTGTTAAATTTTCTTGGTAGGCACATTCAGATAACGATAGAAAACGAAATATTTTGTTATTATTATCTAAAATTAAAATAAAATTACCATGGACATTGTGGGTGGGCCTGCCTGGGGCATCAAATGGTTGTTCTAGCCCAGGTCGGCACGCCCATCGTTCCCCTCGGAAAGCAGTGGGATAATTCTTAGAATCGGCCCTCGTGCTTGCCCAGGGGGCCGGTGAGCACGCCCACTCAAGCCAAGGCATTCGTGCTAAGGGCGGACGCACCCACGGGATGACTTCTTCCCGAGTCCGAGGGTGACCTTGGGTGCCCTTAGGCTCGGGCAGATGTGCCCACGGGACGGTGTCAGCCCGAGCCCAAGGGTACCCAAGGCAGGCCCCCGGGCTCAGGTGGATGCACCCACGGGGTGGCGTCGGCCGGAGCCCAAGGGCGCCGAAGGTAGGTCCCCAAGCTTGAGCGGACATCGCCTCTGGGCTTGTCCGCCTGCAACACGAGCATTGTGCTGTGAGCAGACGCGCCCACAGGGCAGCTTCCGCCCAAGCCCGAGGATGCCCAAGGCAGGCCCCTGGGCTCTGATGGACGCTAGCTAGTGGGCGTGTCCAGCCACAGCCGAAGACCCCACGATGGCCGTGATGCGGGCGGACGTGCCCACTAGGCGGCGTCCGCTCGAGCTCGAGGGTGCCCAAAGCATTCCCCCGAGCTCGGGCGGATGTTGTCCCATTGACGTGTCTACCTACAACATGGTGCCCGTGCTGTGAGCCGACGCACCCACGGGGCAACATCTGCCTGAGCCCAAGGGCGCCCAAGTCAGGAGGGGCGATTCTTGGGCATATAAAAGAAAATTAATTTTTTTTTTCTACTGAGGTCGGTCAGAAAATGTAAAAAATATTAATTTTTTTAAAGGAACTTGTTTTAATTCATAAAAAGATTTAATTATTTTTTTAGGGTGTTGGGGAGATGACATGTAAAAAAAAATAATTATTTTACATTTTCTGTCAAGGAAAAATGTAAAAAAATATAGATATTTTTTAAAAGAATAAGTTTTATGTTTTGTTTACGTAAGATACTTGTTTTTTGTGATTTACTAATTTATATGTAGATATATATGTTTTTATATAAATGTGAGTGAAGGATGGAAAACTTTTCAAAACAATATTATGTCGTGTAAAGTTAGGAGAATTATCAATGGAGGAAATGTCTGAGGAATTTCTAAAGTAAGTTTGTTATTTTTACTTATTTATGGATTGTAAGTTTATGTTAAATACAATATATTTTTGTTGATAGTATTTGTTATACATATCACTATATTAACATTTTTACTTTATTTATTCAGTCGCAAGGTTTATATGAGAATACAACAACAAATGGTTAAATTGTTGAATGAAGATAGTTGGGATGATGTTGTACGCAACTACCCAGATTCAAGTTCTACATCAGTGCTAAAAGATTTTTATCTTGCATTTAAAAAGGTGTGTTCATTCATACATTCATTTCTATTCATATGTATATTATTTTTATTATATAACTTATAGATATATTTGTTTATTTTATTAAAGATGAAGAAGGATGCAAATGGAGCACCAGATAGTTTCAGAAGCTTTATTGAAAAAAATAAAATGGAAAGGATGAAAAAACAATGTCTTAGTGATGTTGAAATTGATCCCAATCTTAATCATTTCATTTGGAATGGGCTCCACACTATCCAATATCAAATAATATCAGGTGATTTTGAAGACATTGCAAAACTCATAGCTAAAAGGGATTATTCCATAGTTATTGCAGATATTCCTCATGGTTTCAATATCCAAAACATTGAATATGATAGTGAACCTTACACTTATCAATAATTTAGTAAAGTGGTTGCGGGATTTCTAGAAGTCACAACATCACCATTTTGGAGATTTGTGACATTTCATTCAAACAAACAATTGGGGTTGTTATTATCAAGCTTCAAGGGAAAAGAAAAGTCAAGGATGAATCTTACATGGTAATACCTTCAAATTTTGTGTTTGATTAATGTTATAAAAATCATTTATGTACAATTTAATTGAACTTTTACTATTTCATGTTACAGGAAAAAGTAAAATCTTATTTGTGGCGGAAATCAACCAATTATAAGTGACTATGAGTTCATTCTTGTTGAAAGTTGGACAAAGGAAGATAGATATAAGAATATTATTTTCAATCAAGTAGATGGAAAGAGGCATAGCCAAGTACTGGTCCATGATGTTTTTGTAAAAAAAATAACATATGAAGATAAAGAAGAAAAAAGAGAGATAGTTAACATATATAAAAAACCACTGTCATTGATTAACTATCTTTTAGATTTATGTTCAAATGAAGGAGATGGGTTTGGATTTATTTTCAGGCTCATGTAAGTTTTATTTTTTTTTTGTTTATACTAATTTACTAAATTTTTTCTTTTGTACGTGATGATTAGGTACAACACTAGCATGTTGCTTACAAAAAGGAATAAATTTATTTTCCATTGAAAAAGACCCAGTACAATGAAAATTTATTCAGCAAAGAATTAATGCTCTTGAATTTCTTCCAGATTCAATGCAAGAAGTTGGCTTGTGAAAGGGGTTTTTAATGAATCCCGTGTGGAAAAAAAAGAAAAGGAACCTCAACCAGCATTAGATGTAATGATTGGAAAGGCATACTTTGGGACATTCAAAAACATCAAAGATCCATCAAAAGAGGAAAATGATGAAACTTAAGCTTGTTAGTGTCGGTATTTTCATCCCTCCATCAGTGATCAAATTCTCTTGTTGCATTGCATGTTAGGTGTCTCGCTCAGTCAGCTACATTCCATTAGGATCATGGATCATCTGACGGTAGTGGCTTGTTGTACATTCTCCCTCATGCCCTTTACCTGCTGGCACATTTCCATTCATCTAGATCATCTGCAAGAGTCATTTTTAGAGTTTCTGCTTTAATAGGTCTAGGGTTTTGTCAAAAATTTCTTCAAAATGTTCAATAACATTCAGCAGGTGCATGAGGTGATCGAATAAAAGTTTCAGTACCAATAAATTCCATAATCACATGCTTAGAAACTTATTTTTCCTCAAAACCCTGTTTTGAGGAAAAAAAAGAGTATTCTATTGTTTTCATGTATACAATTTGATGTATTTTAGTTTTTCCTATGTAAGCAAATTCAGTGGAAACCCTGGTCACCTTACCAAGCTTTAGCAACTCCATCCCCTGCAAGGCAAACCAAAAAATCAAATCATTCAGTTCATCAAAGGTAAAAATGAAGTAAACTGCCCAAAAACAAAGTTGAAAAAGTAAGTTACAATGAAAACATTATAAAAGTGGGTTTTATGAGTGAAACATCAAAATATCTTGTATATAAACTCATTAGTCATATTCAAAGAGCTCATATGCATTCAAAGGAGAAAAATTGAGCAAGAGAAGGTCGTGTTGGATAAAGGGAGCAAGTTTGAAGCCAAATTGTGCGAGTTCAAGGGCACAGCGTGTAAAAATTTGAATAACTAATATGTTATCCACCGAGATTCTCTTGATCACACAATATTTAATCTTCATGCACAATACAAAATCTCTTCTACCATTTATCATTACATGCGGAAATAAAATCAATTGCATGCACACATTAAAACCATAAAAATTCACACATATGAACACATTGTTTTAATGGGAAAGCCTGAAGCTAAAAACCCCAACTATTTGTATATAATATATGTCATAGAGATCATGTAACAATCCTCATACAAATATTATCACAAGCTCTCAGTACAATCTGCAATTGCTACACACTAATCAAGCTAGATCTAGCAAAACACATGCTCCAATCTCTGCCACCTGATAGCCTGCCTCTACTATGCAATCACTGCTGAAGAATGCCTCTGGATGAGTTCGAATTGCCCCAGCCTTGCTCACATAGTCTTTAAAGGCATCTCTACTGAGTGTTGGATGCAAACCATGCATCACTATAGTCACAACTGATAGTCACACTGCTCTTTCACCTATCTCTCCACTAGTCTCCACTGAAACTGTCCATGCACTGAAGTTAACTGATGTATTCTTCAGTTGATTAATGAGTTTATAATTAGTGAATTAATTAATAATTAATTCACACCACTCACTAGTGTATCAATCGGTTAAACTTATGTTAGATACAACTAGCTCAACTATGTTTAGATTAGTTAAAGCGAACACAACTCCATTAACTTCCTCAGCCAACTCCACCAAACTCTCTCACATGAGTTCTCATGCAGTCTCCATGAAATAACTCCTTAACCCTTTTTTAATAGTGTAATTCATGCAATAGAGCTCATGTGGCTTCTCATGCACTTAGCGAAGTGCTCCAAGAGGGCAAGATAATGCATAGTCCAAATATTATTAAGAGCTAATAATATTCGACATATCTATTTTTAGACTGGCAATCTAAAAATAGATTCCGCCCAATACGTCTAAAAATAGAAGTCCATCTATTTTTCCAACTTGACCAACCATCCACAAATAGCATCCCGCAACTCATAGAATATGATCGACATGTCTAAAAATAGACATTGCGACAAAAATCACCTATGTGGGCCCCACCTAGTTTAGTTGATCACTTTCCAACTAGGATCGGTAATGATGTTTCAAGATGCCTCCTTCATTTTTTCTTGTTGCAATAATCAACACTCCCTCTCAACAAGAAAGGACTATCATTGGATGCGACATGCAACTCCATGCATTCGCCCTGCAACCTTCACAAGCGCCATGCAACTCCATGCATCTGCTCTGCAACTCTTCCGAAACTGAATAGGCTCCAAACAACTTAATCAGTCTGATGCATCTATCATCAAAGTCTTCGACTTCTGCTGGTACCAACTGCACATGTCATCAGGAACCACTGCATTGTTGAACTTTTCATCCATGCACTCTGCACTTGCTGTCAACTCTGATCCGTGCTCCAGTATTTGATATTGTCACTTTGATATGCCCGCATCAATCCAACTGATCACACTACTGCTGCTCTATGGGAACCTCATAGCCAGGTTCAATTTATGAGATCCACACCATCTCAATGAATCCTGCCCAGAAATATCCTCTTGGGATTACTCATGCATGTCGCCCCACCTCTCACCTGGTGGTATAGCTGCATGCACTCCCTCTACCCATCTGGCACGAAATTTCTCTACATGAGTGGTTTCTCCCACTCCAAGATCCTCATCTTGTGACTGCTCCACATCTCAAGGTTCACTCTTACCTGCATGCAAAACTTGCTCCCTCTCAAGCATCAATTGCATGTCTTTCTTGCACTTCCCCATAGTAGGAATCTCCATAGACATCCCATCTACTTCAAGTTTGTAGAGATTCTTTGCTCGAATCCCAAACTTCTTGAATTTTCCTTCTTCATCCACACTAACTCCTACACTCCCAAGCTCATCCCTGCAGTGGAAAAAAAATTTCAAGTATACCGGAATAGTGTCATTCTTCTCCATTTTTATTTTCCTGAGTTTAACCTTAAGTGCCAACTTCCTCTGGTCGCTCTTGCCTTGGAAAAAATCTGTCAAATCTTTCCACATCAAGAATGGAGAAGCTTTACCATGAAGGCTGGACACTATGTGATCCTTCACACCTTCCAACAGAATCCTTCGACACCTTGCTACCTTCTTTTTCCATGCGTGATGTGCGGCAGCATCGCTAGAACCCGGTTTAGGAATTTCTGCATCTATGAACTCCTTCAACCCATTGTCATCTAGCACCGCCTCCATCCTATCCTTCCATGAAATATAATTCAAGATGCCCTCAAGGGCATACTCCAATCGCAATTCGTTGACAGACATCTCAACTTTGACACCAAGAAATCACTGTAGCAATTTCGAATTCCACCAGCACAAAACTCAACCACTTCAATGTTTCGCAATTGCTCCAATGATCAATATCGCTCTGATACCATATAGAAATTTGAATAACTGATATGTTATCCACTGATATTCTCCTGATCACACACTATTTTATCTTCATGCACAATACAAAATCTCTTCTACCATTGATCATTACATGCGGAAATAAAATCAATTGCATGCACACATTAAAACCATAAAAATTCACACATATGAACACAGTGTTTTAATGGAAAAACCTGAAGCTAAAAACCCCAACTATCTGTATATAATATATGTCATAGAGATCATGTAACAATCCTCATATAAATCTTATCACAAGCTCTCAGTACAATCTCCAATTTCTACACACTAATCAAGCTAGATCTAGCAAAACACATGCTCCAATCTCTGCCACTTGATAGCTTGCCTAAACTGCACAATCACTGCTGAAGACTGCCTCTGGATGAGTTCGAATTTCCCCAGCCTTACTCACGCAGTCCTTAAAGGCATCTCTACTGAGTGTTGGATGCAAACAATGCATCACTATAGTCACAACTGATAGTCACACTGCTCTTTCACCTATCTCTCCACTGGTCTCCACTGAAACTATCCATGCACTGAAGTTAACTGATGTATTCTTCAGTTGATTAATGAGTTTATAATTATGAATTAATTAATAATTAATTCACACCACTCTCACTAGTGTATCAATCAGTTAGACCAACTAGCTCAACTATGTTTAGATTAGTTAAACTGAACACAGCTCCATTAACTTCCTCAATCAACTCCACCAAAATCTCTCACGTGAGTTCTAACTGAAGTCTCCATGCAATAGCTCCACTTAACCCTTTTTAATAGCGTAATTCCTTCTATCAGCTCCTGTGCCACATCTGTGCACTTAACTGAAGTGCTCCAAGAGAATAAGATAATGTTTATAGTCCAAATATTATTAAGAGCTAATAATATTCGAGATATTTATTTTTAGACTGGTAATCTAAAAATAGATTCCGCCCAATATGTCTAAAAATAGAAGTCCATCTATTTTTCCAACTTGACCAACCATCCACAAATAGCACCCCGCAACTCATAGAATATGATCGGCATGTCTAAAAATAGACTTTGCAACAAAAATCACCTGTGTGGGCCCCACATAGTTTAGGTGATCACTTTCCAACTAGGATAAGGAATGATGTTTTAGGATGCCTCCATCATTGTTTCTTGTTGCAATATTCAACACGGCGCATAGAGAAGGCGCAGCGCATTGGGCTGCCCTTCACAGTGTAAAAAATACACTGGCGCGACGCATATAGAAGGCACGACGCGTTGGTTTTATGGCACAGCGCATAGAGATGCAAGCCCGATTTCACCATAAACTCCCTCAAATTTCCAAATTTTCTCAATCCCATGGTGTGCAAGTAAGTCAAAATTCCTTCCATTGCTAGTGAAAAATTTTTTCTTAAAATTTATTTTGGTTTAGTGTGATAAAAACTCAAACCCTACCTCTTTACAATTTTGGCTCAAAAACAATTGCCTAAAGTTTGCATTTGTGTTTTTGTTACCAAGTCCACTCCATCACTCCCTCACTCTTTGACTCCTCCATTCATTTTTCACTTTCATCCACTCATTCCCTAATTCCCATATCCCTGACTCCCACTATTCCCTAAACCCCCTATTCCCAAAAACCTTTTCCATATCATTCCCAAAACCCCTCATACCCTTTCCCTCCACAATCCCTCATACATTCTCATCCTTGGTTGCAGAAAACTAAAAACACCATAAATCTCTTCATACTCATCAAGAAAAGTCACACATTAGCAAACATGGAGTCTAATCCCTCCTATGACCGAGATGAAGAGACACACAGTGATTCTCCTACATAAATGCATGCACCAAGGAGACCTCACAAGGATGGTAAACATATACGAGAGGAGCCTACTCACTTGCCAAGCTGCAGGCCTGCCCTCTTGCTGTCACATGCTTTCAACACCAATCCTATTATCAGTTCTGTGAGATGGTAGAGAGAGTTCAATACCATCATGAGTTGGCCAGGTTGTTTGTGCTCCATATTTAAAATGGCCAAGTCACTCTAGCAGGTGTGACATTTACCTTGACATCAGAGTCCATTTCTCTAGTAACTGGCATTCCAATAAGTACATAGGTATTTAGTTAAGGTTCCAACAGGTCATGGTTCCACCATTCTTGAAGTGTTATCTTCCTATTGACCCATCTGAGGGTGAACACAATTAAGTGATTGAAGTTCAACACGGATGCCCTATATAGTAAGGAAGTTGTTTAATATTGTAGTCCAAACCCTAGGTCATGAGGAGCATAACATTAACCTCCCATCATTGAAGGAAGCTTAAAAGGGATATTTGGTCATTAGGTTTGAGGTGTTGTTTGTAACGAAAGGGCCAAACACTAAATATAACATTGTAGCTATTTAAGGATATGCTCTTGTGCCATGTATAAATTTGAATTACTTGTAAGAGTTAGTGGTAGAGCAATTTTTAGTAAGAGGTGAACTCCACGTGAATTGGAGGATAGATGTATGTAAGAAAAAAAGAGAACTATGAATACGTTTCTTTTAAATAGAAGGTGGTGCGTTGATATGGTCAAGAAGACTACAAGATATAGTCAAGTTGTAATTTCAAAAGTTAATACCATGGACTGATACCCATGGTAAAGATGGGGGGGAAAATACAAAAGAAGAAGAAAAACAATTGCATTGTGAGCTAAAAGAGTGTGGACGTTCAAGAGTACTAGAGAAATTAAGAGGTTGATATAGAAGATATAATTGTGTGCTAGATTTGATTTACAGTGATAGCATAAACAAAACATAAAGAGTGGGTGGTAAAGAAAACATATCAGCTAAGTGATTGTAAAAGGTGGAGTAGAAATCAGAGAAAGAATTGAATGGAGAAAATACCAGATTGCAACTAATATTTTTTTAGTTAAATATAAACAAGGGATTGGAGCTCCTTCCAGTTGGGTGCATACAAAACTTCACATATTGGTGTCTCTAGTAGTTTGGAGCTTGCAAGTTTAAAAGGGGATTGGTGTCTCCTGAAAGTAGGTGCCTACAAACTCTGTAATTGTAGGTTGGTGCCTACAATCATCATTCAAAGAAGAAATCGTTTTGGGGTTTTCTCCCTGTTGACGCTACGATCAACACCCTCCAATTTTTTTCCCACACTTAAATTTTGGAGCCTGCCAAGGATATTACGATTTTTCATTCTATGTTTCCTCCATGATTGTTTGATGTTTTGTAAAGAATTCAAGTCTTCATCCTAGTTTCAAACTATCAAGTCACTTGCACACACATGCTTTGTCTCTGATAGGTTCATGAGCACACTTCTTTTATGAGAAATTGAACATGCATAGTTTCATCCATTAAGACAGTGCATGTTTGATGTTCAATTCATATTGACAGTTAGCGCACACTTTCATTGATAGTCCCCCTTAGTTTTTTTACAATTGTACATATATTTTAGTGATTTTTCTTAACTTGTCACTTTTGCGCACCGTCGCTTTCACAAGTGTTGATTTCACGTTAATGGTTGTCACTTTTGATTACATTCACATTAAAAAGTGTCATTTTCATGTTATCTTAACTCTGGCATGTCTCGCTCCGAAGGTTGTTCGCATTTCACAAGTGTCATATTATGTTTTCCTCAGGTCCCAAGTGTTTTTTTGTGATTTCACTCATGCATGTGTGACACCTTTTCACTTCACTAAAGCTATTTATGTGACACCTTTGTCGTAACTTGTTTTCTATGTGTTGTAATGTGTCATTTCAACTATCACACCTAGAAATAGGTGTCACTTTGTTGTCGTTTTAAGGTGTGACTATTTTTCATAAATCCTGTGTATTATTCTGGCTTGTATTAATGTTTTATGTGTGTGATCTATATTTGAGTCGTGTTAGGATGCATTTCCTTCTCCTCCTCTGTTGGTCCCACACTTAGCCATTGTGAGAGCTCTTCTTGGTCCTTCAGCCCAACGCAAGTTTTAAGGCATGAATACTCTTACTAGGTGATAAGCTTAACTTATTCATGAGTCTCTTTGACGTATCTTTGCTCCCATTATTTTGCACTAAGTATTTTCTAATGTCTCCTCCCTCTCATATTTCATTAGTACTTCCTAAAGATAAAGCACCTATCATTGTGCTACCTCCCTCAATGAAAAGTGCATTCCAGATGAACAAGTAGACATTTTTGGAGAGAACTGCACCCTTCCAAGCCTGAAAGCACTTCAAGAAAATGAATCACACTTCAAATTTTTAGTGAAAAAATGCACTTAAAAATAAAAAGGACCTTCTCTACTCTAAAAAGTGAAATTTGGACAAAAAAGGACCTTCTTGCCTTAAAAATCTCACTCTGAGAGCCTAGGTGCACTTCAGAACAAAAAGCACACTTTGATACTATGATTGCACTCCTTCGACATGAATAAATGTACCCTCCTTGAGAGCACTCCTTTGGAACAAATAAATGTGCCCTCCTAGAGTGCATGTTGCACTCACAAAGCATGAAGCCTTAGAGCACATGTGACACTTACAAAACACGAATATTGAGTGCACTCCTTCGACATGAATAATTTTTCCCTTGTAGAGCACATTTTTCACTTAGAAATCACAAAGCTTCATCCTTCCCTTTGAGCGCATGGCACAATCACGAATATTGAAGCTTGAGTGCACTCCATAAACACGAAAAATTGTGCCCTCTTTGAGCACATGAGTGCACCTCGAAGGATTGAATTTTTTCCCATCATCCCTTCAACATACATTATTGCACCCTCCTTGTACTTGAGAGTGCACTCCATCAACACGAAAAACTGCACCCTCTTTGAGCACATGAGTGCACCTCGAAGGATTGAATTTTTTCCCATCATCCCTTCAACATACATTATTGCACCCTCCTTGTAATTGAGCACATGACCACACCTTGAAGGCCTTAAGTTTCACTCCTTCGTCTCTTCAAAGTGCGCCCTTGTGCCCTATTTGTTTTTTAGTGCATGAGCACACCTTGAAGGCCTGAACGCATAAAGCCTCACTTCTTCTTCTCTTTATAGTTTTCTCTTACACCTCGTGAGATCTCTCTCTCTTTCTTGAGCACACAATCACACCTTGAAGGCTTATTGTGAACCTTAATGAGTTTAACTATTCCTTCCTAATAAATCCTTCTTCTTTTAACCCTCTGAGAGTCCTATCATGAGCATATCATTCGATGATATAGGTAGTGATAGAATATATGTTTTTAGATTGATTTTGTGTCATCATGAATGATTTTCATTGGCAGGAGTACTATCTCAGTGTGACAAGGTGATGCTCAAGGAATTTAGTAAAGAATATGAATAAAGAACACTTGCAGAGAAGAAGCACAAATAAGAACAATCATGAAGACATGAAGCGGATCATGGACCCAGACAGAAAGAATACATTGCATGATGAATTAGAGGATTATGATATTGATCAAATACCCTTTGGAGGGTGAATACAAGCAACAAATTGGACCTTCCATGAAGATGAAGCATAGATCAGATCTGTCATCGAGAATGAAAGACGAAGCAGTAAGGAAGACAACTTGGAATTTCCACCTCACCATGAAGTCTATGTCATCATTTCAAGTTGGAATTTGTACAAGTGTCATCATAATGGTCAATATGTGTCCATGTGTCATGCCACATCATCATGTGGAATGTAATGATGTATTCTCAAGAAAATGACAAAATGAAATGTATGGAAGTCCAAGAGCATATGTGGAATATGAAAAGTCATTTAGTCATATATTGATAAAATGGAATTAGGATAAATCCAAAATTCATTAGATGTTTAAGAGTTGTTTGCAAGTCGAAAGGACACAACAGAAGTCCAAGAGTTGTTTAGAAGTCGAAAGGACACATTAGAAGTCCAAGATTCATGAGGTTAATTCAAGATTCATGGGGATATGAAAGGTAATACCACTTGTTATAAAAGCAACCTCATAACTCAAGCAAAATGATTTTGGAGGCTGAAGCTTTGGAGAGCTACACTTGGCTTCTCTATTTGGCGTAGGAGAGAAAACTATTCTTTGAAGAAGCAAGAAGTGACTTAATGTTCCACTATTGGAACTAGTGCCTCGCTATTGTAACTGTGTACTTGGATCTTCCACCTTATATTGAAGCTCTATGAGCCAACACATTTTCATGAATGTATTGCAAATGTTTTAGGACTATTCTTGGGATTTTTATGGTATATGTTGCGTTCATATCTACTGAAGAAATTTAACTATTCTGGTGGATTTGGTAATCATCTTATTGAATGTGTGTTGTATTCGCTTAATAATCGTTATGTGAACTATTTCGCTAACGAATCCTTTTATGCCCTCGTGTGTCTCTCTTAGGTTAGTACTATTATTTCATTCTAGAGCGTTGCTTTTTTCTCCCCCTCATGAAAGTATCCTTTTAAACATTTCAATTGGTGTTTCACAGTGTCATCTTGCTTTCTTATTCAATTTTTATGTATATCATCTCTAATGTTATCCATTGAAACCAAGACAAACCTTATAGTTACGGTAGTCGGGCTGATGCTCCGGATGGGGCTCCTACTCCAAACAGTGTGAGGTCTAATTAGCACTTCACATTGGGGAGACCCCTTGTATGTTGGTGGTATGCAACACCATCAACACTCCCTTTATGAGTTTTAAAGTTAAATCACTTATGTTCTATGTGTTCATTTGATTTTATGTGGTTTTTTTCTTATTTCATAAATACAAAAGAGAAAAGTATTTAATTTAAATTTTTAATGGTGTGAAGTAATATGAATACTACTTTACTCCCCTTCTTTGAGTATTCAATAATCGATACCGTAGCCAAGTTCCTTCAGTAACATCTTAATCGCTGGAAGGATGATCTCACAAGAAATGGAAAGTTAGGATAGTTCGTTCTTAATCAGAACTTCCCTATTCAATGAAAAAAACTTTACTTTTTGGAAAATTAGAATGAACAGTTACTTTATTTAAGTTGGCATGAATATTTAGAAAATTGTGTTTAGTGGGTTTCAAAACCCATAAATCCCTCCAACTTAAGATGCTAGTAAGAAAAGCTATGAATGCAGTTCTAGGTATATGAATGAAATCTTGGGCGGACTTTCAGAATTAGAATTTTTCGAACTTATTTAGTATGAATAAAATAAATAAATGTGGGATGAATGTGTAAATAATTATGAAGGGGATATGAAGGTTAAAAATGCCAAACTCCAAGTTTACAGGATGCAATCTGAAAACCTGAAAATGAATAAGAATGAAAAAATAAGAAGTTTATTTCTCAAAGTTGATGAGGTTGTATACACAATCATTAGAGAAATTTTGAAGTCTAAAATGGGCCTCCTAAGTAATATTATAAAATAATAGTGGAAATAATATATATATATATATATATATATATATATATATATATATATATATATATATATTGGTAAATTAGGGTACTCTGTATTAAGAAACATTACATATGCTACAGGCGGGGTTGGTAATCTACGCTTAAACAATCTCGTCCTTAGCTGTTCGATTTTGGGGCTGCCTTCGTGGAGGAAACCATCTTGGAAAATACTTGAGACAAGAAATTACAAAATGCGCAGCAGCACTGATGTATCCAGATATTACAAAATGTGCAAAAGAATAAGTGTAGCTTGAGATTCCTTGGAAGTAGTATGCATGACAAAAACCAAGGAAGAACTGAGAAGCATCATAGTTCTTAGTATTCTACTTCATCATTACTATTGGGTACTTCCTCCTCTATGGGGCAGGTGTATGCCTGCGCAACCGCTTCCTCTGTATCTGCTTCTAGATGCGTAGGTTTAGGTACCAGTGCGCATAGGATGGGGGACACCAGATACTCAGTGTCAGGGACGTGTGTCCAAGTGCCTTCAGAATCCATAATCCATACATATGTTTCATTGTATTCATCCTCCTAAGCTGGCAAGGGTGATGTCAGCCTTGCAAGGTGGAGGTTGCACTTGGTGCGCGATGGAGGACTTTTGGGGACCACTTCTGCCTCTCTCCGCAGCTTGGATAGGGGCTCTGTCTAGCATAATTTCTGGAGGAGGAACCATCAGTAGACTCTAGACGGTTATCCATTTTGTGGTGGTAATGTACGAGGAGAGACCCTCTTTGACCGCAGAAGATGGTTCTTTCGCGCAATCTGAGAGTCATTGCCCGCAAAAGCAAAGGAATGACTTCACTGGGAAGATGCACGAAGAATAGGGTAGAAGAGGGGGCATAACTAAGTTGCGTGGGTTAGATAGTCACAACCCAAAGAGGTCTGTGCAGCGAGACTCTGGAGGAGAGTTGTGCGACGGACTGGTGGTGAAGGAGGGAAAAAATAGGAGTTAAAAGGAAAGAATGAAGGAACATACTGTGAGTCTCTGTGGGTTGAGGGTCCATCCTTTTATAAGGTCTGGGACAGATGCTAGGGGGAAGGTCATGAGTGAGCCTAGCACACAGCTACGTGCCATATCTGATTCCCTGAGCAGGCTCAAGGGAAGAGTTATGGTTTTTTTTCATATTAGTCCTGTTAATCATTAATGATGATTGCTGCAGAGGGTTACCCTGGAGGGGGTAACACAATACCAGGCACCTCTTCATCATACCTTATCCCATTTCTCACGTATGGATGGGTAACAGTTTGAGGATCCGCTTCAAGTGAAGCACTGCGCGGAAGATCTCCGCCCTCAATGGCATGGGAGGGATGATTTTCATTCGTGCAAATTCTATCACCCGCATCTAGGGGGAGAAGATCCTTTTGAATGAGAGTATGGCATGCTTTTCTTAAGGAGTCATCTTCTACCTGGGTGAGGTTGGAATGATACAAATATTTGTGGCTTTCCACCCCCTTGTTCACAAGGAGGTTTGCAACTGCATTTGCTTTCCTTTGCACATGACAAAAAGTGATAGCTTTGTGATTATGCATCCGTTGTTCCAAAAACTTGAGCCTATGGGCTAGCCTCCAACTGGTGGAATCCTTTGAGGACATTTTTCCTTGGATAATTCTTGTGGCTGCCATAGTGATTATTTGTGAGTCTCCCTTCATTTCCAAGGGGAAATCATGAAACTCAATTGCAATGTGAATACCCTGGATAAGCCCCTCCAGCTCCGCAAAATTGTTCGTATCCCATCCCATATTTCCGTAGTAAATCCTGAGTGGCTCACCTTGAGAGTTCCTAAGAATTCCTCTATATCCTGCATTTTCGGGGTTGCCTTTGGATGCACCATCGAAGTTGCATTTAAATAATCCATTTTGGTGGGGGGGAGCTTCCATTTTTCAGGGGCAGGGATTCTACCTACACTTTTATGATTGATGTCCAGGGGGGTATTTATACTCATATGCAATTTATTCCATATGTGGCACTCAGAAATAGAGGTCGGTAGGTCCTCCTGGCTCCAAAAATCTAGGGCCATTGTTTCAGATAGGTTGCCATGTATCCGGGCCAAGAGATGCTCTGATGTGGATGCCTTGTCTTTGAAGATTCAGTTGTTCCTTTCCTTCCATATGTTCTGGATAAGAATATCCGGAATTATCTTCTAGATTCTATTCAGGAGAGTTCAGGTGTAAGGATTGTCCATCCAACTACTGATAGTGTTGATGATGTTGCCCCTTACTCGTTTGGTACGACAACATAAAACAACAATTTTTTCCCCTAATTCATTAGCTATAGGACATTGGTCCATCAGCTGGTCGATGGTTTCCATGTTTTCCTGGCATAGGGGGTAGATGCAGGGTCCTACAAATCCTCTCTTCAAAATATTCTCCCATGTGAGGATGTGACGTTTACTGAGAAACCATAGAAAGGTGGCTACTTTAGGCCAGAGGTTGGCCAAACATATCTTTTTCCAGATGAGATTTGTTGGATATGGATTATGTTGATGAAGGAGGTTGTAATATTCCTTGGTGGAGTATTTTCCACTTGTCTTGTGACCCCAACGAAGGATGTCAGGTACTGGTTGTACTCTGATTTTTCTTTTAGTGCTTAGTTCCTCCCAGATGTATGTGTGGCTCTCGTTGTTCCAATCAACTTGCCATCTGTCTATGTGTAGCCATTTACTATATCATTGGGTTGTGTCATTAGTCTAAAAGTCCTGTACATTTTGCCTTTACCTATTTTGTAGAGCTATAGTCCATATAGGTATGGGGAAGATGGAATATAGTCTCGATATTTTTCGCCATGAGTCCTCCCAAAATCTTACTTGAGTGCCACTGCGCAGCTCCCAGAAGTTGTGGCTCTAAATCATATTCTTTTGGCTGCTTGTTGCTTTCTAGATTTGGGATTCCTCAGGATCTATGTTGAATCAAATAAGGTCCTCCTTGGGCCATGAATGGGCATACTTGGCCGCCCATAGGTTAGCCCATGGAGTGTGGGGGTTTGAGACCCATTTCCACCAGATACTAGCTCCCATGATGTTGTTGTTGTGCTTAGGGTCGCTTAGCCCTAATCTCCCATGACTTTTTGGAGTACACATTTCCTTCCAGTTGACTAAGGCCCATTTACTTTTCTCATTGGTGCCACCCCATAGGAAATATCTTTTCATTTTTCGCATGGCCTTGAGGACCCATTTTGGATCTTCTAGGACCAAGAAGAGGTAAATAGGGAAGTACTGCAGAACATATTTGATGAGAACAAAACGTTTTACTATATTGAGAGTGCGATGGGTCCAGTTGGATAGTCTAGTTTCCATTTTTTCTAGCAGAGCTCTCCAGGAGGAGTGATTAATGGTGGTATCAGTGAGAGGGGCGCCAAGGTATTTTGAGGGTAAGGATACAATGGAAAAGCCTAGGATGGGGACAATGTTGTGCTGAGAGAGAGGGGGGTATGGAAGAAAAATATTTACGATTTATCAGGGTTGACCTCAGTACCAGAGGCTTCAGAGAAGGTATCTAGAAGAGATTTGAGGGTATGGGCTTCCTGGACTGAGGGGTAACCCATGATCATGTTGTCATCTACAAATTGTTGATGGGAGGATGGAGGCAGGTTGTGAAGGGGTAAACCTTGCAGAGCAACTGACTGAATGGAGCTTTTGAGAAGGCACCCTAGTCCTTTAGCCATAATGATGAAGATGAAGAGTGAGAGAGGGTCCCCTTGTATGATTCCTCTTGAGGGGTTGATGGTTGCAGAGGGAATACCATTGACCAAAATGGAGAGAGAAGGAGAGTTAATGAGACTCATGATCCAGCGTACCCAGCTATGGCTGAAGCCGAAGGCTATGAGGACATTTTTGATGTATTCATAGCTAAGTTTTTCAAAATCCTTGGAAAGATCGATTTTGAGAAGCATGCCAAGTTTTTTGGAGGTTTTGAGGGAGTGAATGACCTAGTGGGTTAGCATGATGCCATCAATTTGCATGCCTTCAACATAGCATGTTTTCTCAGGGGAGATGATCATGGGTAGGAGCTGCTTAAGCCTGTTAGCAATGACTTTGGAGACTATTTTGTAAATGACATTGTAGAGAGCGATAGGCATGTACCTACTTGGCAAGGCTGCGTTGTCTTCTTTTGGAACCAGAGTGATTAAGGTGGCATTAAGCACTGGAAGGAGCCAATGAGTGGTGCGTAATTCCTCCACTATGTCCCAAACTTCGTCTCGGATGGAGTCCCAAAATAAGTGGAAGAAGTTGGTGGTAAATCCATCAAGACCTGGAGCTTTATTAGATTTCTCCTGGAAGATTGCTTGTTCCACCTCAACCAGAGTGGTGGCTTTGAGCAGTATCCGGTTGTCATCATCTGTTATCAGCTTAGGAATGTGCTAAGTGATTTTCCCAATGGCCTCATGCCTTTGATGATTGGGTTCTTGCAATATATTCCTGAAGTGGTTGCACAGCTCCTCCTCAATGTCCTCTTGCTTTTCCAACCGTTCTCCAGTCTGGGTTTTGAGGACAGTGATTCTGTTATGCATACTATGCTAAATAGTGGATCGGTCAAAGAATTTTGTGTTTCGTTCTCCCTCTTTAAGCCATATAATCCTTAATTTTTGTCTCCATAGGATTTCTTCCTGGTACCTTATTTATTCTAGCTGAGTAGATAGTAAATTCTCCTGGATCTCTGACTTGGATGAGCGTCCTTCCATGATGATGGTTTGCTGTAGTTTCTTCATTTTTTCCTCTAGCTCTTGTTGATCTTTGAAGATATTGCTAAAGGTTGATTTATTCCAAACCTTTAGTTTTCCTTTGAGAATTTTCAACTTTTTCTGGAACTGGAGCATTTTAGCACCTTGCGGGGGTACTAGGGAGGACCACCAAGCAAAGACCATTTCCTTGAAGGTCCCTGGGTGCCTAAGCTAGCGGTGTTCAAAGCGAAATGGTTGGGGGCATGATTACCTGGTCTTAAACATTGAAGTTGTATTGGCCAGTGATCACAACCTGCAACGGGGATAATGGTAGCAGATATATCACCCCCTAGACGGATGAAATCATCTGTGATGAGGAACCTGTCTAGTCTAGAAGCTAACTAGTGGGTGCCTCCTCTTCTATTATTCTAGCTGAATATTCCATTGGAGGTTTGAAGATCAATGAGGTGGTTTTATTGAATGAAGTTCTTGAATCCATTATTGTCTGAGTCCAGATGCATCCTCCCTCCTTTATTTTCCTATAGGTTAGTTATCATATTGAAGTCTCCTCCCAAGAGCCAGAGAGGTAGGCTTTCTATTTATTGAGTCCCGCCATGTTGTCCAGAAGCTCCATTTTCTGATGGAGATTCTGGGGAAAGTAGACATTCATGAGCAGGCCATGTATGTATGTGCCAATCAAGTGAAAGTTGGCTTGGATAAAGTGCCTATTGGCATGATATTTCTCAAAGAAGATGATTTGGGGGTTCTATATGATTGCTAGGCCTCTAGATGCAACATTGGCATCTACAGCTATTGTATTGCAACCTTTCCATTTCTTTTTGAAGATTGTTTCCAGAATGGCGCTGGAACATTTGGTTTCTTGCATGTAGAATATTGTAGGGTGTTCCTCAGTAATTATTTTATTTATTATCCTGTGCTTAGTGGAGCTATTGATCCCTATTATGTTCCATGAGATGATCTTCATTTGGGGGGGGAGGGGGATGGTGGTGTAAGCGTAGAATCTGGTCAGCTTGGGGAATTGCCCAGAATCCACCATTTTTTTGCCCATTTCTATGGTTCTTTGCAGCATTTTTTTCCTACCCCTTTTATGGGACTCTTTCATGAAGTAATTTTTTTTTATGAGCGTTCCCCCCTGAATACCTAGAGAGGGGAGCTACTGCGCTCGAGTAAGGATTTATTCCATATTTTGGACCTGTTGCTGAGGTATTGATCTGAAATCCTTCTTATTGCAAGCATCCTCTAACCCTTCAAGATCCAGGCCCTAAATTTCAATTCTCTCTTGCTCTTCCTCCATAGCTTTTGGAATCGTCTCTGTCACATGTTCTTTGCCCTTCGACACGGGTTTTTCCCCTGCACCACTAGTGGTTTGAGGTTTCAGGATGGTCTCAGGTGGGACCTTGTTCTATTGTGCCTTGGAGGACTGGGGCTGCTCCGTAGAGGTGCGCCCGGCTTCATTGTCTGGTTCATTTTTGTTCTCAATCAGTTGATTTAAGGTGGCAAAGCTGTTGCTAGTCGCAGGTCCTTTTTTATTCTGGTGAGAGGTATTTCTCTTGTTGTGCCTTTTCTTACTTGCTACCTTCATGAATCCTTTTTATTCCTGATCATTGGATTCATTTTCGGTCACCGCTTTTTTATGGAGGGGGCAATCAATGAAGATATGCCCATGTTGGTGACATCTCCTGCATCTGAAAGGGATATGCTCATAATCTACAGTTTGTATCCATTCAAAATCTCAGTGTAGCAGACTTACCTCTCCTGGTAACGGCTCCACCAAGTTCATGTAGATGCATATTCGGGCATATGCTGTGTAGCAGTTGATATTTTTATCCTCTGTAATCTTGAAGAATTCCCCTAGGGAATTGCCTATATCTTTGAGGGTTATCTCATCCCAGTAGTCATGGGGGAGGGAGTAGAGTCGAATCCAGACCGAAGCCCATGTAAGATCTTGTTTGTTAGGGTTGAACCACTCTGTCCAAGGTCGGAGGTATAGACCAGCGGAGTTAAAAAAACATGGTCCTCCATCCATGATCGTGTATTTGTCTTCAGTGCATATAAAGAGCACATTAAAGAAGCCTTTAACACACATTTTTTGGTCAATGTGGCCTTTTGGTTTCCACTTCGAAGCTATCCATCCTCGAAGGGATTTTTTAGTGGGCTAGAAACCCATGAAATTGCCTATCAGTGTGGGTCCTTCATGAACTAGATTCTTCCATTGATGCGATGTGTAGGGAGATTGATCATTGTTCGTTTGGGGTTCTTCGGAATGCATGTCGCTAACCTGATGTTCGCTTCTTCTGCTCCTGATTTATTGGTCTATTGCGTTGAGGGAGTCACCCCTGAGATGTCATGAGATAGGCCAAATTTTTGCTAACTGACAATGTCAACCTCTATCGTCGCCTTTGTGAGAGGATGGCCTGTAATGGGGGAGCAGCAGTCCCCCACTGGTATCAGTCATCGGTGAGCCTCAGGTTTGCCTAGGAGAGTGATCGTGGCCTAACAGTATGGGGAGGGAGGTCTGCCTAGGGCAGCCTGCACGAAATCCTCCAAAAGTTAGGTCATGGCGGTCGACCTGGTGCAGAGCTCTGCTAGGGTTTTCAAGTTCCTGTGCAGAATATTATTCATGGAAATAATAAAATATTAGATTACATTACATTATCAAATTTTAGAATGAAACAAGAAGAAACTATTCTTTCAACTCGTATTTTCAACTTATATCCCTAAAATGTTACTCAAATTTCAAGGAGGATAAATCATTGGAAGAAAAATTTAATTCCTCATCCAACGAGTACCCATGTTGCATAATTTCGATGGACTCTGCTACACAAAAAATGAGAAATACATGAAAAAACATTATTGCAATCATGATTTCATGTATTTCTGATTTTGCATGTAGTTGTGTCCATCAAAAGTATTAAACATGGATACTCCTTGGACGAGGAATTAATTTTTGCATCCAATGAGTTATCCCACTCAAAATTTGAGTAAAACCGTGAGATAAGTTGAAAATACAAGTTGAAAAAATAGATTTTTTTATTTTTTTACTCCAAAACTGGTGAGTCATCACCCATGGTTGACGTCATCATCTTGAATGCTGTTGGCTATTATAAAGTTTATTTTGGTTGTACATTTTTGTTTTGAGGCCTATTTTAGACCTCATAAGTTCTCTAATAGCAAGGATTAGGTGATCAGATTAATGATGTGGCAATAGCACAAAAAGTGCTGAGATTACTTTCATCTAAATTTGATGCCAAAGTATCCACCATAAAATAAAAGCATTAATTGGAAGAATTTTCCATGGAAATATTTCATGGAATACCTACTACTTATGAGATGAGAAAAATGAAGAATGAAATCTAATTTAGAGAAGCTACCTTCAATTTTTCAAAAAATTCAAAATAACATCAAGAACAAGACTGCTCTAGCCACATTTCAGATGAAGAGGAAGAAGACTTTGTGAGAAAGCTACATAGAGGCTCTGAAAAATATAAAGGTATGTTACCATTTAAGTGTTTTCAATTTAGTAGAATAGTGAACTTTGTAGAAATTTGAATAACTGATATATTATTCACTGAGATTCTCCTGATCACACACTATTTTAACTTCATGCACAATACATAATCTCTTCTACCATTGATCATTAATTGCGGAAATAAAAACAATCGCATGCGCACATTAAAACCATAAACAATCACACATATGAACACAGTATTTCATGGGAAAGCTTAAAGCTCAAAACCCCCAACTATCTGTATATTATATGTCATAGAGATCATGTAACAATCATCATACAAAACTCCTCACAAGCTCTCGGTACGATCTCAATTTGCTACACACTAATCAAGCTAGATCTAGCAAAAAACGTGCTCCAATCTCTGCCACCTGATAGCCTGCCTCTACTGCGCAAACAATGCTTGATAATAGCTCATAAATAACTTCGAACCACCTGGATTGTACTGCGCAATCCTCATTGACATCTCCGATTACTAGTTGTTGCAAATCATGCAACAATATAGTCACAACTGATAGTCACACTGCTCTTTCACCTATCTCTTCACTGGTCTCCACTGAAACTGTCCATGCACTGAAGTTAACTGATGTATTCTTTAGTTGATTAATGAGTTTATAATTAGTCAATTAATTAATAATTAATTCACACCACTCACACTAGTGTATCAATCAGTTAGACTAGATACAACTAGCTCAACTATGTTTAGATTAGTTAAACTGAACACAACTCCATTAACTTCCTAAATCAACTCCTCCAAACTCTCTCACATGAGTTCTAACTAAATTCCTCATGCAATAGCTCCACTTAACCCTCATGAATAGCGTAATTCCTTCTGTCAGCTGTTGTGCCACATCTATGCACTTAACTGAAGTGCTCCAAGAGAATAAGATAATGTTTATAGTCCAAATATTATTAAGAGCTAATAATATTCGACATATCTATTTTTAGACTGGAAATATAAAAATATATTCCGCCCAATATGTCTAAAAATGTAAGTCCATATATTTTTCCAACTTGACCAACCATCCACAAATATCATCCTGCAACTCATAGAATATGATCGACATGTCTAAAAATAGACTTGCGCCAAAAATAGCCTGTGGGCCCACTTAGTGAAGGCGAATCTTTTCACTAAGCTCATCATCTTGTTGCAATCTCAACACTCCCTCTCAACAAGATAGGGATTATCTGCCACCCCGATCCTGCCTCTGTGGTATTCGAATTTTCTCCCGGTGAACGCCTTCGTCAAGATATCAGCATCCTGATCCTCCGTAGGAATGTATGAAAGTAACATGATCTTCCGCTGCACACAATCTTTGATATGATGATACCAGATGTCAATGTGTTTAGATATATCATTAAATATTGGATTAATCGAGAGTTTAATGCAACTCTGATTATCACAATAAATCACAGTAGGATCTAAGTGTGAACCGAACAACCCGACTAGGATCTTCCTCATCCATACAGCCTCGCATGCAGCCAAACTCGCTGCCATATATTCAACCTCTGCTAAACTGAGTGCCATGGATCTCTGCTTCCTGCTATACCAAGAAACTATTGTCGAACCGATACTGAAAATCCCTCTAGATGTGCTCTTTCTGTCAGTTGGGCTCCCTGCCTAATCTGCATCCGTGAAGCCACACAGCTTCACCTCATCCAACTGTCTATACCAAAGTCCATATCCCGATGTGCCTCTGAGATATCTCAATATATGCTTCCCTGCCTTCCAAAAGAGCTTGGTAGGCTTAACCATAGCTTGTGAAAGTTGGTTAACAGCATAGCATATGTCGAGTCGTGTATTGACCAGATACATGAGCGACCCCACCAACTGTCAGTAAACAGTGGCATCCACTACCTATGTTGAAGTAGTATCCTCCTTCCTCCAACCACCAGGAAGAGGAGTATCAATAGGCTTGCAACCATGCATGTTGAACTTCTCCAGTATCTCCCAGGCATACTTTCCCTGAGAAACAAACAGTCCATCACTGCGCTGCCAAATTTCCAATCCCAAGAAATAATGAAGGAGGCCCCAGTCCTTCATCTCAAACTCTTTTGCAAGATCAGCCTTGCATGAGAGTATCAACTGTTCATCACTAGTCAGTATAAAATCATCCACATAAAGTACAATGATCAACAACTTACCCTCCACCACTATCTGGTATAGGTTCGGATCCGCCTCACTCTGGGAGAATCCAAGTTCGGTAAAGTAACTGTCAATCTGTGTGTACCAAGCATGAGGTGCTTGTTTCAACCCATACAACGCTCTTTTGAGCCTGCACACATGCGACTCAACGCTGATGATCTTGAAACCTTCGGGCTATTCTATGTACACCTCCTCCTCAATCACTCAGTTGAGGAACACAGTCTTCACATCCATATGATGAATGTGCCACCCCATCTGCGCTGAGAGATCTAGGATGCTCCGTAAGGAATAATACCTTGCGACAGGTGCAAAGGTTTCCTCATAGTCGATCCCCTCAATCTGTGAGAAGCCTCAGCCAACAAATATTTCCTTGTACTTCTCCACACTCCCGTCAACTGCTTGCTTCACTTTGTAGATCCATCTCGAACCCACCACTGATTTCCCTTCTGGCCTTGGGACAATCTCCCATGCACTGTTTCTGACAATCGAATCATACTCTTCCACCATGGCATCTACCCATGCAGGATCCTCCACAACTTGGCTCTGTCACGATACACTTTCTCATAAGAGCCATGTATCTAGTATACCGATCAGATAACTGTCTCTGTCTGCGCTGTGATGTAGGTGCTCCTACAACCTTCTCTACATCTTAAGCCAATCGCTCAGCTTCTGTAGTGTGCTTTTTCCCTCTGATGGTTGGCGCTGCATGAGTGGTCTCTTCCACTCCATGAACCTCATATTGTGGCTGATCCACATCCTGAGACTCATCCTTAGGAACTAATAGCTCCTCATCTGCATGCAAGTGTGGCTCCCTCTCAAGCGAACACTTCATGGCTTTCTCCTCGTGAAATTTGATATCTCGTCGCACAATAGTCTTGCGACTGTCTGGAAAATACACAAGATAGTTTTGGGGTGTATCAGTGTACCCCAAAAATATCCCAACCTCTACGGTCGGCTCCAGCTTCTTCCTGGCATCCTTCCTCACATGAATGTAAACATGTGAACCAAAAATCCTCAAATGGGAAATATCAGGCTTCTTACCAGAAAACGCCTCCTCGGGTGTACTCATGCCAAGTATCCTATGAGGAAAACGGTTCTGCACATATATTGCAGTATTGCATGCCTCATCCCACAAGTGTATGGGAAGGCCCTGACCATGCAACATCACCCGTGCAGCACCCACGATTGTTCTGTTCTTCTGCCCCGCAACCCCATTTTGCTATGGGTTATGAGGTGCTATGAGCTCTCTTCAAATTCCTTCTGCACTGCAAAATTCCTTGAATTATCCATAGATGAATTCACCACCATTGTTGCTCCTAAGAGCCTTCACCTACTTCCCCGATTCTTTCTCAACCAGTGCCTTGAACTCACAAAACTTTGATTATGTCTCACTATTCTTCTGCATGAAGAAGATCCAGCACTTATGAGAAAAATCATCAACAAATATCACATAGTACCTATGCTTTGCTATCGAAGCTACTGAGAAAGGTCCACACACGTCTGTGTGAATTCTCTCAAGGATCGTCGTGGTGCGACTATCCTTCTCATGAAAGGTGGCTTTCACAAATTTTCCCAAAGTACATCCCTTGCACTGATCTAACTGTGCAAGAGTGCCCTTAGGAAGCCCAGTAGAAATATGTTGCAATATCTTCAAAGCTCCATGGTGAAGATGGCCCAATCTCCTATGCCACAACTCGCCATCATCCCGGCTCACCACTCCTTCTGCCTTGCATGCCATTGCTGCACAGCCATCTACCTGAAATTGATAAAGGTTATTAGCTTGAACCCCTATCCTTCGGGTCTCACCAGTTGCCTTACTGCGTAGGAAAGCCTTTCCCTCGCTAAAGACTGTTAGAAAAATAAATATTATAGAGAAATGAAACACATAAAATATGCGGAAAATACAAGCACACAAAACACATAAAACCAGAGAGACACAGATATACGTGGTTCACCCAGTTTGGGCTACGTCCACCCCGAACAGCCAGTCCTTCCTTTATATTATCCAACAAAAACGAAGAGACAAAACCTACAGCAGATCCGCTGTAATATCCTATGTTCTCTCTCACAGTCTCCCTCTCTGTTTCTCGCTCCGAGAATACACACATCATACACAGCCGCAATACAATGCCCTCATATATACAAGGGGGTTTCCTTCTAGGGCAAACAACCCTAATCTAAACATAACTTCTACCGTCAGATCATTTGCCTAATGAACGGCCCAGATTGACTAGAAATTACTATACTTTTACAAGGCAATTTTACATTTGTTTTTAGCTTCGGGGGCGCTGCCCCCGAACCCCCGCCAGGGGGGGGCTCTGAAAAGCGCTGCCGCCCCCCATGGACCCCCCACGGCAGCGATTAAATTTCGGGCAGCGTTGCCGCCCCTTTTAAGGTACAGGGGTCCAAAGCTATGATACAAAGTAAACAAGATGATCAGGCTCCACACCCAACAAAGACAACATCATATCCCTTGTCTTCTAACATGGCCACCGAGATCAGATTCTTCTTCAATCCTGGAACATGCATCACTTCCTTCAATACGAAGGGTTTACCAGACTCCCTCTCAAAGGAAATGGTACTGATACCGGTCACACTGTATCTACCATCATCGTCCATCTCGATGTGCACTCTAAGAGCTTTCTCATCCATATCAGTAAACAAATCTTTGTCTCCGGTCATATGAAAAGACGCACCACTATCAAGAAACCACACTGAACCCATCACACTTGAGACCAAGCATATGATCAGTGAAAAATCTAGCTCAAAATATGAGGCTAAGGCCTCTCCAGCTGCAGATCCAGCAGCCTGCTTATTTTTCTTCTTCTGTGGACAATTAGTGGCGTAATGTCCATGTTGGTGACAATGAAAGCACTTCACCTTGGACATGTCCTGCTTCTTGCCTTTCGCACCAGATTGAGAAGCATTCTTCTTACTCTTCCCCTTCCTTTCTTTGGTAGCCAAAGCACAATTTTCTTCATCAGAGTTCTTTGATGAAGATCCATCCCTGGTACTCCGCCTTATCTCCTCTTGCACAAGATCCAACCAAAGTTGCTCCCATCCTAGCAATTTCTCCCGACCATTGACAGAGTCCTGATAGGAATGCCAACTCTTCGGAAGCCCAAGGAGAGCCAAGCTCACCAAGTCCTCATCATCAATAGTAACCCCCACACTTCCCAGCTCATCCCTGCATTGGATGAACTTCGTGAGGTACTTGGGCATATTTTCGCCTTTCTCCATTTTTATGTTTCTGAGTTTGTCCTTGAGCGCCAACTTCCTATGGTCGCTCTTGCTTTGAAATAAATTTGTCAAAGATTTCCACATCAAGAATGGAGAAGCTTTACCATGAAGGTTGGACAATATGTGATTCTTCACACCTTCAAACAGAATCCTTCAACACTTTGTTGTCTTCTTTTGCCATGTGTCAAGTGCGGCAGCATCGCCAGAAGCAGGTTTTGGAATTTCTGCATCTATGAACTCCTTCAATCCATTGCAATCTAACACTGCCTCCATCCTGTCCTTCCATGCAATATAATTTTAGTTGCCCTCAAGGGCATACTCCAATCGCAATCCGTTGAAATACATCTCAACTTTGACACCAAGAAAACACTACTGCAAATTCGAATTCCACCAGCTCAAAACTCAACCGCTTCAATGTTTTGCAGTTGCTCCGATGATTAATATCTCTTTGATACCATGTAGAAATTTGAATAACTAATATATTATTCACTGAGATTCTCCTGATCACACACTATTTTAACTTCATGCACAATACAGAATCTCTTCTACCATTGATCATTATTTGCGGAAATAAAAACAATCGCATGCGCACATTAAAACCATAAACAATCACACATATGAACACAGTATTTCATGGGAAAGCTTAAAGCTGAAAACCCCCAACTATATGTATATTATATTTCATAGATATCATGTAACAATCATCATACAAAGCTCCTCACAAGCTCTTAGTACAATCTCAAATTGCTACACACTAATCAAGCTAGATCTAGCAAAACACATGCTCCAATCTCTGCCACCTGATAGCCTGCCTCTACTGCATAATAAATACTTTAGAATGGCTCATAAATAACTTCGAACCACCTGGCTTGTACTTCACAATCCTCATTGGCATCTCCAATCACTGGTTGTTGCAAATCATGCAACATTATAGTCACACTACTCTTTCACCTATCTCTTCATTGGTCTCCACTGAAACTATCCATGCACTGAAGTTAACTGATGTATTCTTTAGTTGATTAATTATTTTATAATTAGTGAATTAATTAATAATTAATTCACACCACTCACACTAGTGTATCAATCAGTTAGACTAGATACAACTAGCTCAACTATGTTTAGATTAGTTAAACTGAACACAACTCCATTAACTTCCTCAATCAACTCCACCAAACTCTCTCACATGAGTTCTAACTAAAGTCTTCATGCAATAGCTCCACTTAACCCTTAGGAATAGTGTAATTCCTTTTGTCAGCTCCTGTGCCACATATGTGCACTTAACTGAAGTGCTCCAAGAGAATAAGATAATGTTTAGAGTCCAAATATTATTAAGAGCTAATAATATTCGACATATCTATTTTTAGACTGGCAATCTAAAAATAGATTCCGCCCAATATGTCTAAAAATATAAGTCCATCTATTTTTAAAACTTAACCAACCATCCACAAATAACATCTTGCAACTCATAGAATATGATCAACATGTCTAAAAATAGACATAGTCTAAAAATAGACTTGCACCAAAAATAGCCTGCGGGCCCACTTAGTGAAGGCAACTCTTTTCACTAAGCTCATCATCTTGTTGCAATCTCAACAAACTTCAATTCAAAATGTTCTTATAAAGAAAATAATATTGTTGAAAAGGAATAAAAGAGAAGAAAACATTTAGGAAGAATAACAAGAAGAATTTGTTTAACAAGGAAAGTTTCTACTCAAAGGAGGAAAATTGTAGTTCATCGAAGGATGAAGGATATTATGAATCTAATTCAAACCTCGATGAGAATATCCTCATGAAAATAGTAAAATAAATGTATGGTAAAGAGAAAACTAATCCAAAATAATGTGAAGATATTGTTCACATGGAAGATGAACTTATAAGTGCATTAGAGGAAATAGACGGGGTTATAATAAAGAATACATAACGGAAAGAGGAACTTTGAACGTACAAAGAAAAACATGATAATTTTGATGAATAAATGGATCTTTTAAGAACATCATTAGAAAAATCCATCTGGGTACAAGAAATTTTAATGAACTAAAAAAAAAAAAAGGGAAGTACTATGAAAAACTAGCGTAAAAAATTGCATGCAGCAGCAAATATCTAGAAAATACTAAATCTCAATTGACTTTGAACCTAAAATTTGTGAAGTGATATGAAACTTTGAGCAACATTATTAGAAACCCACAATCTCCATCAATAAAAAAAAGGATTCAGTTATAAAGAAACACTTAAATAGGTAAAGTTTGAATCACACTTCAAACCATATGAATTAAAGAGTTATGCTAATGTTTTCAAAGGAACAATTAAACAATCATTCAAACTCAACAATGAAGGAAAGGATCAACAAAAGCATAAAAAATCAAGCCACACAAGTAGCAATGGAGCGAGGAAGAAACAGAGGACATAGTTCTGTCAAATAAAAAATCAGAGATCAAGCCCCTTAGAGGGTTATTCGCTACCATGTACCCAAACATTTTCTATGGTTATTGTTTTATCTACCATAATTTTGGTCATAAGGTAGTACATTTAAAAGCATAAAAATCTATCAGAATTAGAAATGCAAGGATTAAATTAGGTATGCTAAGAACTAGAAGCTCTTACAACAATGTATTTTCTCCCCTTACGGATGAAATTGAGTGTTGCATATGTAACAACTTTGGAAATAAGGAAAACAAGTGCATAAGCAAATTTTTCCTTCTTCTACGTGAGACAAAGAGGATGATTTCACCAAAGTATGTAAGAAGAAGAATACTATGCACTTAGAAGAGTTTGAACTAGTCCTATATACCAAAAATAAAGGAAATCAATGGTACATTACTAGTGGTTGTTCAAAGCACATGACAAGTACTGACAAAAAAAATTTTATATCTCTCAATGAAGACTAAGGTGGAAATCTCACTTTTGGTAACAATACACCAGCCGAAATAATGGGTAAAGGGACAATAGTCTTAGAAAAGGGAAAGTCCAAGCATTGGAATGTGTTATATGTAGATATCCTTAATAATAATATTCTAAGCATTAGTCAGATGTGTGACCAAGAACATGAATTTATATTTATGTTATATTGTTATGTGGCAAAGGAATCAGATAAAGGAAAAACTATAATAAAAGTAGTTAGGAGTCTAGGTAATGTCTATGTGTCGGAAGGAGACAAAGAACCCTTTTATATGGCTAAAATTGATGAGAT
Organism: Pinus albicaulis; assembly: GCA_034641835.2. Taxonomy (NCBI): domain Eukaryota; kingdom Viridiplantae; phylum Streptophyta; class Pinopsida; order Pinales; family Pinaceae; genus Pinus; species Pinus albicaulis. The sequence goes on along the minus strand of CM076571.1, from coordinate 531,972,185 downwards.
TTGGTTGTGGCACAAAATATTGGGTCATCTCATATTTCATCAGCTAGTTAAATTAGGCCAGAAAGAAGTTTCCCGAGACATGACCAAAATCTCCAAACCCGAAAATACTATTTGCAAGTAATGCCAATTTGGAAAACAATCAAGAGTGCAATTCAAAGTAAAGGAATATTTTGCAAAAGGAGCTATAAAGTTGATTCATATGAACCTATGTGGACCCACAAGAACAAAATTCCTATGTAGTGACCAATACTTCATGTTGTTGACAAATGATTATATAATGATGGATTAGGTTAGTCTATTGAAACATAAGACTAAAGATTTTAAAAATTTTAAAATATTCAAATCTCTAGTGGAAAATAAAATGGACCTCAAAATGAGATTACATAGATTAGATAAAGGAGGAGAGTAGACATGTGATGAATTTTATGATTTGTGTGAAAAAATTGGATTAAGAGACAATTCTCAATATCTAGAGAACCTTAGCAGAACATAATAGTAGAAAGGATATCTAATGATTGTGTAGATAATGAGCCTAGTTAATACTTATATTCTGGAAATGCTTATTTTTCCTCTTTTTTTTAAAGAAAAAAAAACAGGGATCTGGTCTACATATCTTGGCCTTATTTAATGGGCATCAAGATAATGTTTCTCACCTACTGGACTCCAAAGTTTAATCCTACCATGGGAATATATTGTATGCATTTCTGGATTAGATTTTCATATTTTGCCCTTGTTTTCTATGATGATGGTATTTTTAAATCCATAGGTGAAAAATTGGACAACTATATTACTAGTTATTAGGGAAAGGAAAATAACTTCGCTTGTGCCAGTGTTTGTTTTAAAATAAATTCTAGTAAAGGAATCCTTGAGGTAATTCAACTTGACTTCAAGAGCTGGTCCCATCTTCATGACTTGGATTATGAGCAACCTAAGTTTAAATCCAATTTTTTCCATGAGTATGGTAACTTTGCAAAAAAAATTCCAAAAGCTCCAGTGTCTCAGTCTCCTCCTATCCATTTGCCATATTCTTAAAGTAATGATGAGAAAGTAGCATTCCAACCAGTTTCAAGGAAACAAAAGAAACATTTGTTAAAGAGGATGCATTCCAATAGAACTTAATGTCATCAACATCTTCCCTTCAATAATATATATGAATATTTGAAATCCTTGGAGGAAGAAGAAGAATATCAACAATATTTAGATCAAGTTCCTTTTGAGAACATAAATTCACCCACTAAGGAAGAGACTACTTCTAAGGATATTGACAAAATCCCTCCTTCAAATAAAAAGGAAGGAGAGGGTAGTTCAAAGGAAGAAAAGAAGTTAAATCTCTCCTCTTCTTATCCTTTCTATTCATATGTTATAAAAAGAAATCAACAATCTTCCCCTCCATTAACAAAAAGTAGAAAATATGGAAGCACGAAATCCCCAAAATATTGTGCCCATCATTATTTAGCCTCTTGTGCTCAAGTGAGGAATTGGTTTCAGTTAAATCTTTAAATGCTTAAATTTGTTTTTGTACCATCTTGTACAAGAAATATGTAAGAATCTACTCCTATTCTCAAGAAGTACTAGGCTCAAGTCTTAGAAAGTCTAGTATTGGATTTCCACCCCTTCTTCTCTTGTTAAGAGAAAGATGGTTTCTTGCACTCCCATTTTTAGAAACATTGAATAATTTTCCTTTTAGTATTCATTTTATTTATTTTAGCGGCTTGTTTTGGCTACGCATTTTCACTTAATACAAAATTACAACTCCAATTAAAAAATGGAAAAAAAGGTTATACATCACACAGTAATACAGAATAAGATCTATATTCTAGAAAAATTAACTTGTTTGATTATGTTAAAATATAGCTATATAAAATAAAAATTATTTATTTATATTAAAACATGGCATTTATATTTCAGGATATAATAAGTTTCATTTTTTCAAAAATATATAAAATTAATGTTATAAATATGTTATCTTAAGGAAATTTTTATCATTTAAATACTCAATGCTTATAATTATAAACATATATGCGTTATGTTTTGTTTGAAAATAATATAATATTATAGGAAAACTCAAATTTTAATATTTATATGGCTACAAACAAATTTTATAAATAAAATTTATATATTTAAATTAATTTTTAAACTATTTCTTAGTATTTTTATAACTATTATAATGTTTTTTTTTTCATATTCATTAATGTGTCATGAGTGATAGTTTATTTAACACTTATATTATAGGAGTTGTTTTGAAATTTTGATTTGTGTTATTTAAATTTGTTTTTTTTATTACATATATAGATTTAACGTTGTGAAAAATCCGCATTTTAATTGTGTAGAGTTTATCTATTAAACATATAATTTCAATGAATTCGTGTCAAATTTTAGACAAATCAAATTAAAAAATACATCCAAATTTTTTTCAATAAATAGCATTAAAAACAATTCCTATATTATATAAATAAACATAGTAAAACTTGATTCAATATTATGCAATTCCTTACCTTCCAATTACACCATCTTCCACATTTCAAATTGAAACTAACAAAGAATGGGGAAGCCAAACACTTATATTATGTGAGTCAAAATTAATGGATTTATGTTTGCTTTTTAGAATTTAAAAAAAAAAAGCTCATTTCCATAATAATAAAAAATAATAATTTATCAAAAAAAATTAGCATCTTTTTTATGAAAAATATAATAATTTATTTTTAATTATATTTTATTTATTTTACTTATTTTTAATATAGAAATATATTTGAAAATAAATATAAGAATACATTTATAATGAATTTAGTATATTGTTTGAAATAAAATTTAAAGGAATAAAAAGTGTTACCTAGTAGCTAGTACTTGCTCCTTAATTTAAATATAGCTAAATTAAAGTAAAAAACAATAAAAAATTAAAATTTCATACACTTTATTTTGTAACATCAATATTAAATATCAAATTTTAATACTATAAACATGTGTTGTTAATTTTTAAAAAAGTTTAGTGATGTGAAATAAATGTAAGAAAATTATTTATTAAAAAAATCTTTCAAAATGATAAGTGAGATTTAGTTAAAAAGAAGAAAAACCATTAAAATTAAGAAATAAAATTGAATGATTCTTTTCATAAGTAGATACAACAAAACTTGTATTAATGCCCAATACATAGTGCTAGCTAATATAATATTAAAAGAGGTGAGTTTGTTGAGATCAACTTGTGTAACACAAAATGATATTGGACTGATTTGTAATGGACTTGCGTATAAGAGGTATGTGCCTAGATGACAATTTTTGCAAAAATATAAAAGCTGAAATATAAATAACCACATCATGCCAAAACTAAATTCACATCAATACAGATAAGAATAAGAATAAGTTAAATAATTTTTTAAAATATACAACATAGAGTTATAATAAAAATATGAATATATTAAATATTTAGCTCTAAATAAAAATAAAAATTAATTTCACCTGTATAAGTTATAACAACTATGTTGAATAATAAGAACACAATAATCACATGAATCACATTGCCAATTTTAATGGGCAAGTTGTCAATTCCCAAATTTATATTTTTTTTTAGTGTAGATGATAATGACAAGAGGTTTTTAACATTTGAGTAGTAGTATATATATATATATATATATATATATATATATATAACAACCAGAGAAAATTACACTTAAATGTTGTTTTAATTTTATTAATTTCTTATTTTTAGAATTGGTTTCTATTAATTTAATTATATTAATTGAAATGAAGTTTTATTTTATAGTTGTTGTTTCCAACAAAATAAAATTATAGATAGAAAGTGTTGGGAAAAATATAAAGTCAAATTAATATAACTAAAAACAAACAAAATAAATAAATAATAGAAAAATAAATGTTATGAAACAACACTCATAATAAGATCTCAATCAATCACTTTAAAAAAAGAAATGAAACTATAAATAAGTAGCAATTTTTTTTTTGTGAAAAACAAAATAATACACCATCAAAATCAAAACTCAACTCAATGTTAATAGCACAAATATAATAAAAAATGTTATCTCATAATGACTCAAATTTAAACCATGTATATGAATTTTTTAAATGAGAGTAGGTTCTCATTCTTTTTCATATGAGAGAGCATTCGAAAATGAAATGAGGATATGCTTATGTTTATTAAAAAAAAATTGTTACTTCTAAGTTCAAAGAAAAAATGTGGTGTGAGAAAGATCTAGCAGTTAAAAGAAAATTAAGATATTATAAGGAGGTCATCAACCCCACCCTAGAAGATCAAAAGTATCTCTCTGTTTTAACTAGCTCAAAAATGAAAATTAATATAGCCAAGATTAGAATGAACTCTCATGAGCTCCATAGTGAAACAGGTAGTTGGACACTTCCTAAAACACCATGGATGGACAGGATCTGCCATCTCTGTGAGAATATGAACATTGAGGATGAAAATCACTTCCTCTTAGAGTGCCCCACGTACAACCACATTAGAGCTCAATTTCATAATCTTTCTTACAATACTGACATTCCTAGCCTTTTAAGATGTCAAAATTATAGTGAGCTCGGGAGGCTTCTCTGCAAGCTTTTTGAGCATAGGAATAAAATCTTAAATCAAACTAAATAACTCTTTTCTTTAGGTCCAATAGACCAAAGATTGGTCTCAATGGACGTTAACCATCACCATCATCATCATCATGGCGTGGCTGCCTTGCCCTAACTACCATACTGGACTGCGCATCTAGCATAAGGTTGGGGGCGTACTTTTCTCCTGAAATTGTGGTTGAAAAGCGGACGAAATTTCGAGCTCATCTCTATTCTAGAATACATGCATATCGTTTTTGTCATATTGCAAGTCCATCAAAAGTTTAAATTCAACATATACATGTTGTTTTGCTATATTTTAAGTCTTTTAAAAGTTTAAATTCAATTTTATTATTGAAAAAATAATTCTCATGTAATTTAGTTTTGGAAATTAAAACATATATTGATGTTAGGATGGGTGTGATCGAAGTTATATTTTATTGTATAAACTAGAAACATATTTAAAAACAATTTTTATTTATTTATTTATTTATTTTTATTTTATTTATTTATGTTAGAGATATTCTCTAGAAAAGAGATGTAATGTCTTAGTTTATTTTATTATGTTATGTGAATATTTTGAGTAAATCAAATTAAAATAAATTATTAATTATAATTATTAATTAAAATATTTTGACTTTATCAAACTACATAAAAATAAAATAAAATAAAATTATTAATTATAACCAAAAGCGTATAAGATAAAATTTATATAAAAATAAAAATAAAAATGAAAATAAATTTTAAAATAATAAAATAAAATAAAAAATTATAATTATAATTATTAGTTAAAACATTTTGATTCCATTAATTTACATAAAAAATAAATAATTATAATTATAATTAATTATAATTAATAATTAAACTAGCATAATTCATTTTAACGAGTGAAAATATATTTGATCCTTTCCAATTCTTGGTAGATCTAGAATTAAGAAGGATCTACGATGGTTAAATTTAGTTAATAAGGATGGTTAAATTTTTAGATAACATGATTTCAATTTGATCTCCATTATGGATATAACATAATATATTTTATAGGGTTAGGGAATATATTTATATTTTAGGGTTTAAAGCCACGTGTTAATATCAAATTTAATATTTATTTAAAATTATTATGATGATTTAAATTTTGTATCACTATTCATTTTATTTTTCAAGTGGAATACAACTATTTCATAAATGACACAAAGTGACGATTACACTATTTCTTAGAAGACTTGAACCAATACAGCTTGGGAAATAAATTGTTCACCAAGCCACTCACATTTAAATAAAAAGAGGACATGAGTGGGCTTTATTCCACTTATGTGTGCACTATTCACAAAACCATTTCAATATGGTATCGTTGGGTGCAAAAACACATTCAATCCCTACCTCAAGGTGTTGGGGAAGAAAATTGTTCACCAAACCACTTTTTGACTTAAGATCATTTGACATTTAAAAGAAAAAGACACGAGGTTGGTTTTGATCCACTTATGTGTGCACAATTCAAGAAACCATAGGTTCAACCACTACATCAAGGTATTTGTTAAATATTTTTAGTGTTCTTCATTTAAATAATAAACTCATTATATAATACACTTTATTATTCTTCATTTATATTTCTTTTTCCTAAAAAAACCGTAATTTAATTATCATTTGAGAACAAAATTACATCCTACTGATACATGTCACGCATGTATTCATTTGATAATAGCAAGCTTCAGAAAAAAATTTTGATGGATCTTGTTGGTTACAAATTTATATTTGTAACTGTCCATAGAAATATAATAATAAACATAACATAAATAGACATACATTTAAAATTTCTCCTGCAAAGTTGCAACATAAATAGATAAAGTCGAGTATGTGAAGAAACCACCATGGCGGTTTAGATTTTGGGCATAATATATATCAGCGTTGAAGATCAAAAAAAGAAAAAATAAACAAGAATTTTTGGTGCATCTTCTTCTTCATTTAGATTTTTCATGCCCAATAAAAGGTCTATGGTAGACCTTAAATGCCTTTTCCTCCCTCTATTCGGTTATTTCAGATGTCCCGTGAGCCATTAGAACAATTGTTTTAAAGAGGCCATCTCCATGTGTGTTGAATTCCCTGTAGATATGAGAAATAGAAAAAGATGAGAGCATTGATTTTAGACAAGTGACATCATTTAACAAAGAATGTAATATGAGGTTGTAACATCTATTCACTCCTTTGGTTAAATTGATAATGAGCTAAGAGTCTCCATCAATATGAATGGATGTTATGTTTTTTTCCAATGCAAAAACCAGTAATAGTTTAAGTGCAATGATCTATGTGTAATTGCTTGACCCTTCTTCCAATCCCAATTTCTTTCTAAAGCAGTGGTTTTCATTGATGTAAAGGACCGCACCCCTTCCACATCTTTTAGAGCCACCCTGAGCACCTCTGTCAAAAAATCTTCAAGGTTGTTCCTATTGATTTGGGGTTGGTGGGAAATTATTTTGCGAGGAGCTATGGTTGGCTTGGGTAGTAGATCTGGAATCACAATAGTTTGTGTGACTCTAGTCTTAGGAATAATCAATTCATCGTTGAAAATGACTTTGTTTCTTGCTAGAAATACGCCCCAAATATATAGGAGGGGGAGTTCGATGTAATCTATTGTTCTTTCTTTGGAGACCCACTCTTGCCACACATCCATCAAATTTAATCCTTATCATTTGTAGAAATTATATGCACTAAGGATGCATATGTCCTTGATTCACCTGATCTCACACTATTTAACTTTATGCAAAATACTGAATCAATTCCACTTGTTAATATTTTGCGGAAAAATTAATTGCACACACATGTGGAGCATAAACAAAAATAATCAATCACACATAACACATTTTTTAACCGGGAAAGCCTGAAGCTGAAAACCCCAACTATATATTATGTATCATGGAATCATATGAAAATCCTCATACAAATCTTATCAAGCTCTCAGTACAATACAATCGTCATACACTAATCAGGACCAATCTTGCAAATCCATGCACTGATCTTTGCCTCCTGCTAGCCTGCCTCCACTACGCAATCCCTGCTGTATAATAGCTCTGAATGAATTTGAATTACTGTTGGATTGATTGCGCAATCCTCATTGGCAACTCCAATGTGTGTGTGAAGCAATCAATGCATCACTATAGTCACAACATATAGTCTATCTTGCCCTTTCACCTACCTCTCCACTGGGTCTCCACTGAAACTGCCATGCACTGTAGTTAACTGATGTATTATGCAGTTGATTAATGAGTTAATATTTGTGAATTAATTAACTAATTAATTCACTCCACTCTCGCTAGTGTATCATTCAGTTAGACTAGATACAACTAGCTCAACTGAGTCTAACTGAGTTAAACTAAATACAACTCCATAACTACTTCTTCCAACTGTGTCATAACACTGCCACTTGAGTTATAACTGAGTCCTCCATGCATTAGCTCTAGTAAACCCTTGGGAATTTCGTAATTCCCTCAGTCCACTGATGTGCCACATCTGTGCACTGAACTGAAGTGCTCCAAGAGAATAAGTTGTTGTTTAGTGTCTGATTATTATTAAGAACTAATAATAATTGACATGCATCTATTTTTAGATCAGCGATCTATAAATAGACTTCGCCCAATATTCTAAAAATATAATTTCATCTATTTTTCCAACTTGACCAACCATCCACAAATAGCATCCTGCAACTTCTGAAATATGATCATCATGTCTAAAAATAGACATAGTCTAAAATTAGACTTGCTCCAAAAATAGCCTGCTGGCCCACTTAGTGAAGGCGACTCTTTTCACTAAGCTCATCATCTTGTTGAATCTCAACACTCCCTCTCAACAAGATAGGGATTATCCTTCACCCCGAACCTGCCTCTATGGTATTCGAATCTGCTCCTGGTGAGCGCCTTCGTCATAATATCTGCATCCTGATCCTCCATAGGAATTTACTGAAGCAACATGATCTTCCGCTGCACACAATCTCTGATATGATGATGCCGGATATCAATATGTTTAGATCTATCATGAAACACAGGATTAACCAAGAGTTTAATGCAACTCTGATTATCACAATGTATCACTATGGGATCTAAATGTGAACCAAACAAACCAACTAGAATCTTCCTCATCCAGATAGCTTCACATGCAACTTGAATTGATGCGATGTATTCTGCTTCCGTTGAACTGAGTGCCATGGATATTTGTTTCCTGCTGTACCAAGAAACTGTTGTAGATACGAACTGAAAATCCCTCTTGATGTGCTCTTTCTGTCTGTTGGGCTTCCTGCCCAATCTGCATCTGTGAAGCCATGCAACTTCACCTCATATGTTTTTCTGTACCATAAACCATACTCAGATGTGCCCCTGAGATATCTCAAAACATGCTTGCCTGCCTTCCAAAAGAGCTTGGTAGGCTTAACCATCGCTTGTGAAATTTGGTTCACTGCATAGCATATTTCTGGTCTTGTATTGACTAATTACATGAGTGAACCCACCAATTGTCGATAAACAGTGGCATCCACTACCTCTGTCAATGTAGCATCCTCTTTCTTCCAATTTCCTGGAAGAGGAGTGTCGATAGGCTTGCAGCCTTGCATGTGAAACTTCTCCAGTATCTCCCGGGCATACTTGCCTTGAGACACAAACAGTTCACCTTCCCGCTGCCATATTTCCAATCCAAGGAAATAATGAAGGAGGCCCAAATCCTTCATCTCAAACTCCTTTGCAAGATCTGCCTTGCATGAGTGTATCAATTGCTCATCACCTGTTAGTATTAAATCATCAACATAAAGTAAAATGATTAAAAGCTTACCCTCAACCACAATCTGGTACAATTTTGCATCCGCCTCACTCTTGGTGAAGCCAAGTCCAGTGAAATAGTTGTCGATCTGAGTGTACCAAGCACGGGGTGCTTGTTTCAGCCCATACAGGGCTCTTTTGAGCCTGCACACATGCGACTCGCTACTGAAGATCTCAAATCCTTCAGGCTGCTCAATGTACACCTCTTCCTAAATGATCCCATTAAGGAACACAGTCTTCACATCCATCTGATGAATGTGCCAACCCATCTGCACTGAGAGAGCAAGGATGGTCCATATAGAAGAATACCGTGCGACAGGTGCAAAGGTTTCTTCATAGTCAATCCCCTCGATCTGTGAGAAGCCCCAGGCAACAAATCTTGCCTTATACTTCTCAACGCTCCCATCAATAGCTTGCTTTACCTTGTAGATCCATCTTGATCCTACAACTGATTTTCCCACCGGCCTTGGAACAATCTCCCAAGAATTGTTTCTGACAATGGAGTCATACTCCTCCACCATGGCATCTACCCATGTGGGCTCCTACACTGATTTTTCAAAATAAGATGGCTTTGTCATGATACACTTGCTCATAAGAGTCATGTATCCAGTAAATCGGTCAGGTGATTGTCTCTATTTGCGCTATGATGTAGGGATTCCTACATTCTATGCCGCATCAAGCTTCAGTCTCTCAGCTTCTGTGGTACGCTTTCTGCCTTGTCTGATGTTTGGTTTTGCATGAGTTGAATCCTCCAATCCATGAATCTCATCCTGTGGCTGATCCACATACAGAGGCTCATATTTGGGAACAAGAAGTTCCTCCTCCGCATGCAAGTGTAGCTCCCTCTCAAGCGACAACTTCATGGCTTTCACCTCATTGAATTTTATATCCTGTCACACAACAGTCATCCGACTGTCTAGAAAATACACATGATAATTATGGGGTGTTTCTGTGTACCCCACAAATATCCCAACTTCTGCAGTCGGCTCCAGATTCTTCTTGGCATCCTTCGTCACATCAATGTAAACAGGTGAGCCAAAAATCTTCAAATGAGAAATATCAGGCTTCTTACCAGTAAAAGCTTCTTTGGGTGTACTCATGGCAAGTACTATATGAGGACAATGGTTTTGCACATAAACCGCAGTGTTGCATGCTTCCGCCCACAAGTGTATCGGAAGGCCCTGGTCATGCAGCACCCACGATCCTTCAGTTCTTTCTCTCCGCGACCCCATTCTACTGTGGGTTATGAGGCACTATGAGTTCTCTTCAAATTCCTTCTTTTCTACAGAAGTATTTGAATTCACCCGAGATGTATTCACCACCATTATCACTCCGTAGAGCTTTCACTTGCTTCCCCGACTCCTTCTCCACCAATGCCTGTGTTTTGCTATTGAAGCAACTGAGAAAGGTCCACACATGTCTGTGTGAATTCTCTCCAGGATCACCAAAGCATGGTTCTCCTTCTCATGAAAGGTGGTCTCCACAAACTTGCCCATAGTACATCCCTTGCACTGATCTGACTGCGCAAGAGTACCCTTGGGAAGTCCAGTAGAAATTTTTTGCAAAATCTTCAAAGCGCCATGGTGAAGATGGCCCAATCTCCTGTGCCATAATTCTCCCTCATCCCGTCTCACCACTTCTTCTACTTTGCCAACTATTTCAGCACAACCATATACCTCCATCTTGTAGAGATTATTTATTCAAACCCCTATCTTCTTGGTTTGATCCATTGTTTTATGTTGAAGGAAGGCTTTTCCCTCACTGAAAACAACATCATAACCCTTGTCTTCCAGCATTGCGACTGAGACCAAGTTCTTCTTTAGACCTGAAACATGCATGACATTCTTCAACAAGAATGGATTACCAAACTCCCTCTCAAAGGTAATGGTCCCAATGCCAGTCGCATTGTACGGACCATTTTCATCCATCTCTATATGCATCTGGAGGTCCTTCTCCTCCAAGTCACTAAACAACTCTTTGTCTCCCGTCATATGGAAAGACGCACCACTATCAAGATACCACACCGATCCCATGCAGCTTGAAACCAAGCAAGTGATCAAGGATAAATCAAGCTCAAATTGCAAGGCTAAGGCCTCTCCAGCTGCAAATCCAGCAGCCTTCTTGTTCTTCTTCTTTTGTGGACAGTTAGTGGCGAAATGTCCATGTTCGTGACAGTGAAAACACTTCAATTTGGACAAATCCTACTTCTTGCCTTTAGCATCAGATTTTGAAGGATGTTTCTTCCACTTCCCTTTCCTTTCTTTGGCAGCCAAAGTGCAATTCTCTTCATCTTGATTCTTCGATGAAGATCCAACCCTGGTACCCCGCCTTATCTCCTCCTGCACAATATCCGACCAAAGTCGCTCCCATCCCTATAGTTTCTCCCATCCATTGACAGAGTCTTCATAAATATGCCAACTCTTCGGAAGCCCAAGGAGATCCAAGCTCACCAAGTCTTCTTCATCAACAGTAACCCCCACACTTTCCAGTTCATCCTTATAGTGGACAAAATTCGTGAGGTATTTTGGAATACTGTCGCGCTTCTCCATTTTTATTTTTATGAGCTTGTCTTTAAGCGCCAACTTCCTCTGGTCACTTCTGCTTTGGAACAAGTCTGTCAAAGCCTTCCACATTAAGAATAGAGTGGCTTTCCTGTGAAGGCTAGACACAATATGGTCCTTCACACCTTCCAATAGAATTCTCCTCGTCTTTGCTGTCTTCTTTTTCCATGCGTCAAGTAATGCAGCATCGTTAGATCCCAGCTTAGGAACATCGCTGTCGATGAACTCTTTCAGCCCACTATCCTCCAGTACTACCTCCATCCTGTCCTTCCAAGCTATGTAATTAGAGCTCCCATCAAGGGCATACTCCAATCGCAACCCATTGAAATACATTTCAATGTATACTCAACTTCTGCACCAAGAATCTTCTATAGCAAATTCGAATTGTCCACCAGCACAAACTCACTTCACAATTGCAATCTTCAATCAACAATGCTCCGATACCATGTAGAAATTATATGCACTAAGCATGCATATGTCCTTGATTCACCTGATCTCACACTATTTAACTTTATGCAAAATACTGAATCAATTCCACTTGTTAATCTTTTGCGGAAAAATTAATTGCACACACATGTGAAGCATAAACAAAAATAATCAATCACACATAACACAGTTTTTAACTGGGAAAGCCTGAAACTGAAAACCCCAACAATATATTATGTATCATGTAATCATATGACAATCCTCATACAAAGCTTATCAAGCTCTCAATATAGTACAATCGTCATACACTAATCAGGACCAATCTTGCAAATCCATGCACTGATCTTTGCCTCCTGCTAGCCTACCTCCACTGCGCAATCCCTGCTAAAGAATAGCTCTGAATGAATTTGAATTACTCTTAGATTTACTGCGCAATCCTCATTGGCAACTCCAATGTGTGTGTGATGCAATCAATGCATCACTATAGTCACAACAGATAGTCTATCCTGCCCTTTCACCTACCTCTCCACTGGGTCTCCACTGAAACTACCATGCACTGTAGTTAACTGATGTATTGTTCAGTTGATTAATGAGTTATTATTTTTGAATTAATTCACTTCACTCTCACTAGTGTATTATTCAGTTAGACTAGATACAACTAGCTCAACTGAGTCTAACTGAGTTAAACTAAATACAACTCCATAACTACTTCTTCCAACTGTGTCATAACTCTGCCACTTGAGTTCTAACTGAGCTCTCCATGCATTAGCTCCAATAAACCCTTGGGAATTGCGTAATTCGCTCAGTCCACTGATGTGCCACATCTGTGCACTGAACTAAAGTGCTCCAAGAGAATAATTTATTGTTTAGTGTCTGATTATTATTAAGAGCTAATAATAATCAACATACATCTATTTTTAGATTAGCGATCTATAAATAGACTTCGCCCAATATTCTAAAAGTAGAACTTCATCTATTTTTCCAACTTGAACAACCATCCACAAATAGAATCCTGTAACTTCTCAAATATGATCATGATGTCTAAAAATAGACTTGCGCCAAAAATAGCCTACGGGCCCACTTAGTGAAGGCGACTCTTTTCACTAAGCTCATCATCTTGTTGAATCTCAACATAATTTTCATTCTTGATCCAATTTTGAAGAAAAGAAAGTCCAAAGGGTCTTTTAGTAGGGACATTCAATCAACAGATGATCGACTGATTCCTCCATGACTTTATATAGGCTACAACAACTTTTCCCTTCCTTTTCTGTCTTTTGCGCAAAAAATTCCATGTTGGAATTTTGTCTTCCAGGTTACACCGCATGAAAAATCTGGACTTGGTTGGCCATTTGAGCTACCATAGCTGGTTGCACCATGCCTCTAATGGGTCAAGGATGAAATCAGAAATGGGAGATAAGTAGCCCTATTTTGGAGTGCACTAAGTCGAGGTGGAGATGGTCCAGACGATCTTGCCAGGGTCCTTAGTGATGTTTATATGTGCTTCTCCTAATGCTAAGGTAAAGGATGACCATGTTCCTCTGAAATGTCTTTGTAAGCTCAGGCGGTTACCTTAATACTAATTTTGATCCGTTAGATGGTTTGGTTTAGGAGTTGTTGCCTATTTCAGGGCAAAAATCCCCATTGAGTGGAGAATAACGATCATATCTTCTAGAAGGTGATGACCTCGATTACTTCCCATCCATGAGTCAATAGCCTCTATAAGGTTAGATTCATCTCCAACTTTCCATGTGATGCTGTTTCAATGAGGGTGGAGGAAATGATAATATCCCTCCATATGATGGATGCATTTGATCTATTTTCTTTTGGGTCTTCGAATCTAGTCTTCAATGGATATATGAGAAATATATTTCCTATAGATCATAATAGTCCAAATTTTTTTCAAAGATATCATCCTACAACCTACTTTAGCTGCCAATTCTTTTGAGAAGTAAGTCAGGTTTTTATTCCCCACCCTCCTCATGCCTTGGGCATTGCAATTCTAGACCATTTGACCCAAGGGAAGGTGAAAGTTTTTGAGGTGCCATCCCAGAGGAAATTGTAGCACGGTTTCCCGATTTTGGTTAGGGTGCCATTTGGGATCCAGGAGAGTGACATCCAATAAATAGGGATGGCCTTGAGGATTGATTAGATTATTATTAATCGTCCCACCCTTGGTAATCATTGTGCTCTCCATGATTTGAGTCTGATTTCCATTTTTTCTAAGATTTATTTCCAATTTGCGCTAGTATATGAATTTTGTTTTAGGAGGAATCAAAGATATTTCAAACCATTCTCCAGATTGGCTTGATTATGAGGAAGGAAATGAAAATAAAATCTAATCTTGCCTTTAGAAATACCAATGGGGATGATACTTGATTTTTGTATGTTGATTTCCATACTTTTTGGTGCTTCAAAAACTGAAATAACTCCCTTTATTGAGTGTGCATCATTATGGGATCCATCGTTGAAGATAAGGACATCATATACAAAGAGGAGGTGGGTGATGCAAAGAGTGGTTTTGACCCTTAGACTCATTAGACCATGCCTTCTATGGGCTTCCTCAAGGGATTTTTTGAGACCTTCTTCCACCAATAAAAAGAGGAGGGGGTATGATGCTGCCACAGCAGCAAAAACCCACAATTTCATTCCTAATACAATCTCTTGTAAACAAATCTTATCACTCTCAAAACAGAGTTCTCCATATGCGGAAGCTTCTTGTTTAATCTTCAAAAGAATATTTCCTCACTTTTTAACCCATGGTTATAAAACCCAACAAATGTATTTTCTTCACATATCATGCAATATCCACCTGCATAATAACCCAATTGATCACATGGAAGTTGTTCTGAACCAACCTTCAAAAGGACATTTCCATACTTTACAACTATGGTTAAAACCTTATATGAATTAAAACCCATATGAAATATCCACTTTATTATTTTCGTATATATGACTCTTGATCATGGTTAATGTTCATAGTGCCCACATATATAACTTATCCATTTCTGACCATTCACATTTATGAATTCGGGTTAGGTTAAAAACCCAAGCACCAACATAATATCATATTCGCTTATGATTTTCAACTCTATGGTTTGAACCCCAAATAAACCATATAAATAATTACGGTCCACAACTTATTTCAATGTACCCTTTTCTTTTACTGTCGGGTCCACACCTTCCGTTAACCTTTGCACAACTTCTGATGCGAACACCATCAAATCTTTGCCTCCTTTGATCGGAAGACTATCGCGTAAAAATAACCCCGGCACTTTATCAAACCAAAGTCACGCGAAATCAGTGATATTACTTTGCAACATGTCACTTACAAACTGCTATCGCGTTCATTTCAGTTTTTACCACTTACCATTTAAAAGCTGCATGAAAACCGCTTGTTGGTTTTCAAACCCATTCCTTGGTTTCTTCCTTCTATTGACTTTGATCTACACGACTTTATCCTAGCCGTCTGTCTCCCTTAACCTTATTTGTTGATCTCGTTGGCCAATGACTTTACTTTACCTCTTCATTTATTTGCACTTCTCTTCACTGATTAATAGTTCTCTACTTATCTATGTTGGCTACTCTTCCACATGAATCCCTCCTGAGCTTTATGTGTGGTTTAATGCGCCTATCTCTTTATTCCATTCCTGATCCGAATTCACTGTTCGATCAAATCTACTTTTGATACATATGGTCCAATGTATCCAAATTTTGAATTGAAAATTCAGTTCCTCTTCTGTGTCGTCGATCCTTTTAGTGATCGATGACTGAATTTAACAAACACAAACTCATCTCGTCTTCTAGAAGTATATGTAAACCCTTATTTCACTTCATCTCAGTCATAATATTGACATTATACCTTGTCTCGACATTTGCATCAAATTTTCCATTGTATACAGAACCACCATTTCAAACCCTTATTGCAGAGTTTTATCACACACCTCTTCATAAACTCTGAGAATTTCTCACACATAATCTATAATTCAATCAATCAATGCACACATAATCACACACTTTAGGATTGAATTTTCTCTGTATATATACAACCAAAAAATTACAAAGGATTCCTTTCTCTCTGGCCTGATATTTAATCAGTGGTCTCCTTCCTCTAATTTTCCCGTAGGCTTACAATCCAAGCTCTCCCATTTTTTTTTGCCTTTCGGCTTTACAGTTTATGCAAATTTTTTTGAGCCAATGTAGGTTCAGATCCTCCATCATCTCAGCAAAATCCTCCAAATCCTCCGAGTCCTAAAATCTATCCTTTATCCCTAAGGATCATCTCTAATCCAATAAAATCATGAAACTGATTCTAACTTAAGATTTACAATTAATCCTCAAATCTCTCATTCCCTATGGAATCTCAACTATCCTAATTCTCTCATGTTCTCCAATCATTCGGGAACATTTACAAAATTCCTCTCAATATTTAATTAATTCTTATTCTAAATCACTCAAAAACATTAATAATTACATAAGAAACCAATATTCTTTTGAAAACACAAGATCCCTATGTCTATTAAAATACAAAGGATTTTCAGAGCCTAATGCTCCTGCATCAAACTCCCAAGGTTAAAAATAATCATGATCTCCTGATCATGTGCTTTTAATATTTGTCTTCCTGGATCCCATACCTTGTTCTGAAATTTGTCATCTATTTTTGTTGTTGTTTGTTTTTTTTCTCCAGGTCTCCACACTTTATGCTGCTTTGCTCCAATGGCTGTACTTTCACAGTCTATTACTATCTTCCTTTTGCTGCTGCTACTTCTTTTCTTTCTTGCTGATGTCTTCTTCTAAGACACTTTCATCATTATCCTTCTTATCAGTTCAATTTCTCTGTCCAATAAATATTTCGTCTGTTGATTATCTTCACCTCTTGATTGTTGATATTTTATTTTTACTGTCCCCCTGTCATCCTTACCCTCTTGTTTTCAGCAATTACTAACTTCTTCCATATTGTCACTTATGACAATTTGTTTGTCTCTTTTCTTCAGCAATTCATTGGACTGGTACATAGTATAGTCTTTACTGCTATCTTCATCTCTTTGCTTTAGTTTGTTGTTGATGTCCTCATTTCTTGCACCTTCACATTCTGCACTTTTGCAATCTCTCTCTCTTCCTGTATTGAATCTTGATTCTTCAGCATAATTTATAGTAATTTAGTTTCTTTGTTCCATGGATTAAGTACCTCCACAGATTCTGCTTCTTTCTCCTTTACTTGATTGCCCAACTGTGTCAAATTTTCTCCAGCATCTGCAACAAAACCTGCATTCACAAAACAATTATTAAAATAAAACCCATAAGGCCTCAATGCCTCTTTTCCCTTTGGAAACATTTCAGTATGCTGCTCTTAAATTTCCTCTTCTATAACCACATTAGAATGTTGATTCATTATACCTAAAGAATTCTCTAAAGGCATCTCAAAACTGTCAACAAGTCTCTCTTTCACACCATATTCTCTCATGATGTCTTTATGTTCTTGTTCACTGTAGTGAACTTTGTCTTCTGTAATCTCTCTGTCATACTCTGAGTTTTCTAGCAAATATTCCAGCAATGCAATTTCCTTTTGGCATTCCTTAAGTACTTCATCATCACTGACAATTCCTGCATTTATACACAAATTTTTAGTTTGAAAATTACAAGGTTCAACAGTCTCAACTGTTGCTTCACATATCAGTTCTACAGACTGAATCTCTTCTCCTTCTTTCACAAGAAATTCTTTCTGTATTGTAACAGCTTCAAATAGCAATATATCACTGCTTTCCTCATTCAAGAGACATTCCTCATCATTACTTTCTGCTTCAGAGTATTTATCTTCTGAAAGATACTCTTTCATACTTTTGATAGCTTCAAAATATTTCTCATCTCCTGTAAAACCTGTAATCACATCAAAACTATTAGATTAAAAAATACAAGGCTTTACATCATCCGGCTGATCTGAACTTGCCCAACAACTCAGGAAATCATCAATAATTCCCTCTTCAACAAGGTAAACTTCTTGCTATCTTAAATCTTCACAATAATTCATAAGATCTTTCATAGATCTCCATTCTTCGTCTATACCCATAACTTCATTCTGTTCTACTTCACAAATGGAAACTTTCATTTTCAACTCAACTTCTTTGATTTCTTCACATCTCAATTGCACACTCATCATCTGCTCAAGCTTTCTCAACCCTTCTGCTAACTGCATATTCACTTGTTGTTCTCTCTTCTGTTGTAGCCTCTACCACTTTACTTTCTTCTTCATGATCCAACCATATCTCTGGTTTTCTTCTATCATCATTTTCAATTTATTAAATTATTCTCTTATCTCATCTGACTCTTTGTCATATTCTTCATCATTCAACTACTTCCTTATGCTATTTTCCTTGGCATCTTCTTTCTCCTTTCTTCTGTTGTGGTCTCTCTCAGAACGTTTGTTATCTCTTCTATGACTATCAGTAGTCATCTTCTTCTTCATTTCTATGTTCAGGAGTTCCTCACTCATTCATCATGAGTTTTACTAAAGCCTTTGCAATAACAAGTCCTCCTTGTTACAACTTAGCTCACCAATCCTTTTCTTTGGATTTGGTCTTTTGGCAAGTACTGGTTCTCTATCTTCTGGAACCTCTTGAGCATTCCTCTCTGCTCCTTCTAGGATTCAACTCATATGCACCTTCTAAGAACACAATTTTCCTTGTTATCCAACCTCTGTTGGAATTATTCAAGGTTTTTTTCCACACTTTACTCAGAAACTCTTACCAGTTTCCTTTATCACTGCTCTTAAAGCTGTGATCTTCTTTTTGCTGAGATTTTCTTCAACTATCTGCAACCTGAATTCTACAAACATATTCTTCAAACCAGAGTTAAAATAACACTTATCAACTCACCTTCAAGATCTTTGTGTGATCTTTTTTCACCTCTCATTTGCACTGTATCTCTATGTGCCGGAATCTATCAGTTTCAAAATCTGCTCCCCTTTATTTTCTCCATCACACATGCATTCATTCTAATTCCAATTTAACAAACTTGAACCTTCAAAAGAGTTGTTTCCTACTCTAATACCAAAATGATGCTGTCATAGCAGCAAAAACCCACAATTTCATTCCTAATACAATATCTTGTAAACAAATCTTATCACCCTCAAAACAAAGTTCTCCATATGCGGAAGCTTCTTGTTTAATCTTCAAAATAATATTTCCTCACTTTTTAATCCATGGTTATAAAACCCAACAAATGTATTTTCTTCACATATCATGCAATATCCACCTGCATAATAACCCAATTGATCACGCGGAAGTTGTTTTGAACCAACCTTCAAAAGGACATTTCCATACTTTACAACTATGGTTAAAACCTTATATGAACTAAAACCCATATGAAATATCCGCTTTATTATTTTCGTATATATGACTCTTGATCATGGTTAATGTTCATAGTGTCCACATATATAACTTATCCATTTCTGACCATTAACATTTATGAATTTGGGTTAGGTTAAAAACCTAAGCACCAACATAATATCATATTCACTTATGATTTTCAAATCTATGGTTTAAACCCCAAATAAACCATATAAATAATTACGGTCCACAACTTATTTCAATTTACCTTTTTCTTTTATTGTCAGGTCCACACCTTCAGTTAACCTCTGCACAAATTTTGATGCGAACACCGTCAGATCTTTGCCTCCTTTGATCAGATGGCTATCGCGTAAAAATAACCTGGGCACTTTATCAACCCAAAGTCATGAAAAATCGGCAGTATTACTTTGCGACGTGTCACTTCCAAACTGCTATTGTGTTCATTTCAGTTTCTACCACTTACCATTTAGAATTTGCGCGAAAACCACTTGCTGGTTTTCTAACCCATTCCTTGGTTTCATCCTTCCATTTACTTTGATCTACGCAACTTAATCCTAGCCGTATCTCTCCCTTAACCTTATTTGTTGATCTCGTTGGCCAATGACTATACTTTACCTCTTTATCTCTTTGCGCTTCTCTTCACTGATTAATAGTTCTCTACTTATCTGTGTTGGATACTCTTCCACATGACTCCCTCTTGAGCTTTCTGTGTAGTTTATTGTGCCTATCTTTTTGTTCCAGTCCTGATCCAAATTCATTGTTCGATCGGATGTACTTCTGATACATATGGTCCAATGTATCCAAATGCTGAATTGAAATTCAGTTCCTCTTCTGTGTCATTGATCATTTCAGTGATCGATGACTGAATTTAACAAAAACAAACTCATCCAGTCTTCTAAAAGTATATTTAAAACCTTATTGCACTTCAGCTCAGTCATAATATTGACATTATACCATGTCTCGACATTTGCATCAAATTTTCCATTGTATACAAAACTACCATTTCAAACCCTTATTGCAGAGTTTTATCACACACCTATTCATAAACTCTGAGCATTTCTCATGCATAATCTATAATTCAATCAATCAATGCACACATAATCACACACTTTAGGATCGAATTTTCTCTGTATATATACAACCAAACAATTACAAAGGATTCCTTTCTCTCTGGCTTGATATTCAATTAGTGGCCTCCTTCCTCTAATTTTCTCGTAGGCTTACAATCCAAGCTCTCCCCTTTTTTTTCTGCCTTTCAGCTTTACAATTTATACAAAAAATTTTGAGCCAATTTAGGTTTAGATCCTCCATCATTTCAACAAAATCCTCCAAATCCTCTAAGTCCTAAAATATATCCTTTATCCCTAAGGATCCTCTCTAATCCCATAAAATCATGAAATTGATTCTAACTTAAGATTTACAATTAATCCTCAAATCTCTCATTCCCTATGGAATCTCAACTATCATAATTCTCTCATGTTCTCCAATCATTCGGGAACATTTACAAAATTCCTCTCAATATTTAATTAATTCTTATTCTAAATCACTCAAAAACATTAATAATTACATAAGAAACCAATATTCTTTTGAAAACACAAGACCCCTATGTCTATTAAAATACAAAGGATTTTCTGAGCCTAATGCTCCTACATCAGGGTATATAAGGCAACATTTCCTTAAACCAAATTCATCTCTAAATAAATGAGAATCAAATATATTTATGAGGACTGGAAAGGATGACGAGTTGTAGCTCATAATCCAATTGATGAAGTTTATTCTGAAACCAATGTGGGTGAGAAGAAAATGAATGTATAGCCAACTTACATGGTCAAAAGCTTTGGAGAGATCAATTTTCAAGATGGCTCCATTCAATCGTCATTGTTTGAGACTGTGGAGGTCTTACTGGGCCACAATAATAGCCTCATGAATTTTCCTACCTTCATGAAAGGAATACTATTCCTTAGAGATGTATTTGAACAGGATGGGTTTGAGCCGAAGAGATATGGTTTTTGCTATAATTTTGTAAATGTGAATATAGAGCGAGATAGGGTGGAAATCATCAAAAGAGGAGGGTTCATTAGATTTGGTAATTAGAGAAAGAAATGTGGAATTGGAAGAGGTGGGGATATGACTAGTAGATTTAGATTCTTCAATGAATCTTAGGATATAATTACTAAATAGCTCCTAAAAAGCCCGAAAGAATTCAAATGTCCACCCATATGGCCCCAGGATCTTGTCGTTTTAGAATCCACTTAAAAATTTCTTGAGCTCTTCAATAATTATGAGTTCCATCAACATGTCTTTGTCATCTGGAGCCAAGAATCTAGGGAAGAACAAGGCTAATTTTACCACTTCAGCTATAGAGGCCCTCTAGGGTTCTTTGAAAAGAGAACTCAAATGGTTGGTCCCCATTGAAGCAAGATCCTCAAAGGATAAGGTTGTATTCCCTTCTATGTCCCTAAGCTTCCATATGGTATTTCTCATCTTCCTCCCTTTGGTGTAATTTTGAAAGAATTTAGTTTTCTCATCACTTGGTTCTAGCCAGATGGCTCGACTTTTAACACTCAAAGTTTCAGCTATGTTAGATAAGAGTTCATTCTTCCTCCCAATTGGGTAAGGAGTGTCTCTTGTTCCTCCTAGTCATAACCCTCTGAAGGGCCTTTTCATATAGCATTTAAAACTGCTTCCACTTCGTAGAGCTCTTTGTAGAGCTCCTGAGCATCCTTTTCCTTTATTTCCACTGACACTTTTATAGTGAATTTCTTCACAACATTGATATTTTGAGCAAATTGTCTTCCTACAGACTCATTTGACAGAGGGTCAAAAGGTAACCATGTGATTTTACCAACTTGGTGAAGCTAAAATCCGTAAGCCAGGTCGAGTTGATTTTGAATGGACTAGGAGGTTTCTTCCCTGAATCTCTGATTTCCAAGAAGATTCAGGAATGGTTCGAGCCTCCACCTTCTCCAATTCATTGTCTTATAAGAGGGAGGTTGTCGACCAGCTTCTCAGTCAATAGGAACTAGTCAATTATTTTTGCAATCCAGTCCTCCCTTGTCGTTTTGTTACCCAAAGAAGCTTTGAGCATAATAGGATCAATGTTGATCAGGTTGTGATTTTGAATAAAAAGGGAGAATTAATCCTATTTTGGGTTAGCCTAAGCTCTATATCCCCAAATCTTCGCTTCACCAATAGATAAGTTCAAATCCCCACCAATGATAAGGTTGGCATCCACCATGCATGATTTTTGGTATAGATAATCCTAGAAGGGGATTTTGTTTTTGGGGGGTCTGTATATATTGAGGATAAGGAGGTTGTGATTGAGCTCCACTGATTTAAAATTGAGGCCAATGATCGATTCAATCCCCGAAAAGCATAGACTATTGATAAACTAGGGATTTCGTACTATCAATTGGCCCCCTGAGCATCCTCTTGGATTGGTGCAAATGAAATTACAACAAGGTAAAGTCCATTGCATAATGCTGAAAATGAGGTCTTTGGCTCCTAAAGTTTCTTGATGAAGAAGAATGAAAACTCCTTTTAGGTCAGAGAGCCATCGTAGAGCCTCTTGTTTGTGGGTATTTTTTATGCCCCTGCAGTTTAGGGTGAGGATGATCATTTGGAAACTCCCTTAGGGGTATTTACTACACTAAGCGCCCCATCAACTGAGAGTTGTTGACTTGATGGCATATCGATGAAGTTCTTGTTATGAGCATGAACCAGTTTGCATGGATGGCCTCTACCTTTCCCAGTCAAGGTATCAGGGGGGTTGTAGTCGAGGCCTCCGGGAGGAAGGGGAGGGTTTGATTGGCTCGACTAAAATATATATAGAGGTTCAGATGAAATCAATAGAGAGGAAGAGTATTCAACATATGTGAGTGGGGACGAGAAATATTAGAGATTGGGTGGAGAAGAAAAGAAAAAACCACATATTTTAGGGTTGGATGAGAAGAGGAAGGACTGAAAAATGTTATATCCCTAGACAATTCCCAACCAGAAATGTAGTTTTCAAAACACGGAGATGATTTAGCCAAAGAAACCAAGGGTGAAGGGTATAGCCAATTACCCTAGAGTGATGCCTGGTTTCTGAAGAAAGGTGATAATCTTCTCACTTGTAGTTTTGACCGGGTGCTTGCCCTGTTAGTGCTGTAAGTATTGTTGTGTCATCTGTCCTAGTGGAAATTTTGAAGGCAAAATGACATTGCTTCCACCGATTCAAAAGACAATACAAATTGCGGGGTTGGATCTTTTTCCATAGGGGTTAGATCTCATTTTTGGCCTTGTTGGGATTTTCCTAAGCACTCCCTACTAATGAAGGGTATTTTTCATTGACGAGCATTGTGACCATAATGATGACAACATCTGCACTAGAAGGGGACACCCTTATAGTTCATATTTTTCTTATATTTTGTTCATTTATATGTTATTTCAGTTTCTCCCCATAAGGTCGCACGAACATCCAACAACACAAAAACATTTGCTACCTTACATTCTTTTGTTTACAAGAAGGTCAAATCTACATCCATGAGCTCGCTTAGGTTCGAACCTATTGCAAAGATCATTTTTGTCCAGAAGATCATTGGTAGACCTGGCATGTGAATCCATACATGGATTTTTTCCATTCTTTCTTTGTTGGGGTCAAAAAGAGGGTTCCATATTTTGAGTAGAAGGAGGGTAGAGAACGATATGCCATGTTTGATAAAGAGCCCAAGATGCATCCCCTTTTATCTAGAAAAATCAAAGAAAACCATCCCTTAACTAATGCATGGGTTTCTAGTAGTTGTTTCATATGATATCCCCATTCTTTCTTAACCCATTCCTCCAACGTGGCCTAATTGAAACACTATCCCCTAACATGGCCGACCAGAGTGTGCTCAAACATATGGAGCACTTGGTTGATTTTAATTTCTTCCCCAAGTACCCTCAATTTCTATCCTGAAAGATGTTTCACAGGTGGATAGGATTTCATTTTGGGAACACCGATTGGCACTTGGGAGGGGGGGTGGGGAGGTTAGGAGAGGGATTTGATGGGAGAGGATCATACCACTATTTGATACTAGAGGTGGGATCAAAAAATGAGATCACTAGGTCTTTGAAAGGAGAGGGAAATTATAAAGGGGAGGAACGAGCCGAGAGAAAGGGTTTTACAAGGTAGAGAGGGTCAATAAACCTAGATGATGAGGGATCAATGCTCTCTTGGTTAAAAAATGATCCAAATGAAAAGGGTAGGGTTTTTTGAATCCCCAAATCAAGAGAGGTCCATGAAAGGGGAGGGATGTCGACAAGAGATGAGTAGGGAGGGCCAGATGGGGGGTGGGGGAGTTGAGATGTGATGCATAGCTAATGGTACGAAACTCAATATCCACTAAAGGTAGTAGAACCTCCAAGTTTAGTAACATTCAACATGGCAGGTTGCATGCGGTTTCAAACCATATTTATAAACTCAAATTAAAATAAAAGTTGCATCTCACTATTTCTTTAGATCATTCATTAGCTTTGTTCACAAATATTCAACCTTTTGACCTACCAAATTTTTTTTATCGCACACTACCTATAAATGTAATATAGAAAACCTTGCAAATCTCTTTGTCCAAGCCTTTTTCTCATTAAACTACTCAAATGTCACATAATAGACCTCATTTCACGCAAAACCCAGATCATGGAATCTTTAAATTCGTCCTCATTTCCTGAGCAACTGAGTATCAAGTTCAGTTACAATTTTTTCAAGTAAAATTTCATTCAAATGCACATACATCGATATCATGAGTGATAACATTCATTGCTGCAATACTTGTTGGGTGTAATTACCTACAACTGGGCCTTTTCACCTTTATGATTTGCAGGGATCAAATAAACTCCACTCAGGGTTCAATTTGACACATTAAGAACTGAGATTTGGGCATCCAACACAATGTAGAGATGAGAATGATTATATTCTAAAGAACACATAGATGCCTTCTGTTGTAGTTTTCAAAAATTAAAATACTCAATGAATCTATGTGATTCAAGATAGAGAATGAAATGCCTTTACTCATATGCTCTGATTTGTTGGAAAGGCATACAGGAGAAACACAAAACAATTCACACACAAACCATATGAGCTTTGGCTCTTCTATTAATCTTCAATCTCTCTACCAATCACAATGAGTACAATGAACCCGGCGAAGGGTATTTATCCTCAATTGCTTGACATGCACACACCTATCAAACTCGACTTAACCATCACTCACTTAACTAACTCTCTAACTCACTTACCAAACTCATCTATTACACAACTTGTCTTGCTTACTTAACTCACTATTTAACTCTTCATGCAAGAGTAATTACCTTACTTTAACACTCCCCCTTAATTAAGACTGTATGACTCAACATAACACAAACAAGACCTAACTATGCCTTTTAGGCTTACAAAAAAAAAACGACTTAAATATCACTCAAACATGTCTACTGGTCTATGTATCAGCTAGGCTTACAATGACTCAGATCTTTTTCAATTTTTCATTTTCTTTTTCTCTGCTTCCAAATTCTATATCCTCGAAATTGCTTCATTCTTTGTTGTGTTTTCTTGTTGTAGGCTTTCTTCTCTTGTTGTTGCAGCAGTTTTTCTTTGACTTGTCTCAAATTTGTGCTGAAAAACAATCTGATATTGTCTTCTACACCTTCCTCTTCAAATATTGGTTCAAACATGGACTGATGCCACAACATTACATCTTCAAATTATCTTCTTTTCTCTGCTTCTTGCGCTTCATATTTCTGGCTTTCTTTCTACCATATTTCTTGATAGCAGAATCTTATCTCTTCTTGACTCCATTGCAGAAAAATGGTTTTACTGGATTCTTCCTTGTTTTCAGAAACTTCCATATCATTCTCTTCACATTCATCATCTGGTATTGTTGCTTTCTTCCTGTAACCTAGACGCTCAAAATAATTATCCACCATTTCATTCAATTCTTTTATTCCAGCTGCTGCTTTAAGACTCACATCAATTTGTTCAATTGGCTTCTGAATCCATTCTTCAATGAGCTTCAAATCTGCATCAAACATATTAACAACCTTTATTTTAAATTTTGATCCCATGCTATTTGGAGTACTTGCATGTTCAAAAACAATGTTAAAAACACCTTTATTATGCTCTTGAGTGAAAGCTTCTTCCACTTCCTATTCCTTCTCTCCCTAATTTTCCACTGTATGAAGGTTGTCTTCCACTGTTACGGTGTTAGTGGATATTCTCATCAAAAACACTTCAATCACTTTATCCTCTTCTTGATAATTAGCTGTTGCTCGATCATATACTGCTTCATGAGTAGTTTCAATTGTTTCATATTGTGATGCTACAAAGGCAGCTTCAACCTTCAATGTTTCATCAAACATGGCGCTTACCATATTACCATAATCGATCCTTGTTTCAAAAAATAAACCACACTTATCATCAACATAACGTTCATCCACCCTATGGTTGGATATCCAAGCATGCATGTTCTCATTGTCAATTTTAGTGACAATTTTAGCTTTACCAAATTCTTCAGCTACTTCTAGATTCACCAATGCACATCTAACTTTGCAGTCATCATCCACATGTGTTTCATCACAGTGGGATTCACCATCTTCTACACCATCCACGTTATGGTGGAGTGATTGAGCATTGATATGCTCAATCTCTGTTTCACGTACAGAAGCTTCAACTTTTCTCTTTGAAATTTGTGTTGTATCTTCTTCATCCATATGCTTGCTTGCATAATGGGGTTCACCATCATCTACACCATCCATATTATAGTGGAGTTCTTGAGCATTGATATGCTTTTGATCTTCCTTTCATACAGAGGCTTCAAGTTTTCTTTTTGCAATCTTTGTTGCATCTTCTTCATCCATATGCATGCTTTCATAATGGGTTTCTCCAAGCTCTGTTGTCATCATAGAGTCTTTATCATCTACTCTTAGATCTATGTCTGACATCTTTTTATGTGACATATCCTACTCTGCATGTCACTCTCCCTTGCACCAAATTATTCTTCCAGGATATTCCATGATTCCTTGGAAGTTGTAGCTTTTGCTACCTTGCACATAATTATTTCATCCATTGCATGCTGAATGAAACTCAAAGCTAGGGATTCTTTGTCTTCTGCTAGAAATCTCAGTTTCTCGGCTATAGCTTGAACCTCTTTAAACACGGAAACTATGATTGCCTCTTTTTTATTATCCATTTTCTTAGTCTTATTAAATCATGCTTTGTGACCCATGACTGATGTCATACACTACAAGGAAAAGACCCTCTAGTGGAGGTTATAAATGAGGTTTTTAGTGTTATAAACTTGGTCAAAATTGTCAAAAAACATTCGCTACAACATCTGTTTATGGTTATGAAGGTTTTGGCGGAGCTTTTAATGGAAATTCAACACAACTAAAAAAATGGGCGGCCGGAGGTTATTACGGATGTTTTTTCATCGGTGCGGTATTATTCCTTTAACGCACCCGTGCGTACATTCCAACTGTGCCCCGGGGTTGTGTCAGTCCAACGCACCGAAACGTTTAGGTGTAAAACTGCATCAGGTGTAGTGTTGGTCATACAATGCTCGGGGCCGTTCTAATTGGTCTTGGGATTTGTGGTGCCCATAGGTTGTATCAATGCACCGGTGCGCCGTATCACAGAAAGGCACCGAGATTTATAATTGGTATTGGTATTCGTGCGGTGCCCATAGATCGTAAAAATGCACTGGTGCTTATAGATACGTAAACGCCCCGATGCACAGTATCACACAAACACACCGATATTGATAACTGGTATTAGTATTTGTGTGGTGCCCATAGATCGTATAACGACACTGGTGTGTATAGACACATAAATGCACCGGTGTACAGTTACTGACACACACTGGTTTTCATGTTGTATTTTTTAGAAACATCAACCTGTGACAGTCCAATTATTGTGATTGTTTTAAATTCATTATTCATAAAAAGTTACATCTTATAACAATATTCATATTAATTAAATTTTTATTAATGCATTTGAATGTGATGTTTGGATTAATTTGTTATATCATATCATAATTATTGTGGTTTTTTAAAATTCATTATTCATCAAAAGTCGACACATATATATCTTATAACAATATTCATATGAATTAATTTTTTATTAGTGCATTTGAGAACGACAATGGAGAATGCAATAGAATAAATTAAAACACATTTTATGATTATATATATATATATATATATAAGACAATATTTATCATACAAAATGGGACAGTTATTGGTATCCCTTTGTCTTTCAATTGGGACACTATGTCCATTACATTAAAAAAAATGTTTGATTTCACAGACGTATATATTTCAAAAAATAAAATGCCTTGCTTTGATATCCAAACATGATAGTGATCATCATTCTTCGCTTGAACTGCTATCACTGCTAGAGCTACTTCCATGACTTGGGTTATTTTTAGGAATGTTTTGTTCATAGCGTTGATTGTTTTCCTCTTCTTCACCTTCCATCTACAAACATAAAAATAAACCGAAATGAGTGTATATACATTAGTGAGAATAATGAATATTGCAATATTAAATAATATACATCAATGTAAATCGAAAAGAAAAATGATGTACCATAGCAACAATTGACTCATAAATTATACACATTCTTTAAAAACCATGTATCGTGCCATCTTTCAAAATTTCATCTGTTGTGGCAGTTCCATACTTTGTTTCCTGCAAGTTTTATACCCCATAGAAAATCATATATTTAATATAAAAGATGTTTTTGGTCTATTAATTATAGACGGAGCTAAGTAAAACAAGATCAATAGATGCTTACAAATTTTAAAATTAAATTCTGATATGCCAACATATACTCACAACCCATATTTAACCCAATTTCAATCAATTCGTCTGATGGTTCTTCTTTGTATGTTAGCACATGTTTGAAGACATTCAATGATGATTTTTGTAAAACAACTTACAAAATACAAAAATGAAATCTAGTTAAGTTGTTATAAGGAAGTAACAATTACTCACAAGCTTAGAGATTAACCATTTTCTTCCTTGTCGTCCTGTTTTATGTGTTGAATGGGTTCCATTTTCTTTTATTTTCTGCAAGAAAATTCTTGAAAATTAATATTTAATGCTAAATTGTTTATTTATTGTACCTAATGATCGAAAAATTCAATGATTACATATTACATTTTAAGCACGTTGTTGTTGTTGGAAAGAATGTCTATACATTCATTCCACTAGATCCCTCAAACTTTTGTAAAAGTTTTTCCCGTTTCGTTAACTTCCAACACCACTCCAGATAAGCTAAGGAGCAATTGATTTTCATTTGCATGTTCTATTTTTTTTCTTTTCTTAGAAAAACATTCCTTTTCTGAGTTTTTGGTCCCTGTACAACATTAAAAAGATGTGAATTAGTAGACTGTTTCACACATGTTATCTAATAATTTTAAGTATATTATTAATGATAATTAAAAAAAGAAACTCATATTGGATTGATAGTATTTTTTCATTCACCTGATTCATCCTTTTGCAATTTTTTCATTAAACTTTTACGCTCTTCTGGTCCTAGATCATAAATAATCATATTGAGCTTCGTCATTTTGTGGCTCTGCATGATACACAGTAAACAATACATATTAGTTAAACTTACATATAGTTCAAAAATAATATTTTTTATAAATAATTTACAAAGAACTTGTCTTTTTTGCTTTTCTTGATGTCTTAACAGTATTTTTGTTACTTGATCTCTTGTCAGACATTTCTTTATTAATCTAAAACCTATACCATATCATTCATTAATAAATTTATAAATAAATTCTCAACTTTTCAGGTAGAAAATAAATCTCAAGGTACCGGTGCGCCTTTCACGAGGTTCGCACTACCGCCGATGCGTGGGGATATTAACAACACACCGTAAAACATTATAATACACCGTACGGTGCATTGGGTATTGTAAACGCACCGCAAAAAATAGTGTAATAGATCTAACGGTGCATGGGGTATTATAAACGCAACGCAAAAACGGTGTAATACACCATACGGTTCTTTCCTAGTTAAATGGAGCACCGATGCCCTATTTCAGATTTGGCGCACAGATTTAGAAAAAATGTTTTCATTTTTTTTTACTACATTACTTTCGCAGTGCGCTATATAATACATAGCACTAGTGTGGTATAGTACGTAGGGCGCACCGATAAAGAAAAATCCATTTTTTCAAAAATTAACGCAATGGCCGAATGGATTGGGATCTGACTATGTAAGTCGTCCCGTGGGTTGGACGTCAATCTAAAATAAAATAAAAAACATAATTCTAAAATCACAGAAACAGGGAGACAAAAGGGAAAAAACAAAAAAATGAAGGGTTTAGGGTAAAAATGGATAAACTGCAAAAAAAAAGTAAAAAAAATAATCAAATTTAATCACGAGATGATTTCAAATTATATGATACAAGGTTTGAATCACCAGAGGTTTGGTTTCTGATTGTCTGAATACCTTTGTTCAAACAGATTTTGCTGCTCCACAGTTTCCACCTGCTCTCTTGCTCCAGGTTGTCTCCTGCAAATATCTGGCTGAAAATTTTAGCAAAAATAGTGAAATAATGAAAAGTGTTTAGTATTTAAAGAATTATTTTATGAAATTAGATTTTCTAAAATATGTTGCTGCCCATTTTTCAAATTGCCACTTTTTTTTCACTTAAAGAAAATAGAGTTGCGTTTTTTTTATTTGCGTTTATTCGTTACCAGTGCGGAAGAGTTGTGACGCACCGGTGCGTGTTAAGATGATAAGCGCACCAGACTGTATAATTTTTTTTATTTTTTTTTGTATGTAAGATTATAATAGAATAATGATAATTATAAAATACATGAATTTATTTTCATTATTTTCTAAACTTTATTATGTTACAAAAATTCATATTATTCAAGATTTGTTCTTTTACAATTATTTGCAAATTTACAAATTTAAATATTTTAATAAAATCATTTCACATTAGTAGAATAAAAATTTTCACATTAATAGAATTAAAATTTTACAAATATTTTACATACAATTACAATTAAAAGTACAATAATTACAATTAAAATTTTACGTTAATTTCACATACATGAATTACGATTAGAATTACAATTACAATTTTAATTTTACACACAATTCCATTAAAATTACAATTACAATTTTAGAATTTTACATACAATTACATTTACAATTTTACATAGAATTACATTTACAATTACATCTACAATTTTACAAATATTTTACATACAATTCAATTAAAATTACAATTACAAATACAATTACAATTTTAGAATTTTATATACAATTACATTTACAATTTTACATAGAATTACATTTATAATTAAATTAAAATTTTATAAATGTTTCACATACAATTACAGTTTAAATTACAATAAGTACAAATACAAATACAATTTTACGATTTTACATACAATTAAAATTTAAATTACAGTTACAATCACGACATAATATTTAATAAATATCGTGGTCATTTAATATTAAATTAATTAATAAACATCATCACGATTATGATAACCATCGTACAAACATCATATTCAACTAATAAACACATTCAAACATCAAATTAACATTACATATTAAGATCATCACAACACAAACATCAAATATACATCTCAATATGTCAAATAACTCACGCTATCACATATACACATCTATCTGCAAGCTAAACATTAAATAAACATATCTAACATGACCTAACAATATGTGCTACATCATAATGATCGCCAACATGAAAATTAAGTACAACTGCAACATGAACATAAATTACATGGACCATATATATATATATATATATATATATATATATATATATATATATATATATAATTGAATAATGTTAAAAATATACAACTATAATATAAATGTCATGGATTAGGCACTGGTGGTAGTATAACAACATCAATAGCAGTACTATAAGTGGATACCTGCTCAATAAAGCTGGGTGTAGCCTCGACATTCGATGGTCGAGCCTGCTCATGATCATGATCACTAGTACTGATGGATCCATTCGCTGATGGTAGTACAACATCAATATGATCAATAGTAGTGGAGGCCTACTCAGTGAATAGTTCAGCCTCGGCGGTCGATGGTCCAGCCTGCCCATGATCATCATGACTAGTACTGATGGATGTAGCTACAGGCTGCTGGTTGGACATGGCCGATGGCCCAGCCTCATCTCCATGATGACTGTCAAATGCTGCCAGTAGAGTTTCATGCTCATCAGGCGCGTCGCTAGGTGAATGATCATGAGATGCATGTGAGTCGCTGCTCACGGACTCATGTCCATCATGTATCGTGGCTCGACTATGCCTATAGCTACGGACAGTCCTCCTAAGTCACGTAATTGCTGTCATAGCTCCTATGACATGCCGCATCAGGCCGTACATGTCACGCGACATGCCTCTCCACATCCTTAATAGCCTATTGTCGGCCTGTATGTCTCTGTAATGAGCGGGCCAAATGCTCGCATCAACAATCAATGCATAGAGTTGGTTGGCGAACTCCATCCTATATCTTGTCTCAGGTTGACCATGCCTAGAAAAAGGCGGCACCGGTGCACCATGATGAGCAGGAGAATGTCTCTATCCTGCACCAGCCTCATCCTCATCATGATCATGCTCAACATCAACCATATCCTGATCATCATCATCAAGATCACACCTGGATCATGTGGTGGATCTAGCATCTCCTCGCCATCAAAAGAGCCAATGTATGCAAAATATATACAAGTACACAATAATAATTAGACAATTTCATTACACAATTCAATAAAAACAAGTTAATTAAGAACATGTTAGAATAAATATAAATAAAACAGTAATATTACCTCCATCATCTAGCGGCTCATCAGCTGTGAAGAGGATGTTGGGACACCCTCGCCAATCTAATCCAGCATAAGGACATGGGACCAAAATGAAGGGATGCAGCCCGTCAACACTGGTTAGTAAGTCCAGTGAATCATGTGATATCCTGGCTAGAAACAAAGTGTCTCCCCTCTTGGGCATCATTTGCCCCCACATGTGCATCTGGGCCTCAAACATCGGCCTACGAGGCTGTCGAAAAAAACTAGGTCTCATCTCTGGAAACCTCTCAAAAAATAAACAAAACAGCTCTAAATCAAAAGGGAAGTTGACCCTCCCTTGTGCATGAGCACGAAATCTATCTAAGGCCGTACAAAACTACCGCAAAAAAATGGCGGACCACCTGACAATTCATGGTTGTTGTACTAAAGAATCAACATAATATAAAAGTGAGCAACTAATGTGTTTCCCGTCACTAGTGTTGTGCGAAATGGTCAAAATGATAAGGGAGAGGCACTGCATGTCCTGTCTACCAAAAGCACCTATACATAACTGACCTCCAGGTACCTGAAACTCTGAAGGAGACAGTACATGTGCTCTAATGTATCTCTAGGAGTAAACTAACTGACTCCCTGCTGCACAACCAGCTGGAACATCTGGGAATGAGGGAAAATCCACGCCACTCCTCGATAGTCCTGTAATAAAATAAATATCCTCCTCAGTGGGTGTGTACCACTGGTCAGGACCAACCTGGAAAGCCTGTCGGTGGGCATTGCACCTGCGGATAAGATATCTCAAAAACACACGGTGCGCCTTTAGGGAAGTAGCCTCCTCATAGAACTTGAGGAGGCCTACCTGCCTAAGGATCTCCTGGGTATTTGCAGTAATAGGGCGAGGGTATGCATCTCTCTCCCTCTCTCGGGCCTCCCATTGGCGAATCATGTCATACTATTTAGCCTGTTTTTTCTGTTGTTCCTCCTCTTCTCTCAGAATCATTGCCATATTAAATAAAAAAAAATTATTAAAACAAACATGTATTTAGGAATATACATATATATTTTTTTTGAAAAAAAAACATACAGGCAAGTCGGTGCACCATAAAAACAGTCACGCACCAGTCGCGGTGCATCTTAAGAATTTAGAGCACCGGTCCCGGTGCCCCTAATGAAATACAACGCACCATCCTCGGTGCAGCTGTCTGTTTTTCAAGCACCGTTAACTTCATCAAAGTTCAGAATAGCAGTGCGCTGACTGAAATATATGCCCCGGCATGTATAGTCATGTTAGCGCACCAACTTCATGACAATTACATAGCTGATGGTGCGGTCTTTTACCCGGCCGCACCGTTGACCCTCTCGGAATCCAAAATTCAGTGCGTTGACATACACCAGTGCAGATAATTCCGTCAATGCACCACACTATGAATCTGTGGTCAATGGTGCACCTGGATAAATGAGCGCACCACTTTTTTTTTATTTTTTTTATTTTAAAATTATTTGGGGCGCCTTTCGGTACTACCCCGAAAATGATGTGGATACCATTAGCATCGGTGGTAGTGCATCATGTAAATTTTACAGGTAGCGCCACTATCTGGTGCGAGCCGAACAGATCTGGCGCACCGCACAACAAATTTTTTTTTTTTTAATGGTTATTTTTAAGGTTATTTCAATTTCTAATCCGCTAAAAGGCTTAATTATGGACAAACTAGAAAAACACCTGTACATTTCGCTGTCGAGGAGCCATAATGGCTGTAAACTTTGCAAAAGAAAATTTTCCCACCATTTTTCAAAATGCAAGCTGGAGATTGGTGGCCAATGCAGAGCAGCAGTGTGTGCAATGGGTGCAATGAGAGCACCGATGTCAGGGCAGCTCAGACAAGGGGAAATGGCACCGGTACTTGAGAGCTCTGGAGCACTGAGGAAAGTGAAAAATGAAGCTTTTTGACCATAATTCTTTTTATTTAACCCTGTTGCAGTGCGCGAGGTTTTATAGGCACACCAATATGCTTACCTACAACCGCACCGGGCTATGTCAAATTTGGCACATTGTTTATAAGGCACCGGGGCGGTTCCCTAACACCACACCGGGATGTTTTAGTTTCGGTGCGAAATTTTGATGAGGCACCAGGGTGGCAAATCTGTAAAGCACCGGTGTGGAATAGTTGTAAAACACCGGGTTTTTGGCCTTAATAATTTTTTTTATGTAACGTTATTCTGGTGCGTGCATTTTATCGGTGCACCGGTGCTCTTGGGCAAGAACGCACCGACGCATTTCTGTTTTGGCGCGGTGTTTTATGATGCACCAGCGCAGAAGAGTGGTGAAGCACCAGTGTGTTACAGTAATAGGAGGCCTCGGATGTGTGTGTACATCGTGCAAGATGTCCGGTGTGCCAATGTCTCGTGCGCACCGGTGCGTTCTATGGTAGGGCGCGCACCGGTAATTGAGAGCTCAGAAGCATTGGAAAATTGAAAAATCCGAGTTATTTTGCCGTAATTTTCTAATATAACCCTTTACCAGTGCATGTTGTTTATAGGCACACCAGTGCTCTTTGATAAGAATGCATCAACGCGTTTCTGTTTTGGCGTGGTGTTCTATGATGCATCGGAGTGGAGGAGTGGTGAAGCACCGGTGTGTTACAGTAATAGGAGGCCCCGGATGTGTGTGTACGTCACACAAGCTGTCTGGTGTGCCAATGTCTCGTGCAGACTGGTGCGTTCTATGGTAGGGCGCGCACCGATAATTGAGAGCTCAGAAGCACTGGAAAACTGAAAAATCCAGGTTATTTTGCTGTAATTTTTTTTTAATATAACCCTTTACCAGTGCATGTTGTTTATAGGTGCACCAGTTATGTTTCTTACAAACGCACTGGTGGGTTTGTGTTTTGGCACGATGTATTATGACAGACCGTTGCGGTTTCTTTCTACCGCACCGGGTGGTTTCGGTTTTGGTGTTGTGTTTTATAATGCACCAGCGTGGAATTTCTGTGACACACCGGTGATATAGAATAATAAGATGCACCGAGCGGGTGTGTACGGAGTGCACGGTGTCCGGTGTGCCAATTGTTTTGGTCCGCACTAGCACTTTCGTGGTTCGAGTGCACTGGGGTGACGTGTAATGATAAGCACACCGAGACGAAACCATCTGCAAAACCCTCCGCCTGCCAACCTCCTCTACTAACCTCCACTAGAAACGAATGTATAGGGTATTTTTCTATGGGGTTCCTCAAAAGCATCCGCTAGAGGGTCTTTTTCTTGTAGTGATAGCTGCTTGCATGAGGCTATCTTCCATATCGCCCTTGAAAAAAAATATGGTTTTTAGTATGCACCCCTGTAAGGCACAATGTTCTCCCAAAAGTTTGTCGTCGTTGAAGAAAACACCAAAATATTTTGTATAATGACGGACTTTTCAAAGCCCTAAAAATTTCTTTCCATTTCAATAAAACTCTTCAAAAAATAATTTTTATACCATGCAAATTTTACAAATTTTTCAAATCTCTTAAACCATTTCTGAACCCTTTTAAAAACTCTAATATAAAAACCTTTATTTATTAACCTTCCATGACACCTTTATCAAAAAAAACCTTTAATAAAGTCCACTCCTTTTCAACTTTACGAATCCTTTATACCATGAACCATGCACCTTTTAATTGTTTTCAAAAAGTCCTTTCAAAAAATTTTAAAAAATCAAACCTTTTAAACCACTTTTGTAACATGCCATTAAGATCACATATATGTTAAAAAGGTCTTTAATATTTACCCACATGGATTTTAATATGCTCTTGAATTACCTTGAAAGAGCCCCTTTAAATAAACTCATATGAAGAGTAACGTGGCTATTATGCAGAAGAGAGTGCGTTTAACGCCTTTCAGGACAAGGAGTGCAACATTAGTTCCATAAGTTCACCTCTATTAATGCGGTTGTTCGCTGAGACCTTTAGCGTGATAACACCCTGTATACCACTACATACCACTACAGGGAGTGTTATGTTGGAATTTTACTCCCAACCACTGCCATGAATGAGCAATGGCGCAGCCCACACCTCATAAATTTTGATTACAGAGAAGGACAACAGCAGATCCAAGAGCCCAAAGGCATTTTCATGCAACACAGAAAAAAGAGTACCCAAGCCTTTAACTCTGCGTTTATTCCCATCTACCATGTTTGACTTACCTTTTTCCCACATCGCAAATCTTTTGTTTTCTCTTAAGCCATGTCGCCAACAAAGTTAAAGCACCGCTAATGCGATATCGACGGGACCTACCATACATCAAAATGCATTGCAAACAAGCATTTCCTTTGTATTTTCTTCTTCGCGCTTACCGCACTTTACCACCCACAATTTTGTAATCGTAACTTTTTAAACTTACCTTCCACACATCCGCAAGCTAAGTTAAGTTTATGCCGATACGATATCGGAGGGACTCACAACCTCGTCGCACTCCGCCAGAATTAACTCTTACCTCAAGCCTTACTGCATGTTATGTTATTTTACCGCCGATGTGATATCGGTGGGACCCACCATTTAAGCTACCTGCAAATTGCAAGTCGCAAGTTTTACCATTTACCTTTTTTTTTTCCATTGCATGCTATGTTATTTTGGGTGCAATGTGATGTGCCACGTCACATCGCACATCGCAGCCTGCAACCTTTTGTGTTTACCCTTTCCACAACCGCATGCTATGTTATTTTATTTGTGATGTGATGTGCCACATCACATCGCACATCACAGTTCGCAAATTTTAAAGGATAGTGCCGAGGGTTAAAGGATCACATTTCCGATTTGCGCGAATGTGATGTGGATCATAACCACATTGCATAAAATTTTAGATCCGCCCTTTTTGTGTTTTGAATGTGTTTTCCTGTGTGTAATATTCCCAATGAGAAACATGCAGCAATATTAACCAATACTGCAAAGAAATAACGCAGTTCAGCTAAGTAAGAGCAGGAGGCCAATATGGAGGCTCAATATTTACATATACATCAGAAAAATATATGAATATGATAGCCCATGAGATGTACAACAAAAAATAGAAGACTTTTACATAAAGAAATCCTCAAAATGAGGTGTTGCAACCATATGTTGTGACTGAAAGAGCTTGACAGCGATATTTTATTGGCTAAAAACGGTTGTATATTACACTTCAGATCTAGAGAAAATCTATGTACAAAAGTTAGATCTATATCAAATCTTTACACTAGATAGGCTCCTCTTCAAATGCCCCTTAGGGTTTTCAGAAAAAAGTGAAGTACATGGAGTAGATCTGAGATCTAATGCTTCAGATCTGCAGAAATATTCAGAAAATATACAGCTTTAGATCTGATCTGATCAATACAATATGAGGATCCCATCCAATGGATCTCAAATGTGAAGGGAAAATCCCCAATCACATGAAAACCAATCCTCCAAAAAGTGTGCCAAAACACCCTGAAACTGTACCCTTGCAAATAACGCAGTCCTAGAAGGAAAACTATGCTGTAGGCTCTAGAACATGTTTGGCCTCAAGCCAAGATCTGAAAATGCAGCTCCAATCATCCAATACTCTCTTTCCAATGGAATAGAAGCCTTCCCACCTAAAAAGAGGCACTAGATTGGCCTAGATCTGAGTAGATCTAGCCTCCACTTGCTGCAGCTTGCAAAGAAAACCAAACCCTCAAAAAGATCTTCATTGTAGTTTGAAGAAGAGCTTGGCCAAATGTCTGATAGTGGACAAGAAGTGCAAAACTCTTCCAAGAGCTACTCAAGGAAAGAGGTGGGATTCCCGATCAGGAACACCCAATGCTAAACAACATTTTCAATCTAGGCTAAACAGCCAAAGAAAGCTTGTATGTCTAAATAGACAATACTTCAGAAATCTGATATCAATCAACAACCTTTTCATGCTTCCATCCTCTTCCTTTTATAACTTGAGAGCTTGCAAAACCCTAAACCATCTCAATGAAATAGCTCCTTTCACATGAGCCACCTCCAACTAAACATTAGGGGAATTTTGAGGTCTAAAATGGGCCTCCTAGAGAAAATGTGCAATCAAACTTCACTTTATGAGAACTAATCACATTTTAGGGGATGACATCATCCCTAATGGTTGAGGTGGCATTGATTGAGTTAAAGGTACTTACTTGTCACATTCTCAATGGTGGATAAAAACTCATGGTTAACCATGGTGGTGCTCTAAGTACTTTTAAAGTAAAAGTAAAGTACTCATAATAAATGTCATTTCACACTTTTTGAATAAAAATATATTATTGTCATTTCATATTTCTTGAAAGAAACAATGCATATCCCTATATATTTATTATATTATATTATATTATATTTATATAGTATATTAATTACATATTATTATACAAGTTAAATAATATAAGTTTTAATTAATAGCATATAATATAATTAAGATTTTATAAATTTATATTTATATTTTATTTTAAGTTATTTAAGTACAAAGGACAATGCATTAGTTGTTCAATGATAATGAATTTTTCTTGAAAATATCATTCTTATTTATAGTCACATCAATACAATTTTTTTATTAATTTTATTTTGGTTCAACTTTTGAATTGAATTTAACTATGGTTACATGGATTGTGGTGCAAAAAGTGAATTGCAAATTTATAAATATTATTTTATTGGTTTAGCTATTATTTTATTATT
Source organism: Pinus albicaulis (assembly GCA_034641835.2). NCBI lineage: Eukaryota > Viridiplantae > Streptophyta > Pinopsida > Pinales > Pinaceae > Pinus > Pinus albicaulis. Next base: position 531,932,033 of record CM076571.1, on the reverse strand, counting down.
TCCTTAGGAGGCCCATTTTAGACCTCAAAATTCCCCTAATGACTGCGGTGTGCCTCATTGATGGCCTCTCCAAGACGACGATGTTGATTTGGTCATGGTTGACCCAGTCAAAACATTCAGCCCCTTTCACACCTAATGGTGCTCATTTAGTTAGCCTAGATTTAGCCTTGTTCACATGTGGAATTGATTTATTCATTGTTTTAGGAGTTTTCATTGTTCTCCTTTACACATTTATTCATACAACAGAAAAATGAAACAAAAATGAATATTCCCATTAGCTTGGGCTAATTGGGAATATTAAAGTCCTCCCCACCAAAATGTTTCTTGTCCTCAAGCAACTGATAGGGTGAGTGCTGCAACACTTCTCCTCCTCCATTAGTGACACCCTCATGAATTATGTTGCCTCCATAAGCTAAGTGTTCACCAATCCAACACTCCATGAATTGTTCCTCCAATGTCATTATGAGATGTACATAGTCCATCCCACAAGGAGTCAATAACTCAAATGAAACAAACATGGTTGAATCAATACTCTCCCTAAAATATGTAGCATATGATACATAGAGAGTGTCCATCCCATGTGGTACATACATGCCTCCAATCCTCCCTCCATACATCCCCATAAAAAGCACAAGTATATCATCAATGTATGGAAGCAAGACTACATACATACAAATAGAAATTTGAGCATGTGGAGGTGGGTCATAGTCCCACATATGATACCAGCGCAGTTCATCTCCTATCTGCATCAGATCAAGGTATGTAAGTGGTTTTCCCACCACTTACTTGTTGCCCATATTAACTCACTATGGTTGAAAGTGTGAGGTATGTTTGGTGCCTTGGGAAAGCACCCATCATGATAAAAAATCTTCCTTTGTTCATCAAGGGAGTGGCCAAATTCAAAAATTTGTGTGGCCCAAAGTTTGCCATAAGATTTACATGATGTATTACTCCTCCTTAGAGCCATGGCCTACATAAACATGGTGAAAAAATATGTACAATCAAAAAATAAAACATGCTTTACATGATAATATTCTTCACCAAAAATACTCCTCATACAAATGGAGTGGTGCATGGATCTTTCTCCTCTTTCAAAAGAAGGAAGATATGGCTGAAATAACCCCTTCTTGGAGTCATGTTGCTTCCCCAACTCCACATAGTTCATGCATTTTTTAAAATGTTGATATATTTCTTCCTTCCAACCTTCCCAATCAAAGCTCCTCATGATGATGTTGTAGATATTCATGGAATACATATGGCTGAAACAGAACTCTTTGTAAGCTCTTTGTAGCAAATTCTTCTTGAGCTTGGAGGCTCTAGACAATAATATCCTACCATGATGATAGATGACTCCTCCTTGGACTAAATATCCCTCTTCATGCAACTGGTCATCAAGTATCATACAAGTGCGAAGATCTTTGGAATAATCCACCAACAGTTAGGATTTCCAATATAGATCTAAACTGCTCAACAATGACAGCGCTGATGATGTATCAATAAAAATTTCTATCATGTTGTTGATCTCCTCCTTGACATCTCCCATGCCAAAGATGTGTGTTGGAAGGCCATTTCTTCCATTCTTCTCCTCCCAAAGCGCAGGTCCAGAAATGAGAGTGGGTGATGATGATAAGGGAGGAAGATCTACCTCCTTCTTGAGCTTACCCAAGTCTCCCAGCATTGTAGCTTTGTCTTCAAGTGCTCCAATCCCTCCTGGATCTAAGCTTGGAGCAGCATGTTGTGAGGTCTTCCCCACCAAATCTGAACCAGGTGGCCTCCCAGGTGGTTTTCCACTAGATAAGAGTGTCCCATGCAAAAATCTCATGAACATAATAGATGGGACTGTAAGGTCCTTGCTTCCACTGTGAAAATCCATCTATGTTTTCTGTGTGGAAGTGTTTTGTGAGGGGTAAGTATGCATGCCTTTGATCATTTGAGATTCACCACGCTTCTTGTCCACCCATTCCATTTGCAAAGCCTCCCAATCAATGGTGACTTTCCCCAATGTAATTAACCATTGAACACCCAAAATCACATTGGTGTCTGGTATGTCAACCACAAAGAAGTGATAAACCACGGTGTAGGTACCCATGGTGACTGAAAGTGATAGGACATAATGCATGCATTTCATTTTTCTATCTCCTAGGACCAAAATAGAGAATCCCTCAAAGGTATTAGTGGGTATTGCCCTCCTTTTCACAATATAGGCATCAATGAAGTTGTGGGTAGCCCCACTATCAATCAGTATAGAAACCCTTTGATTCATTATTGAACCTTGAAATATTAAATTCAAGTACTTAGGTACTCCTCTCAAATATGCAAGAGTTACTCCAATAGGAGAAAATGCTCCATTCCCATCGCCTGATGGTGTTGGATCTCCTTCAACAGTGTCAGTGTTGTGACCTCTTCTTGGTTCATCATCTTCTTCTTCTTCAAGATCTGAGAAGACCTCTATGTAATGTGCTTTTCCATTAGCACATCTATGTCCAGGTGCCCATGGTTCTTGGAAATTGAAGCATAGCTTCTTCTTTCTTAGATCTCTCCAGACTTTAATATCAAGAGGCTTTTTGAATGAGCTTTCTTTGGAAGGAGCAGCGTTCTCTTCCTTTCCTTTAGAAAGAAAAGAGGGCTTGTGCTGAAATTTTGCCTTTGCTTTTGGCAAGGAATCTTGAAGGTCTCTAGCCCTCTAAATGGCATCATGAAAAGTAGTGGGCTTGGTAGATTTTACCAACCCATGAAGAGGTTCATCTAGACCATTAATGAACATGTACACCCTTCTTGCTGCAGAAAAATCAAGAACCATAACAAATAATTTCAAAAATTCAGAAATATAAGACTTTGTATTACTTGATTGTTTCAACTTTGCAAGGCTAATGAATGGTGCCTCTGGATATCTTCTATCAAATATTTCCACCACCCTTCTAGTGAACTCAGAATAAACAGTCACATTGGCATGACCCAATCTATACAAGCCATGGAACCACCAGTCATGTGCTTCACCTTCAAAGTACAACACTGCAATCTTGATAGCTTCCATCTCTGGGACCTTGTTCAACTGAAAGTAGATGTCAAGTTTTTTACCCATGCTTTGGCAGAACACTTGGATGACCCATCAAAATTGGGTAAAAAGAATCTACCCATAGAGTGATGTCAATCATGATTATGAGTGAATCCACCATCTCTATGTTGATGCCTTGGTCTTCTCTTGTCCTTCAGGTGACAGAACTCTTGAAAACTCAAGTGATCTTTGAATCTCTGATTTTGAAACTCATATTTTTAAAAGTAGTCTTCAAGGGATGCTTGCTCTTGAAACCCTTCATTTCCCAAAGCCAAAAAGGTAGGAATGGTAGAGCGTTGGGAAACTTGTGGCTAATGCACTGGTTGATCATTCCAATGGTGAGACATGCCAGAACTTTCTCCAAGATGAAATCTCTTAGGAGATTCTTTGATTCTATCCAATCTCATCTCTAGAAAGATCTTGCATAGCTCTCAAAAGGATCTTTGTAAAGTCCTCTCCTTCTTCATCACTTCTAGATTCAGGGGCTTTACCCTTGCCTTTATCATCATTGGTGTAATCAAATTTCTTCTGTCTTATTTTGAGATACCTCTTCTCTCTGTCAGTAAGAGGCTCCTCTTCTTCTAAATACATATTGGCTTCTTACAGGTTGTGCCAAGATGATTGCTTCGATACCATTGTAATATTCCCAATGGTAAACATGCAGTAATATTAACCAATACTGTAGAGAAATAACGCAGTTCAACTAAGTAAGAGCAGGAGGCCAATATGGAGGCTCAATATTTGCATATACATCAGAAAAATATATGAATATGACAACCCATTAGATGTACAAGAGGATATAGAAGACTTTTACATGAAGAAATCCTCAAAATGAGGTGTTGCAAACATATGTTATGACTGAAAGAGCTTGAAAACGTTATTTTATTGGCTGAAAACAGTTGTATACTATACTTCAGATCTAGATCAGATATGTGTACAAAAATTTAGATCTATATCAGATCTGTACACTAGATAGGCTCCTCTTCAAATGCCCCTTGGGGTTTTCAGCAAAAAGTGAAGTACATGGAGTAGATCTGAGATCTAATGCTTCAGAACTGCAGAAATATTCAGAAAATATGTAGCTTTAGATCTGATCTGATCAATAAAATATGAGGATCCCAGCCAATGGATCTAAAATGTGAAGGGCAGATCCCCAATCACATGAAAACCAATCCTCCAAAAAGTGTGCCAAAACACCCTGCAACTGTACCCTTGCAAATAACTCAGTCTTGGGAGGAAAACTGCATTGTAGGCTCTAGAACATGTTTGGCCTCAAGCCAAGATCTGAAAATGCAGCTCCAATCATCCAATACTCTCTTGCCAATGGGATAGAAGCCTTCCCCACTGAAAAGAGGCACTAAATTGGCCTAGATCTGAGTAGATCTAGCCTCCACTTGCTGCAGCTTACAATGATAACCAAACCCTCAACAGGATCTGTGTTGTAGTTGGAAGAAGAGCTTGGCCAAATGCCTGATAGTGGACAATAAATGCAAAACTCTTCCAAGAGCTACTCAAGGAAAGAGGTGGGATTCTCGATCAGGAACACCCAATGCTAAACAAAATTTGCAATCTAGGCTAAACAACTAAAGAAATCTTGTATGTCTAAATAGACAATACTTCAGAATTTGATATCAATCAACAACCTTCTCATGTTGCCATCCTTTTCCTTTTATAAGTTGAGAGCTTGCAAAACTCTAAACCATCTCAATGAAATAGCTCCTTTCACATGAGCCACCTCCAACTAAAACTGTGTTGTGCCTCATTGATGGCCACTCCTCCAAGACAGCGCTATTGATTTGGTCATGGTTGACCCAGTGAAAACATTCAGCCCCTTTCACACCTAAGGGTGCTCATTTAGTTAGCCTAGATTTAGCCTTGTTCACATGTGGCATTGATTTATTTGTTGTTTTATGAGTTTTTATTGTCCTCCTTTACACATTTATTCATACAACAGAAAAATGAAACAAAAATGAATATTCCCATTAGCTTGGGCTAATTGGGAATATTACACTGTGTAAATTGGAATACGGTCTGCGTACCATTTTTAATGAAGGAATGGGTCTATTGACGTCCCAAAGGACAAATATTGTTGAACTTCCGTTCAGCATTGAAGCAGCATTAAATAGATTAAATTTTTAGGCTTCGGCCATTTTTGTATAACTAATGTAATTTCATTAAGTTTTTTAAGTGTGATGGAATGAAAAAGAAGTTTCAATCATTCTCCTCTGTATCGTTGCTTGTGTATTGACTGTTAATTTCCGCATTTGTTTGTATTCTCTGTGTTGTGGGGGAGAATCCCTCTGTTATTGATTTCGTTCAATATTTTCAACATGGTATCAGAGGAGGTCTAGGCTCTCAGTCAAAGAAGCAGGAGCTCACTTTCTTTGTTGTAGAAGCTATAAGATTTATTTGGAGAAGCAGATTTCTCAGGCAGTGGGAAAGCTTTTGTTTTACACAGTCAAGTAGATTGTTTGTTTCACACACTCACGATGGCAGCAACAAGCACAAGCCTGACAAATCCCCAACTACCACAGTTTAATGGGAATAATTATGATTATTGGGCCATTAAAATGAGAGCCCTGTTTGTTTCACAAGATACATGGGAGCTGGTGGAACAAGGTTTCCAAGAACCAGTAGACGCAACGACACTAGTTTCTTTGATAGCAACAGAAAGAGACTTGTTGAGAGATAATAGGAAGAAGGACTCCAAAGCCCTCTTCTATCTCTACCAAGCAGTACACGAGAGTATATTCCCAAGGATTGCAGCAGCACAAGGTCCAAGGAGGCATGGGATATTCTTAAGACAACCTATCAAGGCATGGAGAAGGTAAGGACATCAAAGCTACAAATGTCGAGGAGAGACATTGAAACTCTCTGTATGAGAGAGTCTGATAACATAGACTCATTCTTCACACAAGTGATTGGGTTAGTTACTGAGAAAAGGTCTCATAGAGAGACACTTCAGGAAAGAAGAATAGTGGAGAAAATCTTGAGAAGTCTACCCTCAAGATTTGATGCCATAGTAGTGGCAATAAAAGAGACAAAGGATCTCTCAATATTTTGAGTGGACGAGCTTCATGCATCCTTGATGTCTCATGAACATGGACTGAATAGAACAACGAACTCTTCATTGGAGCATGCTTTCAAGACACAAATGTCTTTTGTTCAAGGTAGAGGTCAAGGAAGATCAAACTACCGAGGAAAATGAAGAAGCCCACAACGAGGTGGAAGAAACAGCCCTGTAAGAACAAGTGGAAGGGGCAGCAACCAGAATCAAAGTGAAGGTTTAAGCCAACACCAAGCACAAGGACAAAGGTATGATAAATCCAAGTCCAATGCCATTATTGTAAAAAGTATGGGCATTATTCCAATGAATGTAGAAAGAAACAAAATGACATGAATAATAGGCAAAATGAAAATTTTGCAAAAGAAGATAAGAACCAGAGTAATATGCTTCTAACATGTAATGTAGCACAATAAAAACAAGAAGATGTATGGTTCTTAGACTTAGGTTGTAGTAACCACATGACTAGAAACATAGCAATGTTTGTCAATCTTGATGAAGATGTGAAATCTGAAGTGATAACAAGGACTGATAGTAGAATCTTTGTCAAGGGAAAAGGAAGAGTGTCAATATTGACAAAGAAGGGAGAAAATAAATTTGTGCCACATGTATATTATGTACCTAGCTTGAAATGTAATCTTCTGAGCATTGGATAGCTCATGAACAAGGGCTACAACGTATTTTTTAAGAATAATGTGTGTACTATCATGGACATACCTCCAAGTAAAAGGGTCATTGCAAAAGTGCACATGAAAAAGAATAAGATGTTTCCTCTCAAGCTCAAAACAAACTGGAAGGAAGGAGGTGTGGTAACATCAGTCACACAAGAGGTCTTTCAAGAAGAAGTGAAAGACAAAAAATTAGTTATGGCATTTGAGATTTGGACATCTCAATTTTGGAGGTTTGAACCTCTTGCATAGAAAAGGGATGGTAAAAGGATTACCACTCATAAAGAAACCTGACAACCTATGTGAAGGCTTCATCTTGGGAAAAAAAAACATAGAATCCTTTCCAACAAGAAAGAGCATAAGGGCAAAAGCACATTTAGATATTATCTTATTAGATTTGTGTGGACCAATGCAAACGCCATATTTAGCTAACAGTCACTATGTCTTGAAATTTATAGATAATTATACAAGAAAGACATGGGTTTATTTCTTGAAATAGAAGAGTGAAGTGTTTGAACAGTTCTACCACTTCAAAGCTCTTGTTGAGAAGCAGAGTGGGCACTACATAAAAGTGCTAAGAACTGATAGGTGGAGAATATATCTCCAAATACTTCCTACGTTTCTATAGGGAAAATGGCATACACAAGAAGTTTACCACAAGATATACACCACAGCAAAACGGTGTTGAAGAAAGGAAGAATAGGACCACCATGGACATGGTCATAAGTATGTTGAAGGCAAAACATTTGCCAAATGAGTATTGGGTTGAAGCTGTCAATTGTGCAGCGTATATTTTGAATAGATGCCCAACCAAAGCTATTATGAACAGAGTTATGAAAGAAGCATGGAGTGGAACAAAACAATTTTTCACTCACATGAAAGTATTCGGATGTGTGGCATATGCACGTCCCAAATCAACTAACAAAGAAGTTGGACAACAAGGGGGAGAAGTGTATTTTTTTTGGGAGTCCAAGGCATACAAACTCTATAATCCATCCACCAAGAAAGTTATAATCAGAAAATATGTGCAATTTATTAAAGGAGAAGCTTGGGATGGAAGCTTACAGAAAACAGTGAATGTGAAGACATGTGTGTCTCATGAAGAGCAAGAGGAACTCACAACAACAAATAATTCTTTCACGGTGGTTCCTCCTCCACCTATAGAAGCACAACAGATCACACCACAAGCAGGAACCATAATAGCCTTGAGAAACTAGGGAAGAGCTTCTCCAAGCACACCACAGGGATCAGAAACTCTCTCGAGTTCAAGTGGAACTCCAAGCACACCAAGAAGACCAAGATTCAGAAATTTGAGTGAAATTTATGAGCAAGAAGTTGATAATGATAATGGTCTGAACTCTTTATTTGCTTTGTTTTTTCATGTCGATACCCAATTAATTTTGAAGATGCAGTAAAAGAAGAAAAATGGATTGAAGCAATGAATGAAGAGATTGGTGCAATTGAAAATAATGACACATGGGAGTTAGTGGACATCCTACAAGGTAAAGAAGTCATTGGAGTAAAATGGGTCTATAAGACCAAGAGAAATGCTGAAGGCAATATTGAAAGGCATAAAGTGAGACTTATTGTCAAAGGCTGCAAGCAGCAACAAAGAAGAGATTATGAAGAAACCTTTGGACCAGTTGCAGGGATGGAAACAGTGAGAACAATGTTGTCCATAGCAGAACAAAAATAGTAAAAAGTCTACCAAATAGATGTGATATCAAAATTCCTGAATGAAGCGTTGAAAGAGGAGGTATATTTTGAGCAACCTCTAGGCTATGAGAATGAAGGACAAGAGCACAAAGTGTGCAAGTTGAAGAAAGCTCTTTATGGGCTGAAGCAAGCACCAAGAGCATGGTACAACAGGATAGATGCTTACCTGACAGAAAATGGGTTTGAAAAATGCGATGGTCAAACCACACTCTACATCAAAGAAAATGATGGTAAGATTCTTATCGTTGTTTTATATGTAGATGATTTAATTTTTACTGGAAATGCAGTTTCTCTCACTTCTGATTTTAAAGCAGTTATGAAAAGTGAATTTGAAATGATTGATTTAGGTTTATTGAGATACTTCTTGGGCATATAATTAAAGAAAAATGAAAAGGGAATTTTTATATCCCAAGCAAAATATTTTGCAGAAGTTTTGAAGAGGTTTAACATGCATTGAAGCAAAGCAGCAGTAACTCCAACTGTCATGGGGTTAAAGTTATGCAAAGAAGATTGCAGCAAGAATGTCGATCCAACATTGTACAAGAACATAATTGGCAGCCTTATGTATTTGACTGCAACTAGGCCTGACACTATGTATGTTGTAAGTTTAATTTCCAGATTCATGGAAACACCAAAGAAGACACATTGGCAAGCAACCAAGAGAATATTGAGGTATGTGAATGGAACAGAGGAGTATGGTGTTCTATACTCCTCAACTGATAATTTTAAGTTGATTGGTTACACTGACAGTGATTGGGTTGGAAGTGTAGATGATAGAAAGAACACAGCTGGGTATGTGTTTCATTTGGGATCGGGAGCCATTTCATGGGCTTCCAAGAAGCAACCAATAGTTGCTTTATCAACAGCGGAAGCAGAGTATGTAGCAGCAATATCAGTGTCCTATCATTTTATTTGGATGAGAAGAATGCTGAGAGATTTGTGTCATGAGCAAGAAAAAGGAACCACAATATATTGTGATAATAGCTCAGTAAAAGCATTATCAAATAATTATGTTTTCCATAAGAAAACAAAGCATATCATTGCAAAATATCATTTTATAAGAGAATTGGCTAACAATGGTAAGATTGTTTTACAGCACTGCATGAAAGAGGAATAGTTCGTTGATATCCTCACAAATCCATTAGCACATAAGAGTTTTGAGTATCTCAGAAAATGTTTGAGAATGACTGATAGTGGCAGTTGTGATTAAGGGGGAGTGTTGGAATTTTAATCTCAACCACCACCATGAATGAGCAATGGCGTCGCCCACACTTCATTAATTTTGATTGCAGAGAAGGACAACAGCAGATCCAAGAGCCTAGAGGCATTTTCACGCAACACAGCAAACAGAGTACCTGAACCTTTAACTCTGTGTTTATTCCCATCTATCGTGTTTGACTTACCTTTTTCCCGCATCGCAAATATTTTGTTTTAACTCTTAAGCCCTGTCGCCAACGGAGTTAAATCCCCGTCGATGTGATATTGGTGAGACCTACCGTACATCCAACCGCATTGCAAACAAGCATTTCCTTTGTATTTTCTTCTTCGTGTTTACCACACTTTACCGCCCACAATTTCTCAATCGCAACTTTTTAAACTTACCTTCCGCACATCTGCAAGCTAGGTTTCTACCGATGCGATATTGGAGGGACCCACAACCTCATCGCACTCTCCAAGAATTAAGTCTTATCTCAAGCCTTATGGCATGTTATGTTATTTTATCGCCGATGTGATATCGACGAGATCCACTGTTTAAGCAGCCTGCAAAACGCAAGTCGCAAGTTTTACCGTTTACCTTTTTCTGCCATTGCATGCTATGTTACATCACATCCCGCAACCTTTTTTGTTTACCCTTTTCGCAGACGCATGTTATGTTATCTGATTTGTGATGCGATATCGCTATCGCATATCACATTCGCCAATATTTAAGTTTACTATTTGAGCGCCCGCAAGTTAAGTTATTTTGGATGTGATGTAATGTGCCACGTCACATCACACATCACAGTTCACAAAGTTTAAAGGATAACACCAAGGGTTAAAGGATCACATTGCCGATTTGCGCAGATGCGATGTGGATCAGAACCACACTGCATAAAATTTCAGATCCGCCCTTTTTGTGTTTTGAACGCGTTTTGCATGTTTTCCTATGTAAATTGGAATACACTCTGCGTACCGCTTTTAATGAAAGAATGGGTCTGTTGACGGCCCAAAGGACAAATGTTGTTGAACGTCCGTTTAGCATTGAAGCAACATTGAATAGATTATGTTTTCAGGCTTCGGCCGTTTTTGTATTACTAATGTAATTTCATTAAGTTTTTAAAGTGTGATGGAATGAAAAAGAAGTTTCAATCCTTCTCCTGTATATCGCTTCTTGTGTATTGACTGTTAATTTCCGCATTTTTTTGTATTCTCTGTGTTGTGGGAGAGCATCTCTCTATTATTGATTTTGTTCAATATTTTCAACACATTATAGCTCGAATCAAGAGAAAAATATTTCTCTTTTTCTTACTCAGAGATTGCTATTAATCCACCCTATCTCTTGGATATTTTCGCTCACGGATTACTCTTAATCCGACATCTCTACTGGATCTTTTAATCAGCTCAGATACCAGTTGGACAGGCATACAGGAGAAACACAAAACAATTCACACACAAACCATATGAACAACTTATCTTCTATTAGTCTTCAATCTCTATATCAATAACAATGAATACAATGAACCCAACAAAGGGTATTTATCATAAATTTCTTGACATTCACACACCTACCAAACTTGACTTGACCATCACTCACTTAACTGACTCTCTAACTCACTTACAAAACTCATCTATTACACAACTCGACTTGCTTACTTAACTAACTGTTTAACTCTTCATGCGAGAGTAATTACCTTACTTTAACATGAGTCACACCAATTATAAACACACAATGGATTTACCTCTAATGGATTTCACATACTCTGCTCTTGCAACCTATAATATGTAAAATGCATAATATATATGAAATTAAGATTTAAATTATGCGATGACAAGGATAGCTTTTGCAAAGCCCACACACTGCACTGCTACAGGCAGATGCCTCCTTTTATTAAGGGGAGGCATGGAAGGGTGATGCAAGGCTCAGCAATTTCATAGATATAGAGGGTCTTGTATTTTTATGAAATTGTAATGAATTGTTTAGAATTGAGTGATTTTAATATTTTAGAATAAGATTAATTAAATATTGAGAGGATTTTTGTAAATTTTATCGAAAGAAAATATAAGATATTTGAGAATTGATTGTATTTTCTTAATTAGAATTAGTTTCATGAATTTGAGGATTTATGAGAATCTTTAGGGATAATAGAGGATATTTAGGATTTGATTGAGAATATAGTGGATCTAAACCAAAATTGGTTTTAGAATCCAATTGTATAAAAAAATAGAGAAATTCAGGATAGGGGAGATAGAATTTGGGTTGAAGCCTACAGAAGTAGGAAGAAAGAGGCCACAAATTAGAAAATTTGGCCTCGAAGGAAATTCTGTGTAAATATAGGCATAATTTCCAAATGCCAAATGCTCATTTTTGAAATCTATTTGAGTTCAAATTGAATCCAGTTGAGCTTTGGTAAATTTATTCTTTGTGTGTTCATTGGAGTTGGAGAAATTGGAAATGTTGAAATGCATATGGAATCAAAGGGAATGACAAGCATTCAAAATCAATCCTCTATATTTGATAATGTATGCATAAATGGTCAAATCATGAAAGTGATGAAATTCAGGTCGAATTCTTGTTAATTGATTTCTATGTGTTTGGTTCTTTTTAAAAAAATTTAGCATCAGATGTGTAGTTGAAACAGTCTGGCAATACTATTAATTTTGAGCATTGTCAATTGTTAGTACAAGAAGTCGTGAATTTTTAACAGGAATGTCAAATCTGGCAAGTTGAAGGAAAGAAGTTTGATAGAGTGCGCTGGGATTTTATTGCAATTATAAATGACATAAATAGAGCTATTACAAATCTAAAACCTTCAATTTCTGAATTGTGTTTTACTAGAGAGAATCTTTGTGAACAAGCGCTAACAAATGGTTGCAATGAATTATATGCAGTTGAAATGCAAAGAGAGAAACTGAGAAGACATGTCAGTTTACAAAATATTGTATTCTGAAATAAGGTGAACGGTTTTTGCAACAATGAAAATCCTTCATTCTTTCATACGAAGGGATCAGTGCTTCCTAATTGGGATGGTCGTGGAGGACATGGGTTCTTACGGAACCTGAATGAAACATCGTTGGTGTGCAATACGCGTAAATCATTGTATTGCTGGAAATTTACAGAAAAATAACAGGTTTTGCATCAAATGACTATAAATTTTCTATAATTGTTGATATGGTAGCTGGCTTCGGCAGTGGCGAGGCTGAAAGCAGTCGAAAAGAGGGGAGTACTCATGCAATTGAAGACGTTGTGTAGAGAAGGCCGATTGAGAGTTCGATGAACGATGAACAATGAAGTAGTGAAAGTGGTTTGTAATTCGAAATTGCGAAATTGCAATTCGCATAGGTTAGCAGATATCAATTTTGCAGAGTGTTAAAATGCGTGAAATGGCAGATGTGCGACACAATGACGATTCTTAATCCAGAAATTTGTGATGTGAATAATAAATGAAAAGTATATCTTTAGAGAGGTTTCAGTTCATATGAAAGACAGGATTTCTTGAGGATAAAATGATGAAATGCAAACTATGGAGTTGAATTCAATCGAATTCAGTTGTGGGGTTATTTTTTTTTCAGAGGAAAAAAATGTTGTTATATTAACAGTGCATATGACAGACATTACATCAAAATAGATACAGTGATAAACAGATCCAAACATCCAGTGGCCAAGACTTCGTATGAAAGTCGAACCAAAAGCAGGATGGGATCATTGGAAACTTTTGGGGGATATATCCACCCAATTCAAAAATGAGCCAATACAGATAAGCCCCCAGAAATTACAATTTGCATGAGCCAGCCCTCCAGGATCTGGAGGATGAGACAAAACAACAAAAGAATTTGTCTCGTTTATTATGGCGAAATGTCCCAATTTCTAAACCAGATGACCATAAGACCAACAGCAAAATGTGAGAAACAGGTGCTTGAAAGGATGTTGTGAAGATGGGCACAATTGATAAGATCCAGCGAGACGACATGTAAGTGTCAGATGTGGAAAAAACAAAGGACTGTTCCACGTGAAGATCTGAAGAGAAAATAAAGTTATGACAGGCTCGCTTGTAATGCTCCTAATTGGCTCGCTTGTCGTGAGAAGAATCAGAAACTTGCGGTCGATCATGGGAGATCAATATATGAATAACAAATCCATTACATGTTTGCTTGTTGACCCTATTGAGAGCAAGAAACCTGCAAAAAGATGGCAGTCTACACCCCGAAAAGAAGATGTCACTCATGAGAGAGACAGGTCTACATCCATGAACTGACAGAAATTACGCAGAGAGTATATCATAAAACATATGGACGAGGAGTATATGGAGCTTGGAAGAAACATCAAAATCTAGGAGTTGAGAAGGATAGGAAGAAATGGATAAGATCAGATAGGTTATGACAAACTGGATAGGGAAGATTATGATCAGAAGATATAGAAGATAAGGAGAGGTGTAGTTATTAGAAAACAGAAAACAGCAGAGGGCAAAACAAAAATTGGATGTAGGAAAGTTCAGATAGAAACAGAGTTATGGAAGTGGAAAGGAATTTTCCACTTGAAGGACTCCATCCTGGAAGTGGAGCATCTGTATAACACCATATGCAGCATTTAAACCCCTTTTAGACAGTCTATCAGCACGAGAGTTTAGTTCCCTGTATATGTGTTCGATTGGTGGGGATCCCAGTCTCTGCCAAATCCTCCGGACTCTGAAGATCCAGCCCTGTAGGGACGGGATATGAATCTGTGTTCGGTCCATGATGACACCCACAACCAAAGCAGAGTCTCCATATATGTGAAGATTCATAAGATCCATTTTGGCCGCCATAATAAGTCCTCCCCAAAGGGCCATTAACTCGGCCTTATTATTGAAGCCTTGTCCACCATTCCAAAATAAATGGATTCTTTCCCGGTCAGATATCTTAATCCAAGCACCACATCCGGTGTTGCCCTCTTTGCACGCACCGTCAAAAAAGATTGCCGGGAGTGAAGTCTCGTGAGGCCAAAGCCGATGAGAGCCATCAGGGGTTCTATTGGACTTAGAAGGGATGGCATCGATCCAGCGCATGATAGCCATGTATATATGTGAAAGATTGAAAGGGACTGCTTCAAAAATGAGCCGGTTCCTAGCAAGCCAAACCTCCCACATGAGAAAGAATGGCAGCGATCTAAATTTGTTCTTGATGGAGTCCCATTTGTGCATGACATCTATGAAAACAGTAGGAATCCAATCAATGTCAATAAGGTGAACAGAGAATAATCTCCATAGTTGAAGGACCTTGGGGCAATGAAAAAATAGGTGTTCAACAGTTTCTTCAGCAAGGGCACATATGGCACATCTGTTGGGGCCCATCATACCTCTTTTAATCAGATTATTCCAAGTCAGGATTTTATTCCTCCAAGTAAGCTAGCCAAATAGTATGATCTTGTTTGGAATCCCACGCTTCCAGAACTGTGCAAAATTTCCGGAACACAGAGATGAGTAGGATTGAATATTGATACGGTGATAGGAGTCTTTGACTATCGGGAGATCCGCAGTCATCGACCCATCCCAAATAATGCAGTCGCCTCCGATATTATAACAGACTCCAGCCGCACTTAAAGAGTCGTGAATCTGATCCCATTCAGCTGCTAAATCATCATGTAGTCCCAGTTGTAGTGCATTCTTGAAGTTAGGGGCCCCATAGGTCCATGAAGAAATAGTTTGCGATAGATGACAGATTCCCCGATGGGCTAGGACATGAATAAGTCTATCAAATGGTTTAGTCTGGCTATCAAGTCCAAGCATATTGAGGTTGCAGATTGGAATTCGACGACCGTCCCTGAACAGCCATGTGAGCCTGGCCGAGATATGACCCAATATCTTTTTGAAACTGCCCCAGATAGCCGAATAGGATGCAGGGAAATAGAATTCGTGGCAGAGGAGGGAAAGTAAGGGGTCGTCGGTCAGATATTTGCTTTTGATTATCTGTGACCAAATTCCAGAACCGCAGGTAGCCCGCCAGAATGATTTGATGAGCAAAGCAGTGTTGAAATTCCTTGTGTCCAAGATGCCCCAACTGTCGTGATCCTTGGACCTGCATATAGAGGAAATTCTGACCAGGTGGAATTTATGAGAATCCCCCAATCCATTCCAAAGAAATCTGCCGATGATCCTATTAATGTCGTCCACAATATTCGCAGGCAGATAAAATACCAGGAGTTGGGACAGGACGGCCTGGATCATGATATATCTGCCTCCCAAAGAAAGCCATCTCTGAGTCCATGTGTTGATCTTCTTCCGAAACCGCTCAAGCATCCATAGCCAATCCACCCGATGGTAACCGCAAGGTTTGATATTGTAACCCAAGTATGTCAGTCCATCTGTTAGTAACTGAACACGAACCCCCAAAAACTCCGCAATGAACAGGATTTCATCCAAGTCACCATACTCGTAAAGAAGAAATGATTTGTCCTTGTTTATGTTCAAACCCGTGGCAACAGCAAACTTGTTGAAAATGAAGAGAATGTAGAACCAATGGTTCTGTCCAAGACTGCCAAATAATAGCATGACGTCGGCAAAGAGGGAGTGGGAGGTCGAAATGGAATCAGAAAAAGTAAAACCTGATATGAAACCATTACTAGTCGCCATATGCAGCAGTTTACTAAAGCCATCCAAAATAAGTATGAAGATCAGCGGGGACAAGGCGCATCCTTGTCTTAATCCCCGGCCAGCCGCAAAGAAAGAGGTAGGCAAACCATTAATAAGGACAGCAAAATGGACGGAGGTGATGAAAGACATTACCCATCGGATAATACTGAGAGGCAATCCTATTTTGAATAAAACCAGTCGAATGTATGACCAGTCCAGAGTATCGTATGCCTTGTGGAGATCTACTTTCAAAACCAAGGCCTCACATTTCTGAGAATGAATGGAGTCTAAGACCTCCTGTGCAACAGCAATTGCATCATGATTCGATTTGCCTTTGAGGAAGCCGAATTGTTCAGGTGATATGTGAGCAGAGAGAATCGGCTTTAATCGGTTAGCGATGATCTTGGAGGTGATTTTATATATAAGATTGCACAGAGAAATTGGCCGATATTCCCCGAAGGATGAAGGGTTATCATTCTTAGGAATGAGAGCTATGAATGTGGAGTTCAGGTTGGCCGGGATTCTTCCAGTAGATCTGAAGGATTCCGTGATATCCGTCAGTTCTTCCCCCATAATATCAAAGAAAAACAGGAAAACTCAGAGGTCCAGCCATCTGGCCCTGGGCATTTGTCGTGGGGGAAAGACTTCAGCACCCCTTCGACCTTGGCTCTCGAGATAGGCGCCTCCAAGGAAATAATGTCGATGTCTTCTAAAATTCTAGGAACCTGATCAAGAACCCATTGCTGGCATGAAGCATCTATCTCTTGGTTCTGTTGATAAAAAGTCGAAAAATGAAGGAAGGCTTCGTGCTGTATTTCCGAAGTAGTAGTAGCAACAGAACCATCATTCCTCTTGATGCACCATATGGCATTCCGATTTCTGCGATCAGTGGCACATTTATGAAAATATTTAGTATTCCTGTCGCCTTCTTTTAACCAACAATTCCAACTCTTCAATTTCCACGATATTTCATCAATTTTCAGAATTTCTTGTAGACGCGCAGCAAGCCTTTGAAAGTGATCATAGTCCTGATTCTCCGGAGCTCTGTCTTTGAAACCGATGTAGATGGCCCTCATCTGTTCTTTTATGCTTGTCAACTCTTCCTTTAACTTCTTTTTCTTGTTTATCTCCCACTATTTTGCTGCTCTTTTCAGTTCCTGCATTTTGTGATGGAAGAGATCCCAGTCGACCAAATCATGATTGTCCACAGCACGCAGCCATGTCTGTCTGATCAGGTCATTAAATTCGTTGTCTTCCAACCAAGCCCGATTGAACCTGAAATGAAAACCCACCGGCCTGTCGACCTTCCTCCACGAGAGCAGAATCGGCATGTGATCAGAAACATTTGACACGAGAACCTCACTTCTTGGTAATCCCATTGAGATAAAAAGCCTGTCCTTAATCAGAGCATGATCCAGCCTTTTTCCAATGAAGTCCCCACCAGATCTTTTATTTTTCCAAGTCGGAATTCTGGGCGAGGGAATTATATCCATCAAGTGAAATTCCGACAACATCTCGTGTAGAAAAGCGGACAATCTGTCAGCCCTGGCTCTGTTCCCCCAAATATCGTCGATGTCCATTATGAAGTTCAGATCTCCCATAATTACCAAGTTCTTCAGAGAGAGGAGCCTGGACTGTTTAATCTTAGTCCAGAATGTCAGCCGGTTGTGATAAGGAGCATATAGATTCATAATATTTATGTTTCCTTCAAAACCTCTAATATTACCCACAAGTATGATTCCGCCAATAAATCTGAAAGCTTTAAAATGCACCTAGAAAGGATTCCATAGGGAAATGAGACCGCCAGAGTGTCCATTAGCATCGATAGCGGCAGCCTGCCAACCTTTACAGATTTTAAGAAAAGAATTGATAGCCTTCTTCCTGGAACTGAGAGTCTCTTGGCATAGAATGAGACAGGGGTTCTGAGAGGTAATAAGATCCCTGAGGCAATGTTGTTTTGGGGCATCGCCTAGACCCCGGATGTTCATGGAGAAAAAATGAATCATTCTGAAGAGTGGACGGGAACACTTGCTCTAAGCGCCCGGAAACTGCCGGAAGACTCATTTGAAATGGCGATAGGAACATCTGTGAGGTTTTCATAATCATCGGCTGAAAGCTGTAAAGCTCGAGGGTCAGACAACAGATGACACACAGAGCGGTTCTTCTTGTTGTGTTTACGAATTGTGACATTAGACACATTTGTAGGAGGGGTGACATCGTAGGGAGACACTATGATCTTGTCGAAAACGGTAAGGGCAGCAAGATCAAGGTCCGGATTATCAATTAGTGAATCAATGTCACTACCAATGGAATTGTGAGGAGACTGAGGAAGGCCAGATTCTATGTCATAACCAATGGAATTGTGGGGGCACTGAGGGAGGACAGGGCGTTCCTCCTCCGACAATGACTCTGAATGATGATGTAGGTGATTGACCGGCCTACTGGACGATTCCCCTATATTATGTAAGGGGGAGGAGAGGAAGGAAGGGTTAGGATGGGTTGGGGTTGGGGTTGACGATGGAGGGACAGCAGCCTTTATAAAATCATCCATATCATCTTTCCGAAGACCATCATCCCCGGAGGCTGAGATTATGACAGCAGACAGATTTGGGGGGACCATGCCATCCTTGCCACTGTTCAAGACTGTTGGATTTTTGTGGAGATCCGCCTCAGAAAAGGGCAAACTTTTATCAATAAAGCCATAATCCCGATTCGTCCCTTCCAGATGTATGTTAGCTTTATCGCTATGTGCACTGGCAGAAACATACACATCATCTTCACCAGAAAAAAGAGAATAAGAATTACTTGGATGGGTATCATCCTGGGGTCCTCGTTTGTCCTGAAATTGTCCACATCCCTTAGTCTGGCGCGACCACTTCCGCCGGATGTGATGCCGCAGAGGACAATGACTCCGAAGGTGTCCAGTTCGATGACAGATAAGGCATCGAAAGGGAATTCCCCAGTAGTCAATACGCTGTCGGTGGCGACGAAGGCCCCATAAGAGATCCACATCACCAGGCAGACCCTCGCCAAACTCCAACTCGACAAGGATCCATGCTATCCGTTTGTCGTCGGATCCAATGATAGCCGGATCAATGTATTTCATGGTTCCAATGGTATTCCCTATGGCCCTCAGAGCTTTATGTGTCCAGTATTCTAGTGGCAGCCCAGGAAGCTTGACCCAGATGAATCGACTTTTAGGGGCCTCCATTATAGGATTGAATCCAAGGTACCATCGAACCAGATGCAGATAACTCCGACCTCGAACCCATGTCCTATTTACAACCTTGAAGATATCTTTGTCAGCCATGAAGTGTATGCAGAACCATCCATTGAAGAGTTTGCTAACTCTGGGTGCATATCCTATCAGCGGAATCCAAGCCTGTCAGACCGAGCAGTCCATGTCCAATTCACTACCATCAGGGAAGATCCATCTCCCGATGAGGACACGCTTATGAAGGCTAGCCACTCTGCGACATATATCATCATGGTCCAAAGTTATCTCTTTGATTTCCATACTTTGTTTATAAAAAGCTTTCTTACCCCGATTGCGCCCAGAATACTTCTTGTGATTCAGACCATCGGAATTATGCTGGGAATTCCCCTCGCCATTCAGAGAATTGCAGCAGTTCTGTTTAATTATTTGGCATTCAATATCACATTCTCGGCCATATTGATGTTCCGCTTCGATGGTGGCGCGAACGAAGGCCTCGTGTGCTGATGTGTCCGAGGCAAGGTCCACGAGGGGGGCATTAGTCTCATCTAAATTGAAGGTCATCATTATTACAATGATGAATGGGCGCCACTCCACCGCAGCACGAGCTCAAGACAGCTGATGTCAACAAGGAAAAGCCACGAATAACCCAAAAGGATATGAGGCCAGAGGATCCCAAAGGATGGAGTCAGAAAGGAGTCAGATGTCAATAATGACGAGTGACACCCAAATGAAAAGGAAACGGATCCCGGAAGGTGCAAATTGCCAACAAATTTATTGCCTTAGTCGTTGCAACACCAGATCCAGCGTAAAAGAGATGTACTAAAATCGGTCAGGCAGCCAAAAGCAATACGGATGACACCAGAAGATTGTATCAACCATATAGGGGATCCCGATGTTGCCTTGAAAAACATGGAAAAGACTAAAAAAATCCAAGTTACTGCTTAGGGAAATACAATCCATCCCGGGGGGTAAATGAGGAAATCCACAGAGGACAGATTATGTTGTCAGAATCACCTTTGGAGGCAAATATCATTAAAGTAGTAGGTGCAGCAAATCCATAGCCTTGAGATCAGGAGATCAGGACGAGAATCGGTAACCGGAGAACGGGAAGAATTCCGATAATGAAGACGGAAGGACCAGTCTGTCTGGGCATCACCAGCCCTGGTGTAGACAGCAACAACAACAGAAGCAACCAGGGCAAAACCACCACCTGCCACCGAATCTAAACCTAAAATCTTTGCAAGGCTTAGAAATATTCAGTGAATCAATCCATTTACTCCAGAGACAAGACCATCTGTAGGCATTATACGCATCCTGATAATTGGATTCAGAAGAAGATGTCACATAGTCATCCGAGGGAATGCCTGTGTTTTCAGCTTTTTCTACCATGTGTCCTACGTATATGGAGGAGGCCTGTTAAAATCATAAGAGCAAGGATAGCGAAGACAGTGATGAGGCAAATCTCCACTTCGTCCGGAAATGTCATAGGAGGAAGGGGAGATATTGCTGGAACGTTCGCTCAAAAGGACACTAATAACCTATCCCAGATAGACCAACACAGGAGAAGCTAATGGGAATGGCCAGCGAAAAGCAAACTGGGAAATAAATCCAAAAATCAATAGGAAAGAGCAGAGAAAGGAGATGTATTAAAATGGACCTTTAACGGCGTTCCCCCTGCTGTGCTCCGGCGCCTCAACCAGTACCAGAACCACCACTCAACTCAAACAGAACCACTACTCCTTCATTCTTCCAATTCCGCAGCCGATGGGCATTCCCAAGGATCAATAAATCTGCACTGAGATTATACCAAGCCTACAGGACTAATGCACAGGTGTAGAAGGTTCGAGCCACAAATTGTATCCACCAGGTCCGAGGGTCACCCTGTGCTTGAGAGAGTTATCCCTCAAGGACTGCAGATCCTGTTTGCAACTAGCAACGAGATACCTCTACCAATGTTGTTCTATGAAGGCAGAAGCTGAAACAGTATCAGGAAGCTGCGCGGTCGAATATGGATTATCCCCTTTATTTAACACTACAGGAGCGAGCAGTACTAGTCCATATGGATCGAAATCCAATTTCTCTGCAATTACCAGTGATCAGAGTTTTGTACGGCAAATTGGTAACGTTTTCCTGTTTTTGCATTTTGTTATGAAGTAACAGTGATATGGTTTCAGAAATCCTTTTGGAATCTGAATTTCTTACTTCCTTATCTGTCCGATTGCTGAAATTCGCAATCTAGTGGACAACAAGTAGAACTATGAATTTGTAGTGCAGTAAGATAGAACTTTGATTAAATCAAAATTGAAGTCACAATTAAGAAGCATATAAAGTAAATATTTAATATGGTTTATAACCATAAATCAGATAAAGGGAAAAGTTCCACAAGAAGGAGAAAATTGTTAGAGATCTCATTTAAGTGGATTTTAATTTGGTTTATATTATATGTTTGCAAAAGAAATTAATTCTGCTGATGGCTTTTTGGGAATGTACCAACCTAAGAAGAAATCATATGTGAAAATGTGGGTAAACGCAGACAAGGCTGCGTCAAAGGGAATTGTGAACTGACCACCCTCATAGTTCGTGGTTCCCGAGGGAATAACCAGTCCAGCAGGATCCTCTAGCGGGTCTTCTGAGTTTGTTCCTATCACAAAATGACCATCCAAAATGCTACCTTGGAAAGGAAAGGGTGCCATCGACGAATCCATTGTTTCCGAGCCACTAGGGGGATGTTGCTCGCCTCGAGGACTGGCTGTCGGTGAGGTGAAATGGCTATAGGGTCCTCCGAGTAGTCGACTTGTCTTTCTTCCACAGTGAAAAAATTTACCACAAAATGCATGCAGCACTGACTTTGTCGAGCAAAACCGTCTGTTAATCATCCTATGTGGTTAGCTCTAGTGAGTTCTTCATTGACCGTGAGGGTTAGAGGGTGAAAATCCTATGTTCACTACCTAAAAATATTAACGTGGTAAATATTAAAAAAAAATTAAAAATTTGCAAACCTCATTAATTATAATTATATCAGTAAAAAGAGCTCCCAAAATCACTACAAGTTGAAACATTTAATTTTAGTTTGTTAAGAATGGCTTTTCTACATTTGACCTCCATGTTTCAAATGATATTTTATTTAAAAAATTATTAATTTTTTTGTCTTGTCGGTTGGCTTCATATGTTTGATATGAATTATATTATTGCATGATTTAAAAAGTTATAATTTTTTTTTTCTTGTCGGTTGGCTTCATATGTTTGATATGAATTATATTACTGCATTTGTTTATTTTGGAATAATAATTTTAGAATTTCATTTTAATTATCAATAATTGTAGTAAATAATAGTATTTAATTTTTATGAAACATTTTAGAATATTTTTAACAATATTTACAAATTAAAAGTTGATATAGATCTTCAAAGTAGTTATTCCATTTTTGTCATTTTAGTCAAATTGATTAATTAAATAAAAATATCAAGTGAACAAGTGTTATTAAATGAATTATGTTTTTAGAGCATAATATTGATGAAAACTGATATTGGTCCATGGTATTTTAATAAAATTTATTTACAAAATAAAAATCTCCATGATAAAGTGAAATTTAATCCTTAAAAGTTTTTATTACATGTTTATTTAAATGCATACATGTTTAAGTTATATGTTAATTCTTTTTATTATTAATAATGATAATAATAATAATTTAATTAATTTTATGATTTTTGGGCTAGGAGTAACAGTGATATAATTCCTTAGTGCTCAACCTAGAGTTGACATGTGGTCTTTTCAAAATAAAAATAAAATATTCTCTAAATAAAAAAAAATATGGAAAAAACAAAAATGAAAATACATATTTGATTAGTTTGAATTAAAAGTATTATAAAGCATCAATGTCAAGTTGATATCACTATCGAGTATGAATTCCAACAAAAAGATATTGGAATTTCCTGTTTAAATTGGATACTCTAAAAAAAGTTTGAGCCCCATGAGATTTGATCCCTCTAGACATTTGCTAGATCTCTAATTAAAAACAAATTATACCATGAGATGTATCATAATGTCTTTAAATGCTTATTATTAATTAATTTCTATTAGTTGTATCAATCAGTTAATTTATAAGACTATACTAGAATATGTTTTTAACAAAATTTGGTAGTTTATCCAAATACACAAGTGAAAACTACAATTTCATTTGGATTGAATATCATTTTCAATCTTTCACATTTATATGAAATAGTCAAATACAATAATAAAGTACAATGAGACATCAAACTTCAAATCTAAATGATATACATTTCATTTTTATTTCTTTCACTCTTTAAATATAAATATCTTCTTTATATTAATGATATTTATTTTACTCTTGATTATAAATACCTTTCTTTTTCCACATTAAGTCCAGATTTTGAGAGCTATATTTCATAGGACTATATTTCAAATCAGTATTGAGAGCATTTGACTTGGACAACTTCTACAAATCCTTCAGAATCTATGCAGTGTTTTGATTTACTGTCTTTTCAATCCAATGTCAAATAACTCAACCCAGAATAGTTAGAATAGTTAAACTATCCAATCCATTGTCAAAGAACTCAACCCAGAATAGTTAAACTATCCAAGGAAGTTTTGGAGCTCTCTGTTAGAACATTCAGTTATTGAGAAATTTGTGATGGCTCCATAATCGAAGCTCATTCAGTTATTGAGAAATTTGTGAGGGCTCCATAATCGAAGCTTTTGACATCAGGATGTATATTTTGGTTATATCTATGTTGTTTGTATTGCGGATATATCCATCTTAGTTTTCTGATTCTGGTGTAATTTTTTTATTTTTTAATATATATTGTAGTTTAAATAGCAAAAAAAAAAAATTAAGATTATAATTTTCAAAAAATTTCATTTAAATTTTTTCTCATAATACTTGTTTATTTATGTCCAATATTAATATTTTTTATTTATTTAAGATGTTTTAAAACTACTACGAAATAAAAGACAGAATGTGGCATCAAATTTATTTGTATTACAAATTGGGAAAACATCCAAATAAATCATCATAATATGAGTAACAAACACTCAAAGCTAAATTCCAATGCAAAGAGTGAAATATTAAGTATTAATGATAATTTTCAATTGATGTCTTAAAAAAAAGTATTTATCAACCTTTAAGGTGTCCTGAATTATTTAAAAATAAATATATACAAATTAATCATTGAAATAAACCACCAAAAATAATCCTACAATATTAATTCTCATTTTGTAGTAAAAAGCAATATTGTCCAATATTATAATCACAATCACTTAAAACTATAAAAATTTAAAATGTGTTTTACTTGCTGGTTTTTTCAGTGCTATCTTTTTTCTTACAATGTTATAATAAGAAACTTGCCGTTTTTAAATGCTATTGGTTATATAAATTTGTTTAAATTTTTTAATTTAGAAATTATTGATTTTTTATTTTTTTAATATAATTTATTTTATTAATTAAAACTTCTGTTCCGTATCGCATTACTGTAACGAATTATTAAACAAACCGTATAGGATCAACTAATTTTCTAATTCTTTTTCACCGATTTGGCCGAACTGGGTAACTATGGTTTTAATAAAAGCAGTCTGTCAATAAATTTTTTTCTGCTTATCTTTTTATCATTGACTAATATCTCGGTCTTTTTTATAAAAATAATCCAGATAAATGGCTCTGGTTCAACCTATCATATATATTTCTTTTTATAAAAACAAAATACTTTTTTTAAGAAAAACTCTACAGTAACAAGTCAATTTAAAAATCATCCATCCTTGCAAAATATATATATATATATATGAGTTTGAAAGATATGTTAGAGAAATCGAGGAGATTTGAATGTATTGATTAGCGATCGAGTTTTCACTCCAACAATTCTAATATAAAATCAGGCATCGATGTCTCAAACAATGAACAGAACAGTTCAAGAGCATTCTAGCTGTATTCAAAATTATTTCTGGACCCCAGTTTTTTCATGCGGCTGAGCTTTCATATTCATGCCAACAAAAGCGCTCTGTTCACCTTTTGTCAAATACTAACTGGCATATCTTAATAGTTGGTTTAAATAAAAGTAATTCGAATACCAAAAAAAAACAAAATCCGCCTCTGCCTTACGTCTTGCAGTGGAAAGCCAATGGCGGGTATACTATTACCAAAACATAAAACACGAGTTAGTTTGAATGCAGGAGGATGAGCGCGCTGAGAACATCTTCACTCTGTCTGCCAAACACACTAATGCATGCCTCCCTTGCCTGTTCTGATGCAAGTTGTGCATTAATTGCTTCATTTTCATCCACCATCCAACGCCGGAAATTCTTTAGCTTCCTTGCTGCCATGACCAGATATAGTACGTTGCCCGGCACCGTGCTTTGAATAGCCTCCATAAGTTTCTCACCAGAAGGAAAGAAGCCTCTCAACATTGTGGATATGAGGTACGCAGACGAAAACGATGCACGAATCCAGAGCTTCTCTTCTTCCGTTTTGAACACATGGGAACTCAGGATGATTTCCTCTGTCTCTTGGAAATGCTTTGCAAATTCTGCGTGTTCCCGAAGATCCATATCGTTCAACCGTTGATGAGACCTTCCAGCAATCAATTCATTTGCTTTCACATGCAATTTCTCAAACCTTACCCTAATTATAGGGTCCAGGGATTTCCTTAAAGAGTGCTCCAGAATGCATCTCCTACACTTGCACTTAAAACCCCAGTTCTTGCACTGGGCTTTGCGCTGCGACAAAGAAACGAGGGTATCAAAATAAGAAACAGTTATCTCTTCTCCTCTCCCGATGGGCTTGGAAGCATGTATAAACATGGCATTTCCGACAACCAGCCAGGTCGAGTTTGGCAGGCAAGAATGGTTAATGAGGGACGGCAGCAGCCAGAGTCCGGTATATTTCCGTTCTCGAAGACCAAGTCCAGCTTCTTTTATTTTCCATTTTGAAACAAACGTCTCTACGCCTTCACCGAATGAATTCAGTCTTACAATATCCCGAATACGGTTAACATCCACCTGCAAAATTTCATTTTGCACTTCTTGGCCCACAAGGATTTGATCGTACGTCTTAAACAGATCTATGGTAGGAACATGAAAGTTACTGGGCGTAGAGGAATCGAATAAAGTATAAAGTTGACGGAGAAATCTCTGCGATTTCCTCGCAGCACAGACTACCGCGGCCACGAGATCTTCTTGAGACGCGGTATTCATTTTACGCCTGTTGTCAACATGAAACATGGCGATAGAGGCGCTCTCACAAGCAACTGCGACAGCGTTACTTACCAGCAAGAGCTGCCCGGTCCTTATTTCTTGGGTGGCGTAGAGTCCTCGGCCGCGGCTGTCTTCGGTCATCTTGATCTCCACAGAACCCACGAAATCCGCCACTGTCGGAGGAGAAGATGCGCGCCCGAGGAGGTAGTCGGAGATGTCATACTTGCCATTCAGGCTCTGGGCGTACAGAGTCTTGGCCTGGTGAAGGGCGTCTTGTATTTCCTTATGCGCGGGGCTGGCCTTGGCAGCTTCCACTAAGGATTTGCATGCCGCTGCATACTGCCTGAGACCAGTCAGAGCTCGCCCTTTCCTGTACATCGCTTTGAGATTGCTGGAATCAATCAGAAGGGCCTTGTCGGAATCCTCCAGCGCCAGCTCAAATTCCTTCAGCTGAAGCCTCGTCTCTGCCCGGTTGGAATATGCATGGAGGAGGCAGGTATTGATATTATTATTGTCATTAGAGGACTTCTTGAGCTGAAGCACAGCAGCGTCGATGCATTTCGTGTAATACTCGGTTGCTGCGTCCCAGTTTTGTTCTCTGAAGCATCTGTTGCCCTTTTTTCTCAGGTCCTCCACATCGACAGGAAGCTCCGTAAGCTTTCCCTTCTCAGTCACGTTGATCTTCAAAACATTGGCGGGGTTGTCGACACGGATGGTGAGACCACCGTCACGAGCGATCTTAAAATAGGGCTCCTTGATGGCCACCTTGGCACCTCTGGGGTAAAGCCTCCTCACGTTGTCCTGAGATGTCGCAGCGTTGTATATTGCCAGTCTGACGGCGAGGCCGTTATCGTCCTCAAGCAAAGTCATGATACCGCATATCCTGTTGGCATCCGCGCACAGCGTCCCATAAACCACCCGGCCGAGGTGGACTTCCCCGACTTTCAGCTCCTTGAAGGAAATGGGGTTCAGCCTTTCCAGCGGAACCGAAC
Source organism: Pinus albicaulis (assembly GCA_034641835.2). Classification (NCBI taxonomy): domain Eukaryota; kingdom Viridiplantae; phylum Streptophyta; class Pinopsida; order Pinales; family Pinaceae; genus Pinus; species Pinus albicaulis. The sequence goes on along the minus strand of CM076571.1, from coordinate 531,904,314 downwards.
AAGCCGCGCCACTGCTGCCATTAGGGTCCGAGAAAGACGATCGTACCTCAAAAAAGCTTTCTGTTGAGGTCTCCCTTCGGGGAGGGAAGAAGTCATCGTGGATTTGGAGGAGGGCTCGCTTATCGAATCTCACCGATGCGTCATGGACGAGGGCGTGGTTCCGGAATAAGGTTTCCATTAAGCAATACAGGTCCTCCATCCGTCTAGTTTTTTACTCCAGTTCTGCTTTCTAAATTCTCCTGCTGTTAACTACGACTTCTAACACGTTCTCCTTACCGTTTTATGTGCCAAATGTCTATTTAAATACAGGAGGCCTGGTATCACATTTAACTAAACCCGAACCCTTCACACGAGTCAATTGTAGATCCCTTCACTAACAGGAAAGGCAGTTCTTTCCGTCCTACATTCAAACGAAAGATACATCCTGGTTTTTTGTTTTTAAATCCAAAAGCAGTTCCTCCCCCTTGCATTATTGTGAGTTAACTTTATTAGTAATTGGCGTGACCGAGGGCGGCTAGTATTTGATATTGATTTTTTTGGAAATATTTCCAATGTACGTTCGTTAGGAAAGAAAATCCATATATATATTGAGAGAATTTACCTTTCTTGAATAGAAATAATAATTCTTTACTTTTGTGTGAAAAAAGTATTTTAAAATGAAATAACTGGGTGGCACAGAAATGTAAAGTGATTTCTTAAAGAAGAAGATAATATAAATTTATTTTGAAAATTAATATAAAGAAATATCACATAAATTAATTAATTTTCGTATCATAAATAGAGCGTAATATAAATTATCAATTAATATTATAATAATTTAAATGAGAAATTTTTAAGATGCTTTATCAATTTATATAGAGATATTTGTAAATATATGAATACTAGTTAAATTTAAAAATACTTAATAAAATAAAATAAATTTTAATAATTAATATTTAATTTTATTAAAAAATATATATATTTTAAGTGGATAGGTCTATTTTTTTGAATAGAATTTTTAGAATTAAATAGAGTTATTAATAATCACTAAATGGGCTGTAGAAATTTAACATTTATAAAATATTTTAGAATATTTTTAATAGTAATTACAAATTAAAGGTTGAGATTTATTTTAGAAGCAGTTTTTCTTTTTTAATTTTTTAGTTAAATTGATTCATTTAAAAAATATATCATATAAACAAGTGTCATGTCAAATGAGTTATGTTTTCTTCCACATATCTTATTGATAAGTCATGATATTGTAAAAAAAGGTCATTATACCTATAACAAGTATGGTATTAGGCATTCATTTTTTCTTTGAATAGGTATTACTTTGTTTTTTACCCAAACAAATTTGCAATTTCTCCATAATTTAACATTATAGATTGAATTTTATTATTTTTTATTAATATTTGAAATTATTTATCTAGAATATGATTAGTTAAGGTCTTATTTTGTAATCATTGTTATTGTAGTTTTTGCATAACATGGTGTCATGAGAATAAATGTCTTTGATTTTTCTCACATAAATTTTGGATGCAATTGCAATATTTATGCCATTATTTTTAGATACTTTTAGATGTTTCATTGTCAAGCTTCATAGGAAGCCACAAAAATTTAAAATCCTTGAAAATAGTTCATATTCACATTGGTCCTGAAAGATGGCATTTTGTCTATAAGTTAGACTATACCGTAAAATAATATCAATAATAAATTAAAATGGTTATAGTAAATAAAACCACTTCATTTTTCATATTTATATTTTTTTAAGTAATATATTCAACCTTGTAGATATATCTAATAAGAAAAATTTTCCTTTAAAATATATATATCTATACTTTACATAGAAAATGTAACATCTTCTAGACAACATTCTCTACAAAAACATTGTTGAAACTATAAGACATTATTATTCTAGTTTGGTAGGATTGGATTATCAGCCACCATAATGCAAAATTACAATTAAAAAAATATCTCAATTTACCAATCAATAGAATCTAAATTGACCTAATTTTAAACCTTAAAACTATCTTGAATTCTATATTCCTACTTTAATTTAACAATATTTAAATGAAGATACATCTACTAGCTTCCATGTAGTATTTGTTTATGAATTATGAATCTTGATGATAAAGTAAGAGTGGAAGTGCATAATTAAGAATCTTGCTATATGTATTTTTTTAATGTATGTGTTTAATTCATATTAAAATTTCTAATAATAATAATATAAAAGTAAAAACTATATGTTTTTATTTATTTTTTGGTATATGTATAATAAAATAAATGCTTTGAAGTTTATCATGTATGTATATCAACTTTTACTATCATTTAATTTATATGACCATACTAATTAAATAAACATTATAAAATATAATAAATATAATTATATAGGTTCCATAGACCTTATTGAGAGCTTATTGTTATTAGTAGATGTTAATCATCATCATATTATAAAAATAGTCAGTTATTTAAATTAATTGTAATATATGGAAAAAATGAAACTTTAATGTCTATCAACTTTTACTATCAATTTAATTTGTATGAATGTATTAATTAAATAAACCTTATAAGATTATAATTATAAATAAAATTATAATTATAAATTAATTATCATGTGTAAATTAATTATAAACTATAGAAAATATAAAATATCCATATCTAACAACATTTATTATCAATTTCATTTATATCACCATATTAATTTAAAAACCTTATAAAATTATAATTATAAATATTAATTAAAAAAATCTTATAAACTAATCTTTGGAAAAAATGAAATATCGATGTTTCCTTTAAAGTGATTGAAGCAAATCAACCTAAAGAGTTGTATTTGCCCCACCATGTGCTAAACTTCGACGTAAAAGATATCCAACATCACCAGCAACTCTTCTCCCTCATCCTCGTCTAAAGTTTCTTTTGCAAACGAGCGTTTTATGCAAAATATTCTGTTCACAATTAACTATTATGTTATTAAAAAAATGTTAGACAATAGGAAAGTGTTGTGCTACTAGAATGTGGTTAGAGGGTGGAGTTGTCGAGTGCCAAAGGCTAATGAGCTAGCTCAACATGGAAGATATACTTACATTAATGCTAATTTCAAATTATTGTTTGACATACATCACATAACATTGAAATTTATTTTAATGTTTCTAAATATATGTGTTTATTAGAACAGTTATATTAGTAAATGTACCTATATATATAATTATTAGCATTAACATGATTGTTATGATTATTATTATTAATTAATAAATATTAATATTTATTAAATAATTAAATAATAAATAAATTATTTATTATTAATAATATATTTTTTTATTAATATAAGTATAGTTAATTAAATAAATATTTATTAATATAAATATTGTTAATTAATTTCAATAAATTTATATTAAATCTAAATATTAATATTATAAACCCTATGAATTTTATTATATCTTAGAAATATAAATCTTTAGATTAATAAACCCAAGGGATTAATACTAAAAACCCAAGGTATATAAACCCTAAGATAAATAGTATAAACCCTAAAATAACAATGGTTGATCATGTTTTACCGTGATTGATTTTAATATTGAGACAATATTTGTCACAATGAGATATTTGACCATGGTTGACTCTGGTTAATTTTCATATTAAGACATTCTTTGTCACAATGTGACATTAGACCATGATTGTGTATCGTTGACCATGATTATAAACCCAATGGATTGATATTATGAAACCCCGGGGCATTATAAACCCAAGAGATTAATATTAAAACCCAAAGGGATTATAAACTCAAAGGAATAATATTAAAATCAAGGGATAGATATTATAAACCCTAAGATAAATATTATAAACACCAAAATAAACATGGTTGACCGTGGTTGATTTTCATATTGACATAGTCTTTGTCAAAATGCAATGTTGTACTATGGTTGACCATGATTGATTTTCATATTGAGACAACATTTGGCCCAATGCGACGTTGGAAAATCGTTGGTCGTGGTTAACCACGGTTGATTTTCATATTGAGACATTTTTTGTCACAATGCGACATTGGACCACGGTTGACCATGAATGGACATGGTTGTTTCAAACTAACGTTGGACCAGGGGCTTGATGAACCAAAGGTGTATGAACCCTTATATTGATAAATCCCAAGGATTGATAATATAAATCCAAGAGATTAATTATAAAACCCCAAGGTATTATAAACCCAAGGGATTAATATTATAAACCCAAGGTATATAGACCCTAATATACATATTATAAACCCAAGGGATTATAAACCCAAGGGAATAATATTTAAGCCAAGGGATAAATATTATAAACCCAAGGTATATAAACCCTAGGATAAATATTATAAACCTTAAAAGAAACATGGTTTAGCATGGTTTATTTTCATATTGACACATTCTTTGTCACAATGTGATGTTGGACCATGGTTGAACACTGTTGATTTTCATATTGAGACAATGTTTGGCACAATGCGATGTTGGACAATGATTAGCCATGGTTAACCATTGTTGATTTTCATATTGAGATGTTGGACCAAGAGATAATATTTTCCACAATGTGACCATGGTTATTGACCATGGTTGATTTACATATTGAGACAATCTTTGATACATTGCGATGTTTGAACATGGTTGACCAAGGTTGATTTTCATATTGAAATAATCCTTGTCACAATGAAATATTGGTTAGTTTTCATATTGAGAAGAGATTTGTCACAATGTGACATTAGACCATGAGATCTTGTGAATAATATTATACCCTAGGAATATGAAACCTTATATTAATAAACCCAAGGGATTGATATTATAATTCCAAGGGATTAATTCTAAAATCCCAAGGTATTATAAACCCAATGGAATAATATTAAACCCAGGGGATTAATATTATAAACGTAAGATATATAAACCCCAAGATAAATATTATAAAACCTAAAATAAACAAGGTTGACCATGGTTCATTTTCATATTGAGAAAATATTTATCACAAAGCGACATTGGACCATGGTTGATCATGGTTTAACATGGTTGATCTTCATATGGAGATAATCTTTGTCACATTGGGACGTTGGACTATACTTGATTTTCATATTGAGAATTTTTTTGTCACAATGTGATGTTGAGCCATGGATGACCATGGTTGATCATGATTATAAACTTAATGGATTTATATTATAAACCCTTTGAATAATGTTACACCCTAGGAAAATTAACCCTTAGATTAATAAACACAATGGATTAATATTATAAACTGAAGGGAATAATTAACCCAAGAGATTAATATTAAAAACCAAAGGATTAAAAACCCAAGGGATAAACGCACAGGATTACTATTATAAACCCTAGGTATATAGACACTAGCATAAATACTATAAACCCTAAAATAAACATGGTTGACCATGTTTTACCATAGTTGATTTTCATATTGAGACAATCTTTGTCACAATGCGACATATGACCATAGTTGATTTTCATATTGAGACAATATTTGTTACAATGTCAAATTGGACCATGGTTGTGCATGTTTTACCATGATTATAAACCCAATGGATTTATATTATACCCTAGTATTAATATTATAAATCTTACGAATAATATTATACCCTACGAATATGAACCCTTAAATTGATAAACCCATGTGACTCATTTTATAAACCCAACGGATTAATTATAAAACCCCAAGGTATTATAAACCTAATGAAATAATATTAAACCCAAGCGATTAATATTATAATCCCAAGGTATATAAACCCTAAGATAAATATTACAAACCAAATAGAATAATAAACCCAAGGGAACAATACTAAAAACTAAAGGGAATAATGTTAAACCCAAGGGATAAATATTATAAACCCAAGATATATAAACCATAATAAAATATTATAAACCCTAAAATAAAAATGGTTTTCCATAGTTGACCATGGTTTATTTTCAAATTGACACAATATTTGTATGCGACATTGGACTATTGTTGATCATGATTGATTTTCATATTGAGACAACCTTTATCATGATGTAACATTGGACAATGGTTGACCATGGTTGATTTTCATATTGGAACAGTCTTTGTCACAACGCGACGTTGGACCATGGATGACCATGTTGTCAAAATGTGAGATTGGACCAAGAGACAATCCTTGTCACAATTTGACCATGGTTATTAACCATAGTTTACCATGGTTTATTTTCATATTCAAACAATACTTCCATAATGCGACGTTGGAACATGGCTGACACTGGATGACCATGGTTGTCACAATGTGATGTTGGACCAAGAGACAATATTTGCCACACTGTGACCATGGTTATTAACCATGATTGACCATGTTTGATTTTCATATTGAGACAATATCTGTCACAATGTGACGTTGGAGCATGGTTAACCATGGTTGATTTTCATATTGAGACAATCCTTGTCACAATATGACATTGGACCATGGTTGAACATGATTGATTTCAATGATGATACAATCTTTATCACAATGTAACATTGGGCCTGTTGTACTAGGTTCACATTTTCCACCAGAAAAGTAGCATTTTTAACAAATTTTGGTTGATTGTTTCCCCCTTATTGATCATGCTCGAGACTGAAGACAACGGTTACAGAATACAAGTCTCGTGTGGAACTATTTCCAAAAGAAACACAAAAGATTAAATCTCAGACCTTATCTAGTGCGCAGACAATGGATATCTTTTGTGCACCTTTCTGCAGAATCCACTGCAATCTCCGACCTGGGAAATACCAGGATAGACCAGCATGGTAAGATGTGCCGGTGTTAACGGTTTGTACCCTCTCGGCGTTGAAAAGTCAGCAGATCTGATCAACAGTCAGGATCGTTTCTTGGGGGGGGGGGGGGTCACCTGCCCATGCACCCGTCTCTTGACCCGCCATAAGGTGGTGGGGACAAAAAATGACACGTGTTGACACTGTATACTTCAGTAGAAAAAGGTAAATCACGGTGGAAAATAAAAGTGAGTTTCTCGAATGATGGTCGCCACCTGTCCCCCACATGTCCGCCACCTACCCAACAAATCCATCCAACCAAAACTAGGCATGTGCTACTTTGTTGATGTCATATATGCGTCATCCTACCACTCGTCAACCTCCACCTAATTACCCTGACCCCCCCTCCTTTTATGCCCGACCATTGTCTTTTTCCTCTAAATCTTCTTCCAATCATGTGCTCACATAGAACCCTACTCGGACCACCCACCGCGCCAGCACTCCCCCTCGATGCCACTTTCAACATCCAAATCAGTCGCTAGGTATTTAGAATTTCCTTTCCACCTTCTTTATAGTTCCATCATTACTTTAAAAATGAAAAAGATAACCCAGTAAACCCCACAAGCTCATGAAGTCAAATCTCCTCCCAGTCATGAGCCTCTCGTGGACACTCAAGCCAAAATTCATGACCCCGTCTACCCATTTTACCTAGCTAACAAATGTTTAGACCTAATGGGTTATAAATGGCGAGAAGCAGACCTATCCATGGTGGGCGACTCTAGACTATATTACCAAATTTCCCCCTCCGTTCACAACTTTCCCGAGTTTTTCTTATGGCTCTCTGAAGCTTACATTGAGCATAGACTATATTTTGTTTCCTCCTAAGGGAAAAAAATACTGGAAATTACCCCTCAGCTCATCCAAGAGGCCTTGATTTACCCTACATCTCCTGAAATGCTAGACTTCACTGAGGTAAACCTCATGTATCATTTCATTGACCTTATTGTAGAATGAAGAAACTCCCTCCTTCAAATAATCATGGTTCAAGACTCACCAAGCCTCCCTATAGGTAATAAATTCCCCCTTTCTTTATTCATGGAGCCTGTTCAATCCATCTTGTCTGTAATATCCAGAATTTTAGGGGAAGATGATGCCATTTGGGTAAATAACGTTTGCGTGGGTCTTTTGGACCTGATGACGAATCCTGGTCTCCTTTTTGACGTTCATTCATTTTTTGCTGCAACAGTAAAACCCAGCTCTAGCTCCTGACTACTTCATCAAATTTTTGGTATTATTAATTATTGTTTTATCTAGTCATGTTCGCACATGCTGACAGGTTCAAATAGTAGGCTTGACTAAATTTACTGACAGAGGGAAGGAACCCAAGTTCGTATTTTATTGGACCACCTTAGTTCACCAGAAACCTCTCGATGATAGTTACTCTGATTTTATATCAGCATTCATGTCCATTTCCTATAAAATTATTCATGGTATACCTCCACCTCAGATGTTCGTAGAACAAAAGGAGTTGCTCCAATTTAGTGAGTATTATTGCATAGGGGATTGGTACTTATTCAAGGAACATAAATAAATCAGAGTATATGGCTACGAACTCCCCCCTTACCATCTGTGAGTGTTCCAGCCCATGAGAATATTTTCTCTGGAATTCTTGAGGTAGTGACTCAACTTGGACTAGATACACTTTTTCCCAACAACGAAGGGTTACATGTTCAAACTTTCGAATGTCATACGCCCCTTCATCACCAACTCAAGACATGCCTTCCAAGTGATTGAATAACTCCTCAAGAAAATAGAATTCCAACAATGGGACGTGTGGAATTATTATCCTAAGGGGTTCATTACTTGAAAGAGAGAGAAGATCAAAGTTTCAACATATATGCATGAGCCCAAACCTGATATTGAATGGAAATCTAACTTTAACTCCTGGCCTTTGGATACATAAATGGAGACCAAAACCCTTATTTCCAGAGATAGGAAGCCTATAAGTACCGTTGACTAGGTTGATGACATTCAGGAGGAGGAGGAAATGCATGTGAGCAAAAATAATAGGACCCAAGAACCTGAAGGGGAGGCTAAGGGAGAATAAGAAGAGACGGTCCCTAAGCTGATGGACCGAGGTTCAGATCAGCCAGGTTTCAAGGTAACCCTAGAAGGGCCTCGCACACCAACAAATTCCACATCTACACAAGTAGTTGTCTTGGGAGACAAAGAGGGATCATCTAGTGATAAGGCAGGTTGGCCCGCAGGAGAGGAGATCAATGAGAGAAATAGGAAAATTATGGAACAGTTGAGGACAAATATATCTCTCCGTGAAAATAAATATCACAACAAGGTCATGGAAGAAATGGATATAGGAAGGGACTAAATGGTATTATCAATGCAACAACCATCAACTCAATCATTGCCTGTAGGGTCAGAGTACAGGACTCAGGACCTCTCAGTTGATCTAACATCAGTACCCTTGGATGACAAGGTCAATATACACAAGCAGGTAGGTAATATGTTATACAACGAACTTAGCAAGCATACTATGACCATTTATAAGGTCGAAAAGCTGTTGGAGAGAACAACTACTATTTTAAGGCAAGAGAAGGCTAATTCCAGAGCCCTTAAAATTCAGCTCAAGAGCTATAAGGAGATGATAACCAAAAAGGGGAAAAATCCTGAAGGACAGTCAGCCATTGAATCTCTCCTCAAAATAGCATAGCAAAAAAACCTGGAGTTAAGGCATAAGATTAATATACCGTGTAGTGAACATGTCCAAACTCCCTTGCTGGCACATGTAGAAGCAAAGAAGAAGTTCTAGCGAAGAACTTAATTTACAATAATGACGAAGCCATAACACTTAAGAGACATATGGAAGAGTTACAAGAAAATATGGATACTCATGTTTGTATAGTGGTCGTGCAAGAAGACCCTCAGAATCCAGCTGATCACCTCACAAAGGCATTGATCAAGCTTAAACTCTCAAAGGGTGAGGTCAAAAAGATACATGTAGATTTAGATGCAGCCCAAGAAGCCTTGTCTCGGAAAGAAAAGAAGTTAGCATCTACTGAAGCAGAGGCCGACCTCATCTCTAGGAATTTGCAGGAGATTAACCAAAAGTTTGTAGAACTAAAGGCCAAACTCAAGGGAAATATGTTCCTAGTGGAGGTAGAAATTTGGAATACTTCATGATAGTAAACAAGAAGAAATTCATATTTAGGGAATGTAGGGATCAACTCGAAGCAGACTAGGAAGCAGAAGCAAGGAATTCTTTGATTTATATGAAATATATCTAGATCATGAATGATCAGCCAGGTGAAGGAGTGAGGATGATCAATGTAGTGAATCAGTTGAGTATTGTCATCAAAGTTATGAGGATGCTTCAAAAAGAAGACACTCGAGTCAAGGCCAAGGAGTGTCTAGAGTTAGTTGTTAAAGGAATTGAGGCTTTATATGTTGAGTTTGCAAAGGTTACTGGGGCAGGGTTATGTGTCTGTTGGGATCAGGAAGGAGATTTTGTGGAGTGGGAAATATATGAACAAAGGTTGGTCGAAGCTAAAATCAGAGTGGACCCTTCCCATGAGAAGACGTCCATACTAAAGGGAGAAACCATAGTGGATTTTATAGGGAAAGAGATTCTTTTCCTAGGGTTAGTGTGGCAGTTGTTCCATGCCAGGCTGGATTACTAGGAGCTAAATCACCTTCGGGCTATGTACAATATGTAATCTCACGCACTTGTGCCTTCTCTGATTATGTGGAAGAGATGTGTGGAATTTGTCTTCCCTACCGTGGCTCGATTCATTGCACCCTCTGGTCAAGCTTCACGGTCTTCACAACAACCTCAACGTAAATGAAAATTACCTTCATATTCTGTGCAATAGCCTCAACATAAATGAAAATTTCTAGATTGTGCCTACAAGGCAGTCTTTACTTTTACTTTTATCTTTTTTGTTTTTGTAATTTTAGTTTGTTGTCAGACGTTTTAAGTTTCATTTATCCTATTGTTCTTTAAGCACACTTAATTTTGGACAATGATGTATGTACTGGAGAGATTAAGAAAGAATATTTGGGTAAGAGACCCTTTCCAAAGGCCTATAATAAGATCAATGTAAAAATGAACAGGGGTTCATAATTTTGGGCAAAAAGTGTTGTCTATTTCCTAAAATAAAATTAAAACATTTTTTTATCTATGAATGTATCACTTCAAGGATGAATAAATATGCATTAAACATGATTCTGACTCAAATGTATGTGTAGTATGTAAATATTCTTATGTGCAATGTGTGAGTTCTTTTATGTTTCTACTTCTTATATTTGATGTTACCTTAGCTGATGGGATTATCCCTTTGTGTTCATGAATTCACTTTATTTAGATATTGTGATAGATGCTCTATGAATAGAGAGATAATGAATGCCTTAAATGCGCTCCATAAGTCTATGTTTCACTTTTCTCCTCTTTGCCTCTTCGTCTATTTTTAACATGTTGGATTCTTATCTTGTTTTAAGCACCACATGTTAGATTCTCATTTATTTTTCTTCTTCTGTTATACTACAATTCAAAGTCTGCACACACAGGTGTGAACAACTCTGGCTGATTGTATATGAATGGTAACTTGTTTCGTGATTCGTGGGTATTGAGATTCTTATATATATGTCTAATTAGGAAAGGTTATGAACCAATTTTATTCACTTGAATCTTTAATATAAATGTTGGGTTATATTAAGTCCAATTCAAAACCCTCCTAATATGGCCTAGGCACTAGTCTCCTCATCAACCTAGAGACTATCTCTAGGAGCAACAACATCTTTGGCATTTTTGTTGAGGAATGAATTAGAACATTTATCCCTAGGATATGACAAGTATACATCCTTTAGTCTGGTGAGCACGAAGGTTTGTGGGTTGTGCATTCCTCACCTTGGAGACTCCACTGTCTAAACTTGATTTAAGCAATCCTGGATTTCACTAGGGCACATACCTGGTCAGATACTTATCAACAAAATAAACCTTCCATATCCGACCTTGAGAAGCTAATTTTTAAAAGGGCCTGGAAAGATAATACCCCAAGTATGATAGACCCACCTCATTTTTCTCTTGAAGCATCCTCTTCTAGCTCTCAGAGAGTGGTCATAAAATGTCCCGACCTTGCCACCCAAATATTAAAATATCCTCCAGAGGGGGAATTTGCAAATGATACATTTAGCTCTAGAGTAAAAAACGAAGATGAATCCGTTTGTACATCCTTTATTTCCATCCATCTGTCACCCAAAACTGAAGAATTCAAAGATATTTTGATGAATAGCTTGACCAAAAATGTGAATACCTCCTCCACTTAGATCTTGCCTATTACTCCTCAAATAACTCCTTTGAAAGTCTACATAGTGAACCTACCTCCTCCCCTCTTACATAACATGGTAGTTCCCAGGTTTCTTCTGAACATGTATGCTCTGTTGGCCTTACGAAAAATCTTAAATGATATGCCACAAGATTATTTGAATATTTTACCAAGGTTCACAGGTGAAGATAATATCTCAACATAAAGACACATCGAAACGTTTTGTGCCTTCACTGAGAATTTAAATGTTGAACACCTCGACGTGGAGCAGAGCATTTTCATTCAATCTTTGGATGGTGAAGCCCAAAAGTGATTAAAATATTTACCCAATGCCTCCATCAACACCTAGGAAGAAATGGAGAATTATTTCACAAAAAAATGGGGGGAAAAGAGTGTTCATCGCTATATTATCACAAAGTTTAACACTAGAAGAAAAGGCACAGTGAAGACGTAGAAAAAATTATTAAAATATTCAACAAGCTATTCAACAACCACCCTGCGAGATCAAACCCCCTCAATCAAAAGCTAAAGTGGCTTTTGTTGGGGCTTTTTAACCAGAGTTTGGATTCACATTGAGAAAAATAAAGTCTACAACCCTGGACCAAATTCAGATAGATGCTCTAGAGGTCGAAGCTAACTTTTCCTCCACTGGGAAACTAAGAGGAGTATAGATCATGGAGAAAGGAGGAGGGGGAAGGAAGAATCTAGCTCATCAAATCGGGAATGGGAAACTTGAGAACAAACAATGGAGGAAATGAATTATTTTATCGGATATTTGTCAACTAAGTTAGTAAATTTGGAGTTAGAAAGCAAGAATCCTCCCTCCCATCAAAATCAAATGGTTCCCAATCAAGGTTTTAATCTTCAATATCAAATACCTCCACTCCAATTATTGTAGAGAGAAACGAAAGAATAACAAGGACACATTCAATGTCCATTGTACCTAGAAGAAGATTTAGAGGGATAGGTTGAAGAAGTCGTGGAAGCACAAGAGAACCAATTATCCTCTTATTATGACGAGGAAGATGAAGATATGGAAATCCATCTAGATGATGGTGAGATTGAGAGTTATTGCAGGAATTTTATTGACTCTGTGTAGACACAATTGCACAGGAAGTATGATCTCAGATCTTCCAAGAAGAGATCTCGAATGCAATATCAAAATGAGGACTCAATATCTCAAGGCTCTCTAAAGTAGGTCAAAAAGGGGAAGGAGCCATTAGATCAAACCTACCCCAAGGAAAATATATCCCTGAATCCTCCCTATACAAATTCGAAGCCTGTAAAGTTGAAAATTCCCCTCTACCATCCCAAACCCTTGGTGATAAAGATAAGGAGCCCACAGAAACTTTCCTCGCTGAAAAGAGTCCAGTGTTATTCAATCTACAAAAATAACTTAAAAAAGTAAAGATCCCTATCCCATTGACCGAATTGTTGAAACAAACCTCTTATAAAGCTTAAGTGTCTCAGTTTATGTGTCCTCCCACTACAGTCCCTCTGCTCGATATTCTAAATATCCAAGAAGAAATACCCATGGTGGTCTTTGGACCTCATGTAGAAGAACAAGATCCCTCCACTCCACCTTTCTATGTGACTTTATTAGTGCATGATCTCCTGCTCCAAAATTGTATGCTTGACTCAGGAGCTTCCCATAACTTTATGCCCTTATCATTCATGGAATAGTTAGGTCTACAAATCACTCATCCTTATAAGTACCTTTACTACTTTTACTCCAAAGGGGTAAAGTGTTTGGGGATGATCACGGATCTGGTGGTGAATTTGGTTCAAATTCCAATGAAGAGCATAGTAATGGATATTGTGGTGGTAGACATCCCGGCCAGGTTTGGAATGTTTTTATCCCAGTCAGGGGGTCCAAAATCAGAGGTTCTATAGAATTGGAATTATCATATGATACTATTCTAGTTTTCGGAGGAAAATAAAGGAGGATTTATAGAGAATCGAGGTTTTTAAAGATGGTTTATGAAGCTGATGGTTCTAATAATGCTCCCATGTAAGTCAAGGAAAGTGATTTCTCTTGCCTGTTACTAGAATAAGATGATCTCATCTTGGAAGTGACACAAATCCTACCCCTGATTAACACAAATCAATAAACACTTAAAGGTGGTGAAGTATGAACGTTTCATTTCGACGAAGCATATTAAAAATAAGGAAATGGGGCTATAGTATTGTTGGTATCAGCTGAAGGGAGCTTAATCCCTATGTCCTTCAATCTTGAATTCAAAGCCACCAATAATGTGGCTGAATACGAAGCACTGCTCGTGATTCTACAGGCGCCTCAGAATCTCAATATTAAAAATTTGGCAGTATTCGGGGATTCATAATTGGTGATAAAACAAGTAAGGAATCAGTGTGAGGCTAAGTAGCCAATGCTTAAGGCTTACACAAAATAGCTATGGGATTTAATAGATAATTTATTCTTTGTTTTTAATATCTAGTTCATGCCCTGGGAAAAGAACTAGATGGTTGATTCACTAGTTGTGGCCACTAGTGATTTCCGTCCTCCCGAGAATCCTCTTATGAGATACGAAATTAAAGTCAGGTATAAACCCTTTATCCCAGAAAATGTCAAGATTTTAATTTTTTTTTGGATGAATAAAAAATAAAACACTTAATGGAGGTGGTAGGAGAGTTTTCTAATTCAGTTGTCGATCAAGAGGAAGAGGCCATGACAGATACACATGGTTCAAGATGGGAAGAGACTGTTGCTGGACATAAGATTCTACAATTGAAATGGAATACTATTCCCAGGGGTCTCATGCCTTTGGAGAGACTTTTCAACTCCAACGACATACCTACAAAGGCCACCGTATAGGAGCTTGACGAACAGGTGGAATACCACAACATTGGTTCAGAAGAAGAGCCCAAACTAATCAAGTTAGCAAAGAAGGTCCCTAGGAAATTCAAGCAGAGGTATTTAGATATTTTAAAAACTTATAAATATGTATTTTATTGGTCTTACCAAGATTTAAAACTTTTTATATAGGTATCATACACCATAAAATCCCTATGAAAGAAGGAAAAAAAACCTCACAAGCAGAAATTGAGACAGATCAACCCTCTTCTTCTCCCAGCCATCGAGAAGGAGATTAATAAATTATTGTAGACAAATATCATTGTTCATATGAGGTATTCAGATTGGGTAGAAAACTTAGTCCCTCCGAGGAAGAAGAAAGGATAAATTCGGCTCTTTGTGGATTTAAAGAATCTAAATAAAGCCTCCTTAAAGGAAAATTACCTAGTACAAAAGATGGATCATATATTACAAAAGGTGGTTGGTCTAGTCTAAATTTATATGATGGACAGATTATTTGGGTACAATCAGGTGTCATTACACTAGGATGATCAAAATAATACTTATTTCACCACGCCCTGGGGAACTTTCATGTACGCAAGGATTCCTTTCAGTCTTATAAATGCAGGGCCCACATTTCAAAGGGAAATAAATATAGCCTGCATAGGAGACCGGGACAATTGTATGGTTGTGTACATGAACAACATCGGTATTTTCTCTAAATAAGACAATGAGCATATTGAAAATTTAAGGTTGGCTTTTGAGAAGTGTCAGAAATATGGATTATCATTAAATCCTAAAAAGTCACAATTCTACCTACATGAAGTTAAACTGTTAGGGCACATAGTGGCGAAGGAAGGATTCAAGTTCGACCCAAAGCAGGTAGAAACTATAAACAATATCTCACTCCCAAGGAACAATATGGAAATCTAAGTTTTCCTGGGCAGAATAAGTTTTTTGAGGAGGTTCATACAAAATTACGTATATATCTTCAAATATATTACTGAGATGTTAAAAAAGAGTAATGAAGTGAAGTGGATGCCCTAGTCATGAGAATCCTTTACCAGGATCAAAACTTATTTTGCAGAAGCACCTATGTTAGTCGGCCCCGACTACTTGAAGCCATTTTTAATATTCTTGTTTGCTTCTCCTCACACAATAGTTGTTTTCTTGTTATAGAAGAACAATGATGGTCATGAACAAACAATTTATTTCCTTAGCCAGGTGCTTAGAGAGGCTGAACCGAAGTATAACATTTTAGAAAAGCAAGCTTATGCCCTCGTCAAAGCTCTTAAGGCATTCAGGATTTACGTTCTCCATTCTAGCATAATAGCTTATGTCCCCACAGCTGCTATTAAGGACATCCTGGTGAAAGGAGACAGTGAAGGAAAAAAGGCAAGTGGATCACCAAAATACAATAATATGAGATGGAGATCAAACCCATGAAGCTAATAAAGGGGTGGGAGTTGGACAAGATCCTATCAGAGGAAAATTTCCAGGCATTGGGGATAAATTTACTGGCTGAAGCAGTTGGAGAAAGCCAGATTCATAAGTGGGAATTGAGACAACAACCCAAAAAATTCAAAGGAAATACCTTACCTCCCCTTGGTATAAGGACATAGTCGAATATTTTTTGTTCTTGAGATTTCCCTCAAATTTTGACAAAGTGAAGTATCGAGCCCTTAGGTTATGGTCTCAAACGTTCACCATTGTTAATGGTCAATTACATTGGAGGGCTCCCGTAGGAATCCTACTTCTGTGCTTGGTGGAAGATGAAGTCAAACGGGTGATGGATCAGTTTCATGGCTGCCTCTATGGAGGGAATTATAGTTGGAGGTCTACCACACATAATATTCTAAAGGGTGGCTTATTTTCACCCAAAATTTTTGGAGAGGTCCATGCTTATGTTTGGGCTTGCGAAAATGCCAATTATTTGTAGAGAAACAGAAGTTTGCATTTTTTCCCCTCATCCCCATCCATGTAGAGGTACCCTTCAGGAAATGGGGACTTGGCTTCATTGGAGAAATCCATCCACCATCCAACGGTTAACATCGTTGGATACTGACAACGGCCGACTATTTTACCAAGTGGGTTGAAGTCGTGTTGAGGAGAAATGCCACAGATGTAGTGGTCATGAAGTTCGTGGAAGAAAACATACTCTCCTGATTCAGCTGTCCAAAGAAGATAATAACGGATAATGCCCAAGAATTCAAATTGTTAGCACCCGAATTGGACCCCAGGCTGAAAAGGAAAAACAGGGTAACAACTAAACCATGCTCAACCTTGTAGCT
This sequence comes from Pinus albicaulis, assembly GCA_034641835.2. NCBI lineage: Eukaryota > Viridiplantae > Streptophyta > Pinopsida > Pinales > Pinaceae > Pinus > Pinus albicaulis. The sequence continues at coordinate 531,887,170 of CM076571.1, read as the reverse complement.
AGCCCTACAAGGACAGGAGAGGGCTCTCTCCGTGAAAGAATATTCAATGGAACACAATAAATGGACTGATATTAGGCTAGATAAAATGATGGGAAAAGGGTTTAATAGAATGAATGAATTAATTAATTTCAGGGATGTGTGGGATATAAAGGGACAATTGAAACCAGGAATTAAATCAAGACACAGGGTATTTCATGGGGCAAGATAGGCAGGAAGATTAGAAATTACAATTTAATGAGGATGGTATGGAAAGACTGGTGAGGAGCTGAAAAGGGCACAGCAAATGGATCCTTTTCAAACAGAAGAAAAAACACAGAGCATGAATGATTTCCCAAGGCAGAGCATATAAAATGGATTCTACCTTTCTATCTTGAAAGCATTCAAAAGGAAATGTTTATGGATGAATGGAACACATAAACAACTCACATATGAAACAAAGGAGAAAAACAAATGCTAACTCTCATACCACATGGATCCCACAAATCAGAGCTGCATCTCTTATTAATTCCTATCAAACTGTACAATGTAGCGCAGAGATGTTCTTCCACACTATTCCCCTACTTTCTGAGTTACCGATTTTTTTTGCTGCTTACAAATGATTCATAATAAATACACTGAAATGTGGGAACATATATCCACAGAAAAGGTAGTTGTTCTAACAGCTGAGGAACTGAAATATAATCATAGTAAGAAACACCACAATCTACCCCTAAAAATAAGAGACAGCATTGCGTTTGACTACTTGGAGATTTTGCTGTTAGGCTGTATGAAATAAAATAGGTAATCCGATGAACATATTTCCTAATTTTCTGCTTGCTGTAACAATCTTTGTTTTTAAATAAGCTCTCGGCCATTTGACTGTCGTTTTGCCTTTCATTATTTCTAATTCTGAAGAAAACTGACTTTTTGAATAACATTCCTTTGAAATGAAACTATGCCCTTTAGTGAAGGGAAAATAATGAATAGGAAGGAAGGGAGAGGAGGCGAGAATCATATAGAAATCGCAATCGCAATAGATGGGCGGAGAAATATAATATAACAAACTCAATGTAATATGGCACCATCGCAATCGGAGTCGGAAGGATTGGGGAAGGGGATATAATATAATAAACAGTTTGAAAACACATTTTTACAATAGTGTAATCGCAATCGGAGCTTCGGGGAATATGGAGGATAACAAAAATCTTCCAATGCGATTTGGGGATGTGGAACCAGAGGAATAAACTTTGTATTAATGGAATAATAGAAAATTTAACCTTTGCAAAGGAAAAGAGCTCTTTGTAATGAATGGGTGGAAGGCTTAAGTGGTGGGACCGGGGATTATAATCGCAATCGAAATCAGGCTCGAGAGTGGGGCGGAATGATTTATATGAAATCGCTGATGCAATTGGGGGAGGTCTTTCATATAAATGAAATGAAACCAAAATTCTCTTTTAACAAAGGGGGAGGCCCTTTATAATATAAATGGGTGGAAGTATTGTATGGTGGGCCCGAGGTCAATCGCAATCAGAGATCGGAATCGGGAGAGGGTCGGAGTGATATATATGAAACCGCTAATGCCGATGGCCCGATTGATTTTGAGCCGTTGGATCGGCAGAGATAGATCAACGGTTACGATGTCAATCAGAGGTTTCAATCGGGGGTAGGCCATCAGAAGTCACAATCGGAGGGGGCTGCGATCGGGGGATCGGAAGAAAGTTGCGATTGGTGGATCGGAGGATGGGCGCAAGACTTATGATGTGATCAATCGCATCGGAGATTTTTGGGATGGGTCAATCGGAATAGCATTTCTAAACCTTGAGATTTTGATATAAAGGGGATAAACCTTTGGGTCGGGGTTTTTATGATATAAAACTTTATTATTAAGTTTTATTATAAAGCATGGTGGGGAAGTGGTTGGGAATGGCGGGGAGTATATATATATATATATATATATATATATATATATATTCGAACCTTTGAAATATTTAACATAAGGTTTCAACAGGAATGGAGGGGAAGTGGTTTATAACAGCGGGACTTTATAATATAAAGCTTTTTATTATAAAGTTCTACAGGAAATGGATGGGAATTGGTTTGGCATAATCGCATTTGTATTTAAAGATCTATAATGCGATTTTATAATCGGAAAGGGGGAAAAGGGATTTTATTAAAGAAATATAAAACTTTAATAAAACAAAGTTTAAGGAAAAATGGGGAAATAGGGGGTATATGAGGATATAAGGGCTTTTACTTCACTTAAGCATAAGTTTCAATCCAGAAGTCAGCTTTGAAAGTTTAGTATACTGTTGGAAAGCTCTTTCCGGGCTCTTTCTGATGGATCTTCTTGGAAGATTATTTGGTGCTGAACATGCTGCAGAAAACTCTCTGAAGGCAGGGACATCACTTTGTGGAGATAACAGCTTTTGAATTGTGACTTATTACACATGATGATATATAATGAATAATAATAAAGGTGAAATATCATGTTTTCACCTCAAAACATGGTTTTGAGGCGAAAATTACATCAAACTGAATAAAATGTCTCTCTGATTCTTTCAGGTGCTGTGACTTTGAGCTTATTGGCTTCCTCATGACCTTGCTGATATTTATTGACATTTGACTCATTAATTTGACCATGGTGAGACCCTAGAAACTAATGAGACACATCTTATGACCTACTGATATGATTTTAAGAATGAAAGTGAATAATGACTGAAGACCATAGAGAGGAAAATCAGCAAGTTTCACATGAGGGAAAATTGATGAAGAATTACTACCATCAATGAATCCATGACCTAGCAGAATGGTGAAATTGATTATTATGGGACTCCTAATATGCAAATGCAAAGATTAACTTTGATCACTGATGGCAGTATGACTAGACTGACACTAACATTGGCTCCAATGGGAATGGTAGCTCCTTGGAGGTCCCAAGAACACTGTAGACCAAGTAGCCTTATCCATTGGGCATGGAGTCGAAAATACTGAAACAAGATACAATGCATACTGACTCTGACTGAAGGCTAAGACTGAAAAACCATAATAAAACCAAACTGACTTAAGACATGACTAAAACACAATTGACAAACTGGAAAGATGCTCATAATTGAGCTTATTCATCAAAACCTACTCTAATTGTTGCTTTCACCACCTGATCAAGTGAAATGGAACAACCAATGCAATCATGTAAGCATCTTGGCTACTATTTGAATTCTCCCCAAGTGCTTTCTAATGAGAAAGTAGAGAGAAGAGCTAAAAGGTAACTCCCATGGAAGCTTAGAATCAGGTTGAATTTTGATAAATTTGCAAAGTTTGAGTTGACCGGATGACCTCAAGAATACTGCGAAAGGATCTTCATAAGAATAGTTATTGATTTCCCTTAATACATCACTTCTCTAGTCCAGGTAATCTCCATACCTTGATCTTAGACTTTTCCTAACCTCTGAGCTGTCTCTTTCTGATGACTGCAGCAGGCTGTCAAAACGATCCTGAACTTTGTGAATAACCAATCCCTCTTGATGATTAGGAACAAAACAAAAATCTTCTTCATTAGTCTCCTTATATGACTGCAAATCTTGATATGGGCTTTGTAATGAAACATATGATGAACAAGACAATGAAGTCAACTTTCGAATAAAATTATTGTCAACATTCTTTTCTAGCACATGGTTAGTCAATGGAGAAGGACTTTTACAGCAAACATCATCCAACACATGAGCAATAGGATCATAGAAAACTTGAAAAGACTATTGCGACGTATCTGCATGACACTCTACAGGCTGCTCAACTTTTCTTTTAGAGATACTACGAAAATTCTTCTTTATAAACTGAAATGCTTCGAAACATAAGGGTACAGAATCCTCTTGCATCATTAGATCATATGTTTCATCTTCCAAGCCTTCATCTATAATCTGACCTTCAATTGCGTTTGGTGGCTGCAAATCTGGAGCTGGGGAGGGTTTTATATCGCAGATGATTTCATTAGTCCTTTTAGGGGAAGATTTCTCATAAACAACTTGCTCAATAATTTCACTATCTGTCTCAACCTCAACATTAAAACTGAGATATTTTTGATTTCTAATTGCATGAAAGTTATCTTTGATGAACTGAATTGAAGTGAAACAAAGAGGCAAAGATCCTTCACTTACTTCCCAATTTTCCAGACTTTCCTCATCACTGTCCTCGATATTATGCATCAGATGATTATTGTTTTCAAGTTGTTGAAACGGAACTTCCTCCCACAAATCAACAGTTGATTGTGCTGCAAGACTAGCTTGTGTTTGGAAAAAATCATCATCATCGTATTGATCGAATTTTGGAAAATCATCAACATAAAACATATCATCAAGCATACAAGTCATATCAAGAGATTTCTCATCTCTGAGATGTTCTATAACATAGTCATTGTTAGATGGATGATAACTGGAATAAAAAGGAAAATATTTTGGATTAGACACTTTTTCTTGAACATCCATTTCATTCCTGGCAGTGATTTTCCGCACCATCTTTTCCACTGTGTTTACCAAAAGGTCAAGCTTTACCTCTGAAGGTGTCAGGTGCTCTGAAACATTCTTCTTTTCTTCTTCCTTTAGCTTTTCTCTTCTGATCAACATATTAGCTTCTACATCTACTGCACTATTCTGTATCTCTTCAAGTGTTGCTAAGTTCCTTTCTCTCAGCTGAAACTCCATTTCTGGATCAAAAGCGCATGGGTAATGTAAGAGAGTCGATCCAGGAGGGGGTCTTATATTGACAAGTATCAAATAATAGACTCGATTGAATCTGGCGGAAAACTGTTGTACTGTCTCCCCTAACTGTATTTTCAATTGGGCATACTCGTCTAAAATAAGGAAAGGGTTATGTTTAACCACCCATCTGTCAGGAAGACTTTTACGAACTGCTGGAATTCTGAGATGCTTGCATCAGGCAGGGTTTTGAACCAACTCTTTACTTTTTCTTGCAAAGAAATAGAAAAAAGCCTAATACTAACATCTTCTTCATCAACCTCAAAAAAGTCTATGAAAGTCTCAACATTCTGCACATGTTGCTCAGCGTTGACATTGTTATATTCACCATCAAATCTCGGCAAATATAGGTAATAATTTGCAAGGAAAGCATGGAGTACAGAAGGTAAAACAAGAGGTTTATACCTATCCGGGACTATAGAAGGTCTAGGAGTATATACAGGAGCTACGGGATCAGTTTTGGTTTCTTTAGGCTGATCATTTCGAAGATGGTCATCATAATATTTGGGAAAAGGATGGAGGCCTAGATCAAAGGAAAACTCGGTATTTACACTTTTTGAACAGGTTGAGTGAATATTTTGGTCACCTTTATCATACAACCAATTCTGAAAAACTTTCAGGATAGCTTCAGGAAAAGCAAAGAAGTAATTTACCAGAAAGCAGATTAGATCCTAAATACCATTCCACTTTGGATACCTGAAATTTGTGTGAGGTCCTTCCATTTTCCCGCGGAAAGATTCGGTCCTCCAGTGGAGTCTTTACATTGAGTTGGAGTCGCCAAGTGAAAGATTCAGCTTTTATATGGATCTGATTGTTTGTTGACCATCATCAATTAGATATGATACTTTTTCATTCTTTACTGGGGATTTAGATATGATCTTTGTATTCCCCAGTATGGTCGCCAGAGATGTTAGCACCCGAATTGGACCCCAGGCTGAAAAGGCAAAACAGGGCAACAACTAAACCACGCTCAGCCTTGTAGCTAGCCCTACAAGGACAGGATAGGGCTCTCTCCGTGAAAGAATATTCAATGGAACACAATAAATGGACTGATATTAGGCTAGATAAAATGATGGGAAAATTGTTTAATATAATGAATTAATTAATTAATTTCAGGGATGTGTGGGATATAAAGGGACAGTTGAAACCGGGAATTAAATCAGGACATAGGGTATTTCATGGGGCAAGATAGGCAGGAAAATTAGCAATTAAAATTTAATGAGGATGGTATGGAAAGACTGGTGAGGAGCTGAAAAGGGCACAACAAATGGATCCTTTACAAAACAGAAGAAAAAACACAGAGCATGAATGATTTCCCAAGGCAGAGCATATAAAATGGATTCTACCTTTCTATCTTGAAAGCATTCAAAAGGAAATGTTTATGGATGAATGGAACACATAAACAATTCACATATGAAACAAAGGAGAAAAACAAATTTTGACTCTCATACCACATGGATCTCACAAATCAGAGCTGCATCTCTTATTAATTCCTCTCAAATTGTACAATGTAGCGCAGAGATGTTCTTCCACACTATTCCCCTACTTTCTGAGTTACTGATTTTTTTTGCTGCTTACAAATGATTCATAATAAATACACTGAAATGTGGGAACATAGATACACAGCAAAGGGAGTTGTTCTAACATTTGAGGAACTGAAATACAATCATAGTAAGAAACACAACAATCTGCCCCTAAAAATAAGAGACAACATTGCGTTTGACTACTTGGAGATTTTGCTGTTAGTCTGTATGAAAGAAAATAGGTAATCCGATGAACAAATTTCCTATTTTTTTTCTTGTTGTAACAATCTTTGTTTTTAAATAAGCTCTCAGCCATTTGACTTTCGTTTTTCCTTCCATTATTTCTAATTCTGAAAAAACTGACTTTTTGAATAACATGCCTTTGAAATGAAACTTTGCCCTTTAGTGAAGGGAAAATAATGAATAGGAAGGAAGCGAGAGGAGGCGGGAATCATATAGAAATCGCAATTGCAATAGACGAGCGGAGAAATATAATATAAAAAACTCAATGTAGTATGGCGCCATCGCAATCGGAGTCGGAAGGACCGGGGAAGGGGATATAATATAATAAACAGTTTGAAAACACATTTTTACAATAGTGTAATCGCAATCGGAGCTTCGGGGAATAGGGAGGATAAAAAAATCTTTCGATGGGATTTGGGGATGTGGAACCAGAGGAATAAAATTTGTAATAATGGAATACTAGAAAATTTAACCTTTGCAAAGGAAAATAGCTCTTTGTAATGAATGGGCAGAAGGCTTAAGTGGTGGGACCGGGGATTATAATCGCAATCACAATCGGGCTCGGGAGTGAGGCGGAATGATTTATATGAAATCACCGATGCGATTGGGGGAGGTCTTTCATATAAATGAAATGAAACCAAAATTCACTTTTAACAAAGGGGGAGGCCCTTTATAATATAAATGGGTGGAAGTACTGTATGGTGGGCCCAGGGTCAATCGAAATCGGAGATCGGAATCGGGAGAGGGGCAAAGTGATATATATGAAACCACCAATGCCGATGGCCTGATTGATTTTGAGCCATCGGATCGGCGGAGACATATCAATGGTTGCGATGTCAATCAGAGGTTTCAATCAGGGGTAGGCCATCGGAAGTCACAATTGGAGGGGGCTACGATCGGGGGATCGGAAGAAAGTTGCGATTGGCGGATCGGAGGATAGGCACAAGACTTGCAATGTGATCAATCACATCGGAGATTTTTGGGATGGGTCAATCGGAATAGCATTTCTAAACCTTGAGATTGCAATATAAAGGGGATAAACCTTTGGGTCGGGGTTTTTATGATATAAAAATTTATTATTAAGTTTTATTATAAAGCATGGTGGGGAAGTGGTTGGGAACGATGGGAAGTATATATATATATATACGAACCTTTGAAATATTTAACATAAGGTTTCAACGGGAATGGAGGGGAAGTGGTTTATAACAGCGGGACTTTATAATATAAAGCTTTTTATTATAAATTTCTACGAGAAATGGAGGGGAAGTGGTTTGGCATAATCGCATTTGTATTTAAAGATTTATAATGCGATTTTATAATCGGAAAGGGAGAAAAGGGATTTTATTAAAGAAATATAAAATTTTAATAAAACAAAGTTTAAGGGAAAATGGGGAAATAGGAGGTATATGAGGATATAATGGCTTTTACTTCACTTAAGCATAAGTTTCAATCCAGAAGTCAGTTTTGAAAGTGTAGTATACCGTTGGAAAGATTTTTCCAGGCTCTTTCTGATGGATCTACTTGGAAGATGATTTGGCACTGAACATGCTATGAAAAACTCTCTGAAGGCAGGGACATCACTTTGTGGAGATAATAGCTTTTGAATTGTGACTTATTACAGATGATGATATATAATGAATAATAATAAAGGCGAAATATCATGTTTTCACCTCAAAACATGGTTTTGAGGCGAAAATTACATCAAACTGAATAAAATGTCTCTCTGATTCTTCCAGGTGCTGTGACTTTGAGCTTATTGGCTTCCTCATGACCTTGTTGATATTTATTGACATTTGACTCATTAATTTTACCATGGTGAGACCCTAGAAACTAATGAGACCCATCCTATGACTTATTGATATGATTTTAAGAATGAAAGTTAATAATGACTGAAGACCATAGAGAGGAAAATCAGCAAGTTTCACATGAGTGAAAACTGATGAAGAATTACTACCATCAATGAATCCATGACCTAGCGGAACGGTGAAATTGATTATTATGGGACTCCTAATATGCAAATGCAAAGAGTAACTTTGATCATTGATGGCAGTATGACTAGACTGACACTAACACAAATAATCAAAGTTTTTTTAACTTCTATTAGAGATACAATATTCTGCTTGGCCACTCTACCACTTATTTCCCATAGGGTAATGGATTGGATGAATCTTTGAACAACACTATAGTGAGGATACTGAAGAAATTTATAACATAAAATCATAAAAATGGGGATTCGGAGATGAGGTTCGCCTTGTAGACAAGAAGGGTCGCCACCAAGAGATCCACTGTAAGTCACCCTATGAACTAGTGTATGGAAAGGCTGCAATTTTCCCTATACAATTGGCAATTTTGGTGGCCAAATTCTTGTAGGATAGTGAAGAGGAACCCAATTCCTTAACAAGGAGGATAAACTAGTTGGTGGAACTCCAAGAGAGTCGTGAACAGGTAAACCATAGGATGATCGGCTACCAAGACAAGATGAAATCCTTGTTTGATAGAAAAGCTAAAGATAGAGGTTTCCAGCCTAGGGACTTAGTACTAAGGTGGGACGTGAGAAGAGAAGACAAAGGAAAGCATGCTAAATTCAACACCTTGTTGTTTGGGCCTTTCATAATTTATAAAGTGAACGGAAATAACACCTTTATGCTGGAGAATTTAGAAGGTGATGTACTTGAGCTGCCAATGAACGGGGAGTTTCTCAAGTTTTATTTCCAGTTCTGAAAGGTATTCATGTGTCATTGTATATACCACTATTTGTAAATATTTACATTTTGCTATATATTTTAGTCTTTCATTTCTGCACCATTTTCAATAAAATGACTCCATGCCCGAAGAAGAAAAGGATCAGGATTGCAGGTCCTCAGTGTGTTACTTTCAACACGCCATCCCCAGATGGAGTTGATGTTGTACTAGATTCACTTTTTCCACTAGAAAAGTAGCATTTTTAACAAATTGTGGTTGAAAATCCCCGCCTTCTTGATCATGCTCAAGGATGAAGACAAAGGTTACGGAGGATAGGTCTTGTGCGAAAATATTTTGAAAAGAAATACAGAATATTAAATCCGAGACCCTATCTAGTGCGAGAATAATGGCTATGTTTTGCGCACCTTTCTGCAGAATATGTTGCTAATCTCTAACCTAGAAAATATTGGGACATATCGATAGGGTAAGATGCATCAGTGTTATCGGTTTCAACCCCCCCTCCCCCTGATGTTTAAAATTCAGCGGATCTCATCAACGGTCAAGATCGTTTCCAGGGGGGGTCGCCTTTCCATGCGCCCGTCTCCCGACCTATCGGAAGGTCGTGGGGACCACAAATGATGCGTGTTGACACCGAAAAATTCAACGGAAAAAGTTAAATCGAAATGGAAAATCAAGGTGAGGTTCTTGAATGTATGGTCACCACCTATCCCCCACACGTCTGCCACCTACCCAACAAATCCATCTAACCGAAACTAGACACGTGTCGTTATGCTGAAGTTATATCTACATCATCCCACGAATCATAATCCTTCACCTAACATTAAGGGAATTTTAAGTTCTAAAATAGGCCTCCTAAGAAAAAAGTACTACCAAAATAAACTTTATAAGAACCAATAGGGTTCAAGATGATGATGTCAACCATGGGGGATGATTCACCATTTTTTGAGTAAAAAGTAAAAATAATAAAAAACAATAAAACTACTTTTTCAAATCGTATTTTCAACTTATCTCCCTAAGGTTTTACTCAAATTTCGAGCGATCATACTCGTTGGATGCAAAATTTAATTCCTCATCCAAGGAGTACCCATGTTGCATACTTTTGATAGACTCTCCTACATGAAAAATGAGAAATACATGAAAAATGTGATTGCAATCACGTTTTTCATGGATTTCTCATTTTTCGTGTAGCAAAATCCATAAAAAGTATTCAACATGGGTACTCCTTGGATGAGGAATTAAATTTTTCATCCAACGAGTATTATCGCTCGAACTTTGAGTAAACCCTTAGGGAGATAAGTTCAAAATATGAGTTGAAAAAGTAGTTTTTTATTTTTTCCCTCTAAAATTTGATGATGTAATCAAATATTATTTTATTATTTCCACTATTATTTTATAATTTCCTCAGGAGGCCCATTTTAGACCTCAAAAATTCCCCTAATTATACCTTTAAACTCCTACCTTTTATGCCTGACCATTGTCTTTTTCCTCCAAATATTCTACCAATCAGGTGCTCTCAAAAAACCCTGCTCGGGCTACCCACCGCACCAACACTCCCCCTCGGCGTCACTTTCAACCTCCAACTCGATCACCACGTATTTGGAATTTCCCATCCACCCGCGTTTATAGCTACATATTTTCTTTAAAAATGAAAAATATGGCCCAAGAAACACCACAAGCTCACGAAGTCAAATCTTCTCCCAGTCCTGAGCCTCTCATGGACACTCAATCCCAAATTTGCAAACCCATCTACCTTTTTTACCTGGATGAAAAACATTTCGACCTAATGGGTTATAAATGGCAAGAAAAATACCTCTTCAGGGTGGTCGTCTTTCGAATGTATTAGCAAATTCTCCCCTCTGTTCACCACTTCCCTGAGTTTGTCTCATGGCTCTCTGAGAGGCCTTGCTTTACCCTACATCTCTTGACATGCTTGTCCTTCCTGCATAACGAAAAAAATCCCTCCTTCAGATAATCATGGTTCAAGACTCACTAGGCCTCCCCGCCGCTGTTAAATTTCCCCTTTATTTATTCATGGATCTCATTCATCCCATCTTGTCTGTAATCTCTAGAATGTTAGGGGAATATGATTCTAGTTGGGTAAATAATGCTTTCCTTGGTTTTTTGGACCTGATGACGAAGCCTAGTCTCCTTTTCGACATTTTGTCATTTTTTTCCGCAGTCATAAAACCCAGCTCCAGCTCCTAACTATTTTAGCCATTTTTTAGTATTTTTCATTACTTTTTTATCTATTCATGTTCACACATGTCGACGGGTCTGAATGTGTAGGCTTGACTAAATTTACTGAGAGAGGGAATGAACCCAAGTGTGTATTTGATTGGATCACCTTAGTTCACCAGAAACCTATCGATGATTATTACTTTGATTTTATATAAGCATTCATGTCCATTTCCTATGAAATTATTCATGGTATACCTCCACTTCAGATGTTCCCAGAATAAAAGGAGCTGCTTCATTTCAGTGAGGATGATTGTATAGGGGATTGGTACTTATTCGAGGACCATACATAAATCTAGTATATGGTCGCGAACTTCCCCCTTACCATCTGTGAGTGTTCTTGCCCATGAGAATAGTTTCTCTAGAATTCTTGAGGTAGTGCCTCAACTAAAACTAGATACACTTTGTCACAAAAAACAAGGGTTAGACGTTCAAACTTGTGAATGTCGTATGCCCCTTCATCATCAAATCAAAACATGCCTTCTCAGTGATTGAAGAACTCCTCAATAAAATGGAATTCCAACAAGGGGACGTGTGGCATTATGATCCTAAGGCGGACATTTCTCAAAAGAGAGAGAAGATCAAAGTTTCAACATATATGCATGAGCCCAGACCTGATATTGAATGGAAATATAACATTAACTCTTGGCCTTTGGATATAGAAACGGAGACCAAAACCCCTACTGCCATAGACAAGTAGTCTAAAAGGATTGTTGACTCGGTTGATGACATGGAGGAGGAGGAGGAAATACACGTGAGAAAAAATGCTAGGACCCCACAACTTGAAGTGGAGGCTGAGGGAGAAGAATAAAAAATGGTTCCTAAGCTGGTGGACATAGGGTCAGATCGTCCAGTTTTCAAGGTAACGTTAGAAGGGCCTCCATCACCAACAACTTCCACATCTACACAGGTAGTTATCTTGGGAGAAAAAGAGGGCTCATATAGTGATAAGGTAGGTTGACCCGCAAGAGAAGAGATCAATGAGAGAAACAGGAAAGTGATGGAATAATTAAGGACACATATAGCTCTCCATGTAGATAAACACCACACGAGGGTCATGGCAGCAATGGATATAGAGAGGGATCAAATGGTATTATCAGTGCAACACACATCAACTCAGTCACTTCCTGCACAGTCACAAGATAGGACTCTGGACCTCTTAGTTGATATAGCATAAGTCCCCTTGGATGACAAGTTCAATCTACACAATTTGGTATGCAAAATGTTATACAACAAACTTGACAAGCATATTGTGACCATTTATAAGGCCGAAAAGTTATTGGAGAGAACAAATACCAGGTTATGGAAAGAGAAGGATAATTCTGGAGCCCTTACACTGCATCTCCATAGCTATAAGGAGATGATCACCAAAAAGGGAAAAAATCCTTAAGGACAGTCAACCATTGAAGCTCTCCTCAAAAGAGCACAACAAGAAAACTAGGAGTTAAGGTATAAGCTTAAGATGTCGGACAGTGAACATGTCCAAACTCCCGAGTTGGCCTAGGTAGAAGCGGAGAAGGAAGTTTTGGCGAAGAACTTAACTGACACGAATGACGAAGTCATAACACTTAAGTAATCGATGAGAGGGTTACAGGAAAAGGTGGATACTCATGTATATACACTGATCATGCAAGAAGACCCTCATAATCTAGGTGATCAACTCACAAAGGCATTGACCGAGATCAAACTATCAGAGGGTGAGGTCAAAACCATACAGAGAGATTGAGATGCAGCCAGAGAAGCCTTGTCCCAGAATGAAAGAAATCTAGCAGCTACCAAAGAAGAGGCTGACCTCGCCTCTAAGAATTTGTAGGAGATTAACCAGAAGGACGTAAAACTAAAGGCCAAAATCAAGGGAAATATATCTCTAGTGGAGACCAAGCAAATAATCTGGAATGAGATCATTGCTAAGATGAGAAGAAATTGGGAATACTTGATGATAATAAACGAGAAGAAAGACACAATTCAAGAATTTATGGATCAATTCGAAGCAAGCTAGGAAGCAAGAGCGAGGAATTTTTTTATTGTTATGAAATATATCCAGTTTGTGAATGAGCGATCAACTAAAGGACTGAGGATGATCGATGTAGCGTATTGGTTGAGTGCTATCATGGAAGTTATGAGGATGCTTCAGAAAGAATACACATGGGTAAAGGCTAGGGAGAGTCTAGATTTAGTTGTTAAATGAATTGAGGCTTTCAACGTTGAGTTGCAACGATCACCGGGGAAAGTATTCCTATATGTTGGGATCAAGAAGGAGCTTTTTTGTAGTGGGAAATATATGAACAGAGGACGATCAAAGCTAAAAGCAGAGTGGACCCTTCCTATGAGAAGACATCCATACTAAAGGGAGAAACTGTAGTGGCTTGTGTAAGTAAAGAGTTTCTCCTCCTAGGGTTAGTGCGAAAGTTGTTCTGCATTGGGTTGGATTACATAGATATGACTCACCTTTGGGCTATGTATGATATATATTATGTTGCAACTATGCCTTCTCCGGTTCTTTGGAAGAGATGTAAGGAATTCATTTTCGCTCCTGTGGTTCGAGTCATCGCACCCTCTGGTCAAGCTTCACAACCTTCATAGCAGCCTCAATGTAAATGAAAATTTGATTCGTAGTATGTGCAACACCCTTGAAATAAATGAAAATTTCTGGATTCTGCCTACAAGGCACTCTTTACTTTTACTTTTATCTTTTCTGTTTTTTGTGATTTCAGTTGTTTGTCAAATGTTTTAAGTTTTAGTTATCTAGCTGTGATTTAAGAATCCTTAATTTTGGACAATGATGTATGTATTGGAGAGATATAGAAATAATATTTGAGTAACAGACCCTCTCCAAAGGTCTATAAGAATATCAATGTGAAACTAAACAAGGGTTTAGAATTTTGGGCAAAAAATGTTGTCTATTTCCTAAAATACAATTGCAAATTTTTTTATCTATGAATGTATCGCTTCCAGAATTACTAAATATGCATTCAACCTGATTCCAACTCAAATGTATGTGTAGTATGTAAATATTCTTATGTGCAATTTGTGAGTTCTTTTATGTGTCTCACATTTTATGTTATCGTCGTTGTTGGGATTATCCCTCTCTGTTCATGAATTCGTTTTATTCAGATATTGTGATAGATGCTCTATGAACAGAGAGAAGATGAATGCCTTAAATGCACTCCATAAGTCTATGCATTTCAATTATCTCTTCTCTTCGCCTCTTCATCTAGTTTTAACATGTTGGATCCTTATCTTCTTTTTCTTTTTTTTTGAGCCGTACATGTTAGATTCTCATTTCCTTTGCTTCTTCTTTTATACTACAATTCAAGGTCTACACACACACGTGTGAATGACTATGGATAATTTTATATGAATGGTATCTTTTTTCGTGATTCATGGGTATCGAGATTGTTATATATGTGTATAATTAGGAAAGGTCCTGAACCAATTTTATTCACATGAATATTTAATAGAAACCCTACTAATATCACTTAGGCACCGGTCTCCTCATCAACCCAGAGATTGTCTCTAGGAGGAACAACATTACCATGAACCATGTTTTATTTTCATATCCAGACAATATTTGTAGCAATGCGACATTGGACCATGGTTGATCATGATTGATTTTCATATTGAGAAAATCTTATGTTAAACACTAAGATAAATATTATAAACCATGGTATATAAACCCTATGAAAAATATTATAAAGGATAAAATAAACATGGTTGGCCATGGCTGATTTAAATATTAAGATAATCATTGGCACAATACGACTTTGAGCCATGCTTCACAATGGTTGACATTGATTGATTTTCATATCGAGACCATATTTGTCACAATGCAATGTTGGACTATGGTTAACCATGGTTGAACATTGTTTTCAATGGTTGACCATGCCTATCCATGGCTGAACATGGTTTTCCATGGTTTATTTTCATATTGATACAATATTTGTCTAAATGTGATGTTGGACCGTATTTGGCCATGATCGACTGTGGTTGAAAATGATTGACAATGGTTGATTTTTGTATACCCTAGTAATATGAACCCTTAGATTGATAAACCCAAGGGATTAATTCTAAGACCCTAAGACATTATAAACCCAACGTAATAACATGAAACCCAAGAAATTAATATTATAAACCCAAGGTATATAAACCCTAAGATAATATTATAATCCCTATGGAATAATAAACTCAATCGATTAATACGAAAAACCCAAGGGATTATAAACCCAATGGAGTAATAATAAACCCAAAGGATATATGTTATAAACCCAAGGTATATTAACCCTAAGATAAATATTATAAACCCTAAAAAAAGCATGGTTGACCACAATCGATTTTCATATTGACACAATATTTGTCACAATGTGACGTTGGAATATGGTTGACCATGATTGATTTTCATATTGAGACAACCTTTCTCACAAAGAAACATTGGATGATGGTTGAACATGTTTGACCATGGTTTATTTTCATATTGGGACAATCTTTGTCACAATGTGACGTTGGACCAAGAGAAAACCTTTGTCACAATGTGACCATGGTTGACCATGGTTTATTTTCATATTGAGACAATATTTGTCACAATGTGATGTTGAAACATGGTTGAATATGGATTACCATGGTTTTCATAGTGTGACGTTGGACCAAGAGACAATCTTTGTCAAAATATGACCATAGTTATTGACCATGGTTAACCATGGTTGATTTTCAGATTGAGACAATATTTGTCACAATGCGACGTTGGAACATGGTTTACCATGGTTGATTTTGATATTGAGACAATAATTGTCACAATGCAACATTTGACCATGGTTTACCATGATTGATTTTAATGTAGAGATAATATTTGTCACAATGCGATGTTGGACCATGGTTGATTTTCATATCAAGACAATATTTTTCCAAGGGATAATAGTATAAACTCAAGGTATATAAACCCTGAGATAAACATGGTTGACCATTGTTGACCATGATTTATTTTCATATTGACACAATATTTGTCACAATGCGAAGTTGGACTATGGTTGACCATGATTGATTTTAATATTGAGATAAATTTTCTCATAATGCAACTTTTGACAATGGTTAACCATGGTTGATTTTCATATTGGGACAATCTTTGTCACAATGCGACGTTGGGCCATGGTGTACCATGGATTACCATGTTGTCACAATGTGACATTGGACCAAGAGACAATCTTTGTCACAATGTGACCATGGTTATTGACTGTGGTTGATTTTCATATTGAGACATTTGTTGTCATAATGCGATGTTGGAACATAATTAACCATGGATGACCATGGTTGTCATAATGTGACGTTGGACAAAGAGAAAATATTTGTCACAATGTGGCCATGTTTATTGACTATGGTTGACCATGTTTTATTTTCATATTGAAATAATTTTTGTCACAATGCCATGTTGGAACATGGTTGACCATGGTTAATTTTCATAGTGATATAATCATTGTCAAATTGCGACATTGGGCCATGGTTGACCATGGTTGATTTTCATATTGAGACAATATTTGTCACAATTTGACATTAAACCATGGTTGACCATGATTATAAACTCAAGGGATTTATATTAAACCCTAGGATTAATATTAGAAACCCTATGAATAATATTATACCATAGGAATATGAACCCTTAGATTAATAAACCCAGGGGATTGATATTATAAACCCAAATGAATAATAAACCTAAGGGATTAATACTAAAGATCCAAGGGAATAATATTAAACCCAAGGGTTTAATATCATCAACCCAAGATATATAAACCCTAAGATAAATATGAACCCTAAGATAAGTGCAATTTTTTTAGGGGTCCCCTACACCAATTTAGTACTTAGCTTGGTGGTGACCTAGATATTAAAATTTGATTATTATTATTATTATTATTATAAGATTTATTTATCTTAAAGAAATATAAAAGTTAGTATATATAACAAATTCATAACGATTATATAAAAATGTATAGTTTTTAACTAAAATAAAAGATAACTATTTTAACATTATATATATATATATTCCCAATTAAAAATAATAAATATATAAAATGGGCAAGTGGAAACTATAAAAAATCAAGGTCAAAGTGGAAAAAGTCAACAAATATGATAAAAATGGGTTTCAATTTAAGCTAAGTTCAATATTTTATTTAATATATTTGTGGGGATAAAATATTAAACAAAATTATACTTATTGTTGAACCTCGGGATTACCCTCTCCTCTACAGTTTTCTCATCTCATTTCACTACTTTTCCATAAGTTCATAAACTCTAATCAGTGAAGAATGCTAAGGTTTTGTCTCAAGGATACATTTAAATGACTGTTATATTGTATTTTCATGATTTTGCTATTTTGATGAAGTTTTTTCAAATTAGCTACAGAATGCAGCTTGTTCTGCGGCTAACTATGCAATCTGTACCCACTCTTATGGTTTACCAGGTTCCAGGAGTCAATTGAGGAATCAAGCCACATGGCTCTTTCTAGAATCTTGCCTACAAGGATTCTATCCTACTCACATGGTCCAGATCGACATAAAAAGGAGCCTAAACCTATGGTCAAAGTTACAACTCAAAGAACGTTACCTATAATGATAGGACTCCTGATTTGCTCTTCAAAACAAATCATGAGTCCAATAGTCCTATTTTTATTGTAGTTAAAGTTAGAACACCTGTAGCTAACTTAACTTGCAATTAGTTATGTAATTTCTCTTTAAATATGAGTTCCACAGAACCGAGAGTTAGTTCAGTACAGTTCGGATTTGCAAGTGAATACTTTTTTTTCCAAACTCTGTTTTAATAAAAAAAAATTGTACCAAATGCTTGTTTGATTGCACTCTTGACAAGCTAGGAGTCAACCAACTTAGTAGCAGAGGGCCCCTGCTTCTAATGGAGGTTTTTATTATGTTTTCTATTTAGATTTCTTTCACTCTATTTAGCAATTTTTGTTTATGTTTCATTTCCAGTTTTTAAATGGTTTAATGATAAATTGCAACTGTGTAGACTTGATCTTCCAAAATGTTTCATGAAAATAGAAACTCTGTTTTCAATAATGGGATAAGGATTGAAGTGCTAAGAAACCATGGATGTTTAGCTTTACTGTTCCTGCCTTTTTATTTTCATTAAATAGAGTTGTCAATTGTTGTGTCAAACTGATATTTATGAAAACCATTTTCAATATGAAAATTTTATATTAAAAGGTTAAATGTCTCACGTGTGTAGTAGTTGAATATATATTTCTTCTTGTCATTTTCTTGCCAATTATTAAAGGCATAATTGATTTCTTCGAAGACATTCCAAGAAGTTAAAAACTTCACATTTGAGTGTGATTGATAAGTCAATTATACATTTGGTTAATTTTAGTTAGATCTTACATGCTTTCACTCTCAAGACCCTCACTTGATTGCAAACAACAATCTTCCTAAAAACCACTCTACAAGGAATTAACCTAAACATGTTAATATGGATGGTTGAATGCAGGGATAATTTTAAGAACCCCCCTAAATTTATATATATAATAAATAGGCGAATCCCCATGATACATAGGAAAAATGGAAGGCGATTTTATTAATAATATAATATGTATATATAATTTTTTGGCGAATCTCTCACAATATTATATTATCTTGTAAAATCATGGCGAATCACTAGTACAAATAGCGAATCACTACTACAAAATGGTGAATCGTTGTCTAGTGGAGTTCGGGGTGTTGGTTCCAATGAAGATATGGTAGTTGAACCAGGAGTAGAAGGAAGAGAAACACAGAGACCAAGCATGGCACATGGTGACTTGTGAGGGAAGTAGTTCTCGTGTAGTTTGGAAAATGCGTTCTTCTAGTTCTGCTAAGCGTAGTGTTGTTGCTCATGCTACTACTAGCACTAATATTGAGGTTGGAGAGGATTTTGAGGAAGCATGGAAGGTAGCAGTGGTGGAGAATTACAAAGAGTACCCCATGATGGGCTCCATTTTGCCCTTTGGTATTTGTGCCTGCAAGATCTTCTGTCCATTGAACCAACAATTAACTGTTCAACCAACAATCAACTTGACTGAGTTGATTAGGTACGAGTCAACTTAGACTAATCTTCAAAACTATGCTTTGCACTATCCCATATTTATCACACTAATGCTACACAACATTGTGCATTTGCACCCAACTCTCAATAATTCTTTTCCAAGAAAAATCTATAATAAGAAAATTATTTTACTATATTGTTAAGAGGATATTTCTAAGTTTTTGATATGTTATTTCTATTTTTTTGTGAGCTGGTTGCATAACATATTCCCATGAGCCTATGCCCAGGGTTTCATGGTCAGAAATATGTAAGTTTATACTCATGTGAACCGAATTTTTGCCAAGAATTTGATAGCGTAGACAGTTATTTGATTTGAGCAATGAATATTCCATAGGCAAAACGTTGAGCAATGGAACCTTGAGGAAAAAATCCACAAAGAATCCTCTAGATTCCCTAGAGGCCCATATTTAACAATTTCAAAACATAGTCAACTTTATATTCAAATTTCATGATTTTTTGCAAGGAACGCGTAGCCAGTTTTGTCATTTGACCAACCAATTTTCAAGCTATCGCCATATTTGGAGGCATATTGATGCTTTTGGCCACTTTGATTATTTTTGTTTTGACAAAAGGATGGATGTATGTTAGAAGTGTTCGTGATATTTGTATGTTGCAATAGGACAATGAGATTTGAACCTTTGTAGGAAATTCTTGTATGTTGCAATAGGACATTGAGATTTGAACCTTTGCAGGAAATTCATCATTTTAGTCGTTGCACAAAAGTCGAGATGATAAAGATGAAAGTGGGCCATGTTGACACTTTGACAAAAAGTGATTGTGTTTACAGCCATTAGTATCAAAATTTCGAGACGATCGTGATGATGATGATGAATATGACTTGAATCTGAATTTCGAGACGATCGTGATGATGATGTGTATGACTTGAATCTCATCAACAGATTCAAGAACACCATTTATGCCACTTATGTGTGAAAATCCATTTATGCCACTTATGTGAGAGATCATTTTGTGTAACCAAATTTCCAAAGAGAGAAGAAAAGAGATATAAACGCCTTAGAAATGAGCCACTTCAAGGGGGCAACCTCCAATACATTACATAAATGAACAATTCTTGGATGATACAATTCACAAACCTCCTTTCTATATATAGGAGTCCATGGGGCCATAATGTAATCCTAGTGGGCCACAATGTAATCCTAGCCGACCTAACAATAATAATTTAAGGGCACAATAATAACAAAATGGGGGTTACAAGGGTACAATAATAACAATAAGGGGGTTACACTAACAACAATAAGGGACTATACTAGTAATATAGGGACCTAACATGCCCTCTCCTTCAAAAAAGTGTTGTCCTCAATGCTTGAGTAGCTCTGGGTGCTTCTGTATAAAATTCTCATCCTCCCATGTAGAATCTTCAGTGGGTAAGTTCTTCCACTTGATGAGATACTCTGAAATTGATCGATTTCGTAGTTGTCGAGTTCTTTTTTCCATGACTGCTTCAGGTTCCAATATGATTTTTCCTTCCCCATCAAGTTCTGGCAATACTGTTTGAACTGGAAGATTTTCACCTATAACCTTCTTTAAGCATGAAACATGGAAAACTGGATGTACTCGCGAAGAAGCAGGAAGTTCCAATTTGTATGCCATAGTACCAATATTTTGCAACACCTTGTAAGGACCACAGTACTTTGGCGATAATTTATTATCCTTCTTTGCTTGCTTGAGGGACATTTGTTTGTATGGTTGTAGCCGTAAAAATACCCAATCTCCTACATCAAAACTTCTCTCGCTACGATGTTGATCTCCCTGTTGTTTCATTCGATTTTGTGCCAAATTCAGGTTATCCTTTAAGAGTTGGAGAACTTCTTGCTGATGCTCGATGTGATCTTCCACTGCTTGAACCTTCGAATTTTCCCTTAAAGATGATGTGATGGATGGTGGATGATATCCATAAAGTGCCAT